>JAMXBD010000281.1:0-1243056 GCA_024138025.1 Combretum micranthum | reverse complement strand
CTCTAATCTAACCTATATCTTTTATGTATATATTTTCTTTAGAGCATATAAGTTCACTTGTTATTTATTTATTTTCATGCTTTGCAATTTATCTATTTAATTCATGCTATTATTAAGATTAGTTTTTTTAGTCTTAGACTTGTCATATCAAGTCAAAACGATTTTCTTTCTTTTCTTTTTCTTTTGGACTAGTATATTTTAGTCCCGGGTTGCCTTGATGAAGCTAAGGCTCCCAATACATGATCGGATACCTTAATGAAGCTAAGGTTCCCAATGCTTGACCATATTATTACGTTTATTTACTTATGAGTATTTCTTTCTATTATGTATTATTCTTACTTTTTCATTACTACATAATCATATTTATGCATGATTAGAATATTGTTGTCATAAATAAAAATAAAAATAGGTTTTTCTTAAACGAGGAAAAGTGAACTAAATTTCTCAACAAAGAGGAGTAAACTAGATTTCTTAACAAAGAATTTTCAACTAAAGATCTAAGTTTTTGTTTTTAATAAACTCTTTTCAAAAGATAAGCTAATCATAAATTTTAGAAGTATAGTAATGAAAATTTCTTCAAATAATAAAAGAACTCATTTCGTTTATAAGTCAAAACTAAATACTCCAAAAAGGTGAATTTTTAGCATTGAAAGATTTTAACTCAATCATATTTTTATAAGACTTAAATATATTCACTATAGAATTCAAAATCACATACTACAGAAGTTTCTTCAAAACTTAAATTTTATATTGTTATTATCTTTTCAAAATTAAAGTGAAATTTTTTTACTAAGTTCTAATGTTAACAATTCTTTATTAAGAAAGCTTTTCTTATAAATTTGTCTAAAGGAATTGTTCTACGACTTGACAAATATTAAGAATAAAACAAGTTTTTCAAACAAGTAAAATCAACTCACTATTTAAACCAACTTAGAAAATAAAATTTACCAAGAAAGTAACGTTTTAAAGGTACACTTATTTTCTAAAGAAGAAAAAGGATATAAAAATGAGAGGGAAACATACATCTAACACAACTCCAAATATTTGACCACACCTAATAACTTAAGAAAAATTTTAAAAACCTATTTTTCAATCACTAGAAATAAAATTAGTAAATAACTTAAAGAACCAAATTTTTGAAATGAATTTACTTTTGAAAATTGAGAAAATGAAATCATAATAGGAAAATACTCACTCATAACAACCAAAAAATATTTCATTTTCCTTCTAACAATTAAAAAGGAGAAATTTTAAAAGTTTTATCTTTTAAAACCCTTAAAGACAAATTGTTTATAAAATATCAATATTGAAACAACACTACAAAAATCATGCACAATATGAGTGTATATATATGCTTAAAGGATTTTTCAACTAATATATATATATCCATATATTTTGCTTAGGGATTTTTGAGTAAAGAGAAGTTTGGAAAAATCATATTTTGTGAACTATAAATTCGTAACTTTGTACCATAGTATTTTGCAACCCAAATGGCTTTTTATGACAAAAGAACCTTAGGAATGAATAGATCTTTTTTAATAGGTGGAAAACGGTATATTATATGCGCAAATCCGAGTTAAAATGACCATGTTGGCCATTTTAAGTTGGAATTACCCTTTATACGAATTTTAACGATCTTATGACATAGTTTTTGATAAGTACCATAGAATCAACAAGAAATACTCATTGTGGGCATTCTTCTTGATTAGGTAATCCCGAGGAGGAGTGTTCATACCCAAAAGATTATTTCGATTAGTGGAATTACCGATCGACTTATCCATAAGAAAAGTGCCCTCATGGCCGAGTGAGTTTATTTCCTACCTTTTATGTCTTGTTTGTGCTTACAGTAAGAGACACTAGAAGTGGGAAAAGATGAAAATGAATTATGTATGATAATATTGGTTGAAGGAATGCTAAGCATACCGAGACATGAATCGTTGTTAATTAAATTATGTTTTATTATTATTATGTTGGAGTGTGCAAATTCTGTGATCACTTTTAAATTACTTTAATCATATATTGTGAGTTATATTAATTGAATATTGCATATCATGTAGTTAGTTTCATTTCATGAACTACTATGCTCGATGGGACAAGGGTATAGTAGTCGGGTTTGCAGAGCCATAAATCTGCAAGATGAGCAAATAGAGCAGAAAGAACTATTTCAAGATAGATGAGTAGGAGCCAGAAATAAACTACATAAGTTGGATTTTAAAGATGAGTTTTAGAGCCTGAAACACTTAATCCCAAATGGAGGCATAAATCCATTCAAAACATATGATTTCCAATAGATCATATGTATTGCTTATTTACTTGCTTGATGCATTCATATGCTTGTTTAATAACTTGTATGAAATTATTTATACAAGTACGTTGATTCAGGAATATTCTCACTAAGCTAGTTATGCTTATATTCCGGTAGACTTTTGTTGTAACATGACCAATTTCCTTTATTCCATGGACTTCTTATACTCAAGTGGGATTATGTTTTGGAGAGCTTTTGAAAATCTTTTGAAGATCTTAGACTAAATATCCTTTAATATCTTTTGGTGTTAGTATTTTTCCTTGTGTGAAAGACTAACTGATATTATGATTGTTTGGAGATTTATAGAGGAAAACCCCTAAGATGATGTAATGATTATGTTCTCTTAATGTTAAATTAGATGGTTATCTAGATTTTTTGTATGCTGTATTTACTATCTCAAATTACACATTCACCGTGTCTCCTATTGTTGTGATATACACCTTACATATGGTGTTGAACTTTCGCATAACTTGAAAAGACATTCTTAAGTTTTAATACGTATGTGGCAGACTGCCATGTCTAGGTACCCTTTGGGACGTAACACACTTCATAGTCCTTTATTAACTCTAACCAATGCTATTGTCTCATATTTTATTCTTCTGTGTGAATATATACATCAAACTTTTGTGATCTATGAATATCTTGCATTCCTTCCCATAGAAGTAGTGTCTTTAAGTTTTAGTGCTAACACCACTATAGTCAGCTCCAAATCATGGGTGGGGTAAATTTTCTCATAAGGCTTCGATTGACATATGGCATAACAATACTCTATCATTTAGCATAAGTACATATCCTAACCGTTATATAGAAGCATCATTATATATTATGAATCCCTTACCACTTACTAGTAACATTAGTATAGGTATTATTACTAACCTTTCCTTCAATTGTTGGAAACTATCTTCATACTTTTTACCCTACTCAAGTTTAACTCCCTTTTTTGTCAATCGCATCATAGGCTTTGCGATCCTTGAAAAGCCTTCAATAAATGTCCTATGGTACCTTGCTAACCTAAGAAACTTCTAATCTCAAAAATATTTTTAGGTATAACTAATCTACTATTGGTTACACTTTTTCAGGATCTACAGATATACCATCCTTATTGAATGCATAATATAAATTTTCTACCTGCAATCTACTTCGAACCAACCTTAAATGTATTTCATGTTCTTCTTTACTCCTTGAATAGATTAAGATATTGTCTAAGAATATCGCTATTAATTGATTTAAGTATTCTTTTAAGACCCTATTCTTAAGATCCATAAAAGTTGATGGGGCAGTTAACCAAAGGGCATTACTAAAAATTCACATTGCCTGTATCAAGTTTTGAAAGCTACCTTCTGAGCATTATCTTGTTTAATCTTTAGTTGATGATAACCCGGCTTCAAATTTATCTTTGAAAATACCTATGCCCCAATCAATTCATCAAATAAATCATCAATTCTAAGTGAAGGATACTTGTTCTTGATGGTTACCTGATTCAATTCTTGGTAGTCAATACACAATTGCATACTACCATCTTTCTTCTTTAAAAAATAGTACTTGAGCTACCCATGGTGAGGCACTTGGTTTGATGAACCCTTTAACCAATAGCTTTTGCAATTGACTCTTTATTTCTTCTAATTCTATTAGTATTATCCTATACAAAGCTTTAGAATTATGTTTAGTACTTGGTATCAAATCAATATTACTAATAAATCATATAAAAAGACATTTGGGTATTGATACACTATTGGCACCTGTGATACATTCACCATTAGCTTCTCCCCTACATGCAAAGTTTCAGTTGACATAGTACTACTTTCCCCGCGTTTCATAAGTGGGAAGTGTTGGATGTCTTTGTGCATTTACTTCATAACTAAAAATATCCCTATCTTGTAGTTCAAATCATATTACTAAACCATGGCAGTTAATAGTAGCATGATATTTCACTACTAAACAACTCCTAAGATTACATCAAATTCTTGCACATCATTTATTATTAAATCAAGTGGCAAGTTTCTTCTTTCAATCTCTATATCTACATTTCTATAAATTTGATCTAACACTCCCCCAATCCTAAGGTGTACTTATAGCCAAACTTGAACTCAATGGTATAAAGTAGGCATTACAATGCATAAAGGTCTCAAACACACAAGAATATGTGGCGCCAAAATCAAATAACATGTAGGCATTATACAAGAGGACAGGAAGTGTACCTACAATAATGGCCACATAGAGATATCTTGGTGCTGAAGAGAATAAACACATGTTGGAGCCCTCTACTTCTGTCCGCTAGTCTACTCCTCTCTATACATTTGAAGTAGAACACTAGTAGAAGGGATTTCTCTATGCACATGGTGTGGTTGTGACTAAAATTTCCACATGAAAAACAAGCATTTGTAATGTCCTAAAATAAGGACATTACAACCCACCACGTATCCTTCTCTTATAAGAACACGCCAAGGCTATAAAATTCTAAACCATGAATAGATTCAAGATATAAAACTTAAATACTCTCATAGAGGTATTGTTTAAAACATCTCATATAAAACTAACTCTTGAAAACAAATTTGTTGGCATAAACTAAAGCCAACTTCATCTAAAAATTAATCATAAAAGCAAATCTTACAACTCAATCTCAAAAATATAAAACATATAAAGATCTTTTTAAACAGTTAGAATTCTCTAAATTCTAAATTCTTCTCCACTATTTCAAAATCGATTGATCTTCAGCAAGAATGTCAAATCCACTATCGCCATTCCCATGATCCACATATATTAAATCCTAATAAGTCATAGAATACCTAATCTTCACTGTTCTTGAAAAAGATAAAGAATGAGTGAAATGCCTATTACCAAACCACAAATAAATGCATATGCACACACAACATTTATATTTACATGCACTATTTCTAATGCAACATACAAAGTTATTATCTTAGAACCACTTGCAATTAGTCTTAAATCTGGAGTAATTCATGACTATAAAAACAAGTTTTATATAAAATAGCTTGTACATATGTATACTAGTGTTGGATGCGATCCACCTATCTGCGGCCAATGCCAAAACCTAATATACCAAATCATTTCTATGCGAGTCCACTTGGACAACCTCACACATAGATCATTAGGTTATCGGCGTTAGTATTATACCTGCATGGTCTTTACTAATCGTAACAAACATAATCATCAAAACAATGTATAAGCCATATATAATTAGATTGATTTGAAATTCTAAACCTAAAACACATTCAACAAACAATTTCTAAACCTACAAGCACATATAACAATCAAGGTAAGGTTGTACCTGAATCAAATTCTAGAAATAGGACTTTAAATCACCCAAATCTCCTTTAGAAAATAATTTCTAATTCACAAAAACCTGATAATATGAACAGATCAAATTCAATATATACCATTGAATGAACCTAGTTTCATATACACCAAAAACCAAATCTCTAAAATAAACATAAATCTAAACCTTTTTCCTTGATTGAAATACAGAAACCCTTCAATCACTCAATCTCCTCAACAGATTCTTCAAACCCTAGAACTCATTCAACACCAAATATACTAGAAATCAACAACTATTTTTATGAAATCATAAAAATTAAAACATTAAAATAATTACCTAAATCAATTCTAACTCCCTTTTAACAATAAATCAGATTGATAAGATAATCAGGGTGTTCTCAATTTCCCTTAAAAAACAACAGATAAATTCTAAGGAAACTAAAGATTTGTAGATCTTAAAGAAAAGATGACTATACATTTAGGATCTGATCCCCAATTCTCCTTAAACACCAAATCTTCATCTCAAGCAAACTAAAGCGATTCTCCAATTCTCCTTCAAAATAATATAAAAACCCTAAGAACTTGATAGATCTATGAAACCTATAGCAAGAATTGATGATTTGATTACCTAATTTGGATTACCAAATCCTCTTGGTGGCTATGAACACTCACAAAGAGAACTTATAGGTTTAGGGTTATGTTTTGGAAAGAAGAAGCCTAGCTTATACATAAGACAAGGAATGACTCTTAATCTTTAATAACGTCTCTTCATCTTTAGCAACGTTTCTTCATCTTTAGTAATGTTTCTTCATCTTTACTAACGTCTCTTCATCTTTAATGATATCTCTTCATATTCATCAGACATCTAATAACCAACAAAACAAAAATAGGAAAATTAATTTAACTTTAGGATTGAACATAAAACCCTCTTATTTTATCTTAAATGATATATTTGCCCTTCAATATAAAATAATTATCTGTATATTACATATTCTTTAGCCACTTATTCCTTCAAGTCATGAGGACAAAACATCTAGTGCATATCTTCTCAGAATGCTTGGACCAAGGTAGAGTCTATATGGTAAATGGCTTCTTTGCTTTTTCTAAGATCATGATACTTTGGCTCTTCCATGTCTCTTGATCTCTCACCTTTTTTGATCCCTACTCCACTAACTTGGCCTTATTTACCACTTTGGTATATGTCTTTAGTTCAAATACTCCACTTTATGTTTGATTAGAGCGTTCAGCCAAGTTAGAAACCTTCTAATCTTCATTTCCTTGCTCACCTTCTACACTTCAGGAAGATATCACGACAAGTGATTCAGCTCCAACTCATATTCTTTTATCATCTTCTTATCTTGTTGAAGTGTATAGTAATATGCCATCATCGATTCCTCACATTCTCTAGAGTAAATAAAATAAAGAAAGCTCGTTTAAACTTCTCCTAAGTAACATTCCCTTCCATGTCTCTTTTGGTATTAACAACCAATCATTTGCATCACCCTTAAGAATGTATGCAACATCATTCTTTTTTCTATAGTACATGCAAGGTAGTAAAAGTCTTCAATCCATCACTTAGCTTTAAACGATTTTCCTTGGCTTTACCCAAATATCTTTACCAAACTGAAAGACTTGTTTAAAGTGAGGACTCTCCCTGCCTATGTCAAGTTTTTCTTTATGTCTCTTATCTCCAATCCTCATCCTTAGCTTAAATCACTTTGCTCATTTGCTTGTATTTTTACTATCACATCACCAATCCCAATAAAAACATCGAGAGCTTGTTTTAACTAACCTGCATCGATTAGTGCCTGTTGTGCAATTAGAGGTGAGGCATTTTGTGGCTACAAGCTTAGGCATATCATCTTGAGTATTCCTAAGAGAACTAGATTTTGTGGTTCTCCTAGAAATTCTTTATATGAAATGACAAATAGATATAGTGCATAAAAAATATAAAAAATTTATATAATATATATACAATGTATATTAGGAAAGAAAACCAAATTAAAATTAAACCACAATCATTTTAATTAGACGGTCTTGTTACCCCTATTCTCATAATTTTTTACTACCTTAAGGAGTTTATAACTAATAAGTGTCTAAAGTCTTTTATTATATGCATTAACTTGATATATATATAAAAATTTATATGAATTATTAAAGAAAAGGACACTTATTTGACTAAAATGTTTGTTGTAGGAATAAAGACGATATTGAGCTTAATGAAAACTTTTCGATGAGTTAAGGGAGATTTTAATGAAAAATAGGCAAAGAGAAGATTACAACATACATAATATTTCTGCACAAGCTATGTAGAACACTAGCGTAGGAAGCAAAATTTGACTATCAAGCATTTTTAAAGTACAGAAGCTACACAAGCCATGTATCATGCATTTGTACAAGCTGGAAAATGATCAGGAGCATTTTAGAAAGTAAATGGGCACTCTACAGGTCATGCTTAGGGTTGTACAGCCTCACTTCCTCGTTATTTCATCACTTTTAATTTCACACAGCCTCAAACATGGTCGTATAGGATGGTCATGCATGAGATATTTGGCTACAAGTGCCGTAGTAGGCCGACCGCCCTACTTAAACCAATCATCATATCAGTCCCAAAGCCCCTTGCTAGAAAGGCTCGGCTTCAAAACCATACGTGGAGCTTCCGCCTCATACAGCTTCTCTATGGATGGAGGTAGGCCCAGTCCCGCTTGTGTGGTTAAGGCTTTTCTCTATAAATAGCAACCTTAACTTGTCATTTAAAATATACTTCTTTATGCTTACAAACTAGATAGAAAAATAGGTGCTCTTGGGTGGAGAGATGCAAGAATTCATTGTGATCACAAGACTTCATTTTAAGGGATTGTAATCATGACTTCTATATACTTTTCCTTATTCTATCATTGTAATAATTTTTTTATGGAAAAATAGATCTTTATACCTTTGGTCTTGAGGAACCTTAACCCTAATGTAGTGACTCGATTGTTTCATTAATGGAAGTTTATGCTCTCTTGAGTTTATTCATGTGTTTTTATTGTTTTTTTGATTTAATATGTGCCAGTATTAGATCAATGCATGATTCTTATTAATTAGGTCAATAGATTGATTGATGAGATTGATCTACATGGATAGAGAGGTTTGAATGTCGTCTAGACATAGACTACATAAACTTTCTGCATAAAGATTATGTCTCTGTTTGGAATCTTGAGCTTGAATGAAATTCTGTGTAAATTAATGATGAAAGACGTTTTCATTAATCATGGAGGGTTAGAAATTAATATTATTGAAAGAGATGTTAATTTATTCAAAATTTCATGCAGTTCAAGAAGCTAAATGAAACATTAATGATATTTTATAAAGAATGAAACATAAGGATAGTGGTGAACCAAGATTAGAAGTATGTTTTTTTATTGATATATTTAGAAGCATGATATTCTTTGTGCTAAGGCAACATAATTGATTGGTTATTCATCTTTTGTTCATCATTTGATTTAAACTAGGCAGATAATGGATTTAGGAAAATACTACTAATTACAGGTCCTGGTAGAATGATCCCTATGCTAATCTATGTTATAATCGATAAGTACGCTTTCCTAAGATTAATCGTAGAATATATACAAGGTTTTAATTTAATTTGAGTGATTGTGATTAATATCCTACACCAGTAACCTAGTTCCATAGATATCTTAACCTATTTCTCTAATATCATTTAAGTTGTAATGCCTTAAATATAAGGCTATTTACAACCTGCCATGTATACATATTATATATGGTCACGCAAGCAAAGCTTATATTCCACAATTAACCAATGAATAGTATATAACTTAATATCACACCTTTAAGGACACTTCACAAATAAAATGCTAATAATGGCAGACCAAGTGCCTTTATTTTCAATTTTTGGTAATTTAGTGTCTCATTTTTATTTTAGCAAATTAGTGCTTATACTTTTAAAGTATGTGTGATTCAATACCTTTGTTAAATAATATTCAATAGACGGTTATTTTTATGACTAGATAATGGTAGCTCAAGTACTGTACTTTTAATTTGTGAAAATTATTTGCTAGTTTAGTATATATATTTTTTTTATTTTGGAAAATTTTTGTTAAGTGTTTGTCATTATCCTACCATCAAAATGCATGTCCATCCAATATTAACAAAGGCACTAAATCGCATATGCTTTGAAAGTATGTGCACTAATTTGCCAAAATCTAAAAATAAGGGACTAAATTGTCAAAAATTGAAAGTACAAGCACCTTGCCTAACTTTATACACTACTTTAGTTATGCATAGAAGTATTACTAGCATCACACATCCTTAATACATATTAGGTCACATATGGAGTCCACTAGACATACTAATAAGTAATATAGGGTCTTTGCCCACAATTGAAATACACTACACAAGCGACATCACATAGAATATAAAATCACCGAAATTCTCTATCTCCAACACTACTTCTAAGGTGCTACACAACATCTAGATAGTCCTCAAAGCTATCACCTTCTCGATAGATAGTTTAGTAAACCTAACTCTATAGGAGTAACACCTATACTTGAAAAAGATGAAGGGGTGAGTCAAAGCCCAGTATAATATACCAACAATCACATATGCATGAATAAGTAATCAATCAATCACATGCATTCTTATAATCCAAATGCAACAAACATTCAATTCATTATCTTCAACTTTTAATCTAAGCACACATTAAAGGGGCTATTCAGTATCCCACTACATACATACATGTATGTTTACATATATATTGGATATTAAGTATTCCATAATATCCATGACATTATAATCACCCAGATCTACCTGCATCCTTTCTAGGTGCAACTACACTTGGGATAACACCACATAAGGATCATTGGGTTACTACAATAATAGCATGGATACTCCAACCCAATACTAGTAGCCATACACAAGTATCAACTAATAATTATAGTTGAATTGTCAATAATCAATTTTATGTTTATATTTAAACAAAAAGAAGAAATAGTCAAGGTATACATATACTTGGAAAGCTGATCTGTTCTGAACACTAAAATCCTCTAACCTAAATTATAAAGCAATCAATATATTCTAATCTTTTATATTTTTAATCTCACTTATGCTCAATACTTTAATAGTTCTTAGCCCTTTTTCCTACTAGTATTAATTTTCAAGTTAATATAATAAACTTCAATCTTAGAGGAAGGAGTTAAATAAGTTTCAATTTTTTTTAAATGAAAATGGTCAATTTAGAGATGTTTTGGAGTACACGGGCTCATGCATGACCATGGTGGAAGGTGGTGCTAGTACACATGCAAAGTGCATAACCATAATGAAGGTGGTGTTGGTCGCACCATCTTTCTATGATCTATACAAGGGTTCGTACAAGTGGCCATGCAAATGGTCATGCACTTCTAGGAAAACTCCACTCTTGAATTTTGTGACTTTTAAGGGTTACATGACTGACACACCAGTTGTGCATTAAATTGTGCACTCCCAAAAATTTGCTTGAATCGTATTGTTTCAAATCCCAAAAACATCTTTTAACACTTCTATGTTTATTTTCCTCACCCAAACACTATATTAATACACACATACACTTTTTTAATCGAGTCAATACATATGGTTTAAAAATATATATCGATATATATATATATAAACTGCATTAACTCTTTAAAATTCTTCGATCTTTCTTCCTTCCAGAATCTTGATTCTTTCCTCTTTGAGATTTGTCAAGAATCCTCTTTAACAATTCATTGTTTTCTCCATAAAACATTACTACCAACACCAACATGTCAATAGGTTGTTACCTATGTGTCTATCTTGTAGGAAACGATAAGAAAACAAAAAAATTCCCACTTTCATAAAATTATGTTTGAAAATCTTTAGAAATTACAAGATTGAGAGGAAGGGGATGGTGTTGTTGTAACATAAAGGAAAAGATATCACACAGTTATTTCTGAGTTTTAAATATGTTTCCAATCAACATATTCTTTTAATCTTTTATGACAGGATAAAACTGCCTCTATCTAAAATTAATATCGTTCCTTTCTACTCCTCTTCATTTTTTATACATTTATGTTATTTCAGTTAAAATAGAGATGCATTAAGTAAAAGTAGTACCTTTGTTCAATTAGCAGAAACTACAGGGTATGTTATGATGTGAAGATAAAAAAACAATCTATTCATAAGAGCAAAACTTTCATTGGACGTGAGTGAGACGACCAATCCTTATACGACCCTAATGTGAGTCAAGTCGACTATTTTTTATATATAAACAGTTCTGTAGATTTTTTAAATCAAACTCAATTTTATGTATACTATTGAAATCAGATTCAGACAACCTGACATTGTCTATCGCTCTTCACCTTCGTCAGTGTCCCCACTCGAGCAAAATATGTCACAATGGGAAAGAAACGTAAACCCCTTTATATAATCGACTAATTATTAATAAGTTTTAGTAGTTTAAAAAACATTATATATATTGTATCTTAATTCAATATGTTAAAATTTTTCCTAATATGTGAAATTTGGTGAATATAATAAATATAATAAAAAATCATGGATTAGATTTGTTTAAAGGCTCCTTATGGAGAATATAGTAGCTATAAGAAGGAACCTTTTTTATTTTTTAACATCTTCCATCCAATATAGGGTAATCTTTTAAAATATAATCATAAGGTTTAACATTTTCTTTGTATATTATGATAAATATAGCTAAATATTTAAGTATTTCTTTTCTCCTATGCATGGTTGGCGTGCCAATTGATAGTTTTAATCAAATAAATTTAAATAATTCCACCCAATCAGTTGATGGTTTCTAAATCATTTTAATTTATCAATTAATTTTAACACAAGGAACACACTCAAAAAAATTCGTTTGTAATTCCAATTTTTTTTTTTTTAACAAATATCAAGATATACCAATAAAACCAATTAATTAATCAATCAATAATATTTAAGGTATTAATTTGAACTAGGGACCCTAAAATGAGGAACCTCGGATAAAGTAAAGAGCTTCTTAGAATATGTTTAACACAATTCCATACCTTAAGCACCCACCTTTTGTGGTTATTCACCATTGTTGCTGGGTTGCAAACAAGCTAGGCTTTTCAAGACTTGAAGTAAGCTTATTTAACAAATTAACAGGCTTAAGTCGAGTTAGGCTTTTAACAAGCCTAAAATGTATAGGTTCGAGCTTGGACTTATAAAATCAAGAGCCCAAGGTTGACTTGTTAGACTTGTTTAGCTAAACAAGTTTAAACTCGATTTATTTACATAAATAATTATATATAATAATTACTATTATAAAAAAATATTTCATGAGCTCTTAATGAGCCTGTTTGCAAGCAAACTCATGAGCTTGAACAAAAGCTTAGGCCTGACTCGTTTAACTAAACAAGTTTTATTTTAAGCTCGAGCTTGAGTCTTTTATCAAATGAATTCAAGCTGAGTCGAGCCTAAAATGAGTCAAGCTTGAGTACCTTATGAGTAGGTTGGCTTGTTTGCAACCCTAATTGTGACAAACTCTTTCAATTTTTTGTTGTCCTTTGTAAAGGACTTAAAAAAAAATATTTTCTTTTTCCTATTTTTTGACAATGTTAAAGTAAATCAATAAAATAAATAAAAAGACAATATTTAAGGTATTAAATCATACCATGGAACTCTAAAATGAAGAATTTTAGAAAAAAATAAAGAGATTTTTAAGGAGTCAACATGGCAACTAGAATTACTTTAAAAAATAAACAAAAAATTATATAACTATGTAAATTTTTTTGGCATCAACATTTGTAAAAAAATTTACAAATACTAGACAATTCTTTAGGGTCGTTTATAAATAACCCAAAAATGTTGAAGGTCCCCCTAAAATGAGGAGCTCTAATAAAGTAAAAAGCTTCTTAGAATGTGTTTAATGGGCATCCTTAACATAATTCCATACATTAAGAACCTTTTTTTTTTTTTTTTTTATGGTTATTCATCCTTGTGGCAATCTTTGTCAATTTTTGTTATACTTGGTGAATGAACTTAAAAAATTATTTTCCTTTTTTCCTTTTTTTTTGACAAAGATCAAAGTAAATCACTAAAATAAATAAATAGACAATAATCTAGTGTGTGAAATATGGATTAAAGCTAGAAATAGTGGGTTAACTGGCCAGTTCGCTTCGGCCCACAAGTTAAATGGGCTGCCCAAATCGGCCCGCTCTTAAATGAGACAGATTTTCTTGGCTCGCATTGGCACGTGGGCCAAAATTTTTTTTTTAATTTTAAATTTTTATTTTTAAATGTTAGTTTATGTGAAAATTAGAATATTTATATATTTTAAGGTTTAATATATATTAACAACAAATTTTATTGCTATTTTGATTACTTATATATATATAAACAAGTTTTTAAAATGATTTATTAAATACCATATTATGTTTAAATAAATAAATATATATTTTAAAAAACGTTATAATACTTGTGGTTCATATATCAATTTATTTTTTCCATAACATACATAAATAATCACTAAAATGTTATATTATTCTTGTTTTTAAACTTCTCTTCTTATTGTTATTGTTTTTTTTCTTTTTTTTTTTTCTTGCGGGTTAGCTCGCGGGTTAAATGAGTTAGGCCAATTCGACCTGCTTAAATTTTGGCCGCAACTCACTTTTTTAAGTGGGTTGGTGGGTCGGCCTGCGGGTCATGACCCATATTTCCAGCTCTAGTTATAAGGTTCTGACTTGCTTGATCTTCTAAAAACCGTATAGGTTTGAACCTTATAACGTTTTAGGGTCAGGGTTGGATACGTAGCTAAAATTCTATGGGATTATAGGGTTGAGTTTGGGTCCTATAAAATACTCGATAAATAGTAGACCCAATAGTAAAATTAAAAAAAAAATCATAAAGCCTAAAGCTACTAACTCCTAACCCCTTACCCTTGTTCATCTCATCTACACTTCACACATATCTCATATTATAAAACTAAAACACAAACAAATAGTTAAACATATAAGAGATTTAACTTAACTATGTTCTTAAGATGTTATGTCATTGTCTAAATCTCTTATATGAGGCATAGTAACATAAATAATATATTAATGTGCTTAAATATTGAATTATGAATGTGATCTACTACATATTCTATTATTCAACATACATCTTTTCATTTTTTGCTTGTACAGAAAATGTGTGTTAGAAGCACTAGCTTCCCTTGAATTTATTATTAAAATTTGAAAATAGGTTGGAAGAAAAATAGAGTTATGGGGTTGGGTTTTAGGTTCTAAAGCAAACACTATAAGGTAGATTTGGATATTGTATGAAACCTTATAGGGTTATAGGGTAGGGCATGATAAATTCTGTAGGATAGTAGGTTGGGTTTGGGATTCATATGATTCATTCGAAATCCAATCTAGTTGCATCCTTAGTATTGAATGATACCTATGAACACTAAAATGAAGGATTAATAAAATAAAGAGATTTATGAGGAGAAGAGATTCTTATGGAATCATATGACAACTAGAAAATCGATTTATTTTTCATTTACTATTTTAAACAATAAAAATAAATAAATATATAACTATATAAATTTTTTTAGGCATGGATTTTTGCAAAAAAAAAAAAAATTATAATATAATTCAACACTTTAGTGTCATTTATGAAAGACCAAAAAAATGTTGAAGGATCTTACCTCCATGTAAAAAACCTTAAAAGGTAATTCTTTCATAATATGAAATCATAGTGAGACCTCATTGAACATGCTATTAAAATTGACAATAGATGTCGTCAAGGATCGGTTTGGCTCCAAAATCGAACCTAAATCATTGGCTTCGGTTTTATTGGAACCAGATTCGTGGGAGCCAATCAGATTCCCAATTCTTAAGAATTGCCAATCCCCACATTCAATTACTATTCCTTTGGAATTGACCACTGTAAATATGAAACAAAAATTAAGAAATTTATTAAATAACTTTACTTAATTTAGGTAAAAAAATGAAAAACAAACTTTTAACTTAAAGAATACTGGCCTAATAGTAATTGTTTATAGGGTCTTATTAAAAATAAATTTCATAGTTGTGCATTTATCTATCTAAAAATACTTGTACTTTTAGTTGTTATATTAGCAATGTCAGACCATAAAATATTGAAGATACAAAGAAGTCTCGTAAACTCAAAACACAAGTCTCACATTATTAATAAAGAAAAGTCGATTTTTCTTATAAGTCTATATAAACTCAACAACACATGATTTCTAGTATTTTTATTGCTTGGTTGTGTCGTTAATAGCAAGGCTCCGTTTGTTTTAAGAAAAAAATATTTGAAAATGAAAAACATTTTTTCTTTGAAAAGGTTTTATTGAAAATTAGCATATTTTTAAATGTTTAGCTAATTTTATAAAAAAAGTTTTTCTCTATCTGTATAACTTTAAGACAACTCATATATTTTAAGTATACAAATGAAAAAAAAATTACATATTTTATGATGAGAAATAAATCTACTTAAAGGAAAATATAAAAAAGTTAAAAAAAATAAGTGTCTTTAGGTAATAAATGATTTATAGATAAACTTCGTAGATCGATAGATAAATGACTTACCTTTTTATAATCCGTAAGTTGTTTTCTAAAAATAAGCTATAATGATCAACATTTTCCAAAATAAGGGAAATATAATGGCAAAAGAAAAGAGAAATTTTTTTTCCAATAATTGTCTTATTTTTCAATTAACAAACATGGAAAAAGGAAAAGATGTTTTCCTAAAACTCATTTTCATTAAACCTAAAGCCTAAATATCGTGAATTAAGAATAAATTTTTACTATTCGTGTGTGAAAATAGTTTAAATAGTTTATAATTTTTACTATTCACATGAAATAATTTTTCATTTTATTTTTATGGTGTGGAATCATAAGAACCATCGGTTTAGCTTATTCTTGAATCAGCGGTTCCTAAACTATCAAATTAGGCTATTTTGGGTGTGGAATCAACCAAACTTGCCATTCCCAAACCTGTTCCAGTTCAAGATCCATTAGTGGCAAGTCAGGTTGGTTTCCAGTTTGGAATCATTGATGACGTCTATTTAGTAACCATTAAATATATAGTATAATTTAAAACTATAAGGAAATCAAAAGACACATTGTACTTTGAATTTAAAATTAAAATCAAAATGGATTGGTATCAAGACAAATAAGTAGAGTTTTAGTGAGTGAAAGGTTAGTATAATCTTGTTACAAAAAAATTATTACTAAAATAAGATGGTTGATAAATTAATTACCAAAATAGACCACCAAAACTACATCTTGAAAATGAGAGTTTGGTTAAAAGCTAAATATCATTTGGCAAGAAACTTTATTATTTTTTGTGGAGATATCTGGCATATCTAATATGGGAGACAAGCGTGTCACGAGCCAAATAGGGGGCTAGCAGGATTGCTTTAAAGTCATCACATCACGTGTGCACACGTAACATGAGGACCGCCTTACAAGTCAAGAGTTTACAAGACCCTAATTAATTATCCTCTCATTAAGTTATACATATATTTTATTTAGAAAATAAGTTTTTAGATATCGTCATTTCCACAGATCACAACGATCGCAGAGAATTGGATATCCCACTAAAAGATAAGACAAGGTAACTTAAGTTATCTATCAACTATCATAAAATAAGTTTAAGAAAAAGGAAACTCAAGTTCTAAATCTTTCTCTCCACTAGATTTGTTCCATCAACATCTTAGTCCTCTAAGTAGTTTAGCTTAATCTTTTGTACGTTGTACCCTCAAATCCTATCTAAACCATCACTTTCGTTTTCCTATAAAAGAACTATAGGGGTATGAGCGAAACTATGGCTCAGTGAGGTAACTAAACAATAAGCACGCATCAACAGGGCAAGCAAGTTTTATTAACACTCATATGCAATGCATCACTCAACCATATGTTTTCATACACACAAGTCCAAATGATCGGAATCCAGACAAGTGGAAGATTTACGCTCTCTCCGAGGGTTAAAGAACCAGTCCCCACACTGGTGCCTAGGAAGATTAGAGTATACCAGGTATTCCCTTTAAAGAACTTTAAAATATTTTTCGACCCAACATACTAGGAAACTCCCTAAGCATTACACACTTCACACAGACTCCCAACAAGTAGCATTCCTTTAACCAAGTAGTTTTTGTGGAATCCAAAAGCCACATGACAGTACAACAGTACGAGGATTCACCATCAAAACCCCATCTAACTCATCATGGACTTAGAATGGTAATGCATTGTAGAAGTGACCAAAAGTATGCAATGTTGATGCAATAGAGTTGTGCTATGCATAATCAATTAATTATTGTATCAAATAATATTAAATGAATTCCTTTAGTGGTTAAGCAGTTATAGATACCTATCATATACTATCAACACCACATGCTATCACCAAATCAAGTTATCACTGTTAATATAGTGTTTTATTCACTCAATAGGCACAACAACAAATATGATCCCAATTCCTCACACATTCTAATTTGTTATCTTTATTTAAGTGCAACTAAACTACACAGCACAAATGGGATTAGAGTCAAGTTATTCACCGGTCCATGATAACAGACAAGCGCCATAGGAGTCCGAAGGGACATCAAAGAGATAATCTAGCTCACCTATACATATAAGAAAACATAGTATGTATTAATACTTAAGATGATGTATAATTACTAGATAAAGTTAACATGTTATAGTATTGTAATCTATTCTCATTTTGGTTGATTAAGGTTTTCTTATGTAGGCTTTAGTTATTTTCCATTGTATAGATAAGTTTCTAATTAGGCTTGCAGGTTGAAATTCTATTTTCATAAATCAGGTCAACATCCCTATTAGTGACTATGAGCTTTTGAATTGGATTGCCACTATCATAATTTGGATCAATATTTTTATTATTTCTTATGGGCCTTAGGTATTAGGTTCTCTATTTTGTTAATCTTAGCGAGCCAATGCTCTTCACACTTATCACCCAAGACTATAAAGCCTTATATATAGCTTTTGACCCAATTCTATTTCCTTACATTCCACTACTATGTCTAGTTTCTATTTACCATATTTTGCACTTTATGGGCTTTGTAATTTCCTTGGACACAAATGGGTCAAAGTTTTGTGCTCTAAACTTTTATTCATAAACTTGGAAAAAGACTTTGGTATAACTTGCATTTAACAATCTTTCTATGTGTTCATGGGTCTTTATGCATACAGAAAAGAGCTTTAGTTATTGTTGGCCCAAACTTCCTTTGGGCCCAAACTTTATAGGAAAAACCCTATTCTAATTCTCTTTTCTTTTTATTGAAGCTTTGGTCCAACCCACGGGCTAATTAATTAGAACTAAGTATAAGTGAGCCTATTGGGCGCATAATCTAATTTTGAATATTTATAAATCTATTCGTGCTCTTTTTAATCCATTTAATTTCCTCTTATGATTCTTTTATTTTTGCTATCAAGTTAATGACAACTTTAACAAATTAGCAAAAAAAATTGCCCTTAAATTCTTGTTCTAATCGTGCTCATGAAGAACAAGCATGATTGGTTTATTAATCTTTCAAGGGTACAACTCACATTATTATGTCATTACGACCTTATATTCTATTTTGTTTTAGGATTGATTAAGTTGTAACAAAACATCATCTTTAGTTATTACGACTAACAAATAGATGAAGTGGGGTAAAGTTTAATATTCAGATCACAATTCATCCTGTAGAACCATTGCCTTAAAATTACTCTAAATGGTGTACTTTTGTTGTCTCAGACCTCCCATGAGTTCATACAAAATATATATAGGTATAGATTAATTAGAAAACATCAATTTTTATTAAGTAGAACTTGCAACCAAAGAGAAAATAAAAAGAGTAAATTTAGATTTGTAGGAGTTGTCCAAAATAATGAGTCATATAGTGTATAGATTTCTCATATTGTAAGCTTCCTATGAGATTACATAACATATCTAGGTGAAAAGGACTTAGAAAACATCATTTTTACCAAGTTAAGGATAAACAACAGAAAATCAAAGAGAAAAATTCAAATCTCTGAGTTTTCACAAAATATGTATCATATCCTCTAGTATGTATGGATCCTTGGTATTTAAGGCTCCTAGGGTTTTATACATCATATATAAGCGTAAAGAATTCA
Source organism: Combretum micranthum (assembly GCA_024138025.1). NCBI lineage: Eukaryota > Viridiplantae > Streptophyta > Magnoliopsida > Myrtales > Combretaceae > Combretum > Combretum micranthum. The sequence goes on along the minus strand of JAMXBD010000281.1, from coordinate 1,223,364 downwards.
GAAAATGCCATTTTTTTTATATAACTCACAACTAAAGAGGAATAAAAATAAGAAAATTTGGATCTCTAGGAGTCCTTTAAAACCATGAGTCATATCGTAAAGTAAGTGTAGACTTTTGATGCTCTAAGCTTCTTCAAAGCTTGTACAACATATTATGCAAAGAAGCTAAAAAAACATAATCTTTACTATATATCACCAACTAAAGTGAGGTAACTAATAAAAGAAATTCGGATCTCTGAGATTCTACAAAACCATGAACCATAAAGTTATGTACAAGTGGATTTTTGTTGTCCTAAGCTTCCTTGGTGTTTATATAAGTTAAAGGAGTTTTTGAGTAAGGAAAACATTATTTTTAACTCCATATGTAAGGAATCCAACCTAGTAAAGTTTGTACCACAAAAATAACATTTTGAAGAAAGTAAGAACCCTTTTTGATGGTCTCAAATAGGAACACAAATTTTAAAAAACTCATACCCACATTTTTCCTTTGTTTTTCTACACATGAATGATACCAAAATTGAGTTTGAGTGTTATACCTTAGATTTTGAGGAGTGATAGTATCACCCCCCCTTCCTTGAATATAGATCCAAACCTAAAGAAAAATGGAAAAGGAAAACAACTTAGCTCTACTAACATTATCTAATCGAAAGTTGGAATTCTCGAAGGTTCTTTTAACTTACCTTGAGGCTTTGTTGATTTATTACTTCAAGGTTTCTCCTTTTTATGGTATAAAGTTGATATCTTTATTTTAGATAAATGTGGCTTTTGTTGGGTTGCTAGAAATGGAAGAGGGAAATTTTTGTGAAAGAGAGAGATGAGAGAAAGACGTGAGAGAGAAGGGAGAAGAGAAGAGCAAGAGAGAAAAGAGAAAGAGTGATAGTGTAAGCCCCGGAAAATTCCAGTAAATAATTCCAAGATGAACTTCGAAAATAAACCCTAAAAATCACTCCAAATTAAAACCGAACTTTAAACGAGTCCTGAAATATAAACAAAAGTAAGAATTCATTAGTCTTGACAAAATCTAAAAATAAAACAAGGACTACAAAGTCCTTAAGTCCAAAAACCATTACGTAAGATAAACTGCTTACTAATCTATAATTCATAAAAATCGGGATAAAAATAAAACACAGTGATAATTTGCTAAAAAGCAAGTTAATCCATAACATGATAATTGAAGGATCAGGAGATCACCAAAGGCCAATTCCATAACTAGGTTTTGTCACGATTAAGAAAACTTTATCTGCCAATAATAAAATATAGACTTTGGAAATTCCAAACGACCAGACTAATATCCTAAGAGACGGAAATCACAATAAAGCCCTAACGATCGAATCAAACTCTCAAGAATCATAGAACGAGTTAGAAATTGAAATCTCGTAATTTTAAGAAGGAAGAATTCAAGAAACGAAATAAACAAATTTAATAATCCTTAGTTAACCAATTGTTCATAAAACCTTAAATCGAAGCAAAATAAATTCGAAAACAAACACTATGAAGATCCTTTTTCAAAGCAATTATAAAAATCAGATTTCCCCAAATCATTCCAAAAAATCGATATTTGACCCAAACTCAAGAAAATCATATCTAGTAACCATTACGATATAAACTCCGGTATAATTAATCAATTCAAGATTTCCGAAAGCAGTGAGAGATATTAAATACTTATAAAAATAAAATTTAAAATAAATTTCTCAAACTAAATACGTTGTATAAACAGAAAATCTAGTTTCCAATTTGGCAACGGTCTAACCGAAAAATCATCCGGAACCCTAACGGAATACAATAGTGTAAGTCGACAATCTAGGCCCCTAACTCTAGAGGCCAAAAGATAGTTTATTATGTAGAATAGCTCGTAGTAATATAAGTTTATTTTAAAAACATAAGATTGGTAAATTTTTTTACCTATTTTGAACCGTTCGGATACAGACTTCGAAAAGCGTTATCCGGGGCTCGAGATATAAAAATTTACGATTAGTACCGTTAGACTCATAATTCCACTAGATTTCTAAATATATTAGTTAGATATTTTTTCGGATTATAAAGTTACAATTATAACTTTTTTATCGTATTTTCATTTCTACCGGAAATTGGTTAGTCTTTTGCACTATTCATTTTATTTCATTACACAATTTTATTATTTTTTTTTATACCCTGGATTTCCTAGATCAAGTAATTTCGGAAACCGAAAAATGAAACCCTAAACCGGTTTAGTTCAAAGCGTTATGAGAAAGACCTAGAAACCCTAAATCCGGCTTTTCCATGGTTTCCAAATAAGAAACTTTTATAAGCAAAATTATTTTGAATATAGTTCTTGATTATATTTCAAACCAAGAAAAGATCAGATTTTGAGAAATTTCAATTCCGAGTCATCCCAAGACCCATTATAGAAAAGCGTGCCCCGGACCTAGAATTTCAAAAATCTACTTATGAGTATCATTTGAATCGAAATAAAATAAGGATTTCAAATATATAAATTTCATAATTTTTCGGTTTATGAAAAATACAGTTATAGCTTTCTTATTCGTATTTCATTACTACCGGAAATTAAATTGTCTTGTCAACTATTCACTACTATTCAAAAAGTACCACCTATACTACCTATTAGCACACTCTACAAATTCAACCCTTACCATCACTCAAATCAATTCCTTTTCTCCATAACTTTTGTCCCTTAACTTTTATACAAATTATGAAGTCAATTATCAAGTTATCAATCAATAAAGCAAAAAAATTTTTCAAACTTCTCCCTTCCTCTACAAGCATGGAACCAGCGTGAATAGTTCCCCCCCCATGCTCCAATTTGCAATTTTTCTTTCTCCATTTAACCTAATCTCATTCCATATATACTACTTTTTCTCTCTCTCTCTTCATTCATTCACTTTTCAAGTTTTACAAAAGTGGAAAGCTCTCAAAACCTCTCCATTTTCCCCTCCTTGCCGTGAGCTTGGTCCCTCCACACACACACACACACAACTTCCATTCTTCTTTTCATCTCTTAAATTACTTCAAGTAAGTGAACTTTTACCTCCTTCTACTCATAGATCCTTGTAATGGCTAGGTCATTCTTGGATATTTCCAACTAAATGTCCCCACGATCTCTTGATAAGGACAAGGAAATGTCAAAACAAGAATACCAAACCATCACAAAGTAGATCTTGTATTTAAAGGAGCTTTCATGCCAAAAGCTTTATGTTTATCCATCAAAAAGTGTTTTGAGCCAAAGATCTTTTATAAAAATGTGGTTTTTATGTTTTCAAAACCTATTTAAGTACTCGATATAGTAGATCTATCATTTTACTACTCATATTCATGTAGACATTTAAGATCTCATCTTTATTTTGAGTTTATGTGCATTCATAGTCTTTAATGTTTTTGCCCTTAGTAAATAACCTTCCTAGTATATAGATCTATAGGTAGATGAGTTAATAATACCAAAAAGGAAAACACTTTTCAAGAAATGAGTTAGTGTAAATTCGGATGACTTTGGAAACCTAGGTTAAAAACACTTTTATCAACTTCTAAACATATATTTTACAAGAGAAATGAAGTCTATAGGTGATAGATAATGTTTGGTAATATTTCTCATGAGTCTAAATGAGTTTTTATTAAAGAAAATGTTGGAAACAAGAGATGAAGTCCAATAGAAGTTTTGAGCTAAAAGTCATATAGACAAAATTCGTAATAATGGATATATGGTTAGAAAACACTATTTTTCCAACTTCAAAAATGGGATTTTCTTAAATAAATGAAGTCCTTAGGGTATAGGTAAAATAGATACTTAAAGTTTTAAGTATAAAATACATTTTTTTCTTAAAGGAATCAACTTGAAAATGAGATTTTCTAAATTCGGATTTTTGGGAACCCCATAGTAAAAGACCCACTTAAAAGTTTATAAATGAAGATTTTATTTAAGAAATAAAGGCCTTAGGATATAACTAATATGAGGGTCAAAATTCTTTAAGCAAAATAGAGTTTTCCTAAAAGAAAATCCTCGTAATATGTAGGTGTGACTAAGCGTAGTAAACTCACTTGTTAAACATTAATATGAAATGGTTTTCTAAGAAAAGTTTATGTAAATTCTTTAAACCTAAAGAGCTATAAGAACTTAGGCTCATTAGAGTTCATATCATGACATTCATGATAGGGAAAATCTACCATTGCATTTAGTTTCATTTTACACTTAGGAATCTCAAGTGCATTCATGAAAACCGCATTTTTGGAATCTATGTTACCGCTGTACAGATCTGATCCCTCATTTCCGAGGCTTAGATATTTTCAAAACTTGATTTAAACTTCATATTTAGAAAGCTCTTCCGAAGTAGATAGAAATCGATATAAAATTTGCAAGATGCCGAGTTAAAATGACCAAGTTATGGCCGTTTTAAGTTGGAATTCCCGCTTAGGACGTGAATTACGAATTTGATAAGTTCGTATGAAGTCGTTGGATTAGTTTGAGTTGAAATACTTATTAGAGTATTTCTTCCTTTTTAGGTTATCCCGAGTTCGACGATTCCCTACCACCGGATTATTATTACTAGAAGACCGGTGATCCAATGGCCGAGTGAGTCTTCTCCTTGTTTTGTTACCTTGATTGTGCTTGTAGTTAGTTGCATTAGAATTATAGGAACAAGATAAAAATTGATATGAGTGGGGATGGGAGATATGATGAGACTGTGATGAATGTATGCCAAAGAATACTAAAGCATATCGAAACCATGATTTGATTGAATAACTGCACTGTTCCTATTATTCCTGTTATATGTGTGATATTGGTTGGTCATTCTAAAGAATGTATAAATATTTTGACCTAAGCAAAAAGTAAATTGATCATGCATCACATTGGACATATTGCATTTGGTAGCATGCTACTCCTACGCAGGTCGATCGGTATGGTCCGTTGTTGCCTCGTTTGAATAACGAGCTCAGTGCCAGAGCTCATTCAGGGGTACTAAGGCGCATGTGGATGCATCCTTGGATGAGCCTAGCCGAGTCGAGTGCTAAGAGCCGAGGGCTTGGGGACTAGATGCGGTCGTGTAGACTCAATACCATTCCTAACCCAAGATACGGAGGGCGTAAATCCGTTCTGTGTGTGTGTTCCGGTTACCCATACATAATTGCTTGCTCACGAGCTTGTTCATGCATAACATATGATTGATTAATAACTTGTTTGTTATGGTACGGAATTAAGGGAATTCTCACTAAGCTAGTGTAGCTTATACCCCAATAGTTGTTTAAATGAGCAGGTTATTCCAACAATGCTAAGTGGGGACCGAGATGGTTGAAGTCGAGAATGACTTCGGGATTCCGGCAAGATATAACAATGCTTGAAGTTTTGGCTAAGCTTTACGATTTGCCTTGTAATAGTTTTATGTAGTGAGGTATTGGGATAAATGAAATTGAAGTTTGATGATTTATATTTGAAGTATAGTGTTTTGTATTTGGAGTGTAGTGGATTGTATTTCCTTTACATTGTTACTCAATTGTATCAACATAAAACATATCATTCCGATGTGTCTCCTCTATGTGTTAGACGCATTGTACATAGTATGGAAGCCTTCGCGTGACTGAGGTGGTCATTCTTAGGCTTTAATATTGTGTACGGCGGACTGCCACGTTTAAGGTACTCTTCGGGGCGTGACAGATAGAAAGGGGAAGAGAGAGAGATCATGGGAGAGAAGGAGAGAAGAAAGAGAGAGAGGCCTTTCCCCATTTTGTAAAAAAAAAAAATTAAATGGAATTGGAGTGTTGAGAAAGTTTTTGAAAAAGGTTTGATTCAATGGATTTTTTACTTTAAATCTTGAAAACTTGTTCAAGGGGTTTTGTGAAAGATTATGCATTAAAGAGATTGTATAACTCTTATACATTCTTACTATTCATGAAAGGCTAAAAAAAGACTTGATGGAGGTAGTCATAATTAGTTGTCATGGCAATTATACAATAGCATTGACTTTGTTGTACTTGTGCTAAGATATTGTTAGCTTTTGGAAAAAAGGATAGATTTGGTAGATTTATCCATAGGAGTACATGATTTTGGTAAAAGAATTAGATGGTAGTTTTATTCTATTCATGAATCATTGAATTTCTATTATGTACATGGGACGAATGACTTTATTATCTGACGAATATTTACAAGTCAGAAGACAATTTAATTTCTAAATTAGAGACATAATTATTTACTCTACATGGTGATCCTACTTTAATATAAACAATTCTTTGTACTAATTTTTAAGGATTATATGATTATGCGATAGGCTAATGATGGGTTTGAGTTACATAATTAGAGCTTGTGTTTTAAAATTGAATTTCCAATTTTAAAGACTTATAATAATATTGTTGAGCTTGACTTTGGGGTTTTGGTTCATATTTCACAATATTGATACCATCTTTGTTCCGATCTTATATCTCATCAGATGAATTCTGGGTTTTCAGCATGTGTCTACATCGCTGTCTGATGTTTGTAAGGTCTTATTCCTATAAAAGAATATGATAGTACAACCCACCATGATATTATAAGGATTTAATCAAAACGGAATTTCTAGGGGTTTACACATATAAGGTTATATCATCATCATCATCACCATCATCATAACAATTTAAGTATGACAAATCATATAAGGTAGTTAATTATAACCTCTAGATCATATTTATACACAAGACAAGTTAGATACACTTATATTTATCATTATTATCTGTGGTATGATATATATGTTACGATATATTGTATACTAACATATTATTTGTTATGCCTAATCGAAATTTTACATAGGTTTATATATAATATGTAAGTTAAGTATATTTGTATAATCTATAAGGTCCATAGAATTATATCAAATTTATATTTTAATGTTGATGTATAATCTAAATATTAATATACATATACATAATGTGTTTTATAGGATTTGTATTTTGTATTACACATACAGATGCATATAACGTGTTCATTTAATGTTTTACAAACCATTTATAACACATAAAAGAAAAATTTATAATATGTTATATATGATATACATTAATTTATATTTATTAAGATATGTTCGAAGTTATACTCAAATTAAATAGCACTTATATGTATTATTATTATTTTATTATTATTATTATATATTATTATTATTATTATTATTATTATTATTTTATGACTTTAATATGATAATTATATTAATGAAATGTTGTTATTTTTGCTAATAATAATATTGTTACTATAATATCATAATGTGATATATAATTAAATAATATAATGCTCGTTAGTACATGTTATAATAATTATTATAATATTGTACTATGTGTTATGTAACACTAGATGCTATAATGGCTCATCGCTATAATATTACAATAGTAGTGTATTGTTATATTATATGTTACAGTGACGTGATGATCATACATTCTTCATTATCATATATTATAATCATAACTGTTAAATTTTAAGGGTATTTATTTTAATAGTTCATTAATATTATGAAAGTAGCTATAATATAACTATAAATTATATAGTATAATTACAAGTCGATAAGTTATCATGACTATTATAATAGTAGTAACATAATAATTATGGTCTCATGTAATTGATATTTTAAATTTGTCAAAATTGTTTTAATATGTGGATCAAGTGTTGTATCATTTATTATATTGCAAAATAATCTTATTTATTATTTACTAGAATGTGTTCAAGTTAATATTGTTGATTTCAATGTACTATTGATACTACTAATAATATTACTACCACCGTTGCAAATTATAGTAATAGTTTGTCATACACTTGCATACATATCATGAATCATGTACCTAATATAATTGCATTATGAGTATAATAATTTAGAGCTTCTAAATTATATTTTATTATAATTACCTCTTTTATGTTTAGAATATTTTCTTATATAGTAATCATTTACGTGATATGACAACTTCCAAGAGGAGTTGCTTACTAAAAAGGTAATGTTGTTAGCTTCTTCAAGAGGTTTCTTCTTTACAAGCTACTTCTAAGAGAAGTTACTTCTTTAAGACGCTACTCCTTTTATGAATAGTTTCTTTAGAAGGTTATCATTATTTTTAATTATAACTTTATAAGAAAATATTTATTTGTGATTGTTTTAGAGATTTATTTGCTAGGTGTTATTTAATTCTACGTATTTGATGAATCGGGTGATTTATTTGTCTATCTTTATTTGTTGAATTTAGGGTTTTCCTTGATGAGTAGTTATGCGATTCTTATTTAATAATTTTTGGGGCTTGTTTGTTGTTCTTATAATTATATTTGGACATTGATCGATAATTCTTTCAAATGCACTAGAGCCCTAATATTTTCCTCATTGATTCATTGATTTATTATCGATCATTGATTGCAAAAAATTATGAGAAATTGTATCTCAAAATTTTATTGATAACCATTCTAGCTATTAAACTATGGTTAGACTGTTTGTATTTTAATATTCTTAATTCACAAAAGAAAGAAAGAAAAGGAAAAAGAAAATAAGAAAAAAAAATTGGAGCAATCTTTGCTACTTTTCTTGAAGCCTTTCCAAAAATTTTACCTTATATACTTGGAGGTTATCATATCCAAGTTATGTAAATTAGGGTGTTTACAAGCCTTAAATTGCACCTTTAATATGTGAGACATGAATAACTCAAAATAAGGTAGGTAAGTTACACAACAAACATATGATATATGTTGTGACTCGCACACCCAACACTCAAGTTATATAAAGAGCTAAAATGCATTTTCAACATGCCCTTTTATAATTTATTTTGGTAATTAAGTTTAATAATGTTATATTTTAGTAATTATTTGAAAAAAAAAACCTAATATGGCGAAAAAATCAATATCAGTACCATTTTATCTTTTTTGGAGAAAAATGTTAAAAACCAATATAAAGTGATGTAAAATTTTCAAAATTCCCCTAAAGGCTAAAAGCAAGGTTAGAAAAGGTAATATAAAGATATTTTAATCTCTTTTTTTATTATTTCCTTTGTCATCTCAACCGTACAACATAAACAAACAGAAAGGGGCTTCCATCAGATTTTTTTTTTTTTTTTTCTAAATTTACATCTAACGATGGACAACTAACAGCAAGATCATTTTCCTTAAATGAGTAAACAAAGACGAGCGTAAGACGCCTACTATCTATATTTATATTATTAAAGTAGAAGGAAGAGGTTTGGTGTCTTTAGTATCTTAAATTCTTATTATATAAATTATTTAATCAAAAAAGAGAATTATAATTTTTTTAAATAGTAACTTCTCATCCATAACTATTTTTTAAAAATATTAACCACTCTCTCCATAATTGAAAAATAAAAAAAATAAAGATATGATTTTCTTAAATTATATATAATTTTAGTATGATAGCAGATGTTATTTACTAATTTAGCAGATATTATTTACTAATTTAGAACTTTTTTCAGTAAATTTTTGTATATATATATTTTCTTTTTTACTTCTCTTTCCGGTATAAAAAGTGAATTATATATTTAAATACAAATATTTTTTTCTAACACGCGCAACTGCGTCCATCGAGTGCTAATAGTATATTATGCCAAGTTGTCAACTGCCGAGCCAATCACCACATATGATAATTTTCTCGGTTTCAGTTATTACCAGGTCTCCATAGTCTTAAGAATGAAAGCAAGAGTGAAAAAATCCCAGCTAACAAGTCCACCTCCTCTTCCGCTTCTTCAGCATATCGAGTACTCTGACCACTTTTGTGTACACCATAAAGTTTGTAGTGGAAAGAGTTGAATCAGAAGATACTTTTAGAACTATTTCTAAAAGTATCTATGTAAGCTCTTCCCCGCTCTCACTAATTTCTCACCAACGTGTTTGGTAATATCTATGTGGGCGTCTAGTATTATGGTATAAGCAACTTTTACAGGTGAAACAACCATATTAGCCTTTTTTAGATTGTAATAGTAGAATGTTTTCCTTTTCGTTTTCCTTACTTTTGGGTTTGTAAAAAAAGGTGTAGTTTCTTGGGAACTAATAGTCAAAGGAACTGTCTAGCGCACTTGTCAAATGTAGCCTGTCGTGTAATAATGATTATACAGAAACTAGAGCATGAGTAATTCATAATAAATATGTATGATTAAATTATCATTCTCATTCTAACAACGATGGACTTAACATAGTCAATATATTGCATAATCTAATAGTTCTGTTTCTTGGTAATTTAACTGTGTGTTTATCCGCTACCCTTCTGACCCTGGATCTCTAACTATATTGAATGGGCGCATCGAGTTAAACTGGTTTCCTTCATAACGTTATATGCACTATCTCTATAAGCTTTTCACACATCGGGTTTTTGTATCAGGTTGACAGTCTTTAAGATGGAGGAAAGGCTTCTTCAAAATGAATCAAATGAAACCAGTAGTCTTAGAGTTAGGTTCTTACAGGAATCAAAGAAGATGTGGAGGGTTACATTTCCTGCAATATTGGCCAGAGTTACTTCCTTCGGGGTTTTTGTGGTAACCCAGGCTTTCATCGGTCACATTGGCGCCACTGAGCTTTCTGGTTATGCACTCGTCCAGACCATTGTTGTTAAATTTGCAAATGGAATAATTGTAAGCTACAACCTTCATGTACTCATATGCATATGTTAGGATCTAGCACAATAAACAATATGTATAGAAGACATATAAAAATTGAAGTTGAGGTATTGGCATGAGTCGGAATTGAATGCACGGCATATTATTAAGATGTTGCTTTTTTGAGAAAAGATCTTGATATTGCAGTTGGGTATGTCTAGTGCAACCGAGACATTGTGTGGGCAAGCATTTGGAGCAAAACAGTTTCATATGTTGGGTATATACCTGCAAAGATCCTGGATCATCGACCTGATTACTGCAACAGCCCTGGTCCCTGTCTTTGTCTTCACAGGACCTATTTTCAAACTAATAGGTCAAGAGGATGAAATAGCAGACGCTGCTGGATATATTGCCCTTTGGTTCATTCGCGATGCTCTACTTTTTTGTATTCAGTTTCACCATTCAGAATTACTTGCAGTGCCAGTTAAAGAACATTATCGTTGCATGGCTTTTGTGGGCTCATTCATAATTCACATCTTCTTATCATGGCTACTTGTCTATGTATTTGATTGGGGGATCCCTGGTGCAATGATTGCAATGAATATATCAAGTTGGCTAGTGATAATTGGAGAGTTTGTGTATATTTTTGGAGGTTGGTGTCCAACTACCTGGAAAGGGTTCACCACGGCTGCATTTGCTGACTTATGGCCTGTTATAAAGCTTTCTGTATCCTCCGGAATTATGCTAGTGTAAGTCCATCTGCCCATCTGCATTTCATTTTAATTGCTCTTTTCTTTGAGTGCTTAATCACTGCAACAGCAACAAAGGAAATAAAATTAGTACTATAATGACAAAATCCAGTTACAGAAGTAAATTTTTGTTCATGATTTATCCAAATATATATCTCATTAGACTAATTTAGATGAAAGGGCGACAAGTGCCCTGGCTGCTTTTTAATGTCTGAAGAAAAAATGAGCAGATGCAAGAAGTTCCTTTCGTTCCTTCTTGATGATACAATTAGTGCAATTGTATGAATCATATTGCTTTTACAAAGGTTTATAGAGAAACTGGAGCCTTTGACCTGTTTGTACACTGTATCTCTTAATCACTTGAGTATCTGGTTTCTTCTGAAGTTCATAAAAGGTCACATGTTACTGTCGTTACGCTAATTATCATCATTGTTTTGTGGAATTGTGATAGTTTGGAGCTGTGGTACACTGCTGTGTTAATCCTATTGGCAGGATACATGTCAAATGCCTCGGTAGCAATTTCAGCATTCTCCATCTGGTGAGATTACATATGCTCTCTCTACTTGAAACCAACCAGAGCTAATTGATTTTGCTTATCTTCTTTTAGCCTCAACATTGCTAGTTGGGAATTTATGATATGCCTCGGTTTCCTCATTGGAGCAAGGTACTTACTGATTAAGCTCCTGATATTTACGAATTTTCTTTGACAGAGCTATTCCAACTTATTAGTAGCTACGCTGTGATTTGATTTGTCTTATTAATTTGATGCACAGTGTACGCGTATCAAATGAATTGGGACGTGGAGATGCCAAAGCAGTCAAGTTCTCGATTAAAGTCATTTTATCTACCTCTGTTTCCATAGGAGTATTCTTTTGGATCCTATGCTTAATATTTGGCCATGATATAGCCTACGCATTTACTAGTGATGAAGATGTTGTAGACGCTGTGTCAAGCCTCTCTGTCCTACTTGCCTTCACGATTTTACTCGACAGTGTGCAACCAGTACTTTCAGGTATGCCCTTTTGGTTTGGAACCTGGGAACAGTCATTAGTAAATTACTTCCGATCTATATTCTTATCTAAATCGTCGTAATGCAGGTATTGCTGTGGGTTCTGGGAGGCAAAGCATGGTTGCCTATGTCAATATCTGTTCCTACTATGTGATTGGAGTCCCTCTTGGTGTTGTTCTTGCATACGTTGCGAAGCTCGAAGTTAGGGTAAGACAATTATTGTATTACATTGTTCTTTGTAGCAATAAACACACTATGCTAAACTCATTAATCATCCCATCATTAGCAATGAAATCGGATCAAGTATTCATGGATGTGGTTCGATATGATTACTTAAGCCAGTTATAATTCGATGCAAAGTGATGTTTATAGATATCATAACATGCTGAATACGATTTCCTCAATGGTCTCTAAGGTTGCTGGTTCGATTTTACAGGGTATATGGATTGGAATGCTGATTGGTGTAGTGGTACAAACCTCAGTGCTAGGATTCATTACATGGAGAACAAATTGGGATGAACAGGTAATGTAAAGAGAGTTTTCAAGATCCATTGTTCACTTGCTAAGTAGTCAACATCCTTAAAATGAATTGCTTCCACTGGATAATAACACAATCCTCCACTTTTTTCGCAGGTGAAAAAGGCCTCAGAACGGCTAAATAAATGGTTCTTGAAACAAACTGAGGATAGTGAACAACATTCTACCTCTGAGAGATCCACCAGAACGGAATGAATTATAGTTTGGAACTCTTCCAGTTTTTTGTTTCCACAAATGATTGTAGCCAACTAAACCAATCCATTGATTTTGTAGGTCCCTAAAACATTGAGTTGGGTTTTAATAATTTTTATATTCTAAAAAATGAGTTAATTAATTTTCAAGTGTCTAATGTTTGTGTTCTTTATAACAACGTTTTTGTTTCCCTTTCTAAATTTTAAGATTCATAAACTTTTGAAATATTCATATAGTTGCGAAAACACAAGGAAAGGAGAAAGACATAGCAAGACATAAATTGTTCACCTTGTCAAAAGTGAAGTGATTTCAATTGAATTTTAGAGAAACGGATTACAAGAATTGAATTCCTAAAATTGGATTCCAAGAATAGAAATCAAACATATGTCTTTAGCAAAACAATCCTCAAGACCGGTTTTATTGCAAATTTTCTATAGCCAATGTCACACCACATGGGCACCCTATACGTGACAATCCTACATACATTGCATGAGAACCTTGAAGTGGCACCTTTGTCACTCAAAAGCTCCTAATATAGTGTATAAGGCATACTCACATGCAAGGGACACCAATGAGAGAGCAGATAAATGATTGTATCAGCATAGTAAATTAAAAGCAAATAAAATAAAGAGCAGTATCATGAAATTAATAATGAGTCAATGAATCATTGAATTTCTATTATGTACATGGGACAAATGACTTTATTATCTGACGAATATTTACAAGTCAGAAGACAATTTAATTTCTGAATTAGAGACATAATTATTTACTCTACATGGTGATCCTAATTTAATATAAACAATTCTTTGTACTAATTTTTAAGGATTCTATGATTATGCGATAGGCTAATGATGGGTTTGAGTTACATAATTAGAGCTTGTGTTTTAAAATTGAATTTTCAATTTTAAAGACTTATAATAATATTGTTGAGCTTGACTTTGGCGTTTTGGTTCATATTTCACAATATTGATACCATCTTTGTTCCGATCTTATATCTCATCAGATGAATTCTGGGTTTTCGGCATGTGTCTACATCGCTGTCTGATGTTTGTAAGGTCTTATACCTATAAAAGAATATGATAGTACAACCCACCATGATATTATAAGGATTTAATCAAAACGGAATTTCTAGGGGTTTACACATATAAGGTTATATCATCATCATCATCACCATCATCATAACAATTTAAGTATGACAAATCATATAAGGTAGTTAATTATAACCTCTAGATCATATTTATACACAAGATAAGTTAGATACACTTATATTTATCATTATTATCTATGGTATGATATATATGTTACGATATATTGTATACTAACATATTATCTATTATGCCTAATAGAAATTTTACATAGGTTTATATATAATATGTAAGTTAAGTATATTTGTATAATCTATAAGGTCCATAGAATTATATCAAATTTATATTTTAATGTTGATGTATAATCTAAATATTAATATACATATACATAATGCGTTTTATAGGATTTGTATTTTGTATTACACATACAGATGATAACATGTTCATTTAATGTTTTACAAACCATTTATAACACATAAAAGAAAAATTTATAATATGTTATATATGATATACATTAATTTATATTTATTAAGATATGTTCGAAGTTATACTCAAATTAAATAGCACTTATATGTATTATTATTATTATTTTATGACTATTAATATGATAATTATATTAATGAAATGTTGTTATTTTTGCTAATAATAATATTGTTACTATAATATCATAATGTGATATATAATTAAATAATATAATGCTCGTTAGTACGTGTTATAATAATTATTATAATATTGTATTATGTGCTATGTAACACTAATGCTATAATGGCTCATCGTTATAATATCACAATAGTAGTGTATTGTTATATTATATGTTACAGTGACGTGATCATACATTCTTCATTATCATATATTATAATCATAACTGTTAAATTTTAAGGGTATTTATTTTAATAGTTCATTAATATTATGAAAGTAGCTATAATATAACTATAAATTATATAGTATAATTACAAGTTGATAAGTTATCATGACTATTATAAATTAGTAGCATAATAATTATGGTCTCATGTAATTGATATTTTAAATTTTTCAAAATTGTTTTAATATGTGGATCAAGTGTTGTATCATTTATTATATTGCAAAATATTCTTATTTATTATTTACTAGAATGTGTTCAAAGTTAATATTGTTGATTTCAATGTACTATTGATACTACTAATAATATTACTACCACTATTGCAAATTATAGTAATAATTTGTCATACACTTACATACATATCATGAATCATGTACCTAATATAATTGCATTATGAGTATAATAATTTAGAGCTTCTAAATTATATTTTATTATAATTACTTCTTTTACGTTTTGAATATTTTCTTATATAGTAATCATTTACGTGATATGACAACTTCCAAGAGGAGTTGCATACTAAAAAGGTAATGTTGTTAGCTTCTTCAAGAGGTTTCTTCTTTGCAAGCTACTTCTAAGAGAAGTTACTTCTTTAAGACGCTATCCTTTTATGAATAGTTTCTTTAGAAGGTTACCATTATTTTTAATTTTAGTTTATAAGAAAATATTTATTTGTGATTGTTTTAGAGATTTATTTGCTAGTGTTATTTAATTCTACGTATTTGATGAATCGGGTGATTTATTTGTTTATCTTTATTTGTTGAATTTAGGGTTTTCCTTGATGAGTAGTTATGCGATTCTTATTTAATAATTTTTGGGGCATGTTTATTGTTCTTATAATTATATTTGGAAATTGATCGATAATTCTTTCAAATGCACTAGAGCCCTAATATTTTCCTCATTGATTCATTGATTTATTATCGATCATTGATTGCGAAAAGTTATGAGAAATTGTATCTCAAAATTTTATTGATAACCATTCTAGCTCTTAAACTATGGTTAGACTGTTTGTATTTTAATATTCTTAATTCACAAAAGAAAGAAAGAAAAGGAAAAAGAAAATAAGAAAAAAAAATTTGGAGCAATCTTTGCTATTTTTCTTGAAGCCTTTCAAAAATTTTACCTTATATACTTGGAGGTTATCATATCCAAGTTATGTAAATTAGGGTCTTTACAAGCCTTAAATTGTACCTTTAACATGTGAGACATGAATAACTCAAAATAAGGTAGGTAAGTTACACAACAAACATATGATATATGTTGTGACTCGCACACCCAACACTCAAGTTATATAAAGAGCTAAAATGTATTTTTAACATGCTCTTTTGTGATTTATTTTGGTAATTAAGTTTAATAATGTTATATTTTAGTAATTATTTGAAAAAAAAACCTAATATGGCGAAAAAATCAATATCAGTACCATTTTATCTATTTTTGGAGAAAAATGTTAAAAACCAATATAAAGTGATGTAAAATTTTCAAAATTCCCCTAAAGGCTAAAAGCAGGGTTAGAAAAGGTAATATAAAGATATTTTAATCTCTTTTTTTATTATTTCCTTTGTCATCTTAACCGTACAACATAAACAAACAGAAAGCGGCTTACATCAGGTATTTTTTTTTCCCTAAATTTACATCTAACGATGGACAACTAACAGCAAGATCATTTTCCTTAAATGAGTAAACAAAGACGAGCGTAAGACGCCTACTGTCTATATTTATATTATTAAAGTAAAAGGAAGAGGTTTGGTGTGTTTAGTATCTTAAATTCTTATTATAAATTATTTAATAAAAAAAGAGAATTATAATTTTTTTTAAAAAGTAACCGCTCTATCCATAACTATTTTTTTAAAAATATTAACCACTCTCTCCATAATTGAAAAATAGAAAAAATAAATATATGATTTTCTTAAATTGTATATAATTTTAGTATGATAGCAGATATTATTTACTAATTTAGACCTTTTTTCAGTAAATATTTGTATATATATTTTCTTTTTTACTTCTCTTTCCGGTTATAAAAAGTGAATTATATATTTAAATACAAATATTTTTTTCTAACACACGCAACTGCGTCCATCGAGTGCTAATAGTATATTATGCCAAGTTGAAAACTGCCGAGCCAATCACCACATATGATAATTTTCTCGGTTTCAGTTATTACCAGGTCTCCATAGTCTTAAGAATGAAAGCAAGAGTGAAAAAATCCCAGCTAAACAAGTCCACCTCCTCTTCCGCTTCTTCAGCATATCGAGTACTCTGACCACTTTTGTGTACACCATAAAGTTTGTAGTGGAAAGAGTTGAATCAGAAGATACTTTTAGAACTATTTCTAAAAGTATCTATGTAAGCTCTTCCCCGCTCTCACTAATTTCTCACCAACGTGTTTGGTAATATCTATGTGGGCGTCTAGTATTATGGTATAAGCAACTTTTACAGGTGAAACAACCATATTAGCCTTTTTTAGATTGTAATAGTAGAATGTTTTCCTTTCCGTTTTCCTTACTTTTGGGTTTGTAAAAAAAGGAGTAGTTTCTTGGGAACTAATAGTCAAAGGAACTATCTAGCGCACTTGTCAAATGTAGCCTGTCGTGTAATAATATTATACAGAAACTAGAGCATGATAGTAATTCATAATAAATATGTTTGATTAAATTATCATTCTCATTCTAACAACGATGGACTTAACATAGTCAATATATTGCATAATCTAATAGTTCTGTTTCTTGGTAATTTAACTGTGTGTTTATCCGCTCCCCTTCTGACCCTGGATCTCTAACTATATTGAATGGGCGCATCGAGTTAAACTGGTTTCCTTCATAACGTTATATGCACTATCTCTATAAACTTTTCACACATCGGGTTTTTGTATCAGGTTGACAGTCTTTAAGATGGAGGAAAGGCTTCTTCAAAATGAATCAAATGAAACCAGTAGTCTTAGAGTTAGGTTCTTACAGGAATCAAAGAAGATGTGGAGGGTTACATTTCCTGCAATATTGGCCAGAGTTAGTTCCTTCGGGGCTTTTGTGGTAACCCAGGCTTTCATCGGTCACATTGGCGCCACTGAGCTTTCTGGTTATGCACTCGTCCAGACCATTGTTGTTAAATTTGCAAATGGAATAATTGTAAGCTACAACCTTCATGTACTCATATGCATATGTTAGGATCTAGCACAATAAACAATATGTATAGAAAACATATAAAAATTGAAATTGAGGTATTGGCATGAGTCGGAATTGAATGCGCAGGCATATTATTAAGATGTTGCTTTTTTGAGGAAAGATCTTGATATTGCAGTTGGGTATGTCTAGTGCAACCGAGACATTGTGTGGGCAAGCATTTGGAGCAAAACAGTTTCATATGTTGGGTATATACCTGCAAAGATCCTGGATCATCGACCTGATTACTGCAACAGCCCTGGTCCCTGTCTTTGTCTTCACAGGACCTATTTTCAAACTAATAGGTCAAGAGGATGAAATAGCAGACGCTGCGGATATATTGCCCTTTGGTTCATTCCGATGCTCTACTTTTTTGTATTCAGTTTCACCATTCAGAATTACTTGCAGTGCCAGTTAAAGAACATTATCGTTGCATGGCTTTCTGTGGGCTCATTCATAATTCACATCTTCTTATCATGGCTACTTGTCTATGTATTTGATTGGGGGATCCCTGGTGCAATGATTGCAATGAATATATCAAGTTGGCTAGTGATAATTGGAGAGTTTGTGTATATTTTTGGAGGTTGGTGTCCAACTACCTGGAAAGGGTTCACCACGGCTGCATTTGCTGACTTATGGCCTGTTATAAAGCTTTCTGTATCCTCCGGAATTATGCTAGTGTAAGTCCATCTGCCCATCTGCATTTCATTTTAATTGCGCTTTTCTTTGAGTGCTTAATCACTGCAACTGCAACAAAGGAAATAAAATTAGTACTATAATGACAAAATCCAGTTATAAAAGTAAATTTTTGTTCATGATTTATCCAAACATATATCTCATTAGACTAATTTAGATCAAAGGGCGACAAGTGCCCTGGCTGCTTTTTAATGTCTGAAGAAAAAATGAGCAGATGCAAGAAGTTCATTTCGTTCCTTCTTGATGATACAATTAGTGCAATTGTATGAATTATATTGCTTTTACAAAGGTTTATAGAGAAACTGGAGCCTTTGACCTGTTTGTACACTGTATCTCTTAATCACTTGAGTATCTGGTTTCTTCTGAAGTTCATAAAAGGTCACATGTTACTGTCGTTACACCAATTATCATCATTGTTTTGTGGAATTGTGATAGTTTGGAGGTGTGGTACACTGCTGTGTTAGTCCTATTGGCAGGATACATGTCAAATGCCTCAGTAGCAATTTCAGCATTCTCCATCTGGTGAGATTACATATGCTCTCTCTACTTGAAACCAACCAGAGCTAATTGATTTTGCTTATCTTCTTTTAGCCTCAACATTTCTAGTTGGGAATTTATGATATGCCTCGGTTTCCTCATTGGAGCAAGGTACTTACTGATTAAGCTCCTGATGTTTATGAATTTTCTTCGACAGAGCTATTCCAATTTATAAATAGCTACTCTGAGATATGATTTGTCTTATTAATTTGATGCACAGTGTACGCGTATCAAATGAATTGGGACGTGGAGATGCCAAAGCTGTCAAGTTTCCATTAAAGTCGTTTTATGTACCTCTGTTTCCATAGGGATTCTTTTGGATCCTATGCTTAGTATTTGGCCATGATATAGCCTACGCATTTACTAGTGATGAAGACGTTGTAGACGCTGTGTCAAGCCTCTCTGTCCTACTTGCCTTCTCGATTTTACTCAACAGTGTGCAACCAGTACTTTCAGGTATGCCCTTTTGGTTTGGAACCTGGGAACAGTCAGTAGTAAATTACTTCCGATCTATATTCTTATCTAAATCGTCATGATGCAGGTATTGCTGTGGGTTCTGGGAGGCAAAGCATGGTTGCCTATGTCAATATCTGTTCCTACTATGTGATTGGAGTCCCTCTAGGTGTTGTTCTCGCATACGTTGCGAAGCTGGAAGTTAGGGTAAGACAATTGTTGTATGACATTGTTCTTTGTAGCAACAAACACACTATGCAAAACTCATTAATCATCCCATCATTAGCAATGAAATCTGATCAAGTATTCAAGGATTTGGTTCGATATGATTACCTCAGGCCAATTATGATTCGATGCAAAGTGATGTTTATAGATATCATAACATGCTGAATACGATTTCCTCAATGGTCTCTAAGGTTGCTGGTTCGATTTTACAGGGTATATGGATTGGAATGCTGATTGGTGTAGTGGTACAAACCTCAGTGCTAGGATTCATTACATGGAGAACAAATTGGGATGAACAGGTAATGTAAAGAGAGTTTTCAAGATCCATTGTTCACTTGCTAAGTAGTCAACATCCTTATAATGAATTGCTTCCACTGGATAATAACACAATCCTCCAATTTTTTCACAGGTGAAAAAGGCCTCAGAACGGCTAAATAAATTGTTCTTGAAACAAACTGAGGATAGTGAACAACATTCTACCTCTGAGAGATCCACCAGAACGGAATGAATTATAGTTTGGAACTCTTCCAGTTTTTTGTTTCCACAAATGATTGCAGCAAACTAAACCAATCCATTGATTTTGTAGGTCCCTAAAACATTGAGTTGGGTTTTAATAATTTTTTATTCTAAAAAATGAGTTAATTAATTTTCAAGTGTCTAATGTTTGTGTTCTTTATAACAACGTTTTTGTTTCCCTTTCTAAATTTTAAGATTCATAAACTTTTGAAAAATTCATATAGTTGCGAAAGCACAAGGAAAGGAGAAAGACATAGCAAGACATAAATTGTCACCTTGTCAAAAGTGAAGTGATTTCAATTGAATTTTAGAGAAACGGATTACAAGAATAGAAATCAAACATATGTCTTTAGCAAAACAATCCTCAAGACCGGTTTTATTGCAAACTTTCTATAGCCAATGTCACACCACATGGGCACCTTATACGTGACAATCCTACCATACATTGCATGAGAACCTTGAAGTGGCACCTTTGTCACTCAAAAGCTCCTAATATAGTGTATAAGGCATACTCACATGCAAGGGACACCAATGAGAGAGTAGATAAATGATTGTATCAGCATAGTAAATAAAAAGCAAATAAAATAAAGAGCAGTATCATAAAATTAATAATGAGTCAATGGGTCCCACTAATAGTAGGACACTACTCATATAGATAGTAAGGTGTCTGATTCATAATAACTAAATAGACTATATATATTGGATTAAGGCATAAATAAAAGTAAAAAAAGACAATTAAGATCGCTGAACACACAGCTCCTCACATAATCCCTGAAGCTCAAGCAGCTAACTCACAGTATGGATCTTCTTGGCTATACTCGCGAGTAATTCCTTTAACAAAAGAAATCTGAGAGGGGGTAAGCTATAGCTAGCTTAATAAGATATTCTCTCAACATGGACCTTTTACATAGGTTATCAAACAAAATTTAGTTAAGCATACATATGCAATGCTAAAACAACAAACACATGAACATATGTATGTAACTATTTGAAAACTACATATAGTACGAATTTACGCCCTTTGTAACTAGGATTGGGGATCAAATCTAAGCATCAATGATCCTATACCCTGTCAACCCAGACTTTCCTTAAGTAGTAGCATCTAGCATGACCCAGCCAGAGGTCGTATCCCCCAAGCAACTTAGTTCCCCAAACTAGGACAGAGCTCGTGGTCTTCACATACTAGGACCATCTAGCCCACTGCATGATGTTAATAGGCTTGAGCATGTGACACTTATGTAATGCACGATCATTTTCGAATTTATTGCCAAATAATTTATCGATTCATTAAGAGTGATCAAACAATTATCAAACACTCATAAGCTTCATATACTAGCCACATTTATCCAAGCAATTCATATTTTGTTGGCTTATAGTATTTTTCTCACATAATTCAACCAAAATGAAAGCACAAGCATTCATCCATACCCAAACATGCACCCATTTCTTATATATATGAAATGAACCAATACACCCATATAAAATTTAAATTTTAAATATAACGAGAAAATAATTTGGGATTTAAATAAGAGGATGAATAAAATTTATTTGTGGGTCGGGGTAAAATGAAATTTAAAGTTTGTTGAATAATAGACCTAGTCAGGAAAATTTGCTAAATAAAAGCTTGATGAAGATGAATGGTTGAGATTGTGTCTTGTGGCACTCTAAGGGGCACGTTACAAACCTTAGACCTTAGCCCCATATAAATACCATTTATTTTCTACCATTTCCTTTTTTAAGAAGCCTATTACCATCTTAAGGTAAGAAACCCTAGACTTTAGCCTCCATTGAATACTAACTAAGGCGAGATTAAGGAATGAGATTAGTACTAATCAGTTGAGATTAACCGTTTCAGTATAGGAAATGTGGACAATGAAGGTGAACTAGGAGGAAGAGCACAAGAAACTCAGAATTCGTGATAATGTAAGTGTGAGGACTTTAAATGCCAAAACATAAAGTTTATGGTGTTTTAAGAGTAAATTTGGACATGGGGATGTTGGTAGGAGATGAAGGTAGCAAAGAAGTTGATGTTGGAGGTGTTTTGAACTTAGGAGAAAGCACATTGAAGTAGCAACAGTAAGGTAAGACCTAATGTCACATTTGGTATATCAGAATGAATTGGAATGGAATGGAATGGGTTCTGGAATAACAAATTCATTCCTATGTTTGGAAGTGTATACGGAATGGAATGGCTATAAGATGTTTTTGTTGGAAATGTCTCTAGCAATAAATGGAAGTTATGAATATACAACAGGGTAAAAGAGTGATTATATTACATGCAATTAATAAAATTGGAATGCAATCGTGATTCTGCCTTTTGAAAGGCAGAATCGAATTCCTTTCCAAATTTGGAATCATCGATTCCAAGGAATCGTGATTCTGGCTTTTAAAGGTGCATCCAAACATGAGAAAGGGAATGAAACCCAGAATCGCGATTCCATTCCAAGTCCAATCCTGCATACAAAATATGACATAAGTATCAACTCTTAACATTATGAAGGTATGATTATGATGAAATAAAACAAGTTTAGAAGTGTTAAAGAGAAAAATGAACATGTTTCAAGTTGAAATCTTACTAAAAATTAACTTAGAGAAGAAATGAATAATGCAATGAGTCCAAAATTTATGGATAAGA
Organism: Combretum micranthum; assembly: GCA_024138025.1. Classification (NCBI taxonomy): domain Eukaryota; kingdom Viridiplantae; phylum Streptophyta; class Magnoliopsida; order Myrtales; family Combretaceae; genus Combretum; species Combretum micranthum. The sequence continues at coordinate 1,200,207 of JAMXBD010000281.1, read as the reverse complement.
TCATGAAATAAGCAAGAAGAGATGTTAATGATGTTAGAGTAAGTTAAATGAGGGATTGTACATGAAATTTTTGGAAATTTTAGAGAAAGCATGATAACTTGATAGTTGCTATAAAAATAGATGTTTTAGGCTTTGTACATGGACTAATTATGTTTTAGCATGCTAGAGGTGAATATGGTTGAGTCTAGGCACAAATAGGATCATTTAATACCCTTAAAATCACCCAAAATTTAACCCAAAAGCATTTTGACAGAAATGACGAGTTAAATCGTGAAGTACACCAAACCCAAAAGAACACGATGGAAACATGGCACCATGTTTCCCACGATGCTTCTATCTAACCGTTAATTGCAAAGGAAAACATGAAACCTAGAAAAGCACGATGGAAACACGACGTGGTGTTTCTCATCATGCTTCTCTTCAACCAAAAGTGCGATGAAGTGCTGAGGAACACAGGGGGATACACAAGGACATGTTTCCCACCATGCTCCTCTCTGTCTCTAAAACTAAGAGGAAGCACTGGAGAAGACGAGGGAATACACAAGGTCATGTATTGCCCATGCTTCTCACTAGGCTAAACAAAGCTTTAAACCCAAAACTAGATGGGGAGAACACAGTGTTGTGTTTCGCACCATGCCTCTGAGCTACCCGAACAAAGAAGAAACAAGGCCCTCCTTTGTAGCCATGCTTTGAAGCACGAGGAGATGCATCCCCCCATGCATTGGCCATGCTTCCTCTTTTTCTCTAATCCTTCTTCAAAATTTAACAAAACTTGATCCAATTTCTTCCTTAGACTTAACTTACCTTCCAAGCATGATCTTAAGGTAGAACAACTAAGTCAATATAACCCAGATATACTAAACAAGATAAAGGAGTTAAAAATAGTTAATCATGAACTGATTAAGGTTTCAATTGTGAACATTTTTGGACTTTAAGCTTTGTGGGGATACTTTAGGACCACTTCGGCTATTAGGGACGCAATAATTGCGTTTGTTTACTAAGATAGAATTAATAACCGAACCAAGGATTTAAACTTGGCTAAATTGGTTGTTGGTTACTTATTGACCCTTACTCCAGGAATAGTACCCTCAAACAAGATTACAGCCTGATTGCAACTTCAAGATGATGTGGTAGTTATAGGCGCTAGACCCCTATGGAATGCATAATAAGGACGAGTAGGTAGTCAATAGAGGATATTTCAAAACTAGATGGTCAATTAGGAGTTGGTGTGAAGTTGTAATGGAGTTATGCAGGGGTATAGGCTCTTGCATAAAGCGTTGTAATAGATTATGCTCATTGATGGTTGTTAGTATAAAATTGATCTGTCGAGACTATTTCTTATTTTCTTTTTGTTAAGTTCTAGGGACTTATCAAACTCCTTTTTGGTGCATGGTCTACTGAAGGAACCCTACCTCATTTTAGTTGGTAGGAGTCTTAAGTACTATTGTCCGTGTTGTATTTCTAGGATGTTGAGAATACTTAGTTGTTGACTTTAATTGAATTAACTTAAATTGTGCCTGTTGCATTAGCCTAGGTGTGTATGACATGCGTGAATGTGTTTGATTACTATCGTATCGGGCTTCGTTTTTCAATATTTGAGGTTATAACGAGAGTTCATATATGGATCTCTATTATGATTCTATGGGTTTTGGGACTAATGATATAAGGAGTGCCCTCGATGATTTGAGAGCTAGATGAGACTTTGGAAATACTTTATTTTTATGAATATATGACTTTATTTTTATGGATAACTGTAAACAATTAACTTTGTTACCACTTTTGGGCTGATCGCTAAACTTGCATTCGAGTTAAGTCTAGCTTCCCTTTATGATTACTATCTTAAAATGTTTTGAAGTTTGAAATCTTGTGTTATCTTTTCTTAAAAAGTAATTTTACATGTATTGATATTTTAGTTCCTAAGTTTTTAGTGAATCGTTTTTCGTTTTACTACAGTCTGGCAAAAGAGCCTAATCATGGTTTCATAATTAAAATACAATTAGTAAACTCACCTTGATATTGGAAGCCCTGCACACATTGCTTGGAGGTGATGTATGTAGCAAAAACAACCACACCCTCAAGTGCCCTAAGTGTTGGGTCGTTTTAATATGTGTATATATATATATATATATATTAATTTTAAGTGCAACTATTCTACAAGTACGAACAAATGCAAATATCACTCGACCATGACATCTATGAGTTGTGGTAATTGATAGGTAACACAAAGTCAAAGTCCATGTCACTTGAATGCAACAAGCAATATAGAAAATATATAAGGAACTATCTCATAACATACAGTATAGAAGTTTTAAGTTATCTATAGTTTGAGTGTCCAATCTTTAATCGCATAGAATTTTCTCATTTCAATGTCAATTCCAACAAGTAAATAATCAATTCGATATGGTTTTCAAGTACTTTTCAAATGTGATATTATTTTTATTAAAGTAAATGCATAAGATTCCAAATCAACTAGGAAAAGTTTGAAATTTTTGTATGATTCGAATAGCTTTAAATGGAATTTGGTTTTCACAATATCTTAACCATTTCTAATATGTTTTCAACGAATAAATAGTCAATTTCATGGGATTTTTTAAGTACTTCTCAATGGTAGTGTCCGTTTAGGCATTCCATGCTTGTCTTGATATAGTTTATTTAAACTATCCATATGCCCTCAATTTTCTTTCTTTCCTTTTCCTCTAATGTTTCATTGGTAGTTACTTTTTTATTTTTTTTTCAATTTTTATAACACCTTAAACATAAGGGCACTTACAACCTGCCATGTACTCATATAGCATATGGACATGCAAAGCTTGGAACCTACTAATAACCATAATCAATACCATTTTACACTACCAACACACATATTAAATACTACCAATTCATAGTCACAATGTAAGTACTTCACTTCAACTATACCAGACACTCATACTTCCTACACATCATAAGTGAAAGATGGTTCATAGAGTCCATCCACACATACACAATTACAAACCAACGAGGGGGTCCATGCCCTAACACACTAACTTAATACTGGAATGACAATAACATATATAATACGAGTCTCTATTCATGGAGTCTAACAAGTTATGTCCAAAAGTCTATTAGGTAATTCTTGCCACTAACGTCCTCCCCATAATCCATGATAACGTTATATTTAGTTAAGTCAAAAACCATAGGAGTTACATCAGATTCTGAAAAAGAATAATAGTGAGCCGAAGGCTAGTATAATATACCAATAAACATATGCGTATGTACAAATAATGGCAAACTTACATGCATCATCATCATATAAATGCAACACGCAACCATTTAATTATCTGTATCTTTTAGTCCACCAGCCAACAAAGGAATAACTCAAAATCCCAAAACACATGTAAATATTTACATATATATATATATATATATTGCTTATTGGGTACTTCCCAATAACTATCACACTGACAAATCGTAAATTTACTCGAGTTATTTATATATGCAACTCCATTCTCTAACAACACCACACATGAATCATTGAGTTGCTATGATAATAACGTGGATACTCTCCACCTATTACCAACATCCACGCACAAGCAAGACATATCATTAATGTTAAATGTCTATTAGGTCAGTTTTAGTTTCTAACTTAAACAAACATAAGCACACACATAATATACACATACCTAGAAGTAGTTTCGTTCCAAATAAGTATTCACTACCTGAATTACACACAATTAAATTATTTAAAATCTTCTATTTGTCTTACCTAAACTCTCATTATATTCCTATCACTCTTAGTCATACATCATCATAACTTAGGTCCCAAAGTCTTAAAGCATACATAAATTGTGAATGAATAGTTTAACCAATCTTATCATTTTTAGGCTATAAGGTATTATAACATGCATAAACTAGTATAGAAATAGGTATAGGGTTAAGTATCACTTATGTAGAGAAAATAGGTCATAAAAAGGACCACAGGAAGGTACATGGGTAATACACAAGGGAACATAACCTTGTGTTTCTCCTTGTGTTCTTTTCCAAGCAAAGTTTCAAAAATTTAAAAAGAAGAACATGGTAAAGAATACGGGACCATACATATGCATGTTCTTTGACAGTCTCCTATTGTGAAAAACATAGAGAGAAATATGACTAGACCTCATGTAGCAGCTATGTAGTGACTTCTACACTCAGAGAGCTACACGACGTAAAAGATGGGGTATTGTTCTAGTTGTGTACTTCTAGGAAACTTCCTTTTTCCCCATCCAAGAGGTACATAGCTCAAACACGGTCTCGTGTTTTAGTCATGTATTTCTGGAAAATATTTTATTCATTCATCTCTGAAATTTCAAACTTAAGTTGACCCTTAACACTTTCAAAACAATTTTCATATCCAACATTGAACTCAAAACATTGTTAAGCCCCCTTACTTCTTTATTAGTGGTTTCTACATCAAGTATATGAATCTTATTCCATTGCTTCCTAAATACATCCCTTAAATCATACTTTAAGTAAGAGAAATATATTATGTTGTTATCGATCCTTATAACCCACTTATCAAATTCCCTAAGTCACAATCAATTATGGTCTCTCTAAAATCTCCTTCAAAACTACAACCACATTTATTTGTTACATTCACATTTATTTGTCAAAACATACTAGCGTGAGGGTAAACTTTACTTACTATGTGATCCCTCAATAGATTCCCAAGAATAAATGCTTATATTTAGAGAGGAGTATTGCATTTCTGTTGTTGTTATTGGAAATAGGGTGAGAAAAGGGTAGTTATCATTCTAAAAATAATTTTATATGTTGAATTTAACTAATGTATATTTTCAAACTTGAAAAATTAATTACAAAACTACTCTCTCTCTTTAAGTTGATTTCCCATTCTTCCCTTCATTATCTTTTATTTATTTTTAGGTTATTTCATTCTCCACACATAACTCCCCAACCCCTCCCTTCCCTCCCCAACACAACACCACCCCACTACCCCTAATTTAAAAAACATTCATCCTTCAAAGTTACCTGATTTTTCTAAGAGCTTTGGATACTTTGCTTTTATCTCTTCCTCAAGTTCCCATGTGGCTTCTCTCTCAGCTTGGCTAGTCCACTAAACTTTGAAATACTTGATCACATTTCTCCTCAAAATCTATTCTTTTGTATCCACAATCTAAACCACTTTTCAATTGAGGTGCAATTTAGTTGCACTTCCAATGGTTCTAAAGCCGTCACTTGGTATGAATTTGGGATGAATTTCCTCAACATTGATAGATAAAAAACATCATGTATTCCGATCATGCTTGATGGCAATGGTAATCCGTAAGCCACATCTTCAATTCGCTCTAAGATTTCAAATGATCCCACATACTTGGGATTCAACTTGCCCCGTAAAACAAACCGTGTCACTCCCTTTGTTGGGGAAATCCTTAACCAAACATGATCTCCTACTTGGGATTCGAAAGGTCTACTTCATTTGTTTGCATAACTCTTTTGTCAACTTTGAGCTGCTTGCATTCTTTATCTAATTATTTATACTTTGACAAAGCATCTTGTAGTAAGTTTGATCCCAAGAGTTGTCTATCATCCACTTCATCCCAATAGATGGGCACCCTATATTTTTCCCATATAAGGCCTCGTAAGGTGTCATATGGATGATTGCTTGATAATTGTTGTTATAGACAAATTCCACCAGTGGTAAGTGATCATACCAATTTCTGTCAAAATCTATGGCACATGCTCTCAACAGATCCTCCATAATCTGAGTTGTGCGTTGTGACTGCCCATCCATTTGAAGGTGAAATGCAGTACTAAATTGCAATTTAGTGCCCAAAGCCTGATGTAAACTTACCCAAAATTTACTAACAAATCTAATATTAGAGTCTAACACAATTATTCTTGGTACATCTTGTAATCTAACTATCTTAATAATGTATAACTTAGCTAATTTTCCTAAAGTATCTCTTATTTGATAGGTAAGAAGTGTATATATTTTGTTAATCTATTCACAATCACCCAAACTGCATCACGTTTCTCCTTGGTCTTAGGAAGGGCAGTACAATGTCTATAGTCACATGCTCCTATTTCCATTTTGTTATTGATAATAGTTTTATCATTTCATTTAAATATTGACTATCTAGAATCACGTTATTTAACTTTTACTTATTTATTACATCATTACCATTTCGTTTTATCATCTGGAATTTTTTGTTTCATCAATATTTTTATTGCTTGTACCTTTGTCTATCGATAGTTTACTTTTGTCTTAATTACGCGTACAAGAGATATGTACTTAAGCATATGCATTACGTATATATTATATTATATTCCCATAGTTTCATATGACTTCAGAAGATACATCGGTGGTCCGATTGTGCAATAGTAAATAATAATTTATATAATTAAATAATATTATCCTATTAAATCATTCTGTTAACACATATTGCTGATAAATCAATTATAATAATCTTTTGAATAAATTCAAATTAATTTGAAATATACGTAATAAAAAAAGGATACGTTATGATAAGATCCCTTAAAATTATCAAAACTATCGAGATAATGCAGGGTTTGAAAGTTCCGCGCTTCTACTGCTTGAAAGATATTAACGACTCAAAAGTTATCCTCTCACACTCCACAAGGTATATCTTTTATATTAAAATGAAATTGTAGCTAACCCATACTGCCTATAAAATCATTTCATTTGTTGACTCATATATTAACAAGACATGTCAAGCCAATCAATAAAAGTCGTAAATTAGATTTTGAGTCTAAAATTTAAAAAAATAATAATAATAGAGAAAAAGAAAAAGAAAGAAAATAATTGCTAGTAGATTTTTTTTTTTTTTTTTTACTTGGTACTTATTCGAGAAGAATTATTTTCAATATCAAAATTTTAAAGATATGAACACCGCATTATTTTGCAAATTCAAAATGTTTTTATCATTTTAATACTTTGTAAGATATGACTGTATTTGTTAGTGTATATATGTATTTATATATGTTCTTCTACATGCATGCCTCTCGAAGAAAAAATATTGAATGGATAATATACAGCTCATATATGCTATCAACTATACTTTAATACATGAATTATTTTAAAACCATTATTATTTATATTATTATATATTAAAATATGATTAATACTTATTTATCGCTTGCCAGATATATATTATGTGAGAAATAATACAATACCTACCAAAGCCATCTCTGACCGAAGAATTGAAAGAAATATTATATCAGGCAATGTTTCTACAATTGTTAGTTTGTCGTTAGCATTCTTTTCCAATATTATTTCCCATCTGCCTCTCTCTCAGCTTGTTCTGCAGACTTTTAGCTAGGCCTATATGCTAAAAGTCTCATTTGCATCGTTCAAGAACAAGGATTAGTTTATTCCAAGAGTGGAGTGAAAAGCGAAGACTACTCACCCGGGCTGACGCCTAACAACACGTAAGGTAAGCTCTCTTCTCTTGTCTTTCTGTATCCCTCCTGTGTTATGTATTCGAGTGCCAAAACATATTTAATGTTAAAATGAACCGTGTTAAATTTCTTTATATTTTATTTCTAAAATTTGTTATAATCCCCCAGGCGTTATGCCAATAAGCAAGCCATATTATTGCACCCATAACTCCATTAATGGAGGAAGATAATTCCTCTGGTACTTGTTCCTTTTTTTTTTTTTCCCTTTATTGTTTTCTTTGACCCTTTAAGCTTTTCTTTAATTAGGAGCCCAGTCCAGGTTCTGTTGAAATAATTTAATTAGTTCGTTTAATTAGACATTGTTAATTGGTTCTTCATTAATTTATGATTAAGAAGATGTACCATTCTCTTTTTTTTTTTCAATTTTTTTTCTTTCTTTTTGGCCGCCATGCACGTTGATAATATATGCTCTTGCGTGTGCTGACTGATCACTGCCTTCCAGAATTTGTTAATTAAATGAACTATAAATTTGTGTGTCTCAGCCTGCATTGTCGTCTTTAGATTGTCAACTATTGAATTATTAGATACATCTATCTACCAGTCCAAACACAAGACCACATGTTTGGATTGCGTCTAGACTTGCACCGTAAAGGGGTTGAAAATAAGGTCCTGAACCCATAGAGCAATTATATATGTCGGAGATAATTTCTTATGGAAATATAATGGTGTAGGACCATTAGGGTTAAAAAAAATTGGAAAAAAACTACGGTCCATATTGTATGTAATATACATATAATGAGTAATCTTCAATAACATTAATAATGATTATTTTATAAACCCTTCACTATAATTGATTTCTTTTCATCACGTGTACATATATATGGTATGTATTACTCATTCAATATTTTTCCCCAAATAATTATTATAATTTTTTTTTTACTATAATGCAATGTTCTCATTTTCACAGGAAATCATGTTGTCTTTTATAGAATGGACATAAATAAAAATGAAACATGCCAAAAACACTTGTAATTTTCTACATTGCATCTATTTAACCCTTCTATTGTACCTAGGGGCGCAGGCATTATGCCATTTGTTTCACTTAATTACCATACCAAATTAGACCTCAACGTATGGATTAGTTTTTCTAATCATTCTTATTCATCATATGAATGGGATTTTTAATTTGGGTTCACTTAGACTTAATTCAGCTAGGCCTAAACATAAGACAAATATTCAGTTTCAGTCTTAGTTTGTATATAATGTTTTTACAAACCAAATCGAAAGGTCTGGATTAGTCAACAAATTGGTTTCTACATACGCTTCTCTCTATATGTGCATTTTCTTTTCTATTAAATGAAATTTAAAACTGTAGTATTGGAAAAATATCACTCGGAACGCCGGTCCCAAGCACCACCATCACATCATACAGAATCTCTTGTCTAGATATATTTTATTTGCAAATGGCTTGAGCTGTATGGCGACCTTTTAGCCCCGGAATTCTTTTATTGATTTGGTTTTTTTATTTAAAACTTTTACTGAAATAGGTATAAAATCAAAATAGTTACCAAAATAATATTTTAAAATCACGTCTTAAAGATACGATTTATATTAAAAACCTATATATTCAACATATATGAGTTTAATTTGAACCATCGAAATGTAATTAGCATGTTGAACATGTGATTTAAACATCTTAATAGCACGTTAGATATATAATTTCATAAGTCATATTGTCAATATGTGAATTATTTGAAAATTGTTGGCTAGCAATACAACATGCAAGTTTTCATAATCATAAACCCATCTAAATAAGATTTAATAAAGATATATATTTTAATAATTATTTTAACCCAATCTCATTTTAAAAAAATTAATTATATATATTAAAGAAAAGAAATAAACCTACGATTCCTGAAAACAGTAAACACGGCTTCAGTTGAAATGGTTAGTTGATTTAATAAATTGGTATTGGGCCCGATGTTTCGTTCGACCCATGGATGAAGGCATGTTGGCTGTCATACCGCATGTTAGCTGTCATTCTCTAAGCTTGCATTTTATTAGGTTTTGTTTAATATATTGGAATAAAATAATGATAAAAAAGAATAGTAGTTTTTTTTTTTTTTTGGTTATATGATTGGAAGTTACTTTGAAATAAGTGTTAAATTTTGCAAAAAATACTAATTTCTACTGTATTGGAAAAGAATATGAACTTATTTAATTTCTCATTATATAGAATTGATGTTATGATTTTATAAATTTCTGCAAATCTTAGGATACAACTATTTATAATAATAAAAGTAGAAAAAAAATTCAATTTTAATAAACAATGCAACTAGAATAGAGTTTCTGTAATATTTGACTCCATTTATAAAAGCTATTTAATTAAGATATTAAAAATAAGTAAAGACAACACTTCTCCCATGGAATTGTTCACTTCACCTTATCAAATAAGAGAATGGAATTTTAGTCAACAGGAATCAATAAGGTTATAATAATTATTATAATATTTAATGTAAAAAGTAAAATAAGCAATCAAAAAAGTCAAAAGTAAAGTATTTATAATACCATTATCTATATTATAGAAAAAAAGATAAGTGTGTAGATGATATTTTCAAAACGGAGGTATTTATGACAAAGTTGGTTGATAAACTATTAAATAGCAATGGATAGATTAATTACTATTCATCATTTTACTAATAACAATTCAATTTTAGTAAAATAATGAGAGAATGATATGCTTCTTCGTGTTATGTGAATGAGCTATAAGTTTTAACTCAGCTATTCTCCATGATCTACGGATTTGCCATTATAGAAAGTAAAAGCGATACAACATCTCCATGCCGTAAAACTTCATGCGAGTTTACTCTTGTTTAAATTAATTTAAACAAGGGCGTCTAGATCTTGATAGATTACATTTCTTTTTAATAGCATCCGTGGCAAATTATTTGATGTCATATTATTAGCTTTCTAATATATGCCTTAGTAGAAGAAATACTAGACTAAAAAAACAATTAGAATTTTAGAAGGTTGATAAATGGCACTAATTATGATATATGAACAAATATATATATATATATATTATTTGATAGGTCAACTTTAACCTATTTCAAAAATTTAATGTTTATGATGATCTAACGTAAAATTCAGATATGGCTTAATGTACCTTTTATCTTCTAAGTTCTATAATATGTAAAATTTTAGAGTGGTTTCTATATATTAAAGAACAAGTCCCGCTTTTAAAATTTTAATGCTGCTGTCCACAGAAAAAAAATTACGGATACTAATTATTGCGACTGCTGGTAATTAAAATTGCAGCAAATCCAGCGCTGTGAATACTAATTCTAATAAAATATTAATAATTTTTTTACCAAATACAAACTCACCTTTAAACACCTTATAATCTAATAGCATCTTCTTTAAACTCTCAAGTAGAAATACCAAGTTTGATTCCCACTTCTCATTGTAATGAAAGAAAAAATTAAAAATTATCAGTGTCTTATTGTTTCATTGAGGTCCGCTAATTCATTATTTTTTCTGCAAATGAATATAACGCACCAATTAATAACAGCAGATTGAAAAAAAAAGTGATGGAATCAAGACCGGAAGAAAGGCTTCTGGGATCATCGGGAGAAGAAGCAAGGGATAAAGAAGATTTGACATTGAGGATTTGGAACGAAACCAAGAGGCTGTGGAAAATTGCATTTCCGGCCATTTTGTCAAGACTAGCGTTCTTTGGTGTAATATTGGTGACCCAAGCCTTCGTTGGACATATTAGTGAGCTTGATTTTGCTGCTTTTGCTGTCGTGCAAGCCATTCTCGTAAGGTTTGTCAGTGGTATCACGGTAAGTCATCTTTTCCCTCTCGTTTTCTCACCGTTGGATGGGCTCCTCTGGTTGTTTGATTTTTATTTATATATTATTTATATTTAATCGGTATTTATTTTTTGTTTGTATATGATATGTTTGATTTTTTTAAGTAAAAATATTTATTTTTTATCAATATCTTTTTATTTTAACATACTTCTATTTTGGAAACAATAGAATTAAGATAATAAAATAATTAAGATAGTGAAATGACCAAAAAATAATAATAAAACAAGCATACGCTACTTTACCTCGGGCTTTTTATCATTTCCTCCTTATTTCTTTCTCCTCATCAATTAGTTGAATACTTTAATCAATTTACTTCTCTATTGTCAATTGACCTTAATTAAACATGTAGTTTCTTTTGTTTTATCTTTACTATTGTTTTTCTACCATTATAATGAAAAGGATAGATTCAAACCTGATACCTCTCACGTGAGAGACTAAGAAGATACTATTAGACTACAATGTTATTACAAATAATGAAGTTTATATAAAGCATTTGGTACTGTAAATTTGATAGGTTTAGTAGTAAATTTCCGAATTTCCATCCTTTATTGTGAGAGGATTCGTTTAAGTCCATACCTCTTCAATAAAAAAGTTGATGTGTTTTTGCTGCGAGTCTACTACTGATTAGTCATACAATTATAATAATTGTATTATATTATTCATATTAGTGGACATCATATTAAAATATTAGAATATTAGATAATTACACTCGTGTTTAAAAATATTATTTAAAGTAAAAGGTGGGATGAAAAGAATAGTTGATTATGATATGGAAATGTACACTTTTAATTTTTAAGATTTACCTACCTTTCTATTTTACTCATCTAACTTTTTTTTTTCCCCTCCCGCTTCAAGTTCAACGTTTTCAAACTCTTACAAAAGCAAGACTTTTGTAAAATCTTCTGTGTTTTCAATTGCATACATGATAGCGTCAACTTCATATTAATTTACGATAATTAATTTTTAAAAATTATAATGTTTTATATATTTATTTGTGTTGTGTAATAAAAAAAAATTAAAATATATCTAATAACATATTATAAAAATTAACAGAAAATACAAAGAAAGCTCATTTATGCTTTAAAATAAATAAAAAAAATTAAACACATCAAATGGAATAAGTTTTTTTAAAGCATTGACAATTCGAATAGAGGGAAAAAGAATATTGAATACTCAAGTTCAAGAAGAAGTAGGTAAATATAGATGACTAAAAGTGTATTTTTTCTATAACATATATTATAAATAATTAAGTGAATTTTTTTTTATCAAATTAGATTTTTTAAAATTAATTATCAAAATAGGACATGAAACTTAATTACTAAAATAACATATCATTTTTGCATGTAGAAGGTGGATAGGTGGGATGTCTATATTTACCCATGTAAAAGATGTCCAACCTAATTGTTCCACATATGCCAATAGTATTGTAACCTAATGACATCTCATGGTTTTTTAAATGAGAGATCTAAAATTCGAATCTCCTATTTCCGTTGCAATAATAATAATAATAATAATAGTTGTTCCACATATAAGGAGGGTGTGATCCTCATGTTGCAGCCACCCAACAGATTTGATCTGCATTTAGTAGGTGCGCAACTTGCGTTCCATCCGAACATTGTACCTACACAGAAGTTGCACAACAACACTAATCCACACTTAGTGAGTGCACAACAAGTGTTCCAAATTTCCAGCGCATGTTGAACATGTGCAACATAAATGCCCATTTTGAACATGTGCAATTGCTTGCCCCTTTTCCAACACCCGCATCAAAGGTGAAAAAGCCTCTCATGCACTTTAAACACGCACAACATTTTGTATCCCATTTCCAACATGCAACTTCGGTGGTCTATTTTGATGATTAATTTACAATATGTTATATTTTAGTAATTGTTTTTTCAAAAAAGATTAGACTAACCGTTCACCCTAGGGTATGGTATTAGCATTTAGTTTGCAATTTTGAGCAGCAGAAAAACTTCACTTTTAATATTGAATTTGTCCCCCACATTTGGTTAATACAAATTTCTTAGAGTAAGATCTTAATCAAAACGTCAAAGTAACATGTTTTTTATTCACTACCTCATCACTACCACCTTCATCGCCATTATTACCATCACTACAGTTGACACTACCATCAATACAACATTAAAATGAAGATCGTTTGCATCACCACTATATACCACTTTTGCCATTATGATTATATCTTAAGATAAACATATATCATTGCTAATACCTTCACCATACCATACGATCATTTGCCCTCACATAGTCACCACCATATCATCTTCATAGCTACTGTCAAAAAATCAATGCATGCCACCATCATCATGTTGATGCATAGATGCTAAAGAGACAACAATGTTGGTGCTATTATGGTTGTGGTGGTCTTGCAATGGCGTGGAGGTATGATGGCAATGCAGCGAGAAAAAGACCATTTGAACTAAACATATGATAATATAAATAGTATAATTAAAAAAACTATTATTACACTACTTGCACGTAACAGTCAACATTTGGTTTTTGAAAAGAGAAAAAGAAATAAAAAGAATACTTTTATTATACTTTGATGTACCAAATATGCTATAAGAAACTTGTATTGTAATTTACTTCTTATACTTTACTAGAGAGATTGAACCTATCTTTATAACATAACAAATGATAAATAAATTTAATTGAGGAATATAAGGCATCTGTAATGCACTATTGAGGTAAATTGAGGAAAATTAATAAAAAAGATTTAAATGTTAATATCTTAAATTGAAATTCGTAAAATATTGATGACTTATTTAACTCACTTTATAAAATTTATTTTTTTTAATCACTTGAAACGTTGACATTCTAGTTCTAAATTTACTTATCTTAAAATAATGATAACTTCTATTGTAATTTATTTGAGATAAATATTTTGAAATTTATATTCTTTTGCTACACAATAAGAATAAATATTGAGAGTATGAAAGAGTAAATTCAACTTCATATTTATATATATATATATATATATTACATCTAGTGTGCCATAGACATTAATATATTAAAGTATACATTATACCTCTATATTATTAATTATATAGTCGGGAATCTACACATCAGTCATATACCTATACGCATTCTATTCTAATTAAATACATAATAATTTTTCTACTCATTGTGTATAATGTCAATGTAATGTTGCCATACGCACCATGACAACAAGGCGAGTTGAATTCGTGATCAGAACTTCCCCAGTCCCAGCTAATCTCGGCATTATAAAAGTTAACATTAGCCAATGGCACAAATACACCTTGGTGATCAGCGGCTGGGCATAAGTTCACACGTTCTGAAAGGGTGGAAATGAATCAAGTCGGTTCATAAACTATTTTAATTCGGCCCAATCGAGTCGAACTCAAACTTAAACCAGTCGGTTAGTATATTGAGCTGAGCCCAAACTTTGTATGGTTACCTCAATTAGCTTTTATTCGAGTTGAGTATAAATGTTAATCGAATTTAAATCAAATTTAAGTATTAATATTGTTTTAATGAGAAATAAATAAATATATATTTAATAAATTATGCCTAAACGAGCTTAATTGAGTTAAGTTCGAGATTATATAGTATTGCTTTAAAGCTAAATTCGAGCTTAAAATCTTAAGTTCAACCAAACTCGAATTGAACTTAAACATAAAAATTTTGAGTTGAACTCGAATTCAAGCTCAACACTATATCACTCAACTAGGTTCAACTAGTTTGTAACCTAGTTCTGTAGGACTTATATTTATTTTAATCAACATTATATGGAGGGAAAAAAAAATTAGCACACACACACACATTCACACAGAGAACACAGTGTCTGCCTTAGGCCATTGCAAGATTAGTATGCGAATTATGTGGAAAAATTGTTTTGATATGACATCATATTGGCTTATTCACTACCAATTTTTATCTTGCAATATAGCTGGGCATGTCAAGCGCAACAGAGACCTTATGTGGGCAAGCATTTGGTGCAAGGCAATACCACATGATGGGAATATACCTACAAAGATCATGGATAGTTACTATGGTACCACAACCATCTTAATCCCACTATTCTTTTTGCAACCCCACTCTTCAAACTCGTTGGAGGGATGATTCCATAGCAGATGAAGCCGGAAAAATTTCTCTATACATCATACCCATCATGTACAGTCAAGCTTTTAGCGCAACCATGCAGATGTACCTTCAAACACAACTTAAGAACTTCATCATTTGGCTGACAATCGCAACATTTTTACTTCATCTTCTTTGGTCTTGGCTCTTTGTGATTGTCTTGGATTTCGGGTTGCCAGGAGCTTTTGGTGCACTTATCATTTCGTGTTGGTCATTGGTTGTCGGTGAGTTCGTGTACATTTTCGGAGGTTGGTGTCCTGAGACATGGACAGGGTTTAGTCTAGTTGCGTTTTCTAGTTTGTGGCCTGTCATCAAGCTCTCTGTATCATCCGGTATAATGATATGGTAAATTCTAACTTCTTTTTCAAATGCTTGTGTCCCTTGAGCTTACCTTATATTCATCTGCAAGCTCCAAGTGTTATGCATTGTCATTTAAACCTGTGGAATAGTTTTTATACAGTAATGGAAATTAGTTTGAACGTCCCTAGTAAGTTCATAGGTACATGGTTACCATAATGCATCCGACCACTCTAATGCCTAATCAGGGTGTGTCTTATTTAATTGATGGTTGTGCATTTAGGAAAACTATCGGGGTTAGTTAATGCCAGACACAATGCTTTTTCAATTATAATTTGACGATGCTATTGTTTTCATTTGTGAAGCTTGGAGTTATGGTACAACTCTGTGCTGGTATTACTGGCTGGATACATGAAAAACGCAACAGTAACAATATCAACTTTCTCCATTTGGTAAAATAATTACACTAATGCATAAGGTTCTTCATATTCCTCTTCTTTTGTTCATACTGTGAAAAAAATAAAATATCTTGCAGCCTAAACATAGCAGCATGTGTCCTGATGATAGGCCTCGGCTTCCTGGTATCAACAAGGTAGGTGTGCAAGACAAATATGGAAGTAAATTGTCAAATGTATGTCTTTTGCGCAAAAATTTCTCCACTTGTCCTTTGCTTATCGTGTTGTTGTAAATTCTTGCATACACAAAGCGTTCGAGTGTCCAATGAACTTGGCAGAGGAAATCCTAAAGCAGCAAAGTTTGCCATCAAAGTTATATTTAGCACTGCAACATTCTTTGGCCTTCTATTTGCAGTTGTGTGCTTGATCTTTAGCTACCAGATTGCGGAATTTTTTACAACCAGTAAACCAGTGGATGAATATGTATCAAAACTCTCCATCCTCCTTGCTATATCGGTTTTTTTGAATGTTATCCAGCAGTACTTACCGGTGAGTGTTCTGAGAACATCACTATGTCCAAGTTCATGTGAGGCTCAATTGCTACTTTTGTTAAAGCAGTGGATCTGCACATTTATTCTACAACTTTTGTTCCAAGCAGGGGTCGCAATAGGAGCAGGTAGGCAAAGTGTGGTTGCATTTATCAACATCGGATGCTACTATTTGATTGGGGTTCCAATAGGATTTGCTTGGATATGTTGCCCATTTGCAGGTTATGGTAAGAATCAAGCCCACATTCGACTAAAATATCCAACTGAAACAAAGTCTTGATTCTGTTAAATGATTCTTTAATGGAATTTAATTCTCAGATTAATTCATGGGTCATGTGTCTACTAATATAACCAATTATGCTATACAGGGATTATGGATTGGGTTAATTTGTGGAGTAGTTTCGCAGCTTCTTGCACTCATCTATATGACATGGAATACCAATTGGGATGAGCAGGTAA
Organism: Combretum micranthum; assembly: GCA_024138025.1. NCBI lineage: Eukaryota > Viridiplantae > Streptophyta > Magnoliopsida > Myrtales > Combretaceae > Combretum > Combretum micranthum. The sequence goes on along the minus strand of JAMXBD010000281.1, from coordinate 1,183,119 downwards.
CAAGAACCTCAGTGAAAATAGTTTTCTGAGATGGTAAAAATGTTGGTTAAAGGAAACAACTTTGATTTCTGTCCTCCTCTGCATAAGACATAACTCATAGTCATATGTAACCTTTTGTGATGATTCCGCTTATAGAATGATTGTAACAGCTCACAAGTTTTCATCCTGCAGGTGGCCAAGGCAGCAGAGAGATTGGACCGCTGGCTCATAAAACCATCAGAGACCTCGAACCAATCCAATGAAAGTAGAACACAGAGTAATTATCTGAAGGCCATGCAACTCTTGTTCATGTTATAAAGTCCGGAAGAGAGAGACCGACTATAGGTTTCACCACCGGCAACAAGTAGCTCCACCAGGATGCTATCTCGACGACAAAGAAAAAAACAAGAACAAACCTTTCCTTTTTTTTTTTTTTTTCCCCTGAAGGACAGATTATTGGCAAGGTTTTAATTCAGACACTAGCAAATTCAAATGTTACTCAGAAATATGCTACAATGTCCATATAGACAGGTAAGCATCATTGCTTTAACTACTCCTGAGATTATGCTGTTCACAGTTTTGAATGCAAGACTAGAAATAGAATGGGCATGAATTATATTTATGAAACAGCTGTTTTCTATTTCCTCATGGTCCCTACAAACAGCAGGAAAGGTAATTTATTTATATAGAAGAGAACAACAATGTCAATCCATCGAAATGACAGGCTACTCAGCCCAAAACACTATAGATGCACTCCACATGGTTCCTGGAGCTGGACGTCTTTCTTAATATCTTAGAAGAATGATAAAGTGAATATGAAAAGAACAGGAAAAGGAAGCATGATGTCAAACTCCTGAACCAGTCTCGATCTCAGTCTCTTCTTCTTTTGATAATAACCACTTGTTAATGTTTACCTGAGCTAATGACACCTGCAATGCATCTTCATCAGTTGGCACTTCATGCCAGCAACAGAACATTTGAAAGTTCTAAATACTGGACAGAATAGTGGCCTACCTGCCTATCCCAATCTGTTCCAGCGGTGATGACTATAAGAGCAAGAGTCTGAACAAAGGTCCCAAACAACATCCCAACCCAAACACCCTGCAAAACAAATATTGTCACTCCATGAAATTACATGAAAAGCAGTGTCTTCTCCTGTATCAAACACTTTATAGTGGGAAAACAATACTTTGACTTGTAACTTTATGACGTATCCAAGCACAATGCCAACGGGAATTCCAATAAGGTAATAGCATGTAATGTGAACAAAAGCCACTGTGGTTTGCCATCCAGCACCAATGGCAACCCCTGCCAGAAGAAGCAAGCTCGTTAATCGGTTCCATGTAAAAATATCATATAGCTTGTAAAGCTGCAGAGGGGAGCATGGAAGGAATAGAATTACCTGAGAGCACTGGTTGGATACTGTTTAGAAGAATGGAGGTAGCCAAAAGAGGTGATAAATCAAGCACAGTCCTGGCCACTCCACTGCTTTTTGTGAAGACGTAAGCAATCTTTTCTTATTAAAAGGAAAAGAAGGAAGATAACAAATCCAAGGATGAACGAAGTGAGAACTGCAGTCACAACACAGAATTTACTGCCTTGGAGCTCCGCGTCCAAGTTCATTGATATACACTGCCAAATGTCCACCAGAGTGTGAATAATTACTGATTGTAGAGGGAATACAGATCAAATTTCATGGAAAAATAGTACATGTTTTCCTAAATCCAAAATGACAGCCTGACTTAGAAACTATGAATTGCAAATTCCTGATGGCCAGTATAATGTGATGGGGATTAATGTAGTACCTTGTTGCAGCCAAGAAACCGAGGGATATCATTTCCCATGCATTAATACTAAGGCTGCATTCACATAGGTTCCATTCAGTTAAATTGCGATCAGAAATGAATGATCAAAGCAAGAAAAGGCTGATAAGTACCAGATGGCTAGAGCATCTATTGCAACGTCAGCATTTCGTAGGTTTCCACTCAAAAGTATTAGCACCGTATTGTACCACATCTCAAGACGGCAAAACAACAAAAAAAGACATGAATAAAGAACAGTACACATATATCTTATACTTGTACATGGTACTAGGGTGCCGGTTAAAACCAAAATCCAAGTGAATTAAATCGATAATTTTCCTGGAGGTCATCGATTCTCTCTCATCTAGCTTCGGCCACAGCATGTCTCATTGCTGGCGACTTCTCTTCAATGACACATTTCCAGTGAGCCCTATTTACCAGGAGCAACCACAACCACAACCCAACCAAATGTCTTCATCATGAAAATGTTAGTTAAGAAAATATATTTTTCTAGCTTTGGTCAGCGGCAACTTATACAATTTTTTCATGTGTTCTCCAGGAAAATATATTTTTCTTTATCATTGTTGGAATAGTTTTTATTAGGTACATGGTATGCTTAGCTAGAGTTAATGAAAAGAAAAGGACATTACTTTAACAGGTCATGTATGAATAATACATATTAGATAGGGTGCATTAAGTAGTTCCGGGGCTACTATGTAACATATGAAAATAAAAAAAATCGTTCCACAGCATACATTCGGTTTCATTTCATATGCAGACACACGACACCGACCTTTTACTCCGAGAAAAGCATACTTACCACACATTACACCGGATGAAAGAGAGAGCTTGATGACAGGCCAGAGATTCTCAAAAGCCGTGGTGGTGAAGCCCTTCCATGTTTGCCGACATCCACACCCACGATAAACATAAGCTGTCCAAAGTTTGGGATCCAAAATGCCACTATAAGTGACGACATGGCGCTGGTATTCCAAACTTGAATTTAACAGTCAATAGCCAAGAAAGGAAAACATGAATGGTAAGCGTGACCACTGCCAAGTATGCGATTATGATGTTCTTGCTTTGTGCCTGAAGGAAAACTTGGCAGGTGTATGATGCGATGTAAGCATATAGAATCGGTATTGTCCAAAGAGCGATTGTTCCAGCTTTAGCTGCAATGTTTCTTCCTGTCCGAGTGCTCTGAGAATTGGGGTTGTGAATACATGTAAAGGAAGTAGAAGTATTGCAGTTGATATCAGAACTATCCATGATCTTTGGAGATATATCCCTAACATGTGGTACCGTTTGGCCCCATAGGCTTGTCCACATAGCGTTTGCAGTCCATTTGCCATACCGATCTGCACCATTTAGCATGATCTTATTTCTACACACACGGGATTCCATCATTTGTTCTGAATAATATGGGAGACCGCATTATTAACAGGGAAGCTCCAAATAGACAGATTTTTTATCTTTGAAAGTTGGCATTCAAAGCCTCATTTTTATGGAAAACGTGGTTTTAGTTTTAGAAATTTTTTACTATCTTAATCTTAGATTAAATAATGAAAGTATAAATATATTTGTATAATTATATAAAATCAAGGGTAGATCGGTCTTGTAGGGTCTAAATGAATTTTTCCTTTTATTCCAAAGACCGAAAAACGTAAATACTTACCTTCGAACAAACATGAGTGCTTCAATACCATTTAGCATGATCTTATATAATGTTAGGACTTCAATGTTCATTCAGAATAAGGCAATTTGCTAATAGACTATGTATGTTTATTTTATGTGTGCTTTAAGATGGGCTAATTTCTTGTTTACCTATTCATTTTTACACAAAAAAAAAAAAGAACAAAGAAAATTCAAAATAAATTAGATAAAAAAAATTATATAAGGACCAACGAATGTGATACTTAAATTGCACATTTCAAACAAAGGATTTGTCATTTTTTGCTTTGGAATGTGGTGATGTGTGTGTTTTGTTTTGTCGGGTTTTGATTCAAATTGCATATCTTTTGGATTTGTTTTGCTATTAAGATTCCTAAATATTAGGTTTTTAATTTGACTTAAACTTACGTATCTATCTTTTAGTTCAGATTTTGTTGCCCAATATCTTTAGTTTGTTGCCTATTGCTTATTTAAAAAAGACGTTCTATGTATTTTAAAAGCACAAATAATAATAGAAGACTATCATCATATTTTCTTCTTTTTTTGTTCCTTGTTTACGTTTTAATTGCTATACTTTTATCTTCAATAATTTTGAGAGAACATCAATGAGGCTAAGGATAGCAAATGTAGCACTTCAAAACACAACTTTTTTTAAGCCAAAGTGGTACAGTGAAGAACAAAACCGTACCTACTAGCTCAAAACATGGGAATGTGTCCTCAAAACAGTGGATTAATATCAGCTTCTCAAAGAAGGCCACAGCAAAGTACTTTGACTGCTCTTTTTTAGGTTTGATGAGTCTAATATCTCACTAACAAAGTGCGATACACTTTTATCACAAGTGTTACATGTGGGATCGCACTATTAAAATTTTGTATAATATATTAGTATGTCGCATATTGTATAAGCAATACATATGCAATTACTTATGTCACATTTTGATAATGAAATATAACTTAAGTATTTTGGTAGTTTTTTCATACAATTAACATTTTAGTAATTTTAAATAAAAATAATAATTGTAATCATGTGCTTCACCCATTTTAACTTCTTATTTTTTAAAACTAGACATTTAAGTAGAGGTAAGTGTGTCATAGTGGATAGGGGATGAAGTCTTACCTATACTCTACCCTATAATGTATATGATACAAAGTTTTATATTTGAATCCTATTTTGTAGCATCTTATATCACTCTACCTTGTATTAGGTAGCCTATAGAGCTTATAAATTTTTTTTTATTTTAATTTTTTTTCCAAACTGTGTAAAGTTTGAGGAGACCAAAAAACACAAAGTTTCTTTCATTCCCAAATTTTAAGTTTGGTATAACATATACGATTTGTATAACACGTCAAACTACCTTATTTTTTATATATTTATTATAAGAAAATTTTAAAAAATAAAATGCTTTTTGAATATTCACAAGTTCTATAATATGCAGAGTTCATTTATGTGTTATGGTTGAAATTTGTAACAATTGCCTAAAGAGCCTGATTACATGTTGAAAAATTGTAAAACATTTTGGAAATTTTAAAATAAAAAAGCTTTAAAGGAACTTTGGAGACACTCCAATATTAATTAGTCTTAGAAGATAACTAGCACTTCTATATTACTTAAAATTTCAACTAAATATAATTGAAGTTCGTTCAAAATAAAAATTATAAGAACTTTCATAATAAAATAATATAAGCTTTCTAGAAAAACCAAAAAGAAAAAAAATTCTAAAAGGTACCCTATCTACTAGTAATATAAATAAATAAGAAATTAAAAATAATGCTTTATTTTTTTTCATTTTGTACAGGATCGATATGTATCATTTATATAATAGAACACAGGTGAATTCAAGATATAAAACTCCCATACCCATACCCCATACCCATACCTTATTATGTGAGAGGTGATTCTAGAAAAGCTATACTTGTATCAAATCTAATAATACTCAATACTCACTCCGACTCAGGTCGAGTAAGGCACACATGGATAAAGGTTATCCACTCACTCTAACGTAAAGCCTCTTTTAAAAAAAATGTGCTTCTGTATCGTTTTACAATTTCATCCTTGAGATAAATAATCGTAATGTAACGTATGTTATGTCAAGTCCTGATTAAATTATTATAAGTTATTTCCGTGGGATTTGCTCTATGAAATCAACCAGGTAAATCTAGGTGTTTTTATTGGTATAAATGATCTCTTTTCTTGGGTTGGTCCCAGGGAAAAGAGTACCATCTCATCAAACTCAAATACAAAGTGAACGCGCTGGAAAAATAAATAAATAAAAACAAGAAAATAAAACTAGGCGAAGCATACCATTATTCCATTTCCAAAAGTAATGGGAACCGTGAAGACGATGGAAAAGGCTGCAAGTTCTGAGGTGCTAATATGACCAATGGATGCTTGGCTTATCGCTGCTGTTCCAAATGTAGAGATCCTTGTAAATACGGCTGGACCTGCCACCATCCACATCTTCTTGGTCTCGTTCCATATCTTTTGCCCCAGTCTCTCGGTCTCATCACCACCATTATTATTTTCTTCTTCACCACCACCTTTCTTCAGGAGCTTCGCATTGATCTCTTTCTCCATTATTAATTTTTCATTAACACAAAGTTGAGATTTAATCTAGCCTTTGGTTGCAGTTAGCAAGAAAAGCATTATAATAAAAATGTTATATGCACAGGCCATTTGTATATATATTACGTCCAAGTATATATGGAATACAACTCATTGCATCCTTCGGTTAGGAGTGCACTGCATAGGCGGCATTAATGTATTTCCAACTTATCCCATAGAACTTCTACATGGTTTAATTGCTTGCCATTGTACTTTTCCCTCTATGTGTTAAAAGTTATTAATGACAACTTCAATTGCTTTTCATGTTTTGGAATTAAAAATAAAATTGTTCCATAATAGGTGGAAAGTTATAACGGGTAAGGTAAGGGAAATTGGGCCGTTGATTATTTATAATATATATCTGATATACCAAATATCAAAATGATATTGATGCGGAAAGTGATATGAAATGAAGTCACAATCAATATTTTATCTATTTATTTTTTTATATGGCTAGAAGCGACCCATATTATTTAAGTAGAAATAATGACAGATCAAGTGCTTGTACTTTTAAATTTTAATAATTTAGTACCTCATATTTAAATTTTGACAAATTAGTGCTTATATTTTTAAAGTATATACAATTCAATATCTATTATCTCTAATAAATATATTTTATAAACATCTATTTTGATGACAGGATAATGGTAGGTAAAATATCTATACATTCAATTTTTGGCAATTTCTTGGTAGTTTAGTGCCGTAACTTTAGATTTTGGTAATTTTTGACTAAGTATCTTTCATTATCTTGTCATCAAAATAAATGTTCGTAACAGAGTTACTTAATTTCACATACTTTAAAAGTACAAGTATTAATTTGCCAAAATCTAAATGTGATATACAAAATTGCTAAAAGTCAAAAGTACAAACTTATTATGTCTTTATCCCTATTTAAGTGCAAGGGGGAAAATAATTTTTAAAAAATAATTAAAAAGTGTACTAAATTGAAAATAATTCTAACAATAATAAAATAAAACTTGTTTTTTCAAGAGATGAAAATTGAAATGAGCTCGTCTCTTGAATAAACGAATTTGATATATCGATAATGAACTTATCTTTTGAAGAGACGAGTTTATATGTTAAATTATTCCTAAGAAGATGAGTTCAAAATAAATCCAATGAACTCATCTTTTGAAAATATTGGTTCAATATAATCTAAGTTTGTCTCTTTAAAATTCATGTTTAAGTTACTTATTTTTTACGATTATTTTAAGCTAATGCTATTTTCATAATTTTCTAAAAAATATATAATTTTTAACCTTATATTGGTGTCTTTTTTTACTTTTTCACATCATTAAAATAATTTAGACAAATAAATAATTATATATGTGTAGATAAGGGTTCCTGCTATTAGCGTTCGCACGTATTGCGTTGGTCTCCCGCCTAGCATGACTTTGGAATGATTGTGGAGATGACACTTGCTGATAGAATGATGGCTTGAAGAGAATAACGAAGGAGGAAGAACATGCAATCTTAGGGTCTCAAATGCACAAGTGACGAGTAAGAGGGCTTGAGTAGACCTCGCACATCAACCTTACAGTTTTTGAGCAATTGAGATGGAAATTTGCTTGAGTTGTCATAATAGATCTTTCTGAGCAGAGCTTCCTCTATAGAATGTTGTTTTTTTCTCTCTCTAAAAGTTGCAAATGAGGAAGAATGATTGAGTATTTATAGGCACTTAACGTGGATGACGATTATCAGATCACCTTAGTGATTGATGGATGAGATGAAGTAAGCTCAATTCATGTTTATCTTGAATGAGCTCCTCATGGACAAGGTCAATAGTCATCTCCTATGTGTGCTGAGCCTGCTTGAGAAAGGTTGGATGCGGTGGACCGATCCAACAAACCCTGTTCCGAGTCCACAAATCAAATCTCCCAAGCCATCCCAAAGATCGAACCAGGCTCACTAAACCCTATCACCTAGCTCACGAGTCAAGCCTAATAATTAAATTATATATAAAATTATAAGCCTACTTACAGTATGTTTCAATAAACCAACTTAAAAATATTAAGGGTAGAAATAATAAAATACATCTAATGCCCTTTCTTTTCTCTCTCCCACTTACTTACTACATGTTCATAATTTAAAGGGAACTGCTAATTTTAATACAATTTCCTTTTATAATTTTTTTCAATAATTGGTTATTCATACAAATAAAAATAATAATATTTAGCCAATTGTTATAACATAACATTAATGATAAAAAAAAATAACATTTAAGTAATTTGATTAAAATAAATTATGTAAGACATCAAGGATTATTGAAGTTTTAATATTATGGATTATCAAATATTACTTATTATAATTTACCATGTCAAGAAATAATTACTAATCATATATATACCATATATATGGTATAATTACTAATAGTTTGAAAATGAGTGGTTTCATATTTGCATAAAAAATGTGCAAGTAGACTACACACTCATGATGTCCATGGTAAAAATAAGGAAAAAACAGTAGTTAATAATTTTTGAATTTTTTATTTTTTCAATTAAATCACAAAACTTTTCAGTACTTTCAATTTTTTTTATCAAATAACGATTTCAATTTTAGTACTTAAATGATAAATCTTCTCAAAATCATGTAATCATATGAGAATCACTTTGCAAGATAAAGATCAAATATGCTATAAATCAACATCAATTTCGTTAATTATACATAAATTAATTTCCAAAAATTCAATAGTTGATTAGCTGCTAAAAATTCATCTATATTATTTAAGCCATAGCACACTCATTGGGTATCTTTTTTCTTTTTCCTAAATTGTCCATTTATAACATTAATATTTTATATCATCTAATAATTATGAAGTAAAGTGTGAGTAGTATTGTTTCATCAAGTCTTAAATATTATTTATATTAGTTAGACATCTTAGGGGTTTGGGTCGAGTCAGGAACTTGCCCGAACCCATTAGGTCCAGTTTGACAAATTGTGGATTCCAAACCCCCCATATAAGTGGTTGGAACAATTCGAACCTGTCTTATATCTTTAAAAAAATAAAGAAACAAAAAAATTTAATTTCAAATAAAACTCCAAACTTTAAAACATAAATTGAGCCTAAGAATATATTTATCCTATTTTCATTTAAAATTATCAAGGGTATGCAATTATGTATACACAAATCCTTATTGAGTTAAAATATTAGCAATGTTGGACTAGATTATTGGTCCAAAAAAAATGTAGGACCAGAGTAACACTATAAAACAGTAAACTTTACAAAAGAAAAGAAAGTCTGACATTTTTTGAAGTGAGATTCTTCTCGAAGTAGAAAAAGCATGAGACATGATTTTGAATTATATTTTATCATGAATGTTATTATTAATAATGCATTAATATTATAAGTAGATAATTAATAATTTCTATTTACATGGAAAAGTAGTTAAATATCAAAATGTCATTTACTTTTCCTAACTTTTCTATTATTTTGTATTTTATATTCATTTTTATTAATTTTATCATTTTTAAACTAGACTCAACAGAGCTACCGGGTCCACGAGTCTGATTGATAGTGTAATACCTGATTTTGCTTAACATAAATATAATGTGAACCACTAGATCTTTAGTTGTTATAGATAATTAATGGTAAACACCAAATATCAATACAAAATTTATTCTAATGAGTTTTAAATATAAAATTAACTTTAATTTTATTTTCTTGAAATAATTAATGTTTTGTTTGTGTATCAATTAATATGTCTGATGTCATAGCTTATTCGTCTTAGACTTTAATTTCAATAACTACACCCAAATGCCTTTCAACTTTAGCCCAAAAGTCTTGTAAAATCCTTATTACCATAAGATTCAAAGCAAGGTAGAATTGTCGATTTTTCATAAAATTTCTACATTAAATGCTAGATTACATTTTTTTTCAAACTAAGTTTATCCTATTTTGCTTACTTGTGAAAGAAGCAACTGTAATTTGAAAATTTATAACAGCTGGGATTAGTATCACCATAAGAAAAATATCAAAGATTTTAAAAATCTATTATATTAATATGAATTAATGTAAAGTACAAAATATCTTTTATCAAATATAAAATTAGATAAACACAGGCTTCTTTTTACTATCACTTTTCTATGAAACCTTCATTTTCATTTTACATATGTTTAAAACTAAAGCACAAATTATATCTTCAAAACCTTCTTCTCAACAATCAAAAAATCTTTAATCAATCACATCTTCAACACTACTTCCAATCTTTTTAAAGAAGGAAGTAAAATAATTACACAGAAAACATCAGTGAAACTAAGATAAGTTTTATTTTTTAAAATTACAATAAGTTATATTTGTTGAACACATTAGTATACATACATGTTTTACTGATTAAGAGTAAAACACTAAGGTTAGCTGCTATGTTAAGTCAATGAACTAAGATAGAACTTACTAAGGAATAGTAGAAACATGTGTAAACTTTTTCTGTAACTTTGACTATGTTTAAAAGTTATAATATAACTGCTAAAGACTTATAAACAAGTATTTTTTACTTAACAAATACAAGCATGATGCTCATAAAGTAAAACAAGAAAGACTGTGCTAAGTATTCATACTTAAGCCATGATTAAATGATAGATTGATGGTTTTAAGTATAACTAGTAGGTTTGTTAGAATAGTTATGTTTGAAACAGTCATGTTAAAATAATCTTTTAGTTGTGCTTTAATTGTGGATCTGCCTAGGAAGGAGTTAGTTTACTAAGTGAAGTAAAAAAGTTGTTGTTTAACCATGAGGCAAATCATGGCCAAAGTTGCAGTAGTAATTGCAAACCATGGTTTAAACTGAGAAAGTAAAAGAAAGTTGAAGTTGAGCATGGCTTCAACCGCAATCAATATTGCACAAGCGGTTGAGCCCGCAATTTAAGCTGTGACTTTTACACATAATCACGATTCCTTACCCTATCTAACTATATCCCGAATTGTGCCCGCGGTTGACCCTATGGTTTAGGCTGTGAGTTATAAAAATGAACACGATTTGTTACCATGTCTACTTATAGTTACTATAGCACCACATGATTAAAAAATATGAATTTTTTCTTAAGATTTCTTAAACCTAAATCTTTTATTTTTTTTTCTTCAAGGCGATGTTCCCATGACCCTTGTCCACTAAACAGCTATAGGAACTGCCGTATACATAGTGCCTTATAATTTCTTAAGAAACTAAATTAATGAAATTAAGGGATAAGTATAGGAAACTTAGGCACTAATAAGGAGTTTTTGTTTAGTTACATACTTAGTAATGTATGTTTGTTATTTTATAGGAACTTTAGATCAGGATCTAGATTTTACTTTAGACTACTACGACAATTAAGGCAAGATGCACAAGAGAGTAACTTAACACTTCTCACTTGTTTGTGATTGTACTATCATGTCATTTTAAATATAACCGAAATTGAATATATGCATGGGGATTAAGGAATAATGAATGTTATATGTTGTTTGAGTGAATGACAATCTTTGATGCTAAAAGTGATAACCATTTTGTTGGTATTGATTGTGTATGTGTATTGTTGATTATCTGAAAATTAAATTATCACCAAGGAATCTGATATAAATTTATTCAACCATTAAATAAATTACTCATGCATTGCACAACAGGATAACATGCATTTGCATGGTATTCACATCACGTATTAACATTTCGATCCTATGGTAATGATTTATTATGTCCAGTGAATCTGGTTAAGATTACTCTTGAGCCGTCAGCCCTATAGGAACTAAGTAGGCATCGAAGGACATCACTTGATGAGAGTTGATTTTGAGGTAGCTAATACTTAGTAGAGTTTCTAAGTTCTAAGATGAAGTTGAGATGATATTATTTTTATTTATATATATAAATAATAAATGAATTTGAAAAGTATATCTCATTCCTTAGTTCTTTGTCTCTCTAGGGTATGAATTACTTAAGCTGGTCTTTCAATCACCATGAGGGCATAAATCTCCATTGATTTGGATTCCGATCATCCAAACTATTTTTTTCGTATGGTTAAGGTTGCATTACATATGTTTGGTTGTTAATAAAAATTTCTTGAGTTTGTTTGAATTGTGTTAAAATTTTGGTTACTTACTAAGCTATTATTTGCTCACCCCTATAGACTATGTGATTACAAGGATTACTAGAGATGATCTTTATTCAAGAGTTGAACCCATCATATTGCATTAAAGGAGCCAAGACTTAGATTAAAGTGATAACTTAGTATTTAAATAAAGACAATTTTTGTATGAGTTTTGACGTAATAGTTGAGAACTTAGTATAAGTTACTTTTGTATTGAAGTTCTTTAAAGACTAATGGTTATGAAGTTATATTAATGAAGTCTTTTGAAGACAATGGATGTAAAGTTGCAATGATCGGGAACTTTTTGTAAGATTATTTCTTGTATGTGACTTAAATGTATGCAATATTTTCTTATTCTAATCAACCTTCGATCTTATTATGACTATCCACACCACGAAGTATTCTAGTTGTGTTATGTTCATGTAGCTTTCTAGAATCGTTAGACCAATTTACATAGACTTTAATTTATTACATGATACATTGATATTATTAGGATACCCTGTGGGGGTGTGATAGGTAAACCTAACTACAACCCATGGGCCACTGCAAGTTTAGAAGCTAGGTCAAACCCAACCCGACCCGCCAAAGCAGGTCTAAAGGCAAATCCAACATGGCCGATTTAGGTTTAGTTCGAACCTGACCATTGGAGATGTGTAATGTTAGTTCATTCGTTGACTACTTATTTATAAAATAATTATATTTATTTTCATTTTTATTATTAATTACAATAACAATTATATTTATTTGCATTAAATTTATAATTGGCCTCTATTATTAAGGAATTTCATCATATGATTTAATGGAGGTATTAAATTTTTCCCATTTTCCCCCATTGATTTCTCTCTGGCACACAGGGTTATGTTTTATATAACTTTTAATGGTTAATATTATTTTACATGTTAAACATACAAAATTATTTAACAAAATTTTACCATCACATTATAACTAATAATTATATTTAAGTTTTAATAATTTATATTAGATTACGTATGTTATTAAGTGTATGATATAAGACCACCTTTATCAGTAAGTTGTTTAAGGAGCTACTTAACATGTTATGTCAGCTTTGTAAGAACTCTCCTTTAACAACTCTCTTTTATGTGAGTTACTTAAGCAAAGTTTTTGCATAATTTTTAATACATTTTGCAAGTCCCATTTTATATTGTCATTTTTAGATTAAAAAATATTTTCCTTATATGTTAAATAAATATGGAAATAAATTAAAAATATATTAAATTTGCAATTATTTAATTTTCATGTAGTAATAATGATTTTTAATATATTTATTCAAAAAATAGAAGTATCAAAATATAAATTATATTAATTTGATGACTTCACAATAGTTGATTTATTTTATGAATAATATTTAAGATAAATTAAAAATGTAATAATTTAATGTAAAATCAATACAAGCAACATACAATTTAAAATGGTACGAAACCAACATTAAGGGGAGAAAAAAATATGAAAAAACATACAATTTAAAATAGTCAACTATAACAATTAAAAGTTAATTAGTGGGTCTAAATCGCTCTCACACATGGTTAATCAAGTCGATTTGTAACTGACACCTATCACGGAGTCAAATATTGTTTTTGACTTACATCTCATTTTTTCGTAATATGACTATAAGAAATACGAGATGTTGGTTCATTATTGTTTCCTAATTCATAATCTGGTACTTGAAAGTTAAAATTGTAGCCGTCTCTGGAAGCCCCTATTTTCTTAGCAAATTGAATTCGGTTTCGGAAATCAGAACTCGTAACCAAAACCCTAAACGAATACCTAGGATTAGTATGGAACCTAGGAACCCTAAGTCCGTCAATACTGAGATCAAAACCCCAGAATAATAAAAATGAGTTAGCTCTAAAATATAGTCCTAAATAATATATCAAAACGTAAAGAGATTACATTTCAGAGAAATTCATTCATTTCGAACCCGATTGGGATTTGTTTGTGAAAACCAGTCCATGAGACTTGAAAATAGAAAAAATATTTCGTATGACTCTTTAGAACCGAAATTTAATAATGAATTCAAAAATATAATTATAAAAATTTTTCAGTTTATAAAAATTACAATTATAGTCATTTTATCGTATTTTCAATACTATCGATAATTTAATTGTCTAATCTATTTTTTGATTTCTAATCATCACTATTCACTAAGTATAACCAACCATGCCCTATGCTTACATACTTACAACCTATTCTTACAACCTTACATCATATTCCTTACAAATTTACTTTTCTAATACAATTTTATTACTTAAATTACTTTATTAAATTTGAATTCTTACACAAAACAAAACACACATCTCTCTCTCTCTGTAAACCCCGGGAATTTTTCACATTAGTATCGACTTCTTAATAGATTATATAAACTAGATAATAAATTTAGATTCTGAGTGAAGTCTAATAATAGGCTAATATTTAGATTTTTGGATGAATGAAAGACTTAGGAATCGAATAAAGAGATTCTTTAACCCTAGTTAGTATACCGAAAACGAAATCTGTGTCTTGAATAACTAATTCAAGATATGATTTAATATCCAGACCCGAAACCTAGTATACTAATAGATATAAATAGAAAATGAATATAAAGACTAAATGATTGTTTGATCGCGATAATGATTCAGAACTAGAATAACAGTAGTAATGAGTTTATATTTAGACTTAAACCCTAATTTTGAGATTCCTAGTTAAATTCAAAAGCTATTAACAAGAATTTATATTTAGTATCAAAACTAAAGATATAAATATAGTTTAGTTTCTGTTTTAAGCTCAATTTTACTTAATTGATTATTTATGCTCTTAACTAGAAAACGATGATCCAAAAATGAACGTTAAGATTTTAAATACACAACGAAAATATAAATGTTGAATAACTCAAAATCTAAACTTCAAATAAATAATCAGATCACGCTATTTTTCTAAACCGTTTTCTTAAACTATCGGAGCCTGAAACAAAATTGACCCAATGAGCTTAAGAAATCCAAATCGCGGGGGATAAAATTTTACGAATAATTAATTACGTATATATATACCCTAAATTTGTGTTGTTTGAAAATCTAAGTGTTTTGTATAAATTTATAAGCATATTTTGTACAAAAACTTCCAAATATTAGCTAATCTATACCCGTATAACCCGATTAATTAACTCAAAATTTAACTAAATAAATAAACTAATATATAAATATATATATATGTTTTGGCGGCTGATTTTTCGGTGGAGATACAAAGAGGAAGAAGAGAGCCGGATTTTGTTCAATAATGCACCAAATTAGTCAACAAGTTTAACCTCCACACCAATCAAACCATGCCAACACACACTTGCATTTATGAGGATGACAATAACAGATTAATGAAGAGAAATTCGAGGGAAACAAGGGAGAAACGGCTGCAGCTTCACCTTCTCTTTTCTTATATATATATGTAATCAAATGCATTAATGAGGAACAAACAAAACTCCTTCACTCTCAGGTTCCACAGCACGAAATAGACTCCCAAATACCAAAACAAATCAAAAACAAAGAAAAACTAGATCATAAACCACCAACTCGGATCAAAGGAAAAACAAAGCCAAAAACTCTCAAAACGAACTCAAAGGTAAGTGGACTTGGTTTAAAGGATTTTCGTTCGAAGATATGATTTGTAACTGACTTAAAATCATCTTAGGAACTTAATAAACACAAACACAGCTTCGGATTGCACTCAAAAGCTCCAACGAGGTAAAACTTCAAAACCCTAGTTTTACTTTCACAAAATCGAATCTATTATTTATGTGTTTAAACGTGTTAAAAGTTGTTGTATATCCTTATATATGATGTATAAACTCTTAGAAGTAGTTTAAGTAAGTTTCTAACGTGTAAAAACCAAAGAAAAAGAATCGAACCGAGGAGGAAGATGATGAACAGTGCAACGCTGCCTCAAGGCCGGCAGTGTAAACGATGTACGCCGGCGGCTTACATGGATAGGCCGGCGGCTTACACTCAAACAGAGGCTACGTAAAATAATTTTCACGTAAAATACGACGTAAGCCGGCTACCTGGAGATCTACGCCGGCGGCGTAGGGCCGGCGTACGTTGTAAGCCGGCAGCTTTCAACACCGGTGCTTTCGATAAGAAATTTTTCTTTAAAATGATTTACACCGGCACCTGGGGATTTAGGCCGGCGGCCTTGAGCCGGCTTA
Organism: Combretum micranthum; assembly: GCA_024138025.1. Lineage (NCBI taxonomy): Eukaryota > Viridiplantae > Streptophyta > Magnoliopsida > Myrtales > Combretaceae > Combretum > Combretum micranthum. Next base: position 1,166,822 of record JAMXBD010000281.1, on the reverse strand, counting down.
CAGCTAAAATTTTGCAACGAAAGCTTTTCTGACCTAAACCGAATATATATATATATATTAATCTACTAAGTATGTATATATGTTTGTTATATAAATATGTATTAGATAATGACTTTAATACAAATATTTAAGTCTATTTAAATTATATCTATAACTTTTGAAACCCTAGAACTAAGAAATATTTAGTATTATTAGTCTAATATTTGTTTTAACAAGATAAAATATATAAGAATGGAAATTGAAATAAGTTAATTTCTTGAGCAATGTGACTTCTAAAAATAACCAAACAATTATGTGAGATAAAAATAGGAAAAACCCGACAATACTAAGTATTAATATCGAGTCTAGGACACAAGGCACATGTAGGAATTTAGCTAGATGATATTGATGAATATTTTGTTTTAAATAGGTGAATTTGACTCATTAGAAGATCTACCAGTGGACTACTACGACTGAGTCGGTATGAGCAGGTGAGTAATTCAGTCATATTGTACTGGTTGTGATTGTAAATAGTCGAATATGTAATGCAAGATAAACAAATGAGTGTTTGTTGAAAGTTGATATGATATGATTGTATGATTGCTAAAATATCTTTATACAAGCGATAACGCAATGGTTGGTGTTGTGCAATAGTATAATGATGATTGTGTGTAATGTATGGTCACCTCGAAATTGATTAAGACTTTTTGACTTAACAAAATAAATGGACATGCATTGCACGAATTGCATTATTGCATATATGGTTGTGACAGCCTGCTACGTATTAATATTTCGGATCTCTGTTTTTGCTTGGTTGATCCAATGTGTGAGTCTTCCAAGGTTCTCTTTGGTCTGGCGGTCCTATGAGGAACTAAAAGGCACCGAAGAACGTCGCCCGTAGAATCGCTTTGAAATGATTAATACTTAGGGAGTTTCTAAGGGGATTGCAGGAGATGGTTTGTGGAAGCCACTATATTCAAAGTGATAACATTAAAACGAGAAATCGTTGATTCTCCTGTGTACTTAGTCTCTCCTGGGCAGGTGGGTCATTGAGTTTTTTCTTCAACCCATTAAAAAGAGGGCGTAAATCTTTTTCCTGTTTGGATTCTAGATCATCCAAACTTGTATCTGTATATGGTTGAGTGATTGCATTGCATATGATTGTTAATGACTTGTGTGATGTATGGTATGTCTGGTTATTCACTGAGCTGTGGTTTCGCTCATACTCCTACAGTCTTTTCAGGTTCACTTTACGTCCCTGGTTAGTTACATCCAGGAATATGGCTCCGGTAAGGGCTTTGAAGCTAGAAGTCTACAGATCTATTTTAGTTTGATGGTTATGTACTATTAGAGTAGAATATTTAGTTGTATACTTCAACGAGATATATGGTTTGTAATAGTTTGTAATGGTTATTCACTAAATCATTTCTCTCATATATTTGTTATTTCTTATCAAGCAACTTAAAAGATCCTGTTGTTGAAAACCTGTCATTCCTGAAGGTAATCTAGTGATAATATTCAAGTGTAACTTGTTTATTACTACTAGGGTACCCTCGGGGCGTGACAGAATTAAGTTGGTATCAGAGCATGGTTGCTAGAATAAGAAAGATGAATATGTGAAAGAATTGCATTTAGTGAATGTGTAAATTAGATTTAGTTAGCATTCATTAGTAGTAGTTGGGTAGTCATGGTAGAATTATACTGCACAACTAGGAATAAAGTATGTGTGATTATTATTAATCATGCAAATTTTATTGTGTGTGCAGACTAATCCTGCTACGTGTCACATTAGATGGGAGATCTTTAGTATGCAGGAGGAGGAGACTTTGACAGACTACAGGCGCAGACTACGAGTTCTGGTAGAGGACTTGTATCTGAGCGGGATTACTAAGACTTTGGATGAGATCCTCAGCACCTGGAAGAGAGGATTATTGCCTTTGTTTAAAGGCTGGTTATTCTTGATGGAGCGGGCTTTTCCAGATAATGGATCAGCTATAGAGACGCTCTACAGATTTGAGAGGTGATAGTGCAGAAAGGAGGTGGTCTGGAGATCGATAACATAGCATTTATAGTTTCATCCAGATCAGAGAGGCCAGAGCTCCCAGATTTTAGAGTCTGGGTGGATATTGGCAGAGGAGCAGTCTATGCTCATGATGTGAGGCAGGATCATGCCCGGGTCAGAGGTGATGCGCCTATGATGATGATTTGATGCTTGCACGACTTAGCAGGTGCAGTCACTCTAGACGCATGTTGATGAGGAAACCGCCTATTATCCCTGAGATAGCAGGTGAGTTCCAGCGTCCTGCTGCAGTACAGGATCGAGTGTACAGGAGACAGTTCAGACTACTGTCCACATGAGGAGTATCACCACAGAGCTGTTAGATGAGAGAGAGGGTAAGAAAAGAAGGATTGAGGCAGAGAAGTATGTCTCAGATTATAATTATGCCAGATGGATTGGATCAGCACAGGGAGGATGGATTGAGAGAGATATTCCATCTAGAGCTGAGGATGAGAGGAGGCCAGCACCCAGAGGCATTAGGGTGATGGACACAGCCCTGACTTTGGCACCTCCAGGAGAGGTGATGATTGAGATCGATGATAGTAGTTCTGAGGGAGAGGATGATTATCCACGATTAGGCCCTCAGGAGAAGGGCAAGGGTCGTCTTCATCCCAGTCCCTGAGTTTGACTTGAGTATTATATGATGATGTGTATTATCTGTTATGATGACATTACAGGACGATATTAGTAGACTTTTGATGACTTATATATGTATCTTTTGATGACTATGATAGGAAGCTAAGTTAGGGTAGTGCAATTTTTGGATATGTACATAATGCACTAACCATGAAAAGCTTTGATGTATTTTGGTTATGTATATATATGTGTTGCATATATACATGAATGATCTTGATGACTTTTGATAAGACGAGTTATGATCTGACTTAAGTAATATGTTTAATGTTAATAGAATGCCAAGGGGAAGAAATAAAAGTAGAAATGCCAGAATTTCTGGGATCCACCAATAGATGCTCCTGCAGAACCTCAAACCGAATTGAGGATGTTTTACAAAGTCTTCAACAACAAAATGTTTTGATTTTCAAGCTTTGCAAAACATGCAAGCCACAAATGGAGCACCACCTGTTGGAGCACCAGCAATGACTCCACCAAATCCTAGAAGGAATGAAAGGCATACTCCACCGGTTCAATTTCAGGAAAATGGACCAGTGAATCCAAATGAGTCTGCTGCTGAGGTACAAGGACCCCCTCAATATGAACAGGAATTGCCACCACCACCACCTTTACGACCTCAGAGGAATTTGTTGCCGGAATTCATTAAGTGCAACAGATATTTTGAGGGAATACCGGGAAAGCCAGAGGAAGCTGAAGATTGGCTAGCTCAGATTGAGCGATCCCTTGATGTTTTTCAAGTGCCTGAAGCTTTGAAAGTATCTTATGGAACTTATTTGTTAAGGTTAAGAGCAAGGATATGGTGGAATTCGAAACAAAGAAGTTTGTCCCAACCAATTACTTGGGAAGTATTCAAACGAGAATTTTTGAAGGAATATTTTCCAAGCAGCCTAAAAGCAAAGTATAGCACTGACCTGATGAATTTGACCCAAGGAGCTAAAACCATTGATGAATATGAGCATGAGTTTAATCGGTTGTTGCAATTTGCTCCAGATGCTTATCGGACAGTGATGAACTTAAGAGACAGACTTTCATGGCTGGACTCGAACCACATTTCCAAAGAAGACTTGCTGAATTTGAGATTGATAACTTTGCAGCTATGTTGGAAAAAGCTCGTATTATTGAACGTGCAAGGAAGTATGAACTTGAGAGGTATAAAAAGAAAGGAACTATGTTCGGGAAAAGAATGTATGATGGTTCTACAGCAAGTTCCTGCCTAAGAAGGTTAAATTCTTCAAACCTTTCAATGTGAAAAAAGGAGGAGTAATGGGAAGAATAATGTACTTGTTGGAAATGTAAAGGTTCTCATTACCCAAGGTATTGTCCACAATTACAGAACAAATGTTATTATTGTGGGACAGTGGGCATATGATAAACGATTGTCCAAAGAGAAAAACTGCTACTTGCTTCATATGCAATAAAGTTGGGCACATATCACCCAATTGCCCACAGAAAACAAGTGCGGTAGCTGGATCTTCACAATCTAAAGGAGTGATTGGAGCCTCAGGATCGAAAAATGGGAATGCTAACAAAGCCAGTGCGACGGCCAGAGTTTTTGCCATGTATGGAAGTCCTGTAGAGAATGTGGAGATAGAGGAAGGAGATGAAGAAAATATTTGGGAGGAAGTTGATCCCGAAGAATATGGACTCATTGCAGGTATGTAAATATATATTTGTTTACTTAAAGTTATTAGACACAATCACAAGTAGATGAGTAGTAGAAGTCTTTATAAGTTAAAATAACATGAACTTAATAATTGATACTTAGGATCCATTCAAGTAGGGGATCAGACTGCGTATGCTTTGTTTGACACTGGAGCAACGCATTCTTTCATAAATACCGGATTAGCAAGGTATAAGAATACCAATTGGAGCATGAGTAAAGAATTGAGAGTTACTACGCCAACTGGAGATTTAGTGGTGACACGGGAAATGATCAAGAATTGTCCAATAAAGATCGGAGATCATGAATCAATTGCTGATTAATTCTGATAGAGATGCAAAAATATGATATTATTTTGGGTATGGTTTGGTTAACGCTGTAAAAGCAAAAGTTAATTGCCATCTCAAAATAGTATCTTTTGTCAATAATCAAGGAGAAAGAAAAGAATATAAAGGTGAGATACTCAGAGAAGTCAGAAGTAGGATAACAGCAATTGAAGTGGAAAATGAAGAAGATATGGAGATGAACGGTTGTATTCTTGGAGCAACTGAAGGAATCCAAGAAATTGGATATTCATACCATTCGAACAGTATGTGAATACTCAGATGTATTTCCAGACGAGTTACCGGGATTACCCCCACATAGAGAAGTGGAATTCTCAATTGATTTGATACCTGGAACCGAACCAGTATCAAAAGCTCCGTATCGAATGGCACCTGTGGAATTGAAAGAATTGAAGGTGCAGTTACAAGAATTGTTGGATAAAGGATTTATCAGACCCAGTGTTTCACCGTGGGGAGCACCCGTACTGTTTGTGAAAAAGAAAGATGGATCAATGAGACTCTGTATCGATTACAGGGAATTAAATAGGGTAACTATCAAGAACAAATATCCTCTACCCAGGATTGATGATCTTTTTGATCAACTGAGAGGAGCAAAGGTATTTTCCCGAATTGATTTAAAGTCAGGATATCATCAAATTCGAATCAAAGCAGAAGATGTACCAAAGACTGCATTCCGAACTAGGTATGGTCATTATGAATTTTTGGTCATGCCATTTGGATTAACCAATGCACCAGCAGTTTTTATGGATCTGATGAATCGTATTTTTAGACCTTTGCTGGATAATTGTGTGATTGTTTTCATAGATGATATACTTGTATATTCGTCTAATGAAGAACAACATGATGAGAATTTGAGAAGTGTGTTACAGATATTGAGAGACAATAAGTTTATGCCAAACTGTCTAAGTGTGAATTTTGGCTTAGCAGTATATCATTCCTTGGACATATTGTTTCTGGAGAAGGGATATCAGTTGATCCTGCAAAAGTTAAAGCTATTGTGGAATGGAAAAGACCTGAAACTGTTACTGAAATTAGGAGTTTCTTGGGATTGGCAGGATATTATCGGAAATTTGTGAAGGATTTCTCAAAGATTGCACGACCTTTAACTCAATTGACTCGAAAGAATGAGAAATTCGAGTGGAATGATGTACGTGAACAAAGTTTCCAAGAGTTGAAGAAAAGGTTAATATCAGCACCAATCTTGGTCTTGCCCAATGACAAAGATTTATATACTGTCTATAGTGATGCATCTAGAAATGGATTGGGATGTGTGTTAATGCAAAATGGAAAAGTAATAGCATATGCTTCTAGACAATTGAAACCACATGAGATGAATTACCCCACTCATGATCTAGAATTGGCTGCTATTGTTTTTGCACTCAAGATTTGGCGTCACTATTTGTATGGGCAGAAATGTGAAATATATACGGATCACAAGAGTTTGAAGTATATATTTACACAAAAAGAGTTGAATATGAGACAAAGGCGATGGTTGGAATTAATTAAAGATTATGATCTTACCATTAATTACCATCCGGGTAAAGTGAATGCTGTGGCAGATGCATTGAGCCGGAAAAGTTATGGAGAAGTGGCTTCAATTCTAACGGAACAAAAAGAACTTATCAAGAATTTGAGAGATTAAACTTGGAATTCTCAATACAAGGTTTGGAAGCTGAGTTAGGAAATCTAATTTTGGAACCTACTTTGCTTCAAAGAATTAAAGAAGCCCAGAAGGAGGATATTGAAATTCAAGAAATTAAACAGGGAATATCCCAGGGAAAGTACAAAGATTTTCATGTGGATGGAGAAGAAGTATTGAGAATGAATAAAAGATTGTGTGTGCCACATGATGAAAGCTTGAGGAAGGAATTAATGCATGAAGCGCATTACTCTGGATATTCTATACACCCAGGAGAAACAAAGACATATCAAGAGCTGAAAAGTGCGTATTGGTGGAATGGAATGAAAAAGGATATTGCAAATTTGTTGCTAAATGTGATGTATGTCAAAGGATCAAAGTGAACATCAAAAACCAGGTGGATTGTTGAAACCATTACCAATACCTGAGTGGAAGTGGGATCAAATTTCTATGGATTTTGTGTGCTCATTACCCAAAACAAATGCAGGTCATGATGCTGTTTGGGTTATTGTGGATAGACTTACAAAATCAGCTCATTTCTTGCCAATTAACATGACATATCCATTGGAGAAATTGGCACGAATATATTTGAAGGAGATTGTGAGATTGCATGGTGTGCCTGCTATAGTATCAGATAGAGATCCACGGTTTGTATCCAGATTTTGGCAAGGATTACAAAAAGCTTTGGGAACCCGGTTGAATTTCAGTACAGCTTATCATCCTCAAACTGATGGACAAACAGAAAGGACTATTCAGACATTGGAAGATATGTTGAGAGCATGTATTATGGAATTTAAAGGAAATTGGGACCAACATTTACCATTAGTGGAATTTGCGTACAATAACAGCTACCATTCAAGCATAGGAATGCCACCTTATGAAGCTTTATATGGTAGAAAGTGTCGGTCACCATTATTCTGGGATAACTTGGAGAAAGTATTGGTTGGACCTGATTGGTTCAAGAAACTAATGAAAAGATTTCGGTGATAAAGCAAAGAATGAAAGCAGCACAAGATAGACAAAAGAGCTGGGCGACTTGAAAAGGAGAGAATTGGAATTTAATGAAGGAGAACATGTATACTTAAAAGTAAGTCCAATCAAGAGTCTTCATGGTAGACAAACAAAGGCAAGTTGAGTCCTAGATATATTGGACCATTTGAATATTGAACGAGTTGGGAATCTGCATACCGCTGCATTGCCACCTAATTTGTCTGGTATACATAATGTTTTCCATGTATCGTTCTAAGAAAGTATGTACCGGATCCAGATAAGATAGTGGAATAGAACCAATTGATTTGAAGGAGAATTTGACTTATGAAAAGCATCCAGTTAAGATTTTGGACCGAAAGTGCAAGTTCTCAGGAATAAAGAAATCCACTACGTCAAGTATTATGGGATCCACAGACAGAAGAGATTACATGGGAATTAGAAGAGGAGATCAAGAAAAGCTATCCTCATTTGTTTGAAAACTCAGGTACGCATTCAAGCTTTGAGGACAAAGCTTATTTTAAGGGGGGGAGAATGTAAACCCCGGGAATTTTTCACATTAGTATCCGACTTCATAATAGATTATATAAACTAGATAATAATTTAGATTCTGAGTGAAGTCTAATAATAGGCTAATATTTAGATTTTTGGATGAATGAAAGACTTAGGAATCGAATAAAGAGATTCTTTAACCCTAGTTAATACCGAAAACGAAATCTGTGTCTTGAATAACTAATTCAAGATATGATATAATCTAGACCCGAAACCTAGTATACTAATAGATTTAAATAGAAAATGTGAATATAAAGATTAAATGATTGTTTTGATCTCGATAATGATTCAGAACTAGAATAACGAGTAGTAATGAGTTTATATTTAGACTTAAACCCTAATTTTGAGATTCCTAGTTAAATTTAAAAGCTATTAATAAGAATTTATGTTTAGTATCAAAACTAAAGATATAAATATAGTTTATTTCTGTATTAAGCCCAATACTATAAATGAATATGCTTATAACTAGAAAACGATGATCCAAAAATGAACCGTTAAGATTTTAAATACACAACGAAAATATAAACTGTTGAATAACTCAAAATCTAAACTTCAAATAAATAATCGATCACGCTATTGTTCTAAACCGAGTTTTCTTAAGCTATCGGAGCCTGAAACAAAAATTGACCCAATGAGCTTAAGAAATCCAAATCGCGGGGATAAAATTTTACGAATAATTAACTACGTATATATATAACCTAAATTTGTATTTTTGAAAATCTAAGTGTTTTGTATAAATTTATAAGCATATTTTGTACAAAAACTTCCAAATATAGCTAATCTATACCCGTATAACCCGTATAATTAACTCAAAATTTAACTAAATAAATAAACTAATATATAAATATATATATATGTTTTGGCGGCTGATTTTTCGGTGGAGATACAAAGAGGAAGAAGAGAGCCGGATTTTGTTTAATAATGCACCAAATTAGTCAACAAGTTTAACCTCCACACCAATCAAACCATGCCAACACACACTTGCATTTATGAGGATGACAATAACAGATTAATGAAGAGAAATTCGGAGGGAAACAAGGGAGAAACGGCTGCAGCTTCACCTTCTCTTTCTCTTATATATATATGTAATCAAATGCATTAATGAGGAACAAACAAAACTCCTTCACTCTCAGGTTCCACAGCACGAAATAGACTCCCAAATATCCACCAAAACAAATCAAAAACAAAGAAAAACTAGATCATAAACCACCAACTCGGATCAAAGGAAAAACAAAGCCAAAAACTCTCAAAACGAACTCAAAGGTAAGTGGACTTGGTTTAAAGGATTTTCGTTCGAAGATATGATTTGTAACTGACTTAAAATCATCTTAGGAACTTAATAAACACAAACACGAGCTTCGGATTGCACACAACAAGCTCCAACGAGGTAAAACTTCAAAACCCTAGTTTTACTTTCACAAAATCAAGATCTATTTATTTATGTGTTTAAACGTGTTAAAAGTTGTTGTATATCCTTATATATGATGTATAAACTCTTAGAAGTAGTTTAAGTAAGTTTCTAACGTGTAAAAACCAAAGAAAAAGAATCGAACCGAGGAGGAAGATGATGAACAGTGCAACGCTGCCTCAAGGCCGGCAGTGTAAACGATGTACGCCGGCGGCTTACATGGATAGGCCGGCGGCTTACACTCAAACAGAGGCTACGTAAAATAATTTTCACGTAAAATACGACGTAAGCCGGCTACCTGGAGATCTACGCCGGCGGCGTAGGGCCGGCGTACGTTGTAAGCCGGCAGCTTTCAACACCGGTGCTTTCGATAAGAAAATTTTTCTTTAAAATGAGTTTACACCGGCACCTGGGATTTAGGCCGGCGGCCTTGAGCCGGCTTACAGCTAAAATTTTGCAACGAAAGCTTTTCTGACCTAAACCGAATATATATATATATATATATATATATCTACTAAGTATGTATATATGTTTGTTATATAAATATGTATTAGATAATGACTTCAATACAAGTATTTAAGTCTATTTAAAATTTATATCTAATAACTTTTGAAACCCTAGAACTAAGACAATATTTAGAGTATTATTAGTCTAATATTTGTTTTAACAAGATAAATATATAAGAATGGAAATTGAAATAAGTTAATTTCTTGAGCAATGTGACTTCTAAAAATAACCAACAATTATGTGAGATAAAATAGGAAAAACCCGACAATACTAAGTATTAATATCGAGTCTAGGACACAAGGCACATGTAGGAATTTAGCTAGATGATATTGATGAATATTTTGTTTTAAATAGGTGAATTTGACTCATTAGAAGATCTACCAGTGGACTACTACGACTGAGTCGGTATGAGCAGGTGAGTAATTCAGTCATATTGTACTGGTTGTGATTGTAAATAGTCGAACATGTAATGCAAGATAAACAAATGAGTGTTTGTTGAAAGTTGATATGATATGATTGTATGATTGCTAAAATATCTTTATACAAGCGATAACGCAATGGTTGGTGATGTGCAATAGTATAATGATGATTGTGTGTAATGTATGGTCACCTCGAAATTGATTAAGACTTTTTGACTTAAAAAATAATATGGACATGCATTGCACGAATTGCATTATTGCATATATGGTTGTGACAGCCTGCTACGTATTAATATTTCGGATCTCTGTTTTTGCTTGGTTGATCCATGTGTGAGTCTTCCAAGGTTCTCTTTGGTCTGGCGGTCCTATGAGGAACTAAAAGGCACCGAAGAACGCCGCCCGTAGAATCGCTTTGAAATGATTAATACTTAGGGAGTTCTAAGGGGATTGCAGGAGATGGTTTGTGGAAGCCACTATATTCAAAGTGATAACATTAAAACGAGAAATCGTTGATTCTCCTGTGTACTTAGTCTCTCTGGGCAGGTGGGTCATTGAGTTTTTGTTCTTCAACCATTAAAAAGAGGGCGTAAATCTTTTCCTGTTTGGATTCTAGATCATCCAAACTTGGCATCTGTACATACGGTTGAGTGCTTGCATTGCATATGATTTGTTAATAACTTGTGTGATGTATGGTATGTCTGGTTATTCACTAAGCTGTGGTTTCGCTCATACTCCTACAGTCTTTTCAGGTCACATTACGTCCCTAGTTAGCTACATCCAGGAATATGGCTCCCGGTAAGGGCTTTGAAGCTAGAAGTCTACAGATCTATTTTAGTTTGATGATTATGTCTAGAGGTAGAATATTTAGTTGTATACTTCAACAGAGATATATGGTTTGTAATAGTTTGTAATGGTTATTCACTAAATCATTTCTCTCATATATTTGTTATTTCTTATCAAGCGACTTAAAAGATCCTATTGTTTTAAAAAACCTGTCATTCCCTGAAGGTAATCGTGAATAATTCAAGTGTAACTTGTTTATTACTACTAGGGTACTCGGGGCGTGACAGAATTAAGTTGGTATCAGAGCATGGTTGCTAGAATAAGAAAGATGAATATGTGAAAGAATTACATTTAGTGAATGTGGTAAATTAGATTTAGTTAGCATGCATTAGTAGTAGTTGGGTAGTCATGAGTAGAATTATACTGCACAACTAGGAATAAAGTATGTGTGATTATATATAATCATGCAAATTTTATTGTGTGTGCAGACTAATCCTGCTACGTGTCATATTAGATGGGAGATCTTTAGTATGCAGGAGGAGACTTTGACAGACTACAGGCGCAGACTACGAGTTCTGGTAGAGGACTTGTATCTGAGGGATTACTAAGACTTTGGATGAGATCCTCAGCACCTGGAAGAGAGGATTATTGCCTTTGTTTAAAGGCTGGTTATTCTTGATGGAGCGGGCTTGTCCAGATAATGGATCAGCTATAGAGACGCTCTACAGATTTGAGAGGTTGATAGTACAGAAAGGAGGTGGTCTGGAGATCGATAACATAGCATTTATAGTTTCATCCAGATCAGAAAGGCCAGAGCTCCCAGATTTTAGAGTCTGGGTGGATATTGGCAGAGGAGCAGTCTATGCTCATGATGTGAGGCAGGATCATACCCGAGTCAGAGGTGATGCTGCTTATGATGATGATTTGATGCTGGCACGACTTAGCAGGTGCAGTCACTCTAGACGCATGTTGATGAGGAAACCGCCTATTATCCCTGAGATAGCAGGTGAGTTCCAGCGTCCTGCTACAGTACAGGATCGAGTGGTGCAAGAGACAGTTCAGACTACTGTCCACATGAGGAGTATCACCACAGAGCTGTTAGATGAGAGAGAGGGTAAGAAAAGAAGGATTGAGGCAAAGAAGTATGTCTCAGATTATAATTATGCCAGATGGATTGGATCAGCACAGGGAGGATGGATTGAGAGAGATATTCCATCTAGAGCTGAGGATGAGAGGAGGCCAGCACCCAGAGGCATTAGGGTGATGGACACGGCCCTGACTTTAGCACCTCCAGGAGACGAGGGTGTGATGATAGAGATTGATGATAGTAGTTCTGAGGGAGAGGATGAGTACCCACGATTAGGCCCTCAGGAGAAGGGCAAGGGTCGTCTTCATCCCAGTCCCTGAGTTTGACTCGAGTACTATATGATGATGTGTATTATCTGTTATAATGACATTACATGACGATATTAGTAGACTTTTGATGACTTATATATGTATCTTTTGATGACTATGATAGGTAAGCTAAGTTAAGGTAGTGCAATTTTTGGATATGTACATAATGCACTAACCATGAAAAGCTTTGATGTATTTTGGTTATGTATATATATGTGTTGCATATATATATGAATGATCTTGATGACTTTTGATAAGACGAGTTATGATCTGACTTAAGTAATATGTTTAATGTTAATAGAATGCCGAGGGGAAGAAATAAAAGTAGAAATGCTAGAATTTCTGGGGATCCACCAATAGATGCTCCTGCAGAACCTCAACACCGAATTGAGGATGTTTTACAAAGTCTTCAACAACAAAATGTTTTGATTTTACAAGCTTTGCAAAACATACAAGCCACAAATGGAGCACCACCTGTTGGAGCACCAGCAATGACTCCACCAAATCCCAGAAGGAATGAAAGGCATACTCCACCGGTTCAACTTATGCTCCTGCAGTGCTGTTAGTACTCTCTTCAAATGCAATAAGTGCTCATCTTCACAGGAGCTATAGATCGGAATATCGTCAAAATAAACCACTACAAATTTACCCAGAAATGATTTCAATACCTGGTGCATTAGTCGCATGAATGTGATAGGGGCATTGGATAGACCAAATGGCATGACTAACCATTCGTACAATCACTCCTTTTTCTTAAAGGTAGTCTTCCACTCATCCTCAAGTGTGATCCTAATTTGATGGTATCCATTCTTCAAGTCGATCTTAGAAAACCATTTACCCCCATGTAACCTATCAAGCATGTCATCCAGTCGTGGTATGGGAAACTTATATCCTACAGTGATTTGGTTAATAGCCCTCCTGTCAATGTACATTCTCTAACTCCCATCTGTCTTGGGTGTCAATAAGGTTGAAACTACACAGGGACTTAAACTATCTTAAATCAACCCCTTCCTCAACAACTCCTCAACCTTCTCCTTAAGAATCTTGCTCTCCTTTGGGTTCAAGGTCTATCTAGTGCTAGATGTCCCTCAATGGCGCTAACCCAATTGGAATATCATCTGGCATCAATTCCTTGAATTCCTACAACAATGGTTGAACTAATTTAAGTTGCCCCTTCACTTGCAACTTAACATCATTCACTAGAATCTGCTTTACGATCAAGGCATGCACTTGCCTAGTTTCTTTAATCTCAGTCCCAAAGTCCTTCACCATAGACAGAAACATAGTCTTATCTAGTAAAGTAGCCTTGTCTTTCGTGGTAGCAAAGTATACTTCACCATAGAATATTTCTGTCTCTAAATAATTTAATTAGCGTCGGAATTTCGACATATTTGTGATTAAATATAAAGGAGATATTTATGTAGTGTAATTACGTTTTAAAAACAAAATCTGCAACGGATTATCGACGGATTTGCGATGAAACTATTATTGTTGCAAATTTGTCTCTAATTATATAGCGGGAAAGCGAAATTTCTTTGGCGCTATATTTTGTTTTATAATTTTGTCTCAAATCTATCTCTAAAATTAAAGTAATACATGTATACTTTTAGAGACAGATAAAATCTGTCTCTGATTTAGTAATATGCAAGCAAGTGCACATGGCATTCAAACACAGATTTAATTTGTCTCTAATAGTATTCTTTTATTATGTTTCTAATAAAAGCACATAGTTTAATGAAACAAATAAGCAAATATATTAGAATAAAAAATAAAATAAAACAAAACTTCCCTCTCTTCTCTCTCTTTCTTTCTTTTCACTTTTCATTTCCTCTTTTGTCCGTATCAAACTCTCCCAAATTTCTAAACCCTAGTCTCTAGAAAGAGTAATGTCACTATCATAAATTCTTGCCATTGGTGTCCATCATGTTTTGGAGTTGAGATTAGAGGTATGCACATTGTAATTTCTATTTGGGTTTGTTTGGATTGCTTTTCGTTTTCATTATTTATATATCAAGGTCAATACGTGCTTTTTAATTCATCAAGAGCCTTCCGTCAAGAGTCCATTTGGTTTTTGCAAGGTTTCTTGTTTGTTTATTGTTTGCGTTTTGCTTCTTGGATAATATTGCTACTAGTATGTAGTACCATATCGATTGTACTACAATTTGTATAATGCTTCACGTGTGTTATGTTATTTTAGAAGTAGTCGTTTTTTTTTTTTTACCTCCTGCTGTATGAACGCCATTCTGGTTTTGCTTTGTAGATGCACTCATAAGCTTGAGGGATTTGATTTTTAAGCATCCAAAGGAGCTGAGGCTGCATAAATTCGTTGTGATAGAAAAGCTGCATGAACGCATTGGTGATGATGATAAATCCATCAGAGAAACACTGTACCAACTTTTGAAGTGTGAATTTTTTCCTGGTTGTAAAGGGGTACTTTCTTTTCCTTCAATTAAATTTGCCTTATAATCTTTTTCTATAAGGTGACTTAAGTTTTATACCCATTTTAGAGTTCTTTTAAAACAAAAGAATGTTGGTTTGGATTATCGTAGCTAATTTTCATCTTCAATTAGGTGAAAATTAATGGTTTTTGAACCATTAGTTCTCCAATTATGTAAAAATTAAGGTAATAGCACGTACTACCGCAAGGTTTTTCTTGCCATAATCCATTTTTCATTACCATTTACTGTGCTTCCAGAGTTTGCAGTGAAGGCATTAAAAATTCCCTTTGTTCTAATTGTTATATGGTTTGTTATCTTCAATATCCTACAAGAAGATACTTAGATGAAACTTTAGGATATGAGGAATCTTCAATTGATTCTTGTTTAACTTCCTACTTTAGTCAGTTTTTCTAGATCAGTGACTTATTGCAGACCTTGCAATAAAATCAGCCTAGGACATTTACCACATGATTTAAATCTTGTTTGCATTGGAATTAGCAACAAATGTATAGAAGTTATTCTCTATCTTTGTCCTATATTCACATCTTTTTGGTAGAATTTTTATATGTTCTGTTTTTACAGGACAATCAAAGGCCTATCATTGGTATAGTGATGGCATATATCTTCAATGCAATGACACATTTTGCAGTCGTAGAACTAAAACAATAAATAACTTAAAATGCGTAAACATTAACTCTAATTATACTGGGGATCTGATGTGCCTCTAGTCCAATTTGTATTCAATGTACATTCCATTTACATGATTTGTTCAATGTTGGTCTAGTTCAATGCAGCTTTCATTTGCAATTTCACATATTTATTTATTATAACTTATATGAATTACGGAGCAATAAATTATATTATTTTAACACTCAATCATTGGTTAGTAGTAACCATAATCTATATTATGTGTAGTTTTGATTTGGTGTAAATTTATGATTTCATAATTACTGCATGTGCATTACAAGCTTCTATTCAAGCTCAATTATTTAAGTGTTGCTGGACTCTATTTTCCTTCCACTCATCTCCTAGAGTTTATGGATTTCTACTAGAAGAGGCAAGGCTTCTAATTGCTAAAATTGGTACATAGATCTTTAGGATATAAGTTTTTCTTTCCTTTTATGTTTTTATAGCTATACTTATTTGTTGTGTTTTAGGTGTCTCAAAACTCGAGTCAAGGAGTGAAAGTAAAGATATCTTGTGGAGTAGATAGTAGCTTGCTGCAATGGTAGGAATATGAGTAGATAGTAGCTTGCTGTAATGGTGATATATAGGGAAAAGTTCAATTATCATATTTTATAATATGGACTTTCTCATATATTGTATTGATACCATCTAAACCTCTTAGGATCTCTTCTTTTCTTGCTGCAATAAATGATCACATCACTAAATTAGAATGGCTGACTTCAGGAATAAGTTGAAATGAGTTATGGATGATAAGAAGGCGATATCTAATTATTAAAAGTGGATTCGAATAATAAGTTTTCATGAGTTTACAGTAGATGTCTGGAAGCTTAAGATTGTGAAAAACTATTGGTTTGGTTCAGATGGTATTAGTAAGAATGGGGGTAGAGGGAATGGGGAGAACAGGGAGAATTTCATGCAAAATGACGATAATGGCTTGTCATTTGGAAAAAAAGTTTGAAGGGAGCTTGAATTTGATATTGATGAGAATAATTCTTTGCAAACTGAAAGTTTGATGATCAGGGTAAAAAATTATTCAATTACTTGTCATTGAACGCCATAATAATTGTACTTTTCTTTTGAGTCTGTAATGGTCTCGTGTTGTTTGATCCAATAATGGTGATATCTTATTTGTTGACTGATTGATGATTGATTTTAGGAGTCATCTACTTAGTGTTGTAAGTAATGAAAGAAGACAATTGCAATGGTGGAAACTATTCTAAGCTTACATTGAAAAACCTATTAGTGTAGATACATTGATTAAGCTTTGTATCAAGTGTCTATGAATTTCTGTTTGTATGTTTCAAATGAATGTATGGTGATTCTTTGGTCGGTAAAGTCAGTTATGGTACGCTTTCTCCATTGAAAGTGTGTCGATGAATGTGGTTTTCCGTCTTAAGAGAAATTGACTAACCCTGCATAAAAGGAGAAGTTTTGATCAATCTCTGAGTTTTCATTGTTCCTATTTTTGTTAATTTAAGCTATAAGTAGCATGAGGATAGAAGTTTGAATGATCTAAAAGAATTCCACCAAGGTGATCCTGCACATAATATTTCTTCATGAGTTTAGAAGAAATAATAACTAGGAAACGGATACATAAATATTCAAACAGCAGAATCTTTTCTAGGTGCCAGACTCAAATTATATAGGGTACTTTAATTAGATATATTAACAATTTATTTTTTCCCAAAAGTTTTCATAAATATATAATATATAGTAGTTTTTCTTCAAATTTATATGTTATTAAATTTAATTATTTTCAAACTTTTCAATTACAATGTCAAAAGACATTCTGACATTGATTTTAATTGCCTTTGAACTTTCCATCAACTTTCCTAGACAAAGGACGTGTTTCTATTTCCTGTCACTGCTATAATGCAATGCAAATTATGTTAAAAGTTTTTCAATGCTGTCTGCAAATTTTGTATTTACTTATATATCTTAGAGCTTAAGATTTCGATGTTCTTGATCCTTCAAATTAGAGTTATGGGGGAGAAGGAGAGGGAGAGGGAGACACAAAAGAAATAATGATAATAATAAGATGAAAACAAAAGATGAGAATCGGAAATGTCAAATTAGTAAGGTCTGGAGAAAGAAGAGGAAAGATAAGACATTCATATTGCCTTCTGACAGAAATCATCAATCTTAGATGTGTGTGAACATTTTTTTCATATGCAAGGTTTTGATTTAAAGTTTAAAAGAAAAACTTGAGTTTATCAATCTCTTAAATTTCAGGTGCCACTGCTATGTATGTCGTCGATTGGGATACTTTGGTTGAGCTATATATATATATATATATGAAGCCACTGAATCTCATCAGATAATATGTATATATATATATATATATCTATTTTTTTTCTTTTAGCAATTTGCAGATCATATCTATTATGCGCTTCACTGGTAATAAAGTGAAATGCTTTCTAAAAATAACTAATATAAATTATATAGATGAAAAAGAACAAGCATAACGTGTAATGAACGAAATGCTTTTTCCAGAAAATAACAAACCGGCATATATAGCTTCAAGACGTGGATGAACAGTAAACTGCATTTTAAGCGGTTGATAGTAGCTTGCGTTAGTAAAAAGAACCGCATATAGATTTATAGCACTTGGGCCCTTTTAATTATTCATCTATTTGTTTTCTAGATTTTATTGAGTATTCAGTCTTTATTTGTAGATGTTTTCTTTGCATATATATTTATATATCTTTTTTTTTTTTTATCCAAACACCCGTTTTTAATTAGTTATCTTAAAGTGACATTAAACAACACAAGAAGGTTACTTGGAAGTCCTTAGGGTGTTTTTCAGTACTTGCAATATAATTTTGGTATAAATAAACAAAAGCTTATGATATTACTCTCCTTATATATTAATAAGAATGTCATGACTTCTCTTTATATTTATGTATATGTAGTGCAGAAATATGACATCTGATCGTAGTTGGATGTACTATCAGTTTAACAGCAATGGTCACATGACTGAAGATTTTGTTAATGGAGTTGAATCATTTCTTAACTTTGCATTTTCTTGAACCCAAATTGTCTCTCAAAACAACATCAGATGCCCATGTTCAAAGTGCAAAAATAAGAAGTATTTCAATCAAGATGAAGTGAAATTTCATGTCTATTCAAAGGGTTTTGATAAGCAATATATATGGTGGTATGCACATAGGGAACCTTATAGATGTGATGTTGAATTAAACATCAAAGAATCTTCAAGAAGTATGAATGATCATGCCAACTTGTACAAAAGAATGGTGATGGATGCTATGGGTCTAAACTATGATTGTCCTAACATTGACATTGAAGACGATACACTACATCCCAAGGCTATGGAGTTTTTTGCTATGTTAAAGGATGCTGATGAACCATTATGGGAGGGCTGTAAAAAGCAAACAAAACTTTCTGCAATGTTACAACTTCTAAGTCTTAAATCTGAGTGTAATATGAGTGAGGTATCTTTTGATCGTCTTATATCAGTAATTAAAACTATGTTACTAGAGGATGAGAAATTGGTGGATAGTTATTATAGTTGGAAGAAATTGGTGACAAAACTTGGACTTGGATATGAGAAGATTGACTCATGTATCAACATGTGCATATTGTTTTACAAAGAGCATGCAAATAAATTTTCTTGTCCAATTTTTGGACATCTTCGTTTTAAACCAGAAAGGTCAACTGAAGGTAAAGAAAAGAATATTGCTTATAAAGTGTTACGCTACTTACCACTTGCTCCAAGACTCCATCGGCTCTATATGTCTAGAAAAATTGCCGAGTTTATGACATGGCATGCAAACAATCATACATTAGAAGGTGTAGTTTCTCATCCCAATGATAGTGAGGCATGGAAGCACTTTGATCAAGTACACCCTTCATTCGTAGCTGAACCTAAGAATGTGCGCATTGGATTATGCATGGATGGATTTAATCCTTTCAATCAATCAACTACACCTTACTCATGCTGGCCAATAATCATTACGGTATATAATTTACCTCTATGGTTATGCATGAAGCAATCTTATATGTTTTTGGCTATGGTAATCCCAGGCCTTAAAAATTCAGGAAAAAAAACATTGATGTGTTCCTATGGCCTTTGATTGATGAACTTAAATTATTATGGACAAATGGAGTCACAACTTATGATGCTCACAAGAAACAGAATTTCCAAATGAAAGTTGCTTTGCTTTGGACAACCAGTAACTTTCCTGCTTGTGCAATGTCATCTGGATGGAGTACTCATGGGAAATTAGCATGTCCTTATTACATGGAGCGTACTAAATCTCTTACATTGAAGCATAGTGGGAAAAAATCCTTTTTTGATTGCCATCGGCAATTTTTGCCTCCTAGTCATCCATATAGAAAGAAAAAAGATAAATTTGTAAATGGTCGCATCGAAAAAGATTTGCCACCCCCTCGATTCTTTGGAGAAAAAATGTTGAGACGAGTATTGCACTCCTTAATATTACTTTTGGAAGCCAACATCCTAAATACAAAATTGTTGGATTTAGTGGGAAACACAATTGGGTTAAGAAAAGTATATTTTGGGAGCTACCATATTGGCATACAAATCTTATTCATCACACCTTGGATATCATGCATATTGAAAGGAATGTCTTTGAGAATGTATTTAACACAGTGATGGACATTAAAGGAAAAACAAAAGATAATGTAAAGGCTAGAATGGATTTGAAGTTATATTGTAGACGTTCAGAGTTTGAGTTAGTTGAAGAAAATGGAAAGGTTTTAAAGCCCAAAGCTTCCTATACATTAACAAAATATCAAAAAGAAGAAGTATGTCATTGGGTTAAGCAATTGAGGTTCCCTAATGGATATTCTTCAAACATTGGTCGTTGTGTGAATTTGGAAGAATGTAAATTTTATAGCCTAAAAAGTCACGATTGTCATGTGTTTATGCAAAGGTTAATCCCAATTGCCTTTCGTGAGTTATTACCTCAAGTAGTGTGGGAATCAATTACAGAGTTTAGTCTTTTCTTTAGAGATATTTGTTCATCAACACTTAATGTGGAACATATGAAGATTGTTGAGAAAAATATAGTTGAAAATCTATGCAAATTGGAGAAGATCTTTCCTCTAGGATTCTTCGATTCTATGGAGCATTTACCTATTCACATAGCTTATGAAGCTAGGGTAGGTAGACCTGTGCAGGATCGATGGATGTACCCTTTTGAGAGGTACTTTTATATTATATGAAAGCTAAATATAAGTTATTATAGGAATATGGATCAGTCAACTAATAATTATCTTGTTTACAGGTTTTTACATAATTTGAAAAAAGAAAGTAAGAAATCGAGCTTGTGTGGAAGGTTCAATATGTGAAGCCTATATTATAGAGGAAATTTCAACATTTTGCTCACTTTATTTTGAACCAAATGTACAAACAAGATTAAATCAACTTCCACGAAATGATGATGGATGTGATGTTGAGATTAAGGGAAACTTATCAATTTTTAGGCATATCGGACGAGCCTATGGTTCTAATGGCATCTATAAGTTGATGGATTTAAATGAATATAAGGCTGCCATAGTTTATATTTTGATGAATTGTGAAGAACTTACGTCATTAATAGAGTAAGTATGTTTTTTTCCCTTTTTCATTTAAGCTTTAAAAATATTTTTCTAATTGCACATGCTAATATAGTTTTTTGATAATAGAAAATTTGATGACACATTAAGGTTTGAAAGACCAGATGTAAGTGAGGAAGAAATAGAAAAGTTGCGAGAACAAAATCTTGAGAATTGGTTAAAACATTCTGTAAGTGCTTTTAACATGGTGACTCCTCTTTTTTTTTTTTTTTTTTTTTTTTTTTTGCTTTTTTTTAGATTCATTGAATTGGTTTGTAATTAAATTTAATGTTTATTACTTTTGTGTAGGTTACTGAAAATCCTAATAACGTTGATGCTCATATTAGTGATCTAATCAAAGGCCCTTCACGTATGGTCACCTGTTAAAAAGGCTATTATGTTAATGGGTATAAGTTTCAAACACTTGATTTTGGAGGGAGTAAGAAAACAATGAATAGTGGAGTTTGTGTAAAAAGAAGTTGTTAGAATGATTATGACCGAGACTTTTATGGACTATTAACTAAAATCATTGAGCTAAATTATTGTGGGGCTGGGAATAACGTTGTCTTGTTTAAGTGCAAATGGTTTGACATTGAAAGGGGGACCAAAGTACATCCTTGATATGGGCTTGTAGATGTCAATCATAAGTCAAGACTTGGTACAAATGAACCGTTTATTTTAGCTCAACAAGCTAAACAAGTGTATTACACAACTTATCCAGGTAAGAAGAGAGAATTAAGGGATTGGTGGGCTATTTGTAAAACCAAAGCAAGAAGCAAA
Organism: Combretum micranthum; assembly: GCA_024138025.1. Classification (NCBI taxonomy): domain Eukaryota; kingdom Viridiplantae; phylum Streptophyta; class Magnoliopsida; order Myrtales; family Combretaceae; genus Combretum; species Combretum micranthum. Next base: position 1,144,972 of record JAMXBD010000281.1, on the reverse strand, counting down.
TTTGACATTCCTCTAAATGAAGAGCAGGAAGCAAGTACTTCAGAGATGGGGAGTGAGTATTATCAAGACAATGAAATGGAAGCACCCACATTGGTGAATGCGACTTTAGAACTTGATGATGCGAGAATTCTTGTTGATGATGGACACTTAGAAGAAATAGATCTAAATGAAGTTCATACAACACATCAAGTTGGTCTAGAAGATGAAGAGAATGAAGAAGATTTTGAACTTGGCTCTTCAAGTTCCGATGAAGAAAATGTTGACCATGAGTTTGACTATGATACTAGTGAAGGGGACATGTGAAATATCTTCCAATATTGGTGTTATAGTACTTACATATTTATAATATATGAAATTTTTATGATACATTGTCTATCTCTTGGCAATAGTCACCAAATGAAGAGCCCTTGGTTTTTGTTGTTATTCTTGTTGTTGTTATAATCTCTTAGGGAATGTATTCTATTTGATAGTGTCTTTGTATATCATGTTTTTGCCATAAATTTTTTCAATATACTCACTTAGAGCTTAATGGCCATTTTATATACTTCACACAATCTTCATTGGTTTAAATTTGTGGTTGCTTTAAGAATTTTAGGTCTAATCTTGGCAAGCTCTTATATAAACTAAGTAAGCTAGCTACTTTATCTAGTGAGGACAATATTTATTTTAGGCAAACCTCTTATTATATTCTTTTTAGATAATTTTTCTAATTGATTGAAATTCACATGACCTAAATGTTTATGCCAAAACAAAATATTATCTTTCATTGACAACAAACAACAAGCATCTTCAACTTCATTAGGTTTTATCAAATATATGTTTTTCTTTCTAAAACCTTCAAACAATTTTATACCATTTTCATCAAAAGCAAAACATTTTTCTTTTTCAAAAATCATTTTATAACCTTTGTCACATAATTGACTAATGCTCAAAAGATTATGTTTTAAGCCTTTAACTAAATAAACATTTTCTATTACGTAAGGAGATATACTAATGCTTCCAGTTGCAATAATTTTGCCTCTACTGTCATCTTAAATTTAACATATCCTTTTTCCTCCCAAGTTATGTTATTGAACAACGAAGCATTGCCTGTCATGTGTCTAGAACATCCACTGTCTAGATATCATGTTCCTTTAATTTTAGCTTCATGTTCCTACAAAATTCAAGAGGATTCAACCTTTTTAGGAACCCAAACTAGTTTAGGTTCCTTTATAAGACAAGCTCGTTTGGTTTCTTTGTTTAACTTGTTCATTACTGAGCTTGTTTGTTTTATAGTAGCAATATTTCTCAATATAACCAGGTTTATTACAAAAGAAACATGCATATGAAATGTTATTACTATACCTATTGTTTACCTGTTTCATGTTATTTTGTATTGGGTAACTTCTGGAATACCTTCTGGTATTGTTTTCATATGTAGAATACCTTCTGAAATACCTTCTGGCATTGTTTTCATATGTTGGATAACTTCTATAATACATTATGGTATTGTTTTCATAAGAAGGATAACTTCTTAAATATCTTCTGATGTTGTTGGTATAACTTCTTTTCACGTGATTTGATCTTACATCTTGTTTTCTTTTATTTAATTCATTATATTTGTTTGGTTTAGCTTTTACAAACACGGTTTTCTTAGTTGCATTTGAACTAGATCCATGCTCATATCCTAAACCATGCTTTTTCAAATGATAATCTTTGAGATGAAATCAACATAGTTAATTTTTTTTATCAGTTTTATTGAATTTATTTAATGTATTCTTTATTGAATTAGATAACTCATCTATTTTTATTTTTAATAAACTAGTTTCTTCCTTTAACAAACTATTATCTTTTCTTAATTTTTCATTTTCTATATGCAATTTTTCAAGATCATGCTTTAATATGTGATTTTCATCAACAAGTAAAGAAATTGTTTGTTTTATTACTTCCTTTTCATTCTTGAGAGATTTTATTTCATTATCATATTTATCTAGCTTAAAATCATCATTTTTAAGAGCTTTTAACAACTTTTTCATTTCAAGAAGCATGTCATCTTTAGTTATTTCATTATCATATTCAGATTCAGAGTGTACCTCAGAAGTAGCCATTAGATAAAGATTTGCTTCTTCTTCTTCATTTGTATCTTCTAGACTATTCTATATATCATCTAGATCACTCCATGTTGCTAACATTGCTTGACTTCTTTTTTTGTATTGCTCCATTTTCTTTATCAAGGTGGGACACTCATATAAGATATGTCCTGGCTTTTTACACTCATAACATTGAATCTCCTTCTTCTCCTTTTTCTTCTCTTTTTCTTTGTAAGCCTTTCCTGTATCATTTTTTCTATATTTAGTAGTTTTCTTAAAAGTACTAAATTTCTTACCTCTTTGCTTTTTAAAGAACCGATTGAGCTTTCGTGCTAGAAGAGTAATATCTTCATCTCCTTCATCATCACTATTATCTGAATCAGCTTGGTTGATAGCAACTTCTTTGGCTTTAAACGCAATCCCTTTGGAACTATTTTCTTCTCCTTGAGTAGTCTTTTTATGAGATTCATAAGCCATTAGCTTTTCTCTTAGTTGGCTAAGAAAAAGTTTGTTGAGATCTTGTGCTTCTTCTATAGCAGTTTTCTTTGCATCCCAAGTTGGTGGTAGAATTCTCAGTATTTTCCTCATAGGATCAGGATCACCAATTACTTTGCCAAGTGATGCCAATTCATTTGTAATTACAATGAACCTGTTAAATGCATCCTTGACAGATTCATCAGTTTTAAACTTGAATAACTCATATTGCTGAAGTAAAGCATTAAGTTTAGTTTTTTTAATTGTATTAGTTCCGTCATAAGTTTCAGTTAGTCTATCCCAGATCTCCTTTGTTGTTTCACACGAAGATATAACATAAAATTCTGAAGCAGCAATAGTGGTTAACAACAAATTCTTAGCTTTGTTATTCTTTTCAATATTCTTCTTCTCAGCATTTGTCAGAACTGAATCACTCATATCACATTGTCTCCAATGGAAATCACTTGCTAATAATTATAATCGTTAGCTTTTATATAGGTTTCCATGTGCATTTTCCAATAAGAAAAATTTGAACCATCAAAGAAAGGAGCACGATTAATTGCTACATTATTATCTGCCATTTTAGCTGAATCACCACTACAAGAATTTTGAGGTTTAGCCACATTAAATTACCGTTGCGAATTGATAAAAAAACGTGGAAAAATCAATTTTGCTACGTTTAATAAATGTGGCTAATAAACGTAGCCCAAGCTGTGTTGCCGATTGATTTAGCCACGTTTAAAAATTAAACATGGCGAAGATAATTTAGCGCCAAAATTACATAATGAAAGGCAACATAAAAACGTGGCCATAAGTTATATGATAGGCGACTTTTGTTGTGTGGCCAATATGCAAATTTTGTTCCCGCCTTTTATAGTTGGGATTGTTATGAAATGGATTTGGTGACATTAAGTAAGAAAACGTTGCCAAGGTAATTTTCGCACTAAATTATCTCCGCCATATTTAATTTTTTAACATGGCCATAAGTTATATGATATGTGACTTTTATTGTGTGGCCAATATGCAAAATTTGTTCCCGCGTTTTTTATTTTGGGATTGTTTTGAAATGGATTTGGTGACATGAAGTAAGAAAACGTTGCCAAGGTAATTTAACGTATAAATTGTACTATAAAACGTGACATTGAAACGTGGCCATATGTGACATGATAGGCCACATTTTTTGTGTGGCTAATATACAAACTTTTTATGCATGGAATTGTTGTTATGTTTATTTTGCGACGTTAATTAAGAAAACGTGGCCAATGTAATTTAGCGCAAGAATTCCATTATGAAACGTGGCATTGAAACATAGCCATATGTTATATGATAAGCCATATTATTTGTGTGGCTAATATACAATTGAACATTATACATACCTATTATTTTAAACTTCGCTAATATTGTTCTTGCTTTTTTCATGGATGATTGTAGATTACACTTGAGATGAGTGTAATAACTATTTATGTAGAAACTTATTGAACCTGTTTAGCAAAATACATAAGTGGTGTTTAAAGACACCTTTTCCTGTAAATATACCTGTGTAATGTGTATAACCTATTACGATAAACAAACATAAACTTTTTCAACATACATCAATCAATTTGCACACTTGTGCAAAGTGGAACCAAAATGCTCATATAATATAATAAGTTCAAACATCAAGTTGTGATGAGTATAATAACTATTTATGTAGAAGCTCATTGAACCTATTTAGCAAAATACATAAGTGGTGTTTAAAGACACCTTTTCCTGTAAATATACCTGTGTAATGTGTATAACACTATTACGATAAACAAACATGAACTTTTCCAACATACATCAATCAATTTGCACACTTGTGCAAAGTGGAACCAAAATACTCATATAATAAGTTCAAACATCAAGCAAGACAAAAGATTCTTGAGCGTTAGTTTGGACATGTACCAAAACATAATCCTATTCAATTGGAGGTATATTTCAAAAAAATGGTTAGAAAACCCCACCCACCTCCTCAAAACAAACCTACACATAAGTTGTTAAAAGCATCAATTCAAACATGCTAAAAGAGATAATCATATTCCATCATAGGCATTTCCAAAAAATTCCTATCTATCTCAATTGTCATCCTCACTTCCTCCACTTTCATCCTCACTTCCATCGCTATCATCATTATTAGATGGCCTTAGAGATCGATCCCGTCCACTTGGATTTCCTGTAAAACAAAATGTTAAGTAATAAAGCACACATAAATATACTTACTGTTGAACTATTAATAAAAGAAAGAGAGTGAGTAATGTCAAAGCTTAATGAAATAACTTACTTGAAGTACTAAGATAGCTGGAGCAAAGTTGTTGTACCAGTTCAGTAATTTTGGCTAGCTACAAAACATACATACCAATATGCAAAGGACAAATTAAACTTATATTTAGTTTTGAATAAGAACATCTATCAAATTTATCATTTAAGAAGTTTACATAGATATGAAAGTTACATTCAGCTTGAAATGCAATTCATAACAATTTTTTTGGACAAATATCATGATCTAATCTTTTTAAGAAATTCTTTTGCAAATTCTTGTAAGGTATCCCAGATATTAAAAGCCAACATTTTCCCAATCCCGTAAAAGAGACTAAATAAAGTGAAATAAGGAAAATTTCTATACTTTATTCATGTAGCAAAAGAGACAAAAGGTAAAACATGCTAAGAATATATGCAATGCCACTACAACAAAAACTGTCTTTTGCCACGTTTTTTAATCACATCTTCAACCCCAGCAATACCTAAGTCTCCTTCTTATGTATTTAAAAAAATACATTGATTAGACAAGATAAAACAAGGTTGTTTAAAGAAGAAATCAAAATTAATAGAATTCATAGAAGCTGTGGAAGAGCTATGAGTTAGCCTTCAAACATTCATCAATAATCAGTTTCTAAAGAAAATGCATATAGTTTTTCATTTTATTTGTAAACTATTGCTATTGCAATCAATGTGTACAAATTTAAGTGATTACCTTATGCATCTGCAAGTTAAGAGAGAGAATTATGATAATCTGGAGATAGAGGGAGCAGACATAGTAGACCCTATAGTGGAACCATTTCTAACACTTAAACCCATAATGAAATAATTTGTTGTGCAACTATTTGGATACTAACCCCTAAGTCTTACTTCCCCCCCCCCCCCCCCCCCCCCCCCCCCACAAAAAAAAAAAAAAACCCTAAGTCTTGCAGCTCTTGTTTAGTGATCTCTAGAAGCCTTAAAGTATCAAGAGATTGCAGCTTAAAAGAATGATGATAAATAAATAATCTCGTCTATTAAAAGCATTAAACAACATGTTTCAACAATGTGATATACAGATTTGAAATTTCATTGAAGAAAACAAGAAAGATTGCCCATGAAATGAATAACCCTACGTGACTATTGTATGATCATGAAATCAAAACATTATCTTCTAGAAAAAGCAAGTTAGACCAGTTTAAACTTCAAATATAACATGGGTCAAGAATCAAACTCCAAAAACTCTATATACAATTGATACCATCTTTCGTAAGAAACAACAAAAATACGTTAAATAAATAAAATATAATCCAATCGTTAAATTTATCTACCAAACATTGAATTCCTATAACAAAGAAGTTAAAAATCTATGCCTAGAAATTGAAATAAGGTTGAGATAAAGTAAATTAAAATTGAAAGACATAATACTATAAGCTTTAAATAAGTCGTAAAGTATGACAAAGAAAAAAAATAAAATAGGGAAAAAGGAAATTAAGTGATGATATGGTGGTTCTATATATATATTTAAAAAATTAACTGTGGTATTTTTCATTAATAGACTATTATTCCAATTGCTATAATTTATTATTACATAAACATTTGCACAGCACATACATAAGAAGGTATGTTTTAGCTGATATTAGCTACCACTAAAATATGTCAATGCCTAGTTGTTGATGCAATCAACATGAATATTGAAATTGTAGTCTAGTTAGAAACAACTTTATTAACATCAAGATATTAAAAACTCTCGGAATAGTGCCTAATGTAAATATAAGGATAGGATAATTACATTGAGGTTGAAGCATAGCTTGAAGGAGGGACTTCCCTTCATGCTTTCAAAGGTCGAAGTATGTGTTTTGTATTTTCATATATGGTATATGTTTTTGTTCGGCATAGCTGTCATGGACTCATATCCCCATCCTATGTCTAGAATTTAAGGCACTCCACAACTTTCTGTGTTTCAACAAATCAGTCCATTATCTATCGGAAAGCAACTTAACATCTCCGTCCAATACCATAAATATCAGTATAATTGATTAAAAGAGGACCTCATTTAGTTTAGGGGTAGATGACTGCTCCTTACAAGGCTTTTAGTTAGATATTCGGCCTTCTAATATGTAAATTATAACACACAACAACTTCCATGTCTCACAATTGAATGTGAGAATAGCCATTCTATACATGAATATATGCTTCTAGAGTTGTTAAACAATTTTCTTACAGATAATGCAGCTTCATATTGATTTGCAAATAGTATTATGATATTCCTATTGCATGTGATGTAAACAAAGATCAGAGTAAATAAAGAAGAATTACATTGTTTCTTACTTGTACCAATGAAGCCATGTTTACGTATCATTAATCAATATTTGAGGTTATAAAACCAGAGTCAATTTGAAATCAGTCAATTTAAAACTTGTAATGGTCGACTAGTGGACAGGGGTCAAGTATATGAAATGCTCTTGCTAACTTTAGGCATTTAATTAATTACCTAAAAATGCTTCATGCATTTCTCTTATACTATCAACTCGAAGGGACAAAAAAACAAGAAAAAGAAATGCCATACAGATTCACTCAACATGTTGAATTAATTACCCATAAATTTTAGCTATTTTGTTAGTGCGAGATAATATTCACCTACTTAAGTAGTAACATACTGAAATGACATCAAAAAGTAGTATTAAAATGCCTTGCTAATTACTCATCCCCTAAAGAATTGCAATAAATAAAAAAATGTATATAAAATAGCATGAGATATGATATAGAAAAGATGAATAAAAATATTTTACATGAAACCTTAAATGATTAAAAGAATGACATAAAAAAAAAACCATGGTAAATAAGGAGTGACATCAACTAATAATCAAGAGAGTACAAAATGATCAGGCTGAAGTTAGATACTACATAGGATGGATCTTTAAATTTATTAATTATGCTAAGAATGATATAACTTCTCAAACGGTTAAGAGAGTTATACCTTTCAAATGTGAGAGGATAGATCATCAAATTATAATTTTTGGAGTTTAAAAATTTCACACTTGCTAATAGAAAATTTTCATTAGATATATTAGACAACTCAAGGTTCACAAAATACCTTCTCTGCGTCATTAAAAAAATCACATTAACATAAAAGGCCTAGGTGAATGTCTGGAAGGTTTCTGTCTCCTGGGGGCCATGGAAAAAGGAAGCTTTTTGTTCTCCACATATCAAACAGTGTCATATGAGAAGTAACCAACCCAGCCACCTAGCATATTACTTCAATCAGTGCCAATTGAAGCATAGCAAAGCATACCAGAAAACGTGGTGAAAGTGAAAAAAATACAATAGATGCAACTTTTTAAACTTTTAAAAAGACACTATATGCATAGATGTAAATCATCTTAATGGTTCCCCATTGAAAATGCACAGCTCCAAGTTCTAAATTCGTCAAGATGCAACATTGTGAACTTGACTTCTTCAGACATTAAAGATGGAAATCTTAACCAACAAATACAATGTTGACAACAGAAAATTATGAAGTGCACGCTTGGAAACTGGCTCCATCCTCTTTCTTACCGCAAAATGCACCAGGAAGTCTGCCAACTAGTTGTGGTTTCCAAGCCTCATATATCCTTCGAGGAATGACCATTGGATCAATGATGATTTCCTCAGTCAAAGATCCCTTTTCATGGTCCATTGCAGTAACTTTATTCTCTTTGGCCATGATTTCCATCACATGCCATGCTCCAACAACACTATATCTTCCCTAGTAGAAAAGGTTAGAACAACTAATTACAATTTACCAAAAATGCCAAATTTCAAAGTAACAAAGTAATTAAGTACACTTACAACATTTGAAACCCTAAGACCAGGCTCTACTGACTCAAAAAGGAAGGTCGGAGCTTTCCGATCATCTTCTTTAACCAAATAACGGTAAACAAGAACAGGAGTGAGCTAATCAAAGAATATGCACTGGCAAAGAGGAATTAGATTCCCATGCTTAGAAGCTGACATAAACTTAGCTGCATCATTAACTGAGAAGCAGAACAAGAAAAGCCTTTAACTGACTATCTAATGTACATTTATGAACAAGTGGAGAACTGTTTAACCAAAATAATAATGATGATGATAATAACAATAATAATACACAAGTATTATCTCTATCCTCACAATTCAAAGGATGCATTCCCATTCTTTCTTTTTTCATTATTTTGAAAGATGAACTATGAACTCTGTTAACTTGTAAGGGAAAAAAAAGTAGAAATAACAATGCATCTATTATCATATCTTAAAGAGTCTTCAATATACTAGTGAAGAGATCTAAATTACTCTAGTCTTCAAATAACCAAATACCAGCAAAAAGCAATCAACTTGCTATTGGAACATAAGTGCATAGGAAATCCTAAAGCTTTTTATGCACAGTTTAGTCTTAAGTATATGGCTTATTTAAATTTAGTACTAAACCTGTTGAGCATTACTCTAGGCACATTATTTCCAATGCAAACAAGAGAAACCATGTCAAAAAATGGATTTAAAAATACATTATAGAAAAATCTAAAACTAGTTTGATTCTAAAAAACATCATGGCTAATTCTTGAGTTTGTTGCATATAGGTCCTATTCATTGCTAGCTTCTATCACAAATCATTCCTAATTCTTGAGTTTGTTGCATCATATTGAATTTCCTCTCCACATTTTTTTCAAGAACCTACTCTGTTATATGATGACTAGTTTCTAAAAGAGGTATCCCTTTAAACAATATAGCTCATCCCTACAGAAGGAAGAAAAGGATATAAGGATTGCCAAATAGAAAATGAAAGATCTTACCAATCTGGCACCATAAGTCTCAATTTTGGCATATCTCCTTGGAAATATCTTAAAGTCAGTAGCTAAGATGCATGAGCATGTAACAATCATCTATACCACAAGCCTTATGAGGAAAGAAAAGCTTTAGAGAGATAAAACTCAGGTTAGATGAGCAATTAAATAAGTGTTTACCATGCAAACCCGTATAATGAAATATCTATCCCACAGAATTGGATAATAGTGAGAAGACATAGATCTAAATGAAGAAATGTAGAAAGTTAGTGATTAGGAGTGTGTGAGTATGATCTACAACATCTTTTTTGCATATTTGATTAAACTAATTTAGAAATACAAGCATAATCAACAACATTAAGATCCTAGAGACAAAATCAAGAAAGTTTGACCTTTTGGCCACCATGGTGAAAAAAACTAGTAGAGAAGTCAACAAAATTGTCTAGAAATATGTGCCTTCTGCAAGACCTGCAAATTGAAAATTTGCAACCTTACATTCTGATCAAAAAGCAATATACAAAAAACATATATATATATATATATATATTTTAGTCCAGCAAAAATTTCCGAGATGAGGAAGTTCATGTTATGGTGGTGAAATTGAGGACAATCACTCTTTTACAATGAAATGTATACATACAAGTATAGATGGTCCTCCCAGTAGAGTGGCAAAATTTATTCATTGCAAGGAAATCCATGCAATAGAAATATAAGACTAATACAAATTAATTCGAACCAATGCATACCCCTATAGTCACACCTCCAACAATTCGTATCTTCAAAATTTACTCCACCAATGCCCTCCATGAAGATTGATGATAACTATAGATTTCTTTTTTCGGTTCCAGTATAAACTATTTAATGAATATCATCTAAGATATTTTCAATAACCAGTGAAGAAAAATCAATAGTTGAGTTCCAATATATCAAAACTTCTCTCTTTTTATAAAATATGACATGGATTGGAATTTTCTCCCTTGCAATTTTTTGGAGATCCTCTGTGTAACACAAAACCAAAATCAAATGCCAATTTCTATTGTTAAACAACTCATTTTAAGACAAACTATAGATGAAATGATGTTTAGAATCATAGTAGAGACAAGTTGAGTGAACCTACCACCAATTATGTATAAGGAAATTATCTGTGTGGTTCTCCCTAATATGCAACATAACATGTGTACTCAATAAAAATTTATCAATTAATGAAGGACAAGGTTCATTGAGTCAAGTATGCAATGGATGACCCTTTCTCTTACATGCATTAGCTAAGAGGACCTAATTAGATGACCAAAAAAAAAGAAAGAAAAGTCATTTCAGTTGGTAAAAAGGATAAAATCAGCAACAGTGCATATACCTTAAATATAGGCTCAGCCATTTTGTAGAAGATTTTATCATCAACCACACCTAGAACAAGAATTTAATATTACCAACATTTTCAAAGGATTCCTACATCTAAATAACAATTAATGAGGAGTATTGATTGGAAGAAATTTTGAAAAAGCCTGCTTTCAAGAATATAACATACCTATTTTTTGAAATTGAAAAGCTTTCAACTCATACCAAGACAATGTGATCAAGCGGCAACATATTAGAACCCAAAACCAAAGCCTTTTTCTAAGTTTAGCATGCTTATGTAATCCTAAACCAACTTGATCAAACTGCAACAAGAATAATTCATCTAACATGATTATGTAACATAACAAAAGGGCTGCTAAAAAATTACTAACTGCATAAAGATAAGAAATTTAGGGGTTGGGGGGAGGATTCATGCATGCAAATTCAAGAGGCAACACATTAAACCTAGTAGGAAAACACATAGTATGGATACGGGAAAAACCAGTAATGTTGCACACTGAAATACATAATGTAGCCAGTGACTGAACTTCCTCTTGATAAACTAAGTTAATTTTCCCCGATTTTTTCACCCTTCCACTGTGTCAAATACAATATAATAGTTTCGATCAGCTTGATAATGTACTCTCAAAAAGAACTATTTCTTCCCTCCCCCCTAGAAAGAAGAAAGAATTATAGCACAGTTATCAATGAACTATGAAGCAGATAATGTAACTTCTTAAGATCTTTTTAGAACTAAACGTATAACTTTTCGCATGCCAACAAAAATTAATTAGCTGTTGCACAGTAGAATATCAAGTAAAAAAATACCTCTTTATTGTTCCACTAAAAAGTAGATAGTGCAGCCGAGTATCGATTCCCACATTCATATACTTTACATCAACTCAATAGATGGAAGCCCGATTTTGAAATATGCATGGAACCATGACCTTATGATCTCCTGTAAGTGCCTCAAAGAAATATCTACCCCTGTTCACCTTGATGAATACCATAGCCATGCCATATTCATTGTATTTGCATGAAACTTAGAAAACATAATGTCATAGTTCTCAACAACACGGCTATCAAAACTATAACTGTGCCAAACCTACAAAATAAGTAGTTATGCCAAAGGCTTTAGAAGCTAGTATCTATGCAAATATAGGCTTAGAAATATAAAACAAGATGAAACCAACACTCTCCATGATCAATTGGTGTTTCTTGTTTCACATCAATCTTAACCACCTAGATATTAGTTAAACAATTCAATTAATATAAAGAGAAGTGTAATAGATGACACAAGTGCATGGCATATAAAAGATCAAACTAACCTCAGTGTCACATGCATGAATTAGATGTTTCTATTCATGTGTAAGCATCTGTAGTATGCCAATGCTGCCTAGAATGGTAGTTGCCAACTTTAAAGGGAAAGGGTTTCAAACATTGTATTCAACTTTGCTAGCATCTTCATTCTGGAAATGATGATCAAGGGACTACAATTCAGTTCAACGAATAGTTGATAAGAGGAACAAAAATTGCTAAAACCTCCACTAACTCAGGAATACATTATATTGTTCATAGGTGTTGCAATTCAATGAGTTAACTAACTTATTTGAAATTGAAATTGATTCCAAGACAATTTCCAACTTCAAAGTTCTGTAAATGCAATAAAGAACCCAACCAACAAGTTTTGTTAGATCTTCCCAATTCTCAACACCAAGATAATTTTACTTCTTTTTAAAATTTTTTTCCCAAGAATTTCAACCCTGCACTTGTTCTTTCTTCTACACATAAAAAAGCTTCCCAGATAGTTTATAGCATTTTAAGTTGTCGAGTTACAAACCATTCTTACTTATGCAAAATTAAGCAGGCTGAACTCAAAACGAAGAAAATCATACAGGACAAAAGCAAGTCCAAGCCCTATAAAGCTTCCAAATAATCAATATGAATCCAATAACTAGAATAGAACAAAGAGTTATTAACATGATCCTAAACAATTCGTAAATCTATGGATAAATACATATAAAGCTATACAATTTTTATTGGGGTTTTGAGGGAGGATAGAAAATACCTAAAATTTATATTAACATACATATAATATAAGGGTGTAAAATCAAATGTTAGTACTAGCATAACAAATCCATCAATCAATCCATTTCATTAGACATCAAGACTAAAAACTATACTAGATGATAGCTATTTTGAATTAATTAAATGAAAGTGAAACTTAAAGTAGGATGCATACTTGAAAAGAAGAGATGGTGCGGAGCGGAGGAGTCCGAGACAGACATGCTCATTGAGTTGTGAAGATGAAGGAGAGGGAGTTGGATGATGATAGAGGAGAGAAAGTCGGAGCCTTGGAGGAAGACAGTGAGAGAGGAGGCGGAGGAGAGAGAGGGAGTGGAAGCGAAAGAAGACAGAGGAGATATTGAGAGGAGAGGGAGCGTGTTTTATTAGTTTAGGTTTAGGGTAAGGTTAGCATTTACTTAGCCGCTCTTTTTTTTCCTGGGGAGTCTATTTTTTTCTGGGAAATATCATTATAAATTTTGAAATATAATGATTTAATCTTAAAATTTCAAATTAGTGTTAGATCATAAATGCTATTTGAATTATTATTATTGCTGTCATGATACTTCTTCATATATATCATGATAAATTTAAAATTTGCATACAAACCAATATCACAAGTTTTTTTTTTCATATAATTAGCGGATTAAAAAGAAAAATTGTTAGTGAGTAAATAATTATTTTTTTTAAGGATCAACTACTTTCTCTTTTTAAATTTAGTTTCATTTATTTTTTCATATGTAGAAAGGATTAAAAAAAAGTAAACTTTATTTTATTTCATTAATTTATTTTAATTCATAATGAGAATTGGTAACGTTTGCTTTTATAAAAGAGTTGCAAATCTAGTAATAGTTTGTAATCTAAATTTGTTAAAAAACGTGACTAATAGTGTTTATTCACCTACGTTTAATAAACGTGACTAGAATATATAGGAAAGGCTACGTTTGCAAAATCCACAAACGTCGTCATATGTCAAAATTCCTGTAGTGTCACTCATATCAATAAAAGAGTCCTGCTCTGATACCAATTGTTGGTCCCAAAATAATCAAGAAAGGCGGTTGAATTGATTATTTAAAAATTTCGCCTTTTAAAATTTCCCTTTTAAGTTTTAAACACGAGAACAATATATCAATTAAACAAGCTAACAATGAATTACTGAAAAATAAAAGATGAGGGAAAAAGAAGATCAGACGGCTATTTATAGTGGTTCCACCTTGTACGTCAGTCCTCTCTTCTAGCTCCACGCCAGGGACCTCGTTATCCTACGGGTTGTGTTTCACTATATAAAAAAAAAATTCAAGGTTACGAAATAGTGCAATCCTCTCTGCTCGATTCTCAATGCTATCCTCTAACTACAATCGATCTACAGAGTCTACACTTGTAACTAAACAATCAATCTAAGAAGGCAACAATAATGTTCCTTAAAAAAAAAATTCAAAGGCTAAATGCAATAAAAAATAATTGCACAATTTCAGATCTATGAATCTTGTATGAAGACAATGTAATATTGGTTTGTATGTGGGAGAAGTAAGAAGATTTCTTGCTGCGTGTGAAGCTTTTTTTCTTCTTCTGAAGTTCCTTCTAATTTCTTCAATATTTATTTCTTGTTTTTCCACATCCAATAACTGGTTGAAAAATTGGTATAATATCCCTTGTATCTTGGCTACAAATTTGTTTCATCTTTATCCTTATTTGAAAATTTAAAACATCCAGCTGCTCCTTCTTCGAAATTCAAAAAATCGAATAAGTGTTGTTGAGATAATTTCGTTGATATTGGCTATAGATATTTCCTTGAATTGATTTGAAATAACCGTGATCTTTTCTTGCAATCTGAACAAACAGATCTTGATAAGATGACACAATCTTCTCCAACCATCCCATGTGATCTTCTCTTATTATTTTTCTTTCGATAAACTTCAATATATTTGCTGATATCTTGTCCCATAAAATCTGAATGAAATTATGTTATTTATCCAATAAGGATAATAACAAAATAATATGTTCCATATCTTATGCCGAAATCTCATAAGAACTTTTATTTTCAAAGATGTTCTTGTAACAACCATATCCTTTTAAAATAACCTTATCTTCCATATTTATCATATTCGTCATCCCAAAAATAAATTCGTCGAAATATCGAAACTTCATAAAAGAATATATTGTAGATATCAAAATAATTTTTAATATAATCTTTATATAAAACTTGATGTGAAAAGATCCCCATGATATAAAATCCAACTTAAGTGAAACACATCAAGCATATTACCCAAATATACTTGGTAAGTGGAGCTATGTCTTGAAAAATATTTAAATCCAAGATTTTAAACAATTTTAGGTGAATCTAGAAAAATTCGTGTCAATCCTTAAGGTTCTAAAATTGCCTCTGACTAGCTTGTTAAGCATATATGAGTCTCATTGAATGTTCTGAAAATGCTTCTGAAAAACTTTCTTTAGATACCAAAGCTTAAACAAAACTCTGAAATAACTTCTAACTTTCTTATACGAGTCTCACTGAAAGTTCTGAAAATGCTTCTGAAAAACTTTCTTTAGATGCCAAAGCTTAAACGAAACTTCTGAAATAACTTCTGACTTTGTAAAAACTCATTTATACAACTATCAAAGGTTATGAATAAGGTTCTATTCAATCATACTTAACGAATAAAATTAGAAACAATTGATCATCCTTTTGTTATCATCAAAACAATATTAGAGAACTTAACAGAGGAGTACCTCTCAATGTTGCACAAAGATACAAAATCAAGCAAGTTCTCAATCGTAGACAGTTCATGAACATGTATATATTACAATGCATCATCCGACTTGGTTTTCTAGTAATTAATGTGAAGTTAATAATAAAACCTCTCATAGACTAGGATTAGGGACTCCCTCTCACCATTAATGCTTGAATTTATAATGAAATCATAGCACATAAACACAGTGTCATCCTTAGCTAATCGTCTTAGCATGCACACATAACAATCCTTATCCAAATGACTATCATATGTAAAGTCCATTAACCTTAATGGTAGTACAAGACTCTAATTTCATTAAATGTGTGACAATCTTAGAATCGTTTAGATTATTGATAATGGAATAGAATTTTCATGAACCCTGCAATCTATTGTGCAGTAGTGATGGCTGTTGAAAATAATGTACGATACGCATGAAATATAAATATGCAAGAAGCATTACAAAATCACAATGAATAAGGTTCTAGCAGTAATAAAGATCCACTTTTAAATGGTCCAATCAAGCATCCACTTCACTAGCTTATATTTAACAATAATCAATAACACAACACCTCCATCATAGTCACGTGATCATATCCTTATCAAACAAGTCAATGAAAGGTATTTTGCTAAACACGCATAGTCAATGGAAACACGTAGCACATCCTTGAGGTCCACTTACTTGAGTTATATGGATGCTTGGTTGAAAAAATCTTTAGGTACCTTCCCAAGTCTCATAAGATGGCAAATTGCTTGAGTTAGGAACAAACAACAATCTATTCCATCATATTCTTAACAATTTTTTGCATCAACTTATATGCAAACTTCTACTACTTTTAGTGCACATATCTTTTCATATTAAAATGGATTTTGATGCTTGGAGAAAAAAAAAGAGGGTTTTAGTGCATTATGTATCATTTTGATTACTATGGGGCACATTATGATCATATGATATGAACTAATCATTTTAGATATAGTATAGGGGTAGTAAACTAATATTATCTAATTACATTTTAGTGGAAGCCCCTCCAATAATTTTTACGCAAAAACTTAAAATGTGTGTTTCCTTATCAATTTTGGTCCATTTCCGATCTATTATATGTCAATTTGATTGTCATGAAGTGTATATTGATTATATGATGTAATAATGTAAGACCATATGCATCGATGAGTTTTACCTCATGAGTAATAATGTTTCTACCTATCCTGCCACTTCTTTTCCCTTAATTTCTTCATCTTTACTTTTCCCTCTTCTATTTGCTATGGCTCCTAGTTAAAATAATGTTTGGGTACCCTCAACATTAGAGGTAGAGATTTAATAATAAGAATTATACATCTCAAAAAATAATTATCTTCCGATGGATCTAAGACAAATTTTTTATTACATAGTAAATAATTATTTAAATTTATATGCACTTTAGCATTGAGAATTTTCTATAATTAACTTGATTATAGATTTGGCTATAGAAACTAATTTATTAAGCCCATGTATGATTTTGTAATGGAAAGGTGAAATTTTAGCTATATATATATACACACACACATACATACATAACACATTTTTATGAATTTTGTGCAAATGTGTCTCGAAGTATGAAAGAAAATAAATGACGAGTAAAGATCATTCATTTCTAATTCTAAATACCTTTATAATTCTAAATATTTTTTTCATTTCCTCTTTGTTCACTGTTTTTTTCTTTTTTTTTTTATTAGTTATAAAAACATGACTTGTGTTTTGGTCAATTTATAAGCACATGATCGGTGTTAATTCTTTTGACAAATAAGTGATCTGAGTTTCACACAAAAGTGTTATTATAATTACTATTTAAAAGGATATGTGTTAGAGTCTTATTGGTCTAAAAAATTAATTTAATAAAAAATATTACTAAATGAAATTAAATAAATAAAATATTAAAAATTATTTTTTTAAAAATGAGAAACTTTTAAAAAATGTAAAATTAATTTTTATGACCAATAAAATACTGACATGTGTCATTCTAAAATTATGAAATAATATTAATACTTTTGTATAAAACTTTGGTAACCTATTTGTAAAAAAATTAATAATAACACATGTCATGTAGTTACAAATTAGTTAAAACACAAGTTATGTTTTTATAACTAACCCCTTCTTTTTATGTATCTCCACACTTAACATAAGAATAACAGTATTAATATTAATACTACAAAAGATCAAAAACCTTCTTTCCTCACCTAGTTTACCCGAGGATCAATATTGGCTTACCTCCAAAGCGGATCACGTTGCCCTACCCCTACTTTGGTTAGTTGACACTTTTTTCTCTATATTGTGTTACTCATTTGTCTCGAGTTACAAGAATTAGGATAAATAAATAAATAAATAAAAGAGAAGCAGTTTGGAAATATTATCTCAATTTTTGAATAATCCTGAAAAAATGAACTTTTAGATTAATTTAAATATCGATAAGAAATCAAACATAAACCAATTAAATAAAAGGAACACAAAGAAACTTCACACTCAACAAATATTATTTATTACATAGTGCTGCATTGATTGAAAAATATCATATACGAATAAACACAATAAAAATGATAATACCTAGTAGTCACATGCAAGTGCAATATAAAGTAGCCAAATTAAATATAAGTTCACACAAGTTACAATAAATTTAATAGACAGTCTTCTTAAGCATATAAGAAATCTCACTATATTAAAAAAAAAAGTGTTCCAAAACAGGTAAAGAAATCCAACGAATCTAATAATCGTCATCTGCGAGCCACTCCTTGATGTTAGATCCATATCCCATATAATCATAATGACCAACATCATTATAAGTCTCATCATCAAAACCTAAAATAATAAAATAATGAGCTACAAAGCCCAATATGCAGCAACACAAACACATGTGTAATGCACACACAAACCTAATCTAACAATCAGCAACCCATCAACTTATATCTTTGATTGAAATGCGACACATAACAATTTAGTATTCATAACTCTGGCAACATGATGGGGAACGAAAGGGGTCCTAAGTAGGCACATCTACTTAGAGGGTTGATAAGATAAGCCAGTGCCTTATCGACAAGAAGAGAACAGCAAAAAAATTAGCCTTATATGAGGTTAACAACCGCTATTTATACATCACTCCAGTCAATTAACACCTTATGGTTCAATGAGTCCCCAATGAGTGCCACTCGTATGAACCACTCCCAAATGCAAAATCACTCCAGAGGGTTAACCGTACACTGATATTGTATTCCCCATTTGTTAGGCAAAAAAAAAAAAAAAAGATCCAATCTTTTTCCTCTTGCCAAAAGGCGAAAACATGCAATAAACAAAATTGCACCAGGATATAACATGGAAAACCCAAAGTGGAAAAAACTATAGACCAGCAGCGCATAGATTCATCAACTATAAACAATATAATGGGATTACAGATTATTGTTAATCACTAGATCTCTCTAGTGGATTACCAATTCATCACCTTCAGCCGGTGGAATTACAAACAGAAACAAGATCTATTCATCTAAAGTTTCTCTCTCTAGGATTCCCTCTCTTTCTCTCTCTAGATCTATCCTATCTAGGCTTGAGAAGAGACACCCATCTTGTTCTCCTGTTTCTCCTCTTCATCACCGCTTTAGGTGGAACACCTTTCATCATCGTTAACCGCTGCAACACTGGAACAAGCATCAACATCTTGCCCCTTCACATACCCCATGGTGTGTCCCTACACCTCCTGGTGTATCTAATCCACAAGCCTCACGGCGTGTCTCCATACCTCGCCAGTGTATACAATCCACATGCCTCACAGCGTGTCTCCGCACTTCCCCAATGTATGCAATCTGCACACCACCTTGGTGTATACAATCCACATGCCTCACGGCGTGTCTCTACACCTCCCCGGTGTATATAATCCACATGCCTCACAGCGTATATCTACACCTCTCCAGTGTATATCTACGTTGAAAGATAAGATCAAAAGAATTTATAAGAAAAACAAGGAAGGCTCACATTTAATGCTAGCCGCATTTATTCCATTTAACTAGCATTAATTTCTTTGTTGACCAACTTTGACTTTTATAAATACTCTTTATCTTCAATTCTTCTTCTAAATATATCTAATGTATATTTAGGATGTCCTTGATTATAGACCCATATGAGTTGGATCTATAACCCCATAATCTCCCCATCCAACTCATATGGGGTTCCATCGTGCCTGCTGCCTTAGATTCTCATGCAAGGATCTTCTGTCTTCTTACATAGCTTCTCCTCCTTTTTTTTTATAAACCCAGAGCTTTGATACTACTTGTTAGGAAAAAAAAATCCAATCTTTTTCCTCTTGCCAAAAGGCGAAAACATGCAATAAACAAAATTGCATAAAGTAAATAACAAACACTAGGATATAATGTGAAAAACCCAAAGCAGGAAAAACCATGGACCAGCAGCGCATAGATTCATCCAATATAAACAATATAATGGGATTACAGATTGTTGTTCATCACTAGATCTCCTTAGTGGATTATCGATTCATCACCTTCAGCCGTGGAATTACAAACAGAAACAAGATCTATTTATCTACAGTCTCTCTCTCTAAGATTCCCTCTCTTTCTCTCTCTAAATCTATCCTATCTAGGCTTGAGAAGAGACACCCATCTTGTTCTCATGTTTCTTCTCTTCATCACCGCTTTAGGCTGAACACCTTTCATCACCGTTGATCGGTGGAACACCGGAATAAGGATCAACATGTTGTCCCTCCACATACCCATGGTGTCTCTCTACACCTCCCGATGTATACAATCCACATGCCTCACGGCGTGTCTCTACACCTCCCCGGTGTATAATCTAACGCCTCATGGAGTATCTCTACACCTCCTCGGTATATACAATCCACACACCTCACGACGTGTCTCGACACCTTCCCGATGCATACAATCCATACGCCTCATGGTGTGTCTTTACACCTCTCCAGTGTATATCTACACTAAAAGATAAGATTTGAAGAATTTATATTAAAAAAAAAAAAAAAACAAGGAAGGCTCACATTTAATGCTAGCTGCATTAATTCCATTGAACAACATTAATTTCTATATTGACCAACTTTGACTTCTATAAATACTCCTTATCTTCAAGTCTTCTTCTAAATATATCTAATGTATATTTAGAATGTCCTTGGTTATAGACTCATATGAGTTGGATCTATAACCCCAACACCATTAACCAATGTTGTCAAAACCGGACAGGGGTTTGACCGGATAGGCTAGGGGGTCAGGGGTCAAGGGGTCAGACTGGTTCAACCGGGGGTCGAACCGGGGTCACGAAAACATAAAAATATAAGGATAATTTTATTATAAAAGACCAATATATGTGTAATCACTCAATTAAATCTATATTTGGATCAAATTCATCAATTGATTATTAAATAAATATGATTTAATGATTATATTTTATAAATTTATAATAAAGTATGAATAAATATTTAAATTTCTAATTTTTTATTTTTATTTTTTTAGATCCGGGTAAACCAGTCCGAGTCGACCGTTTCAATCCGGGTCTCGCCGGCTTGTTCCAAAACCGAGTTTGAGGCGAGAAACGCACTTAAAAGCATAAAAAGAGAAAGAAATACAAATCTTTCAAAAAAAAAAAAAAAACTAGTATATTACCCTCTTTATTTCCTTTTTATTTCACTTTTCTATTATTTAGTTATTGAATATTGATTATGTAATTTTTATGGACGTGATGTTTTAAGCTTTCAACTTTTATGTTTATTATTCCTTAGTCATTTTATTAATACATTTTCTTCTATATTTATTAGATATTTAGATGCTTCTATTTTAAATAAGTAACACAATATTAATTGATAATTTTCATGATCTTTTTTTCCTTGCCACACTAAAGAAAAAAAATTGGAATGAATTTTAATTTCTATTAGTTAAAATAAATAATTTTATGTTAAAATAAAAATCTCAAAATAGAAGTCTATAATTTTTCTATACAAGATTATCATCTGGGATTAGTATGTAGGTAATTTGTGAGATAAAAAGAAATATATTCTATATTAAAATTATTAAAATTTTAAATTTAAATTTGAATTCTTATGAATAATAGATCAATCGCAAAGAAAGTCTCAATATGATGTGAGCATTATCTGTTAAAATGTATGTACTACATTAGCGATACCATAAACAATTCAATCCTTTAATATATATATATATATATATATATGCACACACACACACACACACACACACACACACATATCCTGTAGTTCAATCCTACCTAAGCATTGTTGGGTCAATTTAAGGGCTTGGTGAATTGACCTTATGCCATTTGATATGAGTCGACTCATATTATGAATCGACTAGACCTACATTCGTATTTGTTTGGTTAGATAAACTTTCTCTTAATCCATTTCTAAACTTCTCCACCTATAAGTTGAAGCTTTATAATTTTAAGAATCCTAAATTGACTTTTATAAGAAAAACTTTGCTTCCAAGTAATTCCTTATCATTTTTTGTCTCTTTATGTATTGTTAAATCTACAATTCATTTTCGATAAACCCCATATATTTTTTCTAATTAAAATAGACTACTTTTTTATTTGTTTCATTAAACTACTTGTGTGTGTGTGTGTGTGTGTGTGTGTGTATATATGCACACATATAATATATTTAAAGGTTATTTGGTTCTGACCTGTACTTGTTTAAATTATAACCTCTACTATATGAGGCTAACCACTACAGGTGGAGTGTTGCGAATGACCTCATTGTGTGGGGTCAATCAAAAATGAAATTTTTTTTCCTTTCTATTGTTTTAATTTTTTTATTCAAGCATGGTTAAAAATTTGAAAAGCCCACAAAAGATAAAGGGAGAGAAGAAAAAAAAAAAAAAACCTTGCACTTTCCCCACCTCTCTCAATCTCATTAATTGTTCTTTTCATCTCTCCCGCCTCTTTTTTCTCTTTCACCTCTTGCGCCTTTACCTTCTCTTGTCCTTTGCTCTCTCTTGTCTTTTGTTTCTCACATGTCAATTTTCTTCTACACTTGACAACAAAGGCAAGAGCTATGTCAAATTTGGGATTATGATTTGTAAAGGGCAAAGTGGGAGAGGAAGCCGAAAGCATTAAAGTTGGTGATGAGATCCACAAAGCTTAAAAAGTGTGTTGAACATGTCAATACTGGGGGTTATCCTGATTAATAGTTATGTCCCCTGTTCTTTGTTCACCACTAATTGACTATTTAATGGTATTTTTAGTTCTTTAAACTATATTTATTTTATCTTTTCATATCTTTCCTTTTGAACAATTGTAAAATAACTATCAAGGTTAAATCTAATGATTATTTGATTTTTTTTCCCCTAAAGTTAGTTCCTACAATTCTTTTCTTCTTTTTTTCCCTTTTAAGTTCTTTTTTCCCTATATAGTGTTAAGCCAAATAATAAAAATCACATCACTTATACTTGATGGAGTTTAATCCAGACAATATCAAATACACATATCCATACTAGAACTACTTTGGGAAGTGACGTGTGTTTAACAAAACAGGATCTTTTTGATTGCGTGATAAGAATCGATGAAAGAAAAATAAAATCACAATACCATAATTAAATGCTACAGTCTGAATAATAACTATTACAAACCATAAAACTCTAAGTTCTCAGATAATAAAATTGATGGACTAACATCAATTAATATTATAAATAAGAAACTATTTTTCCTGTTTCCAAAACTCTTCAAGCTTTAGAATCATATCGGCTCTAAGCTCCTAGAAGCCACCAACCAAGGCTTAAGTGTCATCCTGTAAGGATGTAGAGAGTGTGAGCATAACCACGGGCTCAGTGAATAACCAGACTTATCATAACAACAAGTTATTATCAATCATATGTAATGCATCAATCAAACACATGAACAATTACAAGCTTGACAAACCGGAATCCAAACACGATGGAGATTTATGCCCTCTCATCGGGGTTGAAGGAACCAATACCTGAATCACTTACCCAGGAGAAACTAAGTACACAGGAAACCATAATCCTCACAATTATTATTTCTTTATGTTAATGATGTTTTATACACTCAGTTCCTGTTTTGTACCTTAGAAACTCCACTAAGTGTTAGCTATTTCACAACGATACCATGGGCAGTGTCCTTCATTACCAGTTAGTTCCCATGGAACCGACAGAACAAGGTAAACTTGCATAGAACTAATAGCCCATTGCCTAGAAAAACCAAGTATTACCAAGAACCGAAATTCTAAGACGTAATAGGTGTTCGTAAAAACATAATGCAGTATGTGCAAATCATGCTATGCATGCACCATTTTGCTTATGAGTTTGATAATTTTTAGTCAGGTTATAAGTGTTCAAATCTTATTTAGACATTCAACATGCTTCACATACAATAATTTCACAAGCCATTCATTATCACTTTTGATTAGACATATTTATCAAACAAGTAATTTCAAACAGCAAGCAAATCCCATAATCCATACACATGAGAGTTCATTATTATTATCTTTGTATTTTAGTGTAACTAAACTACAATCACAAACAATGTACTAAGTCTAAGTCACTCACCTGCTCATACTGATCAGTCGTAGTAATCAACCGGGAAATCCTCGACAGTATCGAAATTACATATTAAGATGAAGTATTTATCAATAATATTTATAAATGGAAAATTAAATTCCTATAAGTGTCTAAGTGTCCTATGTCGGTATTTGGTATTATTCCTATGGTTTATATCGATTTCTTAAAGTAAATAAATTTTATTGTTTAATTCTTTCAAGTTTCTTTTGAGTATATTATATATATATATTATGGAGGATCTTATTTAAATTTCCATCAATATCCTAAATTCCATCATAACTTGTAGAAGTCTCGGTATATATAATTTTCATGAATTTGTTCGTACCCTTTTCTAGTAATGTAGGACTTCTAATCATGCTTGTAAAGCTTGTTTTATCAAGCTTTATGTTCATATAAGGTCTTAGTAGCTTTAAACATGTATTTAGACTAGATTAGATGAAGTTTGAGTCTTGTTTTGTTCATTTAATCCTTAAATCCGAATTTACTATTACCACAATTATAAGACTTCTAAGTTGTTGTTTTTCTCTTCCAACAATACCTAAGCATTCTCAACACATCAACCATCTTTCCTCTTGAATTCATCAATAGATTTGCAACTTTTATCAACCACAAACTTTCTTCAAATGCTCAATAATTCATCCTAAAGTCTATTTACAATTTAATAAGGATAGGTTTAGTTTGGAACTTACATTGGAATGGAATGGAAGGAGGTGGTTCAACTTCCTCTTAAAGCAAGAATTAAACCTAGATCAAAGATTAGAGGATGAGTTTCTAACTAAACAACATTAATTATAATAAAAGTTTATTAAGGTAATCTAATTTTCTCACCTTGACAAGCTAGTCTCCTCCTCTTGAACCTTAAGGTAACTTGGGATTTTTTATTTGGTTTTGGTTATTATTGATGAGCTTAGTGTGTATGTAAAGTAGGCTAGGGTTTATGGTTGTTCATACAAGATTTCTAAGCTTTTATGTTGAAGGTAGTAAGGGAAAAAGGAAAGTAAAAAGTGCTGGACGCACTTGTGGTTGCAGCTGAGATTTTGGAGTGTTTTTGTAGGGTTTATGAGCTCAAAGTGTGTCTAACTTAGGCTTATATACTTATACTAGGACTAAACTAAGTTTTAGAGGCTATGGAATGGGTTTTGGAAAATGTCCACAAATGCAGCTGGAATTTTCTACACGATTTTGCAAAGTTGGATGCAAATTTGACTTGGGTTTGACAGATTTTTGGTGGCTATCTTTGAGGGCTTTAATGGTGTTTGTTTGGTAGCTAATTAATGCTATTTATGTGTGTAAAAATAAGAGATTAACTTGTGTAAAAATCGGGTCAAAATCTGTTGAAGTTTGAAAACTGAAATTTCTGGAACCATTCCACCTTGATTTTTGGACGAATTTTGGATCCGATTTTCTCATTAATTTTTGGTGTATGAAGTGTCCATTTGAAGGCTCCTTATTGGTGTTTAATTGGTCAAGATATCTGCTCATCTAATCTTAGGAATATTGCAAAAATCGGAGTTAGATTTGGAGAAGTGTGCTGCTGTAATTGTTGAATTTCTCTCCTCTGTTGCAGCTGTAACATCTGATTTTTGGCAAATATTTGGGACGGTTATGGTTGTTTATTCAAGCTGAACTTCTCCTCATTTAATGTTATTTACAAGTGGAGTGTTTTGGTTGGTTTTTGGGTCAATTTCGTTTGAATTTAGAGGCTCAATTATCGGATCAAACTTGGTTAGCAAAAATCAGGTCTCTACAGCAAGGGATGTTCTTGCTGTTGTATCACGATTTTCTAGCTAAATTTGGAGCTGTATTCCTCTCCCATTTGGTCTGTAATTCTTGCACATTAATTATGGGGTATAGGTGTAGCTTTTAGATTGGTTTGGGTGTCCTTTTCGGGTTGAAATCTGTTCTAAAAATCAGATTAAGGTTGGATGAAAAATCAATTGCTACAACCGAGATTCCAGATGCTCTGTCTCCAGGTGCTCTGTTTCCACTAAACAAGGTTGTGCGTGTGTGGGGATGTGTGTGTGGAGCTGCTGCTTGTGGGGTGTGTGAACTGCAGCTGTTGTTCGGTTGTTGTTGCTGCCTGTTGCGTTGGATTAGGAGTTGTTGTGCATGCGGGAGTGGGGACTGCTGTGTGCGTGAAGGACTGCTGTTGGTCTGTCTTGCTCGATGGAATTCCTGCTGCTGGCACGCGTGAAATTCTAGTTGCTCGGTTAGTTGGCTCCTGCAGTGTGTGTGTTGGTTGAAGCTGCTGTGCGCGTGAAGGACTCCTTTGTTCTGCCGCTGCTCAACGTCCCAACTTCATTCATGCAACGCCCAGCGATTGAAAATAAAATCCGACTCCTTCTTCTTCTTTTTATATGTATATATATATTTAATAGCTATTAACAAAAAAAAAATATTTTTATCAAGAAAATAAATTATTCGCGTATATCTATACTCGTTATATTTATATTTTATCGAGTTAGAATTCACCTAAGTTACTACAACACTTTAAATTATTTGTATTTTCAAATTTTTAGTTAAAACTTAACACGATTAATTATTTTTAGTATTTTTAACTTACGTGATTAAATTTTCAAGTTCAATGAATTAAATTAGGAACCAAGTCCTAATAAATTTAGAATTTCCTAACAATTATAACGGCGGGATCGAAATTTTCTTTTTAGTTCTAAGTTGATACTTATTGTTCAGTATAAATGTTTGTTTGTATTTATAATCTATTGTTTTATACCGATAAGCTCTATAAATAAACTGTATCTCATTGGTTTTGAACTTTTAAAGCTATTTCTAGTTATATCTTGAATTATCAGTTCAAGATACGAAATCTTGTTTTTGGTATCTATTAACGTCGGGAAAATTTTTATTCGAGTTTTTCAACCTAGAAATGAGTTTATTACAACTCATAGGTCTATTCTAGTATTTTATCGGTTTCTACATTCACTATCTAATTTACGTTTTCTGTTTTACTACTGTATACTATTGTGGAAAAATTTCGGGGTTTACAATGTAGGTATAGCATATACACAATCATTATCAATACACTTTTAATTTGATCAATTAAGGTTTGATACACTAATTAATCATCAAGATAAAAGCAGGTAAAATACATTGAAAAGTCCTTCAACTTTGCCTTATCTAAATTAGATCATGTACGATTATATCTTGGAAGTGCAACAAGAATAAGTATTGCTATCTTTGATTGATGAATCCTTCTCTCCTTGTTAAGGTTGTCCCACATGCTTCACCTTAACAAATTTTCATCAGGCATCTTGTATAGTAGAAGCAGCCCAACCATCTACATCTTATTCATATAAATTGTTACCAAATCTAGCAAATGCTTTGTTCAAATCCTCTATAGGAAATGCAAAAGCTTCAACTTTAGTCGCAGCCTGAACGGTTTCACTTGCTATTGGAAGATCTAATGAGGACACATCACAAGTTTGTTGATGCTGAGCTACTTGAATTAATTGTTTCAATATCTTTTCTTTAAAAAAACAACCAGCGGATAGTTGCTTTTTTGGAATTCTACTCTCTTTGCTATAACTCAATAAGTTTCCATTTACTATGAAGATTACCTCATGAATTCGATCCCCCTCGCTAAAAATGTCGCTTCTTTTACGAAAAACAACTGGTTTAGCAAGGGCACATAACTTTTTCTCGTAGCTGATTCCTTAGATTTTTTAACTCTGAAATCTAATTACACAAGCAAAAATTATCAAACAATTGACACAACTAAAATGATTTTTAAAAAGTTTTGGGTACATTTGTTTCACTAAGGATGTCTTTTGAAATTACTAGTAGATGCTAGTAAGAAGTGGTGAATAACTAAACTATTCAACATCTAATGTTTAACAACCATAGATGAATAGTGGATTAATGTCATAAATGGTACCTAAACTATAGTAAATATATACAATGAGGTACCTAACTTTGTAATTGAACAATTTAGTACTTAAAAGAACTTTTCATATATACAAATAGTACCTTTGTCATACAAGTTAACATTGTTATCTAATGAGGCGTTTTTAACCAATATGATGGAGGTACTGTAGGCTTACACAAGAAAGTTCTTTTAAGTATCAAATTGATCAATTTCTATATTCAAGTACCTAATTATATATTTTGTTAAAATTTTGTACATTCACAATATTTTCCTAATGAATACCTACAATCAATATGAAAAATTACATCTCTGTTTTGAAAACTAAAATCCATTCTAATATTCAACTTAAAATTCTATGATAGAACGTACAAATCACCACAATTTCTTGAGATTTCTTCAATAATAATTGAAAGTTGCAAAGTTTTAATCTCCAACAAATATATTTAAATACCTTTTTTTCAAACAAATGCACCTCACTAATTTGCTATTGTTATTGACATCTCAGTTAGTGAAACCAAATGACATGCAATAGTATAGCATAAATTGTGTAAATGTGACTTACTTTTGAAAACATGGCCTCACATAGGTGTAGCCTAAGTTTTGTCCTCAGCTTTTGTGGAAGGTTGTTTAGCAAACTCTCTAAATTAACTTTAGTTATTTCTTGCCACTTTGGTTCTTCACACCATGTGACTTCTCGTTTACGATCCTAAGGAAGCGAAATGAAAGGTTTCCATCCTCGTAGATTAGTTTTCCTTTGTTTCATTCTTTCTAATTGAGCTGGAGTTTTAAACTGTAAAAAGGTCTACACAAACCAAATATATAAATTACTAAAAAAGAAAAGCACCTCAACTGTTGAAACAAATCTTATGGATAGATGCAATTTCTTTTCGATCTATGGATGCCAAATCATATAAATTAGCTTTAGATATATAATCCTTTTTTTTTATGAATTGAACATCACCAAATTTGATCCTTAAAAGAATAAAAATTCCTATAATATGAAATCAATGTTGAAGAAGCTCGAATGAAATGGTAAACTAACTTACAAAGTAATTATGAGAGTATAATGATAACAAAGAAGACCATCTTAATATAAAAATTTTAGAGAAATGATGATTTGTATTTTTCAATAAATGCAGTTGCTATAAATTGGATAATTTTCATAGAATGTTGCTATTATATTTTACTGCATCTTAATAATGAATCTAAGCAACACGAACCTGCATATTTCCAATGAAGAAAGCAAACAAAACCAAACCGCAAACAGCAATAGAAATTGCAAAAAAGTTGTCCCATATATATGAACTGGTAGTAAGGTTTTGTCCCAAGGAACTGCAAGATTTATACAAAACCTACATTAGTAATTCAACCAAAGATGTTACGCTCTTAAGATTATGAAACATATAAATGCAAAAGACAATGTTGTTGTAGCTTCAACAATCAAGAAAAAGGACTAAGTATTTTAATATAACATTATGCAAAAGATAAAAGGATAAATTGCAAAATTCTTCCTTATATCTACCTCAAAATTAATATACACTAAAGTCTATCTCCATCGAACATTTAGAATTTGAACCTTAAATTTCTTTACAAAAAATGTTTTTTAACTTTTATCTTAATATTTTGTCACTCATGAAATAATAAAAATGGCAAGAATATTTACAATCTTTACTTATAAGTAGGGATACAACCGGGGCAGGTTTGGGACGAGTCTTTTTGAAACCCGAACTTGACCCTATTCTTAATAGGGTGTCTCAAAACCCAAGAAAAACCCTATCGGGATTTTTTAATCATTCCCAAAACCCGACTCGATAGGGTTTTAAGGAACCCATAACCTGACCCGACCCGACCCAATTCTAAGATTTTCAATTTTTTTTTCTTAAAAAAAAGAAAAGGCAAAGAATGAATTTTGTTTTAAGTTATTAATGATGTAAACACTTATACTAAAAGAATGAATTTTAGACAATAATATCATATAAAAGGATGCAAACACTTCATTTCCACTTACTTTCACATACATAGAATATAAGTGGGATCATTGCTTTAATAACTGAATTTTTTTAATTTTTTTTATATCTTAAATTTATGTCGGGTTAGGTTTTCTCAATGGGTTACATATAAACCCGAAACGACTCAATAAATTATCGAGTTTTTTTTTTTTAATCCCAAAACCTGCCCCGAAACCCTATAGGGTCAAACCCAATAGAGTTTTTAGCAGGTCGGATGGGTCGGGTATCTTATAACAACCCACCCTAGTTACATCCGTACTTATAAGAGGCCGTAAGGTGAAGCTATTATTTACATGATACAACAACAATATCATTTTACAAACCTCAAGTTTCGTAAACCCCACCAAAAACATTGGAAGTACTTATCCACAAAACGGGTGTCTGTCTCAATTATATGTGTCTGAGATGCTTCTTCGTATATGTCGTATTCAAAGGGATTTGTGTCGTTAGCTTGAGGCTTTGAGCAATGATCGTGGAGATATTTTTTGTAATTTGAAGTATCATCACAATACAAAGAAGAATTTTAACGCAGCGGAATACGAAAGGGGAACAATCGCAAGACGTTGATTCGCGCACGAATACCGGCTTGTGATCTTCAAATATCCATTGATTCTGAGAATACCTAGATATTTGGCATCAAAAATCGAAATCTACACAAGATTACAAATTTTGGGATAAAGAGATAACACTCTCAAACAATTTCATTCAAAAACAAGATATCTCGTCTCTTCTATAACCCTAGAATATATAATATGCTATTTTTACCAAAAAAGGAAACCTATCTAAATAATACCTAGGGCAAAAACAAATGAACGGTGGAGATTAATGCCACAGACGGCATATAAAAAAGATTATCCAATGAAAAGATAAGACATAAAGAAAAGTTACTAAAAATAGTAAAAACGCGGTTTTGACGGCCTAAACGAAGGAATTTGACCGAAAACCGGCTTGGGTCACGAGCGAAGCTGGTGAGTTCTGTTCGTTGGATCGTTTCCCTTCAGAATATGGTCTCGTTCGGTAAAAATCCAAAACTCCCCAAAATTACGAAACTGCACTTATCAAATCATGTGCCATTTCTCCAAATAATTATTTGCTATCTCGTCCACTGCATCAAATTTGCGCACAAGGCCTCATTCCCATTCTTATAACAAGCTCTTATCCAACACTCCACGTTCCGCTCAATAGCACATAGATACAAAATGCTCCAAGAATCTAAATTTATTGGAAGCATTTCAATGACATAATACAATAAACAAAATTTATATAATATTTATATCTTATCTTGATATATCTATATGGACCAAGAAACTAAATTCATAGTAATCAAGATATAAAAGAATGATTACTTACATTACTAGTAAGCGTGTACATGAAAAGATTAAATGCAGCTGCAAACCAAGCAAATATAAGCATCATGTCGAAACTTCTTATTGCATCTTTATAAGCAGGTATGATTCGACAAAGCCGTATGAAGACTTGGATAAGCACACTGACCTTAAGTAACCTCAGCGTTCGCAGTTGCCAAGATATAGCAAAAACTATCACCTGCAAAGTTAAAGTGAAGGTGCCAAACTTAAAATTTGTACCAACATACATTTGAGGAATCACCCTTTATCTAAGATGCTCATTTAAAAATTATTATTTTTCATTTAGAATATGACAGTTACCTTTTGCAAGTTTTTTTTTTAAAATAATTTTAATGTGAGAACCCGATTGACAAGTCTCTTGTACTTGTGAAAGGCACGAAGAAATAAAAACTTTTCACATTTATTTATAGAGACTATGCACGTTATGATAGATAAAAATTTATTTATTGAGCCTTTGGAATACTGTATGAAGGACTCTAAATTTTATTTCTATAGAAACACAATTCAACTATTTCTTGTGTTTTCGTTGATTGGTGTAATATTCTTTTTAAGTCACTTTGCTTTAATTTTAATTTATGTAATATTTCATCGATTTACTAATATTTTATAATTCATTTAGATTTTCTTTATTTTTATAAATTCCACTTTGATCCTTTGACTAATTTCATATTTATACATTTTTCCTTTTATTTCAAAAGGAAATATATGAATTTCCGCGCCCTCTCCTAGTAACGTGTGAAAAGCTCTAAACAAGTTTATTTTTTTCATTAGAAAGTTGGAATTTTTGAAAGTTAAAGGACAATAAATTATTACCAGACATCGACTAATAAAGTTTTTGTGGGTTTGTTGAGTGGGAAGCTATATCTAATTACCATCATCCTTTACTTCTTACAGTTTTGTGAGCGAACCTCTGTGAGTCGGACATTTATATATACCTAAGTATTTTAAAACTCATAAGATGACAATTCATGAAATCTTAGCACATAAACACAGTGTCATCCCTAGCTAATCGTCTTAGCATGCACACATAACAATCCTTATCCAAATGACTATCCATATGTAAAGTCCATTAACCTTAATGGTAGTACAAGACTCTAATTTCATTAAATGTGTGACAATCTTAGAATCATTTAGATTATTGATAATGGAATAGAATTTTCATGAACCCTGCAATCTATTGTGCAGTAGTGATGGCTGTTGAAAATAATGTAAGATACGCATGAAATATAAATATGCAAGAAGCATTACAAAATCACAATGAATAAGGTTCTAGCAGTAATAAAGATCCACTTTTAAATGGTCCAATCAAGCATCCACTTCACTAGCTTATATTTTAACAATAAATCAATAACACAACACCTCCATCATAGTCACGTGATCATATCCTTATCAAACAAGTCAATGAAAGGTATTTTGCTAAAACACGCATAGTCAATGGAAACACAAGTAGCACATCCTTGAGGTCCACTTACTTGAGTTATATGGATGCTTGGTTGAAAAAATCTTTAGGTACCTTCCCAAGTCTCATAAGATGGCAAATTGCTTGAGTTAGGAAACAAACAAAATCTATTCCATCATATTCTTAACAATTTTTGCATCAACTTATATGCAAACTTCTACTACTTTTAGTGCACATATCTTTTCATATTAAAATGGATTTTGATGCTTGGAGAAAAAAAAAGAGGGTTTTAGTGCATTATGTATCATTTTGATTACTATGGGGCACATTATGATCATATGATATGAACTAATCATTTTAGATATAGTACAGGGGTAGTAAACTAATATTATCTAATTACATTTTAGCAGAAGCCCCTCCGATAATTTTTATGCAAAAACCTAACATGTGTGATTCCTTATCAATTTTGGTCCATTTCCAATCTATTATATGTCAATTTGATTGTTATGAAGTGTATATTGATTATATGATGTAATAATGTAGGACCATATGCACTGATGAGTTTTACCTCATGACTAATAATGTTTCTACCTATCATGTCACTTCTTTTCCCTTTTATTTCATCATCTTTTTTTTTTCCTTCTTCTCCTTGTCCTATGACTCCTAGTTAAATTAATGTTTGAGTAGCCTCAACATTAGAGACAGATATTTAACAATAAGAATTATACATCTCAAAAAAATATTTATCTTCCGATCAATCTAAGACAAATTTTTTACAACATAAGTAAATAGTTATTTAAATTTATATGCATTTTAGCATTGAGAATTTGCTATAATTAACTTGATTATAGATTTGGCTATAGAAATTAATTTAGTAAGCCCGTGCATTGTTTTGTAATGGAAAGGTGAAATTTTAGCTATATGTATATTCACAACACACATTTTTATGAATTTTGTGCAAATGTGTCTCGAAATATGAAAGGAAATAAATGATAGGTAAAGATCATTCATTTGTAATTATAAATACCTTTATAATTCTGAATATTTTTTCATTCCATCTTTGTTCCCTATTTTTTTGTTTTTTCTTTTTTTGTTAGTTACAAAAACATGACTGGTGTTTTGGTCAATTTATCAACACATGACCAGTGTTAATTCTTTTGACAAATAAGTGACATGAGTTTCATACAAAGGTGTCATTATAACTAATTACTATTAAAGGGGTATGTTTTAGAGTCTTATTTATCTAAAAAATTAATTTAATAAAAAATATTACTCAATAAATAAAATAAAAAAATTATTTTTAAAAAAAAATGAGAAAATTGAAAAAAAATGTAAAATTAATTTTTATGACCAATAAAATATTGAAATATTTCATTCTAAAATTATTAATAATATTGATACTTTTGTATAAAACTCGAGTAACCTATTTGTAGAAAAAAATAATAATAACACATGTCATATATTTATAAATTGGTCAAAATACAAGTCATACTTTTATAATTAACCCCTTCTTCTTATGTATCTCTACACTTAATGTCATGGCCCAAGAGGTACCCTAAACGTAACAGTCCGCCACACCTAACATTAAAGCTTAAGTATGACAACCTTTGTCACGACTTTAATATAGGGGCCTTACAGGATTTATCTAAAGCCATCATATCAAGTGTGCACCCGTAACATGAGAGCCGTCTTGTATGTCAGAGTATACAAGACTCTATTTATTATAAATATTTATCATACAAATGATATAATATATTATAGTATTTCAACCATGGAATCCATTTTTCCAATTTCCACCAAGATCGCAGAGAATCGGTATCCCCCACCAAATAGTGAAATTGGGTTTCATACTACAACTTATAAATTTCAACAATATAAAAATTTCATTATAAGTTTACAATATCCTATATCTCTATCTTCAAGAGAGTTCGTTGGAGAAGCTCTTCTTCACACATTCCTAGCCCAATCCCAGCTAGTAATAATCCTGCACAAAAACTGTTGGGGAGTGAGCGAACCACGGGCTCAGTGAATAACCAGACTTATCATAACAAGCAAGTTATTATCAATCATGTGTAATGCATCAATCAAACATATGAACAATTACAAGCTTGGACAAACCGGAATCCAAACAGGATGGAGATTTACGCCCTCTCATCGGGTTTGAAGGAACCGATACCTGAATCACCTACCCAGGAGAAACTAAGTACACAGGAATCCATAATCCTCACAATTATTATCTCTTCATGTTAATGTTTTAAACACTCAGTTCTTGTCTTGTACCTTAGAAACTCCACTAAGTGTTAGCCATTTCACAGCGATACCATGGGCGGCATCCTTTGTTACCAGTTAGTTCCCATGGAACCGACAGAACAAGGTAAACTTGCGTATAACTAATAGCCCATTGCCTAGAAAAACCAAGTATTACCAAGAACCGAAATTCTAACACGTAATAGGTGTTCGTAAAAACATAATGCAGTTTATGCAAATCGTGCAATGCATGTCCGTTTCATTTATAGTACTAACAGTTGTTAATCAAGTTTAAGGTGATCACACAATTTACAGACAATCATCAACATATTTCATACAATATTTATCATACAATAGGATTATCGCTTATATTATGATAATTTGCCATTCAATCATACACCATGCATCATGCTGTATCCCAATCCCGCATGCATATCCATTGAATATATATATATATATATATATGTTATTCCAAATGCAACTATACTACAAGCATAAACAATGTAACAAGTCTAAGTTACTCACCTGTGGTCCTCGCTAAGTTGTTGTATAAGCTACCGGAAATTCGGGAATTGATCTATTTTCCTATGAAAGGAAATAATAGAGATTTATTATTGAATTATTTCTGTAAGAGAAGTCTTCCTATAATTAAAGGCGCTGATTCTAATCGCCGAATATTAGACTAAACCTGTTACTTTAATTATTGCATCGTTAAATAATTTAATTAACTAATTTTAGATACCTAAATATTCCGTGTCGGTGTTTGATGTAGTTTTTATTAATTGCTATCTATATTTTTATTCAAGGGGTTTGTCCTTTCTTAAGTTCTACTGCTTTTAATAGGAGATTTTGATTTATTAATTCTTTGCCCGTCAACCTTATCTGTCTCTCAAATTGGTATTTTTATTTATTTAAGGGTATGTTTTAGTATCTATATCTTTCAAAAGTTATAAAAATCGTATGTAGATATATCAAATTTCTATTATACTTCGGTTTCTTTCTTATTGCAAAACAAGCTAAGTTTAATACTACAATATTATCATTAATATTAGTTTTGAAATGTTAATATCAATATTAGTAATAAATACAGGTATAATAACAACAATCATCTTCATGCTATTAGTGACAAAATAATAGTATCGATGATAACATAAATATATTAGTGTTAACGTGAAAATAATAGTATCAATAATCGTTTATGACTCGTGATGAAAATATCAACAATATTAAATACTATACTCAGTAGTCATAATAATAGCAATAATTATAGTTATGCTCATAGGAATAACAGTAAGGTTGATGTTGGTTTAAAAAGTGGAATTGAGTGAATTTCCATTTACGATTTCTTATTCATTTTAAATCCGATTTCATTGTATAAATAGTTGATTTGGTACTACTCGAAGAGTACTTTCTAATAGTGAATTTATTTTTCTAGAAAAGAGATTTGTACAATTTTTAAATTTATGAAACACATGCATAGATTTCAAGTGAATCTTAACAATTATAATCAAAACGTGTTTTAATCATATCTAACTCATTTCTAATCCGTTTTTTATGAATGAATAATTGTTT
This sequence comes from Combretum micranthum, assembly GCA_024138025.1. Taxonomy (NCBI): domain Eukaryota; kingdom Viridiplantae; phylum Streptophyta; class Magnoliopsida; order Myrtales; family Combretaceae; genus Combretum; species Combretum micranthum. The sequence goes on along the minus strand of JAMXBD010000281.1, from coordinate 1,108,207 downwards.
TCATAGTATTTTCCGAGTACAATTCATTGATAAGGTCGTTTTTGGTTTATAACAAATATATCAATACAGTTTATTCGACCTTTTGAACATTTTTCTTTATTTGATTTCTTTTGATTCCTAGTTTCCTAAAGTTTAGAGTCCTAACTTTCAAGTTGATGCTTCTATAATCCTAAATAATTATATATCATCCTTTGTTCAACCATATAACTTAAAAACTGTCATCCAATCTTCTTATCTATTTCTTTAGTTCACTCATAATTTGTAAAATTATTAATATGTATAATTTCTGTGAATTGTTCATTATATTTTTCTTGTAATGTAGAACTCCTAATCATGCCTTTAAAGCTTGATTTATCAAGTTTTATGTTCATGTAAGGTCTTAGAAGCATTAGACATGCATTTAGACTGGATTAGATGAAGTTTGAGTCTTGTTTTGTTCACTTCACTCCTAAATCCGAATTTACTGTTACCATATTCCTAATATTTCTAAGTTGTTGTTTTTCTTTTCCAACAATACCTAAGCATTCTCAACACATCATGCATCTCTCCATTTGAATTCCTCAATAGATTAGCAACTTCTATTAACCGTAAAACTTTCCTCCAATGCTCAATAATCCATCCTAAAGGCTATTTACAAATTTAACAAGGATAGGTTTAGTTTGGAACTTACCTTGGATTAGAATGGAAGGAGGTTGTTCAACTTCCTCTTAAAGCAAGAATTAAACCTAAATCAAAGATTAGATGATGAGTTTCTAACTAATCACATTAACTATAATGGGAGTTTACTAATGTAATCAAATATTCTCACATTGTCAAGCTAATTTTCTCCTCTTGAATCCTTAGGTTAACTTAAGACTTTTGATTTGGTTTTGGATGTTGTTGGAGAGGGGAATTGATGTTGTTGATAAGCTTAGTGTGTAGGTAGGATATGGAAGTAAGCTAGGGGTTTATGGTTGATTATACAAGAGTTTCTAAGCTTCTAAGTTGAAGGTTGCACTGGCAAAAAGAAAAGGAAAAAGTGTTGGACGCACTCCTCCTTGTAGCTAGGTTTTTGAGAGGATTTTGTGAGAGTTATGTGCTCAAATTGTGTCTAACTTAAGCTTATATACATATACTAAGTCTATGCTAAGTTTTAGAGGCTAAGTAAATGGTTTTGGGTTTGAAAAAGACTCAAAATAGCAGCTGGAAATTTTCATACGAATTTGTCATTTTTGGTTTGTAAATTTGGACTTTGTTTTGACAGATTTGTGGTTGATTTTTGAGGGCATTAATTGGGTTTGTTTGTTAGTTAATTAAGGCTATTAAATAGTAGTTTATTTGGTCAAAGGAAACAACTCAAGCAAGGCCTATATTCTTACAAAACAGAGCTGCAATTTTACATGAAGGATACTGCAGTTTTTTTTTTTTTTTGAATTTCCTTCTATTGCAGCAGTTGTTTGGTGAACTCTCTAGATCTATTAGGGTTGTTTTTCTCTAGAACTTAATCTAAGATTCTTGTGTATTTAATGTGTATTATCACTGAAGCTTTTAGATTGGTTGGGATGTCATTATCAAGTTTTAAATTTTGGGGCTCAATTTGATGCAAGTTTGGCTAGACGGAAATCAACGTGACTGCACTGTAGCCGAAATTCCCACTGCATCGTGACCTTCCCTGCTCCGTGGAAAATTCTGCAGCGTTTTGTTAATTCATGGAGGCTTGTTCAACGTAGAAAATTCTCCTCTGTTTGTGATTGGATCGGTAGCTGTGCGTGGATTGTCTACATGATTCCAACAAATTGCAGCCGAAATCCAACTTGCATTATTTCCTCTATTCCATGTGAATTCTACAGCTTTGGTTTGCATTTCAATTTCTCCTGTTTCCACGGATTCCTTTGTTCGAGAATTTTAAATTTCTACTACAGCCGATGTTTTTCATCATACCGTGATTGTTGTGCATGGAGGAGGAGCTGCTCGTGTGGAAATCTGTACATGTCCTGTGTGAACATCCTCTGCTGTTCCATGCAGCAATTTTTACTCCGTGCGTGGGAAAAGAATCAGCCGACTCCTCTGTTTCCAGCCGAAAATGTTGAATTCTGTGCGGAATTTTGATCCACCTTTGTTCCCGCTTGGAGTTCTGTAGTCGTGACTTCCCAATGTGAAATTCAATTCCAGTGGCTTCCTTTTCAGCGTGCATTTAATTCTGCACGTTTGGTTCCTCTGTTCTTTGTTAAAATTCCAGCCGTGAAGTTCTGTGTTCTGCGCGTAGGACAACCTTCTGTATTGATCCTCCTGCTGCTTCCAGCGGCTTCCTTGCTGCTGCTGCTTGTTGACTCCCGATCAGCGTGGATGCTCCTACAGCTTGAGGGATTTCCAGCGTGGAATGCAGCTGAAAAATGCACATGCTGCCATTCTTGTTTCGTGAATTTCGTGAAGACATCCTCTACTCTTCGATATTCGCATTGTGGCGTGATGCAATTTCTGCATAAGTTTTCTTTTATTATTATTATTATTATTATTATTATTATTATATTTAATTAATAGTAATTAAATTAAAATATTTTAACTAATATTAGTTTATAAAGTATGTTCACACTGGTTAAATAAAAATTTTATCGAAATAAAATTTTAAAAAAATTCTAGATTATTTGTATAAACAAGTTTTTAATTTGAAGTTTACACAATTAATTATTTTTAGTATTTTAACTTACACAATTAAATTTTTCTAATCTTATAAATGAAATTAAGAACTAAGTCTTTGATGAATTCAAAATTCCTTACCAAGTATGACAGTAGGTTCAGAAATCTTTATTTGAGATCCATGCTTGTAATTACTGATCTATTTTAGTATCTATTATGTATCGATAATCTTAGTAAATCTTCTTTAAATTATTGTTTTATACCGATAAGCCCTATTATTAAACTGTATCTTATCGGTTTTGAAATTTGAAGTTACTTCTAATTATATCGTGAATTATTAGTTCATGATACGAAATCTCGTTTTTGGTATCTATTAGGGTTGAGGAAATTTTTATATGGGTCTTTCAAGCTACAAATGAGTTTATTATAATTTGTAGATCTATTTTAAGATTTTTGTTGAATCATATATTTTATATTAGTTTCACATTTGCCAATTAGCTTATCTTCTAGTCATGAAAATTATTAAAGGTTATGTTGGCAATTCCAGATTTTAATTTATAAATCCCTAAGTCTTTTGATTGGAATATTAGTGTAATTTAAATAGTTATTTAAGATCTGGATTCTTAGATACCAATCTATTTTTTATCTTGTCGTATCATTTGTAATTCTAATAATTTATCTTTAGTCTATATTTTTATGACTTGTAGGCTCTAAGAATTATTTATCCGTTATTGTGATTTAAAATTAAGGTTAACTATGATTTGTTTATTGGACTATTGGTTACTTTACTAAACATCATGTTTTATTGTATAGGACTTATTTATACTAATTTGTTAATAATAACATATTTTTGTCTAGTGCTACTTAGTATTAATAGATTTATAATAGCTTAAACTCTATTATTTCATTATTTGACAAGCGTAGGATTTATTTTCTAAGTATTGAACTTAAGGAAAAAGAATTCAGTAACTTTATATTAACGGTTGCTTTATCGTTGTTTTATATTATTTGATATCATAGAAGTTCAGTTTGTATTTTCAAAATTTTTATTGGTAACGATTTTAATCTTTCTAATTATAATCAAATTCATTTACACTTTATCATTTTTAAATCGAAAAAATTTGGAGTGATTTTTACTACTTGTTCCAATTATTCTAAATAATTATGTATTATATTTTTAGTATTTGCTAAAATCAGTTTGCATAAAATTAGGGGGATTACAACCTTAGCCATTCCCAGAAGCTTTGATATTAAGTGTAAGGCGTGCTCTCACAATTTTAGATGACCATACATGGATTTATAAAGCTTAAAAAGATATAATAACAAATTAAGAAAAGAGGATTCATAATAATGATCTTACAAAACTTAAGGGCATTTCCCCAGTCTCAAATCTATTACAAGAATATTTCTACATCTTATCCAACACTAAACTTCATCTAAAAATTCCTTAACCAAAAAGAAAATACCTGACTACAGGGTCCACGTGGCCTCAACCACAAATAAGGAAACTGCAAAAGATATCTATAGGGGTATAAGCTAATAGGCTTAGTGAGAACTATTTCCATAAATGACTTCCAAAATTTAAATAAGTTATTTAAGCAAACAAATGAGATACAATATACACGTAGGCAAACAAGGCATATAGTTTTCCATCTCCATTCGGGGTTTGGTGATACGTAACCTTAAAACAAGTAGTTTTAGTTAAAAAGATTTGTACTTTCGATCAATGTCGTCAAGCATATTAAGTTTACTTAAATTAAGCCTTGCTTTCAGACTATCCGCCAAGCATTTTCTCCATGTCGCCAAGCAATCCCTTTTGGTTATTACACTAAGTGTTGCTTTTGACCTGAACTACTATCCTTCGCACCCAAGGATAATAGCCCAATGCAATGTGACTCACTTCGTGGTATGCATGAATCAATTTATTTATGACTTCATAGCATCATTATTATCAAAGTTAAGGTGATCATAGAATTTCAAACAAATCAAGTGTTATATTAAACAAACATTAAATCAATTCCGGCCTCAATATTCTTAGGATCCTTTCAACCAATTATCTTACATACATATTCATTTGTCTTTCCTTAATTCTAATATGACTAGTTTACAAGCACAATCAAGTAAAGCATTTTAAGGAAATAAACTCACGATGCCATGTCGACGATTTCTCTAGCAGATGAGTTGCTCACACAATCCTCCTAATCGAAATAGTCTTCGGGATACAGGCATCCTTTCTGAGAATCACCTAGCCAAAGAAAGTACCCAAAATGAGTATTTCTTGATGATTTTCTTGAATTTTGACGAAACAATGTCATGAGAACGTTAAAGTTCGTATAAAGGAGAATTCCAATTTAAAATGGCCATAACTTGGTCATTTTAACTCGGAATTGCACATATAATATATCGATTTCTACCTACTCAAAAAGATCTATCCATTTCTAAAATATTTTTATCAAACTAGATCATATAGGCCCTAAAACAGTGGCAATAAAATTCACCATGAATTTTCTAACCCAAAAACAATTTTGGTTCAATCATTCAAAATTTGTTTGATAAATACTTAGTTACCTATATAGTTGAAAAATTCTCTTTTTTATAGCTACTTAGCTCATATTTATTCATACTCAAGTGTTTGTTGTCCAACCATGTTTCTTGAGTAAAACAATATCAATTAAAAGTTTAGAAAACTATAGTTCATTTGTAAATTGTTTTGAAATGAATATTTTGATTCTTTTTGTTTTCAAAGAATTACTTTATGATTGACTTGTTATTTTTCCTAAATGACTTTTTTCGAAAAATAATTTTCTTCTTTTTTAAATTCTTTATATTAGTGCTACTTTTTATTTCTATTTATGTTCTATACAATCTTTCTTTGACTATTTATTTGAAAAGATCTAAACTTAAAAATTCTCACTTCTTGCTCCTAAGGCTTTCGTTATGTTATGTTTTTATAGAAATCATTTTTGTATCAAAAATAATTTTCTTTTTGAAAAACAAAGTGATATAGAAATGATTTAAAAAGCTTTTCAAAACAAACATAGTTTTTAATATTTGTAGTGAGTTTTTCTTAAAACTTTGAAAGGAATAACTTTTTCTTTGGGTAAACCATAAATTTTATATTTCATATAAACTTATTCCTAAGTGACAAAATCTCCTTTTTATCAAGTATTCTCAGATCTTTTGAAAAATTTGGACAACAATCTTAATGGCACGATTTATGAGAAATAATAATAAGCAAAATAACATAAATAATAAATAAAGTCAAGTATTGGGAGTCTTAGCTTCTTCAAGGCTCCCAGGACTAAGAAGTAGACTAGTCCCAAAAGAAAAATAAAATGAAAGAAAGAAAAGTTTGTTTTGACTTGATAAGAACAAGTCTAAGACTAGAGACTAGTCTTAAAATAACAAGAAATAAATAAATTGCAATGGAAGAAATAAATAAATTACTTTGCATAAAAATAAAAAAATTGCAAGTGAGCTTATATGCTCTAAGGAATATGTATATATATAGATACATAATAATACTTAGATATAATAACAATAACATGAATAAAATAAAACATTATAACCATAAATGGATTTTCATGAACAAGAACAATACATGAACATAGTGCAGCTTCCATAACACTTAGTTTATGGAAACTCACACCATGGTCATGTAAAGTTACATGACATGAGGAGAAGAAAATGATAAGAAAAGTTTACCTAAAGAAGGTTTTTGTAGTGTTATGTGGTTATGGGTTTTGTTGTAGGTAGAAGGGGGTTTTGTGATTATTTTGAGAGTTTTGAGAGGATTTTTGGAGAGAGTTTTGAGAGAGTTTTTGGAGAGAATTTTGTGAGTAATAATTGTGTGAAAGAAATGAAAAAGGAGGGGAGTATTTATAGGAAAATGTGGAGTGATTTTTTTAAGTGATTAAAATAAAAGAAAACTGAACCAAAAATTGAGAGGGATGAATGTTGGTGGGTGGGGGGGGGGGGGGGGGGGGAGGTGGGGGAAGGCACCAGCCATGCTTTGAGAGAGGGAGGGAGAGAATTTTATTTTGTATTTTTGTTAATTAAATGAAGTAATGAGTAAGGTAGATGTGAAATAAAATTATGAGAAAGGTAAAAAGTAAAGGATATAGGTTATGGTGTTGTAAGAGTAGGTGTTAGAAAAAATAGAGATAAAAGAATAGTGTAGAATAATGGTGAATAGTGTAATATAAAGTAGATATGACCAATAAAGTACCGATAGTAAGAAAATACGTATATAAATGAGATATCTATTATTTTTACTTACCGAAAAATTATAAAATTGATATTTTTGAAAACCTTATATTTTTACAAGTCTAACGGTATATTCGGAATATTTTTATTGTTTCGAGCCTTAGGACACGTTTTTCAAGAACTGTATCCAATTGAGTTCGGAACGAGTCACGGTTTTACTAATATGATCTTTTTAAGCTTCCTTAGGTAATTACGAACTATTCTACATACTAAACTCTTACTTACTTTCTCGGGGTTGCTTATTCAGGATTGCCGGACTTTAAGCTATTACGTCTAACTAGGTTTTGTTGACTTTTGGGTTTTCGGTTGACTTCCAGATTAGGGTTTAAGCTAAACCAGTCTCAAAACTTTGGGGGTTTACACTTAACATAAGAACAATAGCATTAATATTAATACTAGAAAAGATTAAAAAACCTTCTCTCCTCACCTAGTTTACCTAGGGATTAATATTGTCTTACCTTCAAAGTCGATCACGTTGCCCTACCCCTACTTTGGTTAGTTGACACCTTTTTTCTCTATATTGTGTTACCCATTTGTCTCGAGTAACAAGAATTAGTATAAATAAATAAATAAATAAATAAAAGAGAAGCAGTTTGGTAACAATATCCTAATTTTTGAATAATCCTAAAAAAAAAGAAATTTTAGATTAATTTAAATATCAATAAGAAATCAAACACAAACCAATTAAATAAAAGGAACACAAAGAAAGTTCACACGCAACAAATAATATTTATTACATGATATTGCATTAATTGAAAAATATCATACACAAATAGACACAATAAAAATGATAATACTTAGTAGTCACATGCAAGTGCAATATAAAGTAGCCAAATTAAATATAAGTTCATACAAATTACAAGAAATTTAATATAAAGTCTTCTTAAGCATATAAGAAATCTCACTACATGAAAAAAAAAAAAGTGTTTCAAAACATGAAAAGAAACCCAACAAATCTAATAATCGTCATTTGCAAGCCACTCCTCGATGTCGGATCCATATCCCATATAATCATAATGACCAACATTATCATAAGTCTCATCATCAAAACCTGAAATGATAAAATAATGAGCTGCAAAGCCTAGTATGCAGCAACACAAACACATGCGTAATGTACACATAAACCTAATCTAACAATCAGCAACCCATCAATTTATATCTTTGATTAAAATGTGACACATAACAATGTAGTATTCATAACCCTGGCAACATGACGGGGAATGAAAGGGGTCCTAACTAGTCACATCTACTTAGGGGGTTGATAAGACAAGCCAGTGCCTTATCGATAAGAAGAGAATAAGAAAAAAATTAATGTTATTCAGGGTTAACAAGTGCTATTCAACATCAGTCCAGTCAATTAACACCTTATGGTTCAATGAATCCCACTCCTCTAGACCACTCCCAAATGCAAAACCACTCTGGAGGTTAACTGTACATCGATATTGTATTCCCCATTAACTAGCTGTTGAGTCACTACTGGTGACCTAAGCATCTAACTATCATGTTAGAGCCTTGTAACTCTAGCAAGGGCATCACTCTCCAGCTCAATATGACTTTGCACACTCAAGCACAGTTAAGCCATCTTTAAATGTTAGTCAAGTTTAATGTCTATTCTAACATCCAACAAACAAGTTACTACGTACCTAGAATTGTGCATGTAAGGCGGGTTATGTGGGTCAATCTGCAAAAACATATGGGTTAGGCTAAAAATTTTAGCCTGTTTAATGTGTGGGCCAAAATGGCTCACCCCGCATAACCCACAATTTGAAGTGGGATAACCCACTATGGGTAGGGTTGGCCCGTGAACCCGCACTTAAAAAACATTGAAAAAAAGAGAAAAAAAATACAAATCTTTTAAAAAAACCTAGTGTATTACCCATTTTATTTCCTCTTTACTTCACATTTCTATTATTTAGTTGTTGACTATTGATAATGTAATTTTTATGGGGGTGATGTTTTAAGCTTTCAACTTTTATGTTTATTATATCCTTAGTCATTTTATCAATACATTTTCTTTTATATTTATTAGATATTTAGATACTTCTATTTAAAATAAGCAACACAATATTAATTAATAATTTTTATGATCTATTTTTCCTTGCCACACCAAAGAAAAAAAATGGAATGAATTCTAATTTCTATTAGTTAAAATAAATCCTTTTATGTTGAAATAAAAAATCTCAAGATAGAAGTCTATAATTTTTCTATACAAGATTATCATCTAAGATTAGTATGTAGGTAATTGGTGAGATGAAAATAAATGTGTTTTATATTTAAATTATTAAAAATTTAAATTTATATTTGAATTCTTTTAAATAATAGATCACTCGTGAAGAAAGTCTCAATATAATGTGAGCATTATCTATTAAAATGTTGGTACTACATTAGTATAGCGATACCATAAACAATTCAATCCTTTATTTATATACGCGCACGCGCACACACACCCACATATATCCTATGCTACTCTACATTGGGTTATAAATCTTGAACTATAGGAACTAACTTCAAATTTCATTTTTTGTTTTTTTTTTTTTTTTTAGGTTAATGGGGTCTCCTATCTGATCGCTTCCCCCCCCCCCTCTCCCTCTTCCCCCAAAACACACACACACACATATAAATTTAAACAAAGATCACTAGTGTAGTGATCATCATCATTATCATCAACTTGTGCCATTTGAAGCAAACCAAAACAAGGGGTTAATAGCAGTTCAGTCCTACCTAAGCATTATTTGGTCAATTTAGGGTCTTGGTGAATTGACCTTATGCCATTTGATATGAGTCGACTCATATTATGAATCAACTAGACCTACATTCGTATTTGTTTTGTTAGATAAACTTTCTCGTAATCCATTTTTTAAACTTCTCCACTTACAAGTTAGGCCTTATAATTTTAAGAATCCTAAATTGACTTTCTATAAGAAAAACTTTGCTTCCAAAGTAATTCATTATCATTTTAGGTCTCTTTATGTATTGTTAAATCCATAATTCATTTTCGATAAACCCCCTTTTTTTTTGTCTAAATTAGAAATAGACTACTTTTTTATTTGTTTCATTAAACTACTTGTGTGTGTGTATATATATATAATATTTAAAGGTTATTTGATTCTAACCTAAACTTCTTTAAATTATAATCGCTATTATAATGAAGCCAACCACCACAATAGGTTAAGTGCTACAAATGGGCCCATTGTGTGGGATCAATCAAAATGACAATTTTTTCCTTTCGTTTTTTTTATTTTTAACTCAGGCATTGTTAAAAATTTGAAAATTCGGCAAAAGATAAAGGGAGAAAAAAAAAACCCTTGCACTTTCGTTACCTTTCTCAATCTCATTAATTGTTCTTTTCATCTCTCCTGCCTCTCTTTTCTCTTTCACCTCTTGTGCCTTTACCCTCTCTTGCCCTTTACTCTCTCTTGTCCTTTGTTTCTCACATGTCATTTTTCTTCTACACCCATTAGCAAACACATGAGCTATGTCAAATTTGGGATTATAATTTGTAAAGGGTGAAGTGGGAGTGGAAGCTGAAAGCATTAAAGTTAGTGATGAGATCCACAAAGCTTAAAAAGTGTGTTGAACATGTCAATACTGGAGGTTCTCCTGATTAATTGCTATGTCCCCTATTATTTGTTCACCATTGACCAACTATTTAATCGTACTTTTAGTTCTTTAACCTATATTTATTTTATTTTTGATGTCTTTCCTTTTCAACAATTGTAAAATAACTATAAGAGTTGACTCTATTGATTATTTGATTTTTTTCCCCTGAAGTTAGTTGCTGCACTTCTTTTCTTTTCTTTTTTTTCCGTTTTAAGTTCTTTTTTCCCCCCATATAGTGTTCAAGCGGAATAGTAAAAATCATATCACTTATACTTGATGGAGTTTGATTTTAATATGAGTTTTGCAAGAATTATGTAGGTATAGCATATACACAATCATTATCAATACACTTTTAATTTGATCAATTAAGGTTTGATACACTAATTAATCATCAAGATAAAAGCAAGTAAAATACATTGAAAAGTCCTTTAACTTTTCCTTATCTAAATTAGATCATGTACAATTTATATCTTAGAAGTGCAACAAGAATAATTATTGCTACCTTTGATTGATGAATCCTTCTCTCCTTGTTAAGGTTGTCCCACATGCTTCACCTTAACAAATTTTCATCAGGCATCTTGTATAGTAGAAGCAGCCTAACCATCTACATCTTATTCATATAAATTGCTACCAAATTTAGCAAATGCTTTGCTCAAATCCTCTATAGGAAATGCAAAAGCTTCAACTTTAGTCGTAGCTTGAATGGTTTCGCTTGCTATTAGAAGATTTAATGAGGACACATTACAAGTTGGTTGATGCTAAGCTCCTTCAATCAATTGTTTCAGTATCTCTTCGCTAAAACAGCAACCAGCGAATAGTTGATTTGTTGGAATTATACTCTCTTCGCTATAACTAGATAAGTTTCCATTTACTATGAAGATTACCACACTAATTTGATCCCCCTTACTAAAAATGTCGCGTCTTTTGGAAAAATAACAGGTTTAGCAAGGTCACATAGCTCTTCTCGTAGCTGATTCCTTAGATTTTTTAACACTGAAATCTAATTACACAAGCAAAAATAATCAAAGAATTGACACAACGAAAATGATTTACAAAAAGTTTCGAGTGCATTTGTTTCACTAAGGATATCTTTCGAAATTACTAGTAGATGCTAGTAAGAAGTGGTGAATAACTAAACTATTCAACATCTAATGTTTAACAACCATAGATGAATAGTGGATTAATGTCATAAATAGTACCTAAACTTTAGTAAAATATACAATGAGGTACCTAAACTTTGTAATTGAACAATTTAATACTTAAAAGAACTTTTCATGTATACAAATAATACCTTTGTCATACAAGTTAACATCGTCATCTAATTTAGCATTTTTAACCAATATGATAGAGGTACTGTAGGCTTGCACAAGAAAGTTTTTCTAAGTATCAAATTGATCAATTTCTACATTCAAGTACCTAATTATATATTTTGCTAAAATTTTGGTACCATTCGCAACATTTTCCTAATGAATACCTATAATCAATAAGGAAAATTACATCTCTATTTTGAAAACTAAAATGCATTCTAACATTCAACTTAAAATTCTATGATAGCACTTACAAATCATCACAATTTCTTGAGATTTCTTCAATAATAATTGAAAGTTGCAAAGTTTTAATCTCCAAAAAATATATTTAAATACTTTTTTTGTCAAACAAATGCACCTTGCTAATTTGCAATTGTTACTGACATCTCGGTTAATTGAACTAAATGGCATGCAATAGTATAGTATAAATTGTGTAAATGTGACTTACTTCTGAAAACATGGCCTCACATAAGTGTAGCCTAAGTTTTGTCGTCAACTTTGTTGGAAGGCTATTTAGCAAACTCCCCAAATTAACTTTAGCTATTTCTCGCCACGTTGGTATTTCGCACCGTATGACTTCTCGTCTTAGATCTTTAGGAAGAGAAATGAAAGGTTTCCATCCTTTTAGATTGGTTTCCCTTTGTTTCATTCTTTCTAATTCAGTTGAAGTTATAGACGGTAAAAAGGTCTACGCAAACCAAAATATATAAATTACTAAAAAAGAAAAGCACCTCAATTGTTAAAACAAATCTGATGGATAGATGCGATTTCTTTTCGAATCTATGGATGCCAAATCATATAAATTAGCTTTAGATATGCTATTCTTTTTTTTTTTTTATGAATTGAACATCACCTAATTTGATCCTTAAAAGAATAAAGATTGCTACAATATGAAATCAACGTTGAAGAACCTCGAATCAAATAGTAAACTAACTTACAAAGTAATTATGAGAGTATAATAATAAAAAAGACCATCTTAATATAAAAATTTTAGAGAAATGATGATTTTTATTTTTCAATAAATGCAGTTGCTATAAATTGGATAATTTTCATAGAATGTTGCTGTTATATTTTACTACATCTTAATAATGAATCTAAGCAATACCAACCTGCATATTTCCAATGAGGAAAGCAAACAAAACCAAACCGCAAACAGCAATAGAAATTGCAAAAAAGTTGTCCCATATATATGAACTAGTAGTAAGGTTTTGTCCCAAGGAACTGCAAGATTTACACAAAACCTACATTAGTAATTCAACAAACGCAAAAGACAATGTTGTTATAGCTTCAACAATCAAGAAAAAGAACTACTTATTTTAATATAACATTGTGCAAAAGATAAAAGGATAAATTGCAAAATTCTTCCTTATATCTACCTCAAAATTAATATACGCTAAAGTCTATCTCCATCAAACATTTAGAGTTTGAACCTTAAATTTCTTAAAAAAATGCTTTGTAACTTTTATCTTAATATGTTGCTACTCATGAAATAATAAAAATGGTAAGAATATTTACAATCTTTACTTATAAGTAGGGATGCAACCGGGATGCGTTTAAGACAGGTCTTTTGAAACCCGCACCTAACCCGATTCTTAATAGGATGTCCCAGAACCCAAGAAAAACCCTATCGAGTTTTTTTTAACAGTCGCAAAACCCGACCCAATAGATTTTTAAGGAGCCCAAAACCCAACCCGATAGGGGGCTTAAGGAATTCATAACCCGACCCAACCTGATTCCAAGATTTTCACTTTTTTTCCTTCAAAAAAGAGGGCAAAAGAATGAATTTTTTTTAATATGTTATTAATAATGCAAACATTTATATTGAAAGAATCAATTTTAGATAATAATATCATATAAAAGGATGCAAATACTTCATTTCCACTTACTTTCACATACATAGAATATAAATGGGATCCTTACCTTAATAACTTAATATTTTTAATTTTTTTTTATATTTTAAATTTATGTTGGGTCAGGTTTTCCCAATAAGTTACATATAAACCTGAAACTCGACCTGATAACTTATTGGTTTTTTTTTTTTAATTTAATCCCAAAACCTACTCCGAAATCCTATAGGGTTTTTAGCGGGTCGAACAGGGTAGGTACCCTATAACGAACCGCACCGGTTGCATCGCTACTTATAAGCGGTCGTAAGGTGAAGCTGTTATTTACATTATACAACAATAATATCATTTTACAAACCTCAAGTTTCGCAAACCCCACCAAAAACATTGGAAGTACTTATCCACAAAACGGGTGTCTGTCTCCACTATATGTGTCTGAAATGCTTCCTCGTATATGCCATATTCAAAGGGCTTTGTGTCGTTAGCTTGAGGCATCGAGCAATGATCGTGTAGATATTTTTTGTAATTTGAAGTATCATCACAATACAAAGAAGAATTAGCGCACAAGGTCTCATTCCCATTCTTATGACAAGCTCCTATCCAACAAATCACGTTCCGCTCAACGGCACATAGATACCAAAATGCTCCAAGTACCTAAATTTATTGGAAGCATTACAATGACATAATACAATATACCAATTTTATATAGTATCTATATCTTATCTTGATATGTCTATATGAACCAGGCAACTAAATTCAAAGTAATCAAGATATAAAAGAATGATTACTTACGTTACTAGCAAGCGTGTACATGAAAAGATTAAATGCAGCTGCAAACCAAGCCAATATACGCATGTCGAAACTTCTTATTGCATCTTCATAAGCTGGTACGATTCGACAAAGCCGTATGACAACTTAGATAAGCACAGTGAACTTAAGTAACTTCAGAGTTCGCAGTTGCCAAGATATAGCAAACACCATCACCTGCAAAGTTAAAGTGACGAAGGTGAATCAAATCCATGCCAAACTTAAAATTTGTAGCAACATACATTTGAGGAATCACCCTTTCTCTAAGATGCTTATTTAGAAATTGTTAATTTTCATTTAGAATATGAAAGTTACCTTTTGCAAGTTTTTTTTTTTTTTTTTTTCCAAATAATTTCAATGTGAGAGTCCGATTGAGAAGTCTCCTCTACTTGTGAAAGGCTCGAAGAAATAAAAACTCTTCACATTTTTCTGTGGAGACTATGCGCGTTATGATAATAAAATTTATTTATTGAGCCTTTTGAATACTGTATTGAAGGACGCTAAATTTCATTTCTATAGAAACACAATTCAACTTTTTCTTGTGTTTTCGTTGATTGGTGTACTATTCTTTTGAAGTCACTTTGCTTTAATTTTAATTTATGTAATATCTCATTGTTTTACTAATATTTTATGATTCATTTAGATAATCCTTTGACTAATTTCATATTTATACATTTTTCCTTTTATTTCAAAACGGAATATATGAATTTCCGCGCCCTCTCCCAATAACGTGTGAAAAGCTCTAAACAAGTTTACCTTTTTTCATTAGAAAGTTGGAATCTTTGAAAGTTAAAGGACAATAAATTATTACCAGACATCGACTAATAAAGTTTTTGTGGGTTTATTGAGTGGGAAGCTATATCTAATTACCAGCATCCTTTACTTCTTACAGTTTTGTGAGTGAACCTATGTGAGTCGGAAATTTATATATAGCTAAGTATTTTGAAACTCATAAGATGACATTTTATAAAAATGCCGAGACCATTAATAGACAGATAGAGAGATAGATTAAAGATATTTACAAGCAATTTTCTCGGATTCGGGTGTCTCAGTCATCGTCAAACGTATAAATCCAATCCTAGTGTCGAATTTAAAATTAAATTCCATACCCTACCAGTCCAATCTCTACCAGAGAATGATTCAAGTCCCAAGATGGGAAATGAATGTTTAAATTTATTTTTTTTCTATGAATTTCTGATATTTGATTTTCTTTTTGAAGGCCACTCTCATGTAATCAATTATTAAGATTATATAAAGAAAAACAATACAGGAACACATGATATAGTATTTTAAGAATTTAACTAATTTCAATTATTGGATCTATTTGGATAGTCTATTTTTTATTTGAATATGTATCTATATCGAAATAATATATGTAAATATATCCAATTTGTATATATATTTTTTCTATATTTGATATTTTTATGCAAACTGTCAACTTTTTTTTATCTCTTATTTCTTAATAAACAATTTATTAAAAAAAAGTTTAAAATATATATATATATATATATATTTCTCCTGAAAAAAGCTAGCCAAACTAACCCATATTAATTTTGTAATTTTTAACATACTTTAGGGAAAAAAAAAACTATAATTTTAGCATATCTTGCGCCCGGAAAGTCTGTCCAACTAATAATCCAAAGGTATTCTAGTCCTGGGGGTAAAACGTGAATAATAAAATCCAGAAGAAGTCTAATCATCAGTTTAATGCCTAAATTTGTGAGGGTAATAATAATCTGTGCCGTGATGCAATCTAGTTTAATAAACTATTCGATCAAAACCACGTAAACTATTAACCAAATAAATGGTGGATGCATCGAAA
The DNA here is from genome assembly GCA_024138025.1 of Combretum micranthum. Classification (NCBI taxonomy): domain Eukaryota; kingdom Viridiplantae; phylum Streptophyta; class Magnoliopsida; order Myrtales; family Combretaceae; genus Combretum; species Combretum micranthum. Next base: position 1,091,945 of record JAMXBD010000281.1, on the reverse strand, counting down.
TTACTACATATTCATCTTCCGAATTATTATACCTCTAACTTTTAAGTAATCTGTAATCCATCAGTGTGTGTTTAAATAATTGAGATATTTCATGATTATCGATACTCAAGGATATAGGATAAAAAGCGACTTTTCCACTTTTAAATATTCTAAACACGGGTATAAACCTTCTATCTTTAATTAAACTGCCCTGGACTCGGAATATATATGTTTGATGTGCCTCAAATATTTGCTTACCACATTCATGGAAAAATGGAACTTTTCCATAGCATAAATTAAGGGTCTGTTTAGATGGTTCGTTTTTCATCAGTATTTGTTCATATCAGTATTTAATTTGTTTTATCGATTAATGAATAAAAATATATGTTTTTTATCGGTATTTATTTTTTATAAATAGTCTGTTTAAAAATAATAAAAATATAAAGTTAAAACGATGGAAAGCTTAAGAAACAATCAAACCGTAATAAGTAGCTAAAAAAAAAAAAAAGGAAAGAATAATACCTGCGGTAGTGGAAGAATTGCAAGGATGGCGAACGTCCATTCTAGAAGAGAAGATGAAGTATGATGCCACCATAGAAAGGTATGAAGCAAATCCACAAACGAACGGAAGGTGACGGCTATAATTCTTGGTGTTATTGTCTAATTCAAGGCAAGTTGAGGCATTTTTCACCACTGGAGCATAAAAGAACAACGGATCCAAGAAAACAGCTGCTACACTCAGCAACAATATCAACTTCTTTACGGTAGAAGAATGGTTGTTGAAGAGATTATTAGGCCATCCTTTTATTGAATTGCTCATGGTTTGGTCATTCGGTGTATTGTTGCTTTGTTCTCCAACCACATCTGGAGTACTGTAAAATATATATATATATATATATATAACCGCTTTTAAGATTATCAAATGAAGTAAAACAGATATTTAATATATAAAGGGGAAAAAAAGAAAGAAAGAAAAAACTCTTTGACGTACTGACCTAGCTAATTAACATGATGCACGAAGGAAATAAAGATGCGCTTATAACATATAAAAATACTTACTAATTAATAGGACTACTATATAAATGAGGTTTGGAGACTAACCTTTCAATGTCATGCCTTCCGGTTCCATTGGAGCCCATCCCCAGTGCTGTATAAAATTCAAATAAGTACAAGGACTATAATAATATTTAAACAAGCTAGAAATACACAGCACGAGCATCTTGTGATCAAAATGGTATATAGAGATTTCTATAGTCCTGTTGAGTAGATTATGTAGATACTTATTTTAATTATTAAAATAAATTTATAAGTTTGCAAAAAGATAATTGTATTTTTAAGATATGATTTTATATATTCTATATTTTGAAAAAAAAAATTCTGTAAATTTGAATTTTTTGAAATTTTATTATTTATCTTTTTTTATTAACCAGTAGATTTCCTGGGGAAGGTCCTACATAGTACACAGAGGAGTTTCCCACTTCATTAACTTCCATAGGCGTTTACTTCGCCGCCAATAATTTGCTGTCCAATAACTCTGTCTAACACCTGATTGGATGTTATCTTCTTGTGTGAACAAAAACAAATGGGAAATAAATAAAGGAAAAAAAAAAAAAAAAGACAAAGACCACTGGCAGGGTCAACCATACCACGCTATACACCTTCTAGATGGAGGAAATAGTTATAACGAATTTTTGTGATCAAAAGCTATATATATATATATATATATAATTGGGTATAACCTACCTTTATATATTGATTCTCTTGGAAAGCATAACAACTAAAAGAGAAAATCTCCTGTATCCCTCAACAAGATATCAGGAGATACATATATGTGTTAGCTACTAGCCACACAAGCACTTGACCACTTTGCTAGAAAAGGAGAATATGTTGGAGTATTGGGATGGGAAAAGAACCAAAACCAATTTTTTTTTTTTTTTTTTTTAAATATGCTTTAACAGATTTATAAACAAATTAAATCAAGATGGTTTAGAAGAGTAAATCAAACCCAAAAAAAAGAAAAAAAAATCAAACAGTGTGTTGAAAAGTAAGTAATATTTTATGTGCGTATAGTATTTAAAAGATATATCGGCATATATTTATTAAAATGTACATATATGTTTTTATTGTATAACTTGGTTATTACTAGAATGTGTACGAAGTGTATCTTATATATTATATCTATAAGAAATGAATTATCAAGACACCCGTAGAAAATCCGCTATTAATTATACAAATATTGACTTCATTAGTCTTTTATAACATATCAATACATCTTATATTACTAAAAGAACTTAGCACTTATAATATGGGACTGTATATAATATATGTGAATTTTTTACATCACTAACGAATTCATGTTAAACATGGTATATTATATAAATAATGAAATCTTTATTAAAGAATTGTAGTACGAAAAACAGTTTCCCATTTGAAAATCATAAGTTATTTTCCTAAAAAAAGCTAAAATTTCTCCATAAAAAGAAGAATGTTTTCCAAATTTTGGTCTAACAAACAAATGAAATAGACAATTAGGGCCTAAGATTCATTATATTTGCATAATAGGTGATGTAGTTTCTCTTTTACTGTTGAAGGAAAAATATTAAATAATAAAACAATACTTAAAACAAAAAGATAATTAAAATAATGAAAATAATACAATAAAACATCAATAGTTAGTGGTTATTCAAGACACAGTGAGAATTATTTAGTATAGTAGGCAGTTTTATTTTATTTTTTTCAAATATTGAATATATATATAAAAGAGAGTTCGATCAGTATATATCTTTCAGTCAATAGCGTATGAACTATGAAGTATTTAGCTTTAGACAAGAAGGCCTGGCCAGGGATGTCCCTATCACTTGCTATTACATGTTCCAAAAGTTCGAGAGCCCAAAAATAACATGTCAAACTAAATATAATTGGACAAACAATTGATGTATTTTAAAAAAAGAATACTTTATGTTCGTCAACATCACATATACACTTTATAAAAAATATGAAGTCCACAAAAATATAAAAGTTTCTATTTATAAATAATTTGCTTTCAAATATTAAGATATTTTGCAACTGATAACTTAAATCGAGTGTATATAATCGAACCTAGATTATCTTTATTTTTATTTTCTTAACCTTTATTAATTCATAAATTAGTGATTGTTATTATCTAAATTTGAACTATTTTAGGATATTTTGCAATATTATTATATGTGGCAGTATTTAAAAAAGAAATAAGAAAATAAGAAAAAAAATCCCTTTTCTATCAGGTCAAAATTATTAAAGGAAAAAAAAAAAAGGACACCCTTCGAAAATCAAAATGTTAATAAACATGTGTTTGACCCCATGTGCATGTGTGTGTAAAGAACAGTACAATTACATACCTCTACTTAGCAATTAGCAACGCCAACGCTTGAAGCTCAAATAATAAAGGATGACTGGTAACACCTTCTCCGCGAGCTTATAGAAAAAGCTCGTTCCTATTTATGCGTGAGGCCGTGAGCAGACTAGGCATATATACATATATATATATACACACATATATATGCATGCATGGATCAGAATAATCCAGTTCAGCATATGGCTTCACATATGTCCAAAAAAGGAGTAGGTAATGGACCGACTTTACAAGGTTGAAAAGTAGTTCAGATAAACCCTGAACAAGTCTAGTCAACTAACTTCTAATTAAAAAAAAAAAGAAAAAAAAGGAACTTTTAATTCCGTAAAACAAGTGGGATACCTGGATCATGGCAAGATAGTCGAACACGGAAACATCATTATTAGTTGGCTTGTCGAGTGTGGAGCTCGATCTCATGTTCCTTAAGGTTATTTATTTGGAGACTATTTAATTATGGGATTGTCTTAAGATTTTATTGTTAATTATTGAGATTCTCCCTACCTATACATAAAGATTTTATTGTCTTCTGGATTGCTTCGCGTACAGTTATTACCTTTGTTTTCCATTTTGTACTCCTTTTCTCGCTTTTGTTGTTTATTACATCGTGTATGGTCTATCTATTTCCACTTCAATCCCATGCTGTGTGGATCGTGAGGACCAATTTAGTTAGAGGATGTACTTCCAATCTGCCGTACAATATAAATCTATTACCTTTGAGATTTTTCTCTGAAATGTAGAAATTTTCATGTGGCAAGTGCCATAACAATGGAGAGAAAGGAGTAAAACATACCCAAATGATGCCAAAAGTAAATCGTATGATTTTTATTTATGATACTTTAAAAAAAAAACATAAAATATTTAATGGGTTATTTATGCATTTGAACCTTACAACCTCTAAATTTTGAATTCTCTGTATGAAATATGTGTATATGATTACTTGCCTTTCAATAACATGTTAAGCTATAAATATAATAAAGTATTTGTAAGCGTTGTAGTCCTATGTTCTTAAGAAATAATATTCTATTTAATTTATTTTGTTTCATAATTGTGTTGACTGTTTTTACTTAGAAAGGCCACTAAAGTGATACATTATTTTACTAGATATAACAATTTTGTAATTTACTTATAGTAAACTCTCAAAATGAACATTAAAATTTATGGTGCATTTATCATGTATCTAATATTTTTCTTTCCACCAAGATGCTATATATAGTAAGTCATTTCCCATTTATTATTATCTGTGTTATATAGTAAAATTAATACTTCTTATTCATTGTTTCTTTTTCATGTTCTAATGCAACCAAAGCAAAGATGTATAGTGAATTTGACACTTCTTGAAAAGAATTTCTCGCTGTAAGGACAACTTCTTGTGATGAATGCAAGGTATGCATATATCATTTTTATTAAAACACATGAAACCATGTGTATATGTAGGGATTATGCATCCCTTATGGATCCATTTCATTAAAAAGAACAAAAAAAAAAAAAAAGTCAATGAGTAAGGAAGGATGTTAATTTTATTATATAACAAAGAGAAGAAATAGGAAATGACTTACCATATAGCATCGTGGTGGAAAACTAAATCTTATAATAGAACTTATATAGGTTTGATTGCTTAGTGCGGTTAATTTTCACTTTCAAAACAATATAATAGACTTTTCCATTTGACAAAAGGGACCCAAGTCGAGACTGGAAAGTGCAGTTTCGCATTTTATTCTTTTAAAATATAATAGATTTTGCACGATTATTCCGATTCTGTACATTTCAATAAATAGTAAAATCAAAATTTAACGATCATGATGCATCAATAATACATGTGCTTAAAACAAAGATAAAAATTATCATTGGACCAAGTATAACAATTTTTTTCTAATGTACTACCGATACCATAAAATAAGATAATTATGGTTTTATACCATTAACTTGTTACTATTTACTTATAGTATATGTAAAGAAGTTATATGTAAGATAGTTTTAGTCTTTTGTGCTTACAGTTATTGAACGCCGAAAGCAATAAAATAAATTCTCCATGGTAATAACTATATTCTTGAACTAAGTTTCATATAGATACTATCATAAAATATTTATTAGTTTGTTTCGATAAGTTAAATATATATTGTAGGATATATGTATAGGTAATTTTATATGATAAGCCGAGGTGTTAATTCCTATTCTTTTAACAACGTGTGTATATATGATTCATTGTATCATACCATAGTCATAGTCAACTAGATATATACCATCCACACTAGTCTTTTTTTAATGTTTCTTCCAAGATGGTCTACTTATATGTAAAACCAATCCCGAAAGGCGGACACTAGCTTTCCTAGCTCGCGGTCATTGTTAATTACTTATAATCACCGATACGATTTCCTGCATGAAATCAACAACTTAGAAAAAATAATAATAAGATTTAACTTGTTTTATAGGTTTGAAAATAATACTAATTAACCATTCTTGTTAGGAAACGTGCTTAGAACCGCTAAATGTTTTTTGTTGACTGAGTCAAGGTTGTTCCTTATTTTTAGGTGTTAGTTATGATGTTATTCATGTTATGTGATCTTAGGACCATGAGTCTAGTGGTTTGTTATTTTTTGAAGCTTTAAATTGTAATGCTTCCAAATTAATTGATTGCAAAGCTTTGATTTACTAAAGGCTGTAATACTTTTTTGTTTTCATTATTCCTTCTCATTAAAAGCAGAAAACAACAATTGGTATCAAAGCTATCTTCTTGAGGGACCTATGACTGAGAGTAAACAAATTTTCATTTTTTTTCTTTCTTCCATGGATTCAAAAATTCCTTTCATTGTGCTTGCACTGCCTATCTTCAATGGTGGAGGCTAAATGATCTCTAGGAAGTTGTTGAGGAGAATTATGAAGTTCCTCCCTTGCCTGCAAATCCAACCATGGCGCAAATAAATAATCACAAGGGGAAGAAAACAAGAAAGTCAAAGGCTAGATGATAGGGATCAGCTTCTAATAGGACCAATTACAAGAGCAAGAGATAAGGGATTACAATACTTAGCTTTAAGGATTCTATCAAATTGACCTTCTGAAGATGAACACAACTTCATCAGTGTCTATGGAATGTATTGCACAAAGGAACATGGGTCAATTTGTAAAAAGTTAGAAGGGGAACATGAAGCAAATGAAAAATACCTGCCAGTCATGGCTGTGATTCTGGCCATTATTCATGAAAAAGGAGACAACGGATATAACAGGCCTCATAACACTTGTGACCAGGGGCATTATCCAATAATGCTTGTAATGAAGCCATATTAACATTAGATGTTTGATTCCGATAAGATCACAGCCTAAGATACACCCGTAATGGTACCCATCATCAATGTTAGAGATTTTGCTTATAATAGATCACGGTCTATGATCCGGTCGTGAGGAGGACCGTGAAAAGAGATAACACCCATGATGCAAGGCATGCTCTCGATTCATACTTCCACAAATTTTCTTTTATTTATTTTGTATTATTTACAAGTTTGCCATATTGAGGAGTTATATAAATACCCACTCTTATGTTGTAAACCTTAATGAAGACTTATAAAAAAATAAAAAATAAAAAAAACTTTCTTAATATTTGTCTTTCAATTTTGAGAGCAAATCCCTAAGTTCTTATCAATCCTTTATGGTTATGGCAAACAGCTACTTAATCTTGCTTGTGTATAACATCAAGTAAGAGAAAGTGTAGCTTGGGCTATTCTTGGTGCGTAATATCCATCAATAATGTCGTTCGTATCATTTATTTTGATTGCATTCAAAATACAATCACTAAACACTGTAATATACTATAAACCGTTTTTGGCGCATATCATCTATGTTTCAAAGCTCAAGTTTATGACGGGGGCATGTGTTTTGTGGCAAACCCTAGATTGAATGCTTGAAGTAGAAGAGTGGAGTGTAGAATTTAGGTAGTTGTAGTTGTGTTGTGATCTTGTTGTGTTGATGAATTATTTTTACATTTGGAAGTTGTATTCCAACTAAGGTTCTACTTGCATACCAGGTATTCGATAAAATTTCCTTGAAGTGCTACAATAGTAATTGAGTTAAAATATGTCCAACAAAAGTGTGTACGGTGGACACCAGGACAATCAAGGGTGAAAGACTAGAGAAGCTACTACCATGACCACTTATCAAAGTCTTGATCAGTTGACTATTCTAATGGAGCAAATGTTAGGGCATTTGGGACGACAACCCTTAGCTAAAGGTAGGGGTAACAATTTTAATGCCCAAGAAGTTTGAACTCAATGAAGAAATGAAAGGGCTAAGATCAAGATTCCACCCTTCAATGGGGGAGGATCGCCTAATGACTATCTGGATTGGGAACAACGTGTGGAGCAAGTTTTTTATAACACCATTTGTATTTATTACAAAAAATGAATAATTGTATAGGTATTATTTCCAAGATAGGGATATTTATAATAAAGTTGAAAAATAGATGAATGACAATTCATGGGTTATAGACATGAAACAATGCAAGGGCCAAGATCAAGATTCCACCCTTCAATGGGGGAGGATCGCCTGATGACTATCTGGATTGAGAACAACATGTGGAGCAAGTTTTTTATAACACCATTTGTATTTATTATAAAAACAGAATAATTGTATATGTGTTATTTTTAAGATAGGGGTATTTATAATAAAGTTGAAAAACAGACGAATAACAATTCATGGGTTAAAGACATGAATTGCTATTCATCATCTTACGTAATAGCAATTCATTATGAATTTTCATTTTTTCTAAGTAAACATTGTAATATTAGCTTTATATCGAACGAAGAAGGAATATATCACTATTCATATAAAGTGAATGGACTATTAGTTTTTAATATCATATAATGTGATAAGTTAGTAATCCTTTCACTTTTTCATTCCCGTACTTACCACAGAATAATCCAAGATGGAATTATTGAAAATATGGGGCGGGGAATGTCTCTTCTAATAAAAAGGCCAAGTTTTCATAAGAATATAAGCCCCTTCGGGCTTCGAGTAATGTGGGTCCGGTCCATATCCATATGTATTCACGAATAGTAACTGCTCTAACTTTGGGACGTTGACTTAAGACGATCCATGTCGTCTACTAGAAACCACAAAAGTTGTTACGCCAGAGTTGAAGGGCTGGATGACAAGATCTCCATATACCAGAGGTGAAATAAGCAAGATAACGACTGTAGACTTGACCCACTCACTGATTGGTAGTTTTCTTTTCTTGTCTTTTTTCTTTTCCTTTTATTATTATTTAACATTTGGTGATGTTAATCTTTTTTTCTCTTTTTGGCCTGATTTGGTGATGTTAATCACCAATAAAATAGTTCAAATTTAGACAACATTAATTATTAATATATAAATTAATTAAAGATTAACAAAAAGGAAAAAAAATTGTCTAGGTTCAATTAAATACACTTCAATTTTAGTTGTATAACATAAAAATATTTGAAAGCACCATATTTGATAAATAATAATATTTTCATTGACTCTATTTTCAGTGCAAACACTTCCGAAACATATTCATTAATATATCATATAAAGATGTCCTTATATTGTCAATAATTTCGTTTTTATAGAGTGTATAAATAATATTGATACAGATTAATTTTTTATAGATTTTTTAATAATAGAGACAGAAGAACAAGTTTTAAAACGTTAAGAATCAAATAAAAAAAAAAGAAATAAAATGATAAGAGCCCAAATTGAAAAACAATCAAATATATAGAGCCCAACTAATTATCCGATATTAAATTATCTCTAAGAAATCATCATCTAATAAATGAGTGCACCTAATGAAGGCTGCAACCCTGAAAATTGCTCAACTCGTGGTCAACATAAAATTTATCGACCCTCACTCCACGCGTACCTAATTAACTCCCCGTTCTCTCAATAGCCAACCGCCCGGAGGACCCCATCTGTCGTAATCATGAATTAAATTTTTAGACAACTATAGTTTGTCGAATTATGTTTATTCTGACATGCTATTATTGGACTATGAGCCAAATGAAAGAAAAAAAGTTATATAATTTTAATATTTTCATGCTCTTGAATTTTTGTAATATGTAAGAGTAGCTTTATCAATGGTTCTTGGTAGCTTTCCAAGACTAAAGTACGCTCCTTCACCAATAAATCGAGCTTCTTCGATAAGTAACGTTGTCTTTGCAAGTAGATCCTTTTTTTTTCTTTTGTACTTTTAATATATTGGTTGTATATCATTTATATAATGTAGGACCTATAAGAATTTTAAAAAATCCTATTAAGTACTTTATTATAACTTGTGGATAAAGTAACAAATAGAGTTGCTTAAAATGCTTATATGATATATTAAATAACTTTCTAAATAATCCATGAGTAATATGATATAATATCACTTGTTAGAGACATCTCTTGTTAGGTCTTCTAGTCTAAAGCTAAATGCTTCATACACCTCACTACCCTTATATCTTTTTTACTATATCAAGAGAGAGAGAGAGAGACAGGCACATGGTTAATGTAAAAAATGGTATCTGACCTTTCGCAAAAAGTTTAATTAAATACATAAAAATCGATTTTAAATAATCTGGTACTTGAACTTTTATAAATAGTTCAATTAGGTATCCAAAGTTTTGACATTTTGGATACTTAAAGGAAGTTTTGTGTATATTTTTTTATACCTAATTGAACTTGTATCAGGTAGGAAAAATGTATGTGAAAATTTGTTTTAGATACCAAAATTATCACAACCAAATTTTAGATAGGAAAAATATTTACAAAAATTTATTTCATGTACGATATTGTTCAAAATCAAACTTAAAATATATAATTAAACTTTTTACGAAAGTTTAGATACAATTTTTAACATTATCTCATATATATATAAATATTTAAAAAAGTAAAATTACCTCCTACCTTACACATCACATGTACATATATGAGATGTATATTACCCATTAAATATTTTTTCCTAAATAACTGCTCACTATGTCTTAATGACTCCTCATTATGAATATTTTATTGTATTATTTTCATTATTTTTTATTATATTATTATTTTATTTTTTTATTATTTTCAATTTTTCCTTTTCTATAAGTCTCTTTTTCTTATTTTATGTATTTAAATTTTTCTTTTGTACCTTTTAAGCAACAGTAATAGACTTACAGCATCGTCTAGCATGTAAATACGATAAATCTTAATCAGGATTTACCAGTCGCACCCAACCTCTACAGCGACTGCCTCATTTAGCTTTATCTCGCTAAAGAAATCTAGAAGAAGGTAGTGATGTAATTTGATGGTGCCATACCATATATTTTTGCTTTTTGATACTTGGTAAAGATATCAAAATAATGAAATGGCTAAAATTTGACCAAAATTTTTCAATTTTTCAAAATTTCTGAAACAGAAATCACAAAATAACTTAATTGAACTAATTTTGGAGATTATCCCATGATGGAGTTAACTTCATAACGTTTAAATTACTTTACAATGTCCATGTGGAGCAGTTCTACTTGTTGTTTAATCTAAATATTTATAGATGGAACTAGCTTAAGATCCCTAGTAAAACTGCTCAATAATTTTTTAAAAGCTTGAAGGATTTGTTGCTTTTCATTCTAGGCATTTTGAGAGCTTTATAGTCTCTAGTGAAGGTTCTAATGATGTTTGTAACTTGATGACTTTTCCTTATACTTTATCTAAAATCAAGACTAAAATTAAAAATGACAATGATCATGAGCTTAGGGTTGAAATGAGCAGGCCTTAGTCCTTCAGAAGAGCAATTTTTTACTTCTCTATCAATTTTAAATTAGCCATGAATCTTTGAAAAAAAAAAGTGAAAGACAGGGACAAAAACCCCTCTGGAGGAAAAAGTAAAGACGAAGACAAAAACCTTCCCCTCTGCAACTTTGAATTATACAAATAATTAATAAAAATGAAATCAAAGCACAAATAAGGAAAGAAATTAAGATGAACTAATATATATGCTTTCATTTTTTAGTATGATGCTTGGAGAGATGACTAAGGAACTGCACACTTATATGTATAACGGGACAAGGTTGATTGAGTTCCTCTTACTTTATTTGATCTTTTGAATAATTCTTGCTTTAGAATTGTTAATTAAACAATAAGGGTAAAAACTGATCTACATATATAAGTCTAGTGATTTTAACAAATGTAATCTTGGCACAAATTTAGTGGGACTGATTGAATGTATAAAGTGATGAGTTTAATAGGGGAATCAAGCTTAATTGATTTAGTTAAATTTCCATTCATGATTTATTTTCCTATTCAAGAAGCTTTGTCTTGTGGTGCTAATTGATGTTTTGCTTGAGGACAAATAAAGGCTTAAGTGTAGGAGAATTTGATAAGTTTGCTATACTCTATTCCATTCAGATGAATTTAGGCTTAATTTGATCCATTTTTAGATAAATTCATATGAATTTTATGTTTTTACTATTTAAATGTTGTTTTCAGCTTCTAGAATAAAAAATAAAAAAAAAGGGGAAACAAAGTGTTTTAGATCAGATTTGGAGCAACACAACAACAAAGTTCAAAGACAAATTTTCCATCAAAAAAATACCTATTGAAGGCAAAATTACAAAGCAAAACTAGGCAAAGTTCTCAGTCGCACCTAAAACCGAGCCTCAACATGACCCTCAGTTTACATTGTTTTGCACTGAGATGATCAAGCACTAGACTTCATGATACGGCTTCAATCGCACCCCAAAGTCGAGCATTAGATTCTTCCTGCAATTGAAGCTGAGCCAAAAGTCAAGCCTATTAAGAAAAGAATACAACTTAGATCGCAATCAAACTTTGAGCTTTGGAACAGATCCACAAAAAGTGACCCTGTCTAGCTGTTACGGATTAGTGGCCCAACAACACGCGTGTGAAAATAAAGACAAATGCCATTATAAAGAATCTACCACGTTAGCAAATAAAATCTTCATGATTTTTGTGCATGTAGTCTATAAATAAACATGCGCAAACGTTCAATAAAAGAGCAGCATTATAGCAAATTACTAACTCTATAGTGAGAGAAATCTTTAGCAAAAGAATTGTTTCTTCTTGCAAAGAAATTTCAAGTTTTCTAAGTAATTTCATTTTAAACCCAAAGTTTGTTTTTACAAGACCCACTTATGCTTAATCTGTAATTCCACATTATTTCTTCTGAATCTATGCTTAATGTTTAAATCTATGGAGAAAGAATCATCTTAACTTAGGGTTTGTGAATAAGAAACCTAATTCATGTGATTTCAAAATGCATTTCAATTGAATACTGACTGGATATTTGTATTTAGTAGCTCAAAATTAACTTTGTGCATATAAATGTATAGTGTACTTTTTAGACCCATGTCTAATTTCAACTGAATAGATCAAAAGATCATTCTTTTGAATAGATCTAGGCTACTAATGAAGTTGCTCATAATCACCTTGATAGAGGGATAGTGAAACTCTCTATCAATTATTTTTAAATTTTCAAAATAGGTTTTTAAACAAATGATTTCTAAACTTTATGCAGATCTAGATTGTTGATAATCTGTGAAGAGATTCCAATGGTTTAATCTAGATCTAAAGTTTCTAACCTTGAGAGAGGCTTTAACTTACCTTCGTGAGTCCAATAGTGCAAATATGCCCAGCAAACAACTTTCTAAGTTTGTTAAGATAGCACTTGATAAGGAATTGGTGAAGCAAATCTTAGGTCCTTTTTTGAATTTACAAACTTATATTCTTAATTTTACCCTAAAAACATGTATATATGTTTTATAATTAACTCTAGTTTAGCTTCTACTTTTGCTATACTTTTCTAAATTTTTGTTTGGTTAAATAATAGATAAAAAGTAAGTATGGTAGATGCTGATGATCCCTAAGGAATATAGCGTAATATTTTCTATGCTACTTCAGTAGGTGCGCTTACCTATATTGGTGATTGTAATCGAAGTTGAAAAGAACTTATTATCACATATTTATCTAAATTTTTTAAAACTTCGACTTTGCATTTTGTAAAATGACCTAATTACCTTATATGTTAACACAGTAGAAGGAGGCAAAGTACAGATACTTTCCATCTCTGTAGATGGTATGTTGATCATAATCAATGATGATGAGATGATCAAAGAATTCAATCAAGAAATGGAAAGAACATTTGATATTTCTTATGTAAAGCATTATACTTACTTTCTAGGAATGGAAATAAGTCAACAAGATTCCAGAATTTTCATTTCTTAGGAAAAATATGCCTAAGATATGTTGAAGAAATTCAAAATGGAGAAAAGCAATCCTATTGCTAAACAATTGGTGCATAATGAAAAGTTGTCAATGATTAGAAAAGAAGATAATGTTGATATTGGTTTGTATAGAAGCTTATTGGCCAGCCTATTATACTTGATCACATCTAGACTCTACTTGATGTTTGTTACCAATCTCTAGGTCAAGTTCATATGGGAGCTACAAAAATTGTTCTTAAGGATGTCAAGGGTACGTACGACCTTAGTATAAGGTATACGTATAGTGAGAATAGGGGTTTAATCAAATTTTCTATTAATGATTAGGCTAGATGTCACGATAATTTAAAGAGCATGTACATTTTCACTTGGTTCTTGGGTGTCTCATGGGTGTCAAGGAAGTAAGAATTGGTAGCACAATCAATAGTAGAAACAAAATATATTGCCATTATTGTTGCTGCAAATTAAGCTATTTGACTTAGAAAAGTATTGACAAATTTGCATTTGCCTCAATTCTTTGCAATTGTCATTTATGTTGATAATCAATATGATATTTGTATAATAGCAAAAAAGAAAAAAAAAATGATATTTCTGTGACCAAAAATTTTATTTATCATAAGAGAACCAAGTACATCAACATCAAGTTTTATGTAATAACACAAGCTAAAAGAAAGGTGAAGTTCAATCTATACAAGACCAAAGGATCAAGTTGCTCATATACTAACTAAGCTTTTATTTGAAGGAAGATTTGAAGTCATGGAGGCTACACTAGGAGTTTGGAAGAAAAATCTTAAGGAGCGTTGATGATTAAGATTTTTCTTTAATACTCCTAATATGATTAGTAAAGTAGATAGACCTTGTTTTGTTGATAAAGAACTAAGACAAACCATGCCTTTTGGTAAATTAGTTGTGAGAAGGATAACTTTATGTGTGGACTTCATTGATTTTATGGACAGATGTTTACTAGATTTATATATATATATATATATATATAATCACACACACACACACACATTTTATTTTGCCAGCTACTTCGTTGCTTATTGATGTTAACCTTCAAACGAAAGGCTTACTTTAGATTTTGAGTAGAAAATCTACTCATATGCCTCTTGTGGGCTTCTAATGAGACATAAGCTCATCCAAACATAATTATGATAAATTTTTAGATTCTTCATTGACAGTACCCATATGCTTAAATTTGACTAGCAAGCTTCTCAAAACTTTTTCAACAATTCTCTTATCAGGAAGTATATCACAATTACTTCTAATTTGATTAATGATAATTGTAACTCTTGAGAAGAACTCTTGCACCTCCTCATTATCTTTTATGAATAAATTATAAAACTTTCTCCATAGATTTTGGAGTTTGATTGATATAACTTTATCATGTCCTCCATAATGCTTCCTTAATATTTCCCAAGCGCCATATGACGCGGTTGCACTCATTATTTGTGGTAAAATTGAATGACTAACTCCTTGTTAAGATAGTATGTCGGTGTCTTTCATGACATTTTCTTTATGTCCTCTTTATTGATGTACTGTCCAGGTTACTTTTACTTCTGGACTAGCAATTGTGGTTTCATAACCTTTCTCAACAATATCCCACAAATCTTATGAGATAAATAACATTCTCATCACAGTATTCCATATATCATATTTTTTCGCCAATAAATAAGAAAATGACATGTTGGAAAAAATTAAATATGGCATTACTACATGTTAATACCATTACAAAGGTTTGTGTATATAGTGTTTAAGTGTTTAGGTATATGTATAGTGAAAAGAGTTTGCCTCAGATACTAAAAATATGTTAGGTAAAATTATAATTGGTGTTCAAGGTCAATCACATAGACAAATATAGATGAAAACAGAATGGAGCACTTGCTTTCAAGAGATCATAATCAAATACAATTCTTGAGAATATGTTAAATGAAGTACAAAGTTCATGTCCTTATATAGGACTTCTTAGTTGGTTAGAAAAGTTTAGACGGTGAAACAATGATACAAGCTCCAGCCAATGTAGGAATTCTAGTCAAGGAAGGATGCAAAGTACCTTGAAAGTACAAATTCAATGTTATAAGGATGCAAAGCTGATGATATTGTTCCATGAGATTGTGTGTACATATTATCATGATGCCATTGCTGATTTAATACTTCACTGATATTGGAGGCACCAACTACATGACCAGGTGAGGGAATATTATCCTTTTCTCTATTTCGAAGTAGTTATCCATCTTCAAGAAAGCCAAAACGAGTGAAGATTGACACCGGAGAGGTGAAAACAGAAGACAAATGCTATAGTATTGAAAATTAAACCAGCAAGATTCTTCTCTTACTAAAGTTTTTCACTGACCAGTATTTGCGCAGTCCCAAACTAAATATATCAATATTTGATTATGAGGTAATTATAGTTTAAATTAAATATAACTGCATATACACACTCCTAAAAAGTATTCGGGCAACCTCAAAACCCCTTGTCGAGCCTGAATTTTGAAAATCATCCGATTCATTTCTTTTAACCCGATTCACATTAAACCCTAACCCATTTAATATGAATCATCAACTAGGGATTAAAAGAAATTGAATTTTGAAAATATTTTGGAGTCGCCAACCGATAAAAATCGGAAAAAAATAAAAAGTTAGGATTAATGGATCGGTTAATCCTAACTTAGCTACTAGTCTGCGAAAAATTTTATTTTAAAACCAAACTTTAGAAAAAAATACCAGATATCTGAGTCCGGGGGCTAACCTATTAAAACCTAAGCGGTTACCACTTTATGTTTAAAATTCAAAATTTATCCTTTTCTAAAAAACTTGCAAAAAAAAATATGTACAAAAAATAATAACAATATTAATAAATCAGAAATCATTTTTAATAATTTTTTTCATTTTCTAATTTTTAATTCTTAGAAAACTTATAATATTTACAAAGAAAAGAAAAAACATTCAAAAATTATATATTAAAAAAAACTTATAATTACATTCACAAATGACCACAAAAGTTGAATATTTATAAAGAAAAATTAATTAATAAGAAATAATAAAACGTATTTAATCATTTTCCAAAATTTTTTCTTAGAAAAAAAAACTTAAATAATAAACTAATAGTATTTTAAACTTATAATATCTAATTAAAAAAAAGGTTTTATATTTTTAGTGTCGCCCCGAAGGTGCCTACGTACTCGCTAATCGAGATCAAACAAAACATAGTTCTTTTATCAAAAATTTTAAATTTGTTGGTTATTTCTAATTTTTAAGAAAACTTTTTTTCTTAAAATTCTATAAATTCTGAAATTTTTTTTTAAAACAAAAATTTTAATTCTGATCCCTAAGATCTAAAAAAAAAAATTTATTTTGTTATTTTATAAAAATAAGATTTTTCTAAGTCCTTTTATTAATTTTGAAAACAATTTTTTTTTAAATCAAAACAAACATACACATATTAATCTATTAATGAAAAATATTCAATAAATATCAAAACATACATACACATATTAACATATTTTTCAAGAATATCTAAACACACATATACTCATTAACATATTTTTCAAAAAATCTAAACACATTTATATATAAAATATTCAAAAAATATCAAAACATTCATGCACATATTAACATATTTATGAAAAAAATATTCAATGAATATCAAATTTGCTGAAAAATAAATAAAATATTTTTTTGTTTTTTAGAAAATTTTTAATAAATTTTTTTATAATTTACGTAATTAAAAAAAATATGTATAAAAATAAATAAATTACAGACTAACCTGGACCGTTGGATTAACTCGGGCGAGATCTGAATCGTTGATCGCGTTGACCAATTCTGCACGTCTGATCGAATTGACTAAATCAGGGACGTTGATCTGGCGATCTGATCACAGGCTGTTGGATTTGATGATGAAATGTGGGCCGTCAGATTTGTGGGCGGATTGGATCCGGGTTGGAGTCTGGTCGGATCCTCCTAGTCGGGCGAAGAAGACGATGGCGTGATCTTTCGAGGCAGATTCCGAGGGCTGTGATGTTGCTCGGCCTCCGAAACCTCGTCGGCCCAACGTGTCTTGCGGTGGTTGATCTCCTGGTAGTGGTGGCTTGCGCCCAGATTGACCGTAGGTGGTGATCCGATGACGATCCGACGGCGGCGCACAGTGAAAAAAATTCCCAAAAATTTGCAGAACACAAAATTGCAAATTCGAGCAATTTCAAACACTCTAATCAATCAAAAACACTTCCCTAATGATCCTAACACTCTTTAATTGGATCGAAATTCTCTCAATCACTTCGAATTTGCTATTTTTGCAATTCGAACACTTTCACTCCTATTTTCCGATCTTGATGTTGTAATGTGTATTTTCTAAAATTGAATTGTGCTTTTGGCTTGTGTGGTGATCCTATTTATAGAGTTCGAATCAATTTGTCGTTTTGAAGCTTTATGATTGTTCAATTTTTCGAATCACGAATCGTTCATATTTTTTCAAATAAGAACAATTCAAAATTGGGACTCGATTCGTGATTGTTTGTTTAAATTGATCATTAATCATGTGTTTATACATTATGACTCTTCGATTGGGTGTGTTTAATTTGATCAAAGGACACGATTTGGCCATTTTTGGAATTTGAAGAAACATATTATTTCGAATTTTTCCCCAATGTTCATGACTCAATTAAGATGCCTTTTGGGATGAAATAATACATGAATTGTGTACAGATGTGATGTATCACATGCCTAGTTTGTGTCTGTACACTTAATTTCGAAAAATAACAAAGATTCATTGATCAAAAAGTGTCTCTGTCATGCCCCAAAGGGTAGCCTAAACGTGGCAGTCCGCCACATATAATATCAAGGCTTAAGGATGGCTACCTTAGTCATGCGAAAACCTTAATATTATATGTAAGGCGTCAAACACGATAATAAGAGACGCTTTTGGGAAGCATAGTTTAAGCAAGTAAAGATGAACATACAAGAATCCAGAAATAAAATATATCATATCATTAATAACCAAAGGTCTATTACATAATTTCTTAGGGACATACCCCCGCTAATCCCATGGATCGTGATAAACTTTATAACATCCAAAATACTACATTAAAGATTTCAAAGGAATTCTAATCAAAGTCTTCAAGTAGATTTCCTCCAAAAGCTTCAATGGAAAACTTACACGGATACGGGGTGGCTTCGAGCACAAAAATAGGTGTTCCTAAGAATACAAATATCTATAGGGGTGTAAGCTTATGGGCTTAGTGAGTAAATCCCAAAATTCATATTCGAAGGAAATTATCAACTAAGTTTATTATTCAAACATATGGAATGCAACAACCACGTGAGCATACAAGACATATGACTTTCCGGGAATCATATGTTGAATGAATTACGCCCTTCATTCGGGGTTGGGTATTCAGGCCAATTACAGCCACAACTTTTAAAAACACTTTTATAGATCTTACCGGCTCCTATACGCCATCAAAACATGTAGTTATTACAGGCTCCTACTGGCCACCAATTTACGTAGTTCTTACCGGCTCCTACTCGCCACTTACATGATATACCTGTTATGTCTACCACCACTATTATACACTTGTCCCACCAATTGTATAGTAGTGAATGCAATGTGACTCAACATATGAAGTGCATGAATAATTTCTTTAATTAAAGTCTAGTAGTTACATTTAACTTCTTTCAAGTGATCAACCAATTTCAAACACTTCAAGATATTAATGCACATACAACTTTATTACAAACAAATCGAGTTTCGATATACTTAGTATTCTTTCAACATATTATCATACACTTCTTTTTGATTTTTCTTAAATTCTAGTGCGACTAATTTTACAAGCACAATCAAGAGTATGAAAAATAACGGGGAATAAACTCACTCAGCCATGATGACACCTTTCTTGAAACGGATGAGTCGTTCGGGATTTCCACTAATCGTAGTAATCTTCGGGATACGAACAATCCTCATCGAGATTATCTAATCAAGAAGAATACCCAAAATGAATATTTCATGAACTTCTATTCTTGAATATTCTAAGCTTTTCTTAAAATCGCGGTAAAATCGTATAAGGGGAAATTCCAACTTAAAATGGCCATAACTTGCTCATTTTAACTCGGAATTTCGCGTATAATATACCGATTTCTACCTACTCGAAAAGATCTACGCATTTCTAAGCTTATTTTCATAAAACTAAGTCGTTTGGGTTCCGGAAAGATAGCGACCAGATTTGCCACGATTTTGCAAACACTTGTTTTCTTTCTTGTAAATAAAGCTCATTTGAAAAGATAAATATTTCAATTATTTTGTAAACTTTTGAAAGGTGTATATATATATATATATGTAATGACTCATAATAAATGTATAAAGTAAATAAAGTTGTCTCAACTTAAAAAGTAAAGTTTTAAAAGACTTTGATCTTGAGATTCTATTGAATATTTATTTTACTTTTGGAAGATCTTAAGTTATTGAAATGAATATTCTTTTTATCTTGTAACTTCTTTAAATTCCTAAGGTGTGGTTATATTTTCTAAACTTGGATTCAAAAGTAGTAAAATGATATTTTTATTTCTTGTAATGATTCCAAAAGAATTTCTACTTCTTGATGAAAGATAAGTTTTCATAAAACCTTTTATTTATGTAAGAAAAATCATTCCCATGCATGTTCATGGGTTTTTAAGAAATCCATTTTCCATATTTATTTCTTTAGAAAGAATCTTTAATTTAAGAAAACACTTTCTCATTTATTTTTGTCGAGACAAAAACATTATGTTCATGCATGAATATGAATCATAAGCTATAGAAATATAAAGTAACATAATAACTTGAAAGCTTAAGTAAATAATAAAGTAAATCAAGTATTGGGACCTTAGCTTCATCAAGGTACCCCGGGACTAAGAAAAGACTAGTCCCGAAAAAGAAAAGAAATTGTTTTGACTTGATGAGGACAAGTCTAAGACTAGAATGACTAGTCTTAAAATTAAGTTGAAATAAAATAAATTGCGATAAAGTAAATAAATTGCATGAAAGAT
Source organism: Combretum micranthum (assembly GCA_024138025.1). Classification (NCBI taxonomy): domain Eukaryota; kingdom Viridiplantae; phylum Streptophyta; class Magnoliopsida; order Myrtales; family Combretaceae; genus Combretum; species Combretum micranthum. The sequence continues at coordinate 1,071,359 of JAMXBD010000281.1, read as the reverse complement.
AAATAAATTGCAAGACAATGAGCTTATATGCTCTAAATAATATATATAGCTATATAGATATTTAGGTAGTTATGAACATAAAAGAATCATAAATGAACATAGAGGAATTATGATTATGAACAAAAACAAAGTATGAACCTATTGTTGCTTTCTTAACCTTCATGGTTTTAGAAAATACACATTAAGTTCATACTAAGTAGATGAACATGGAACTTCTTGAAAGCATATTACCTAAAAGAAAAAGAAGAGAGGAGCTCCTTGAAGACTTCTTGAGAGAATTCTTGAAAGAATTTGGGAGAGATTTTGATATAGTAACTTTAGAGAAGAAGTGGTGTGAAAGAAGTGAAGGTATGAGGGGGTATTTATAGGAAAATGTGGGAGATAATTTGTGTTAATTAAATAATTGAAAAATAAAACAATTTGAGGCATAAAAAGGGGGCCAGCGCTACTTCATGCATGGGAGAGGGAAATTTTTTTTTTTTTTTTGTTATTTTGTTAATTAAAGTAAGAAATGAAAGATGTGAAATTGTATTGGAAATGAAAATGTGTAAGAAATAGGTGTATAGGTTGTAAGAGTAGGTTGTAAAAAAAAGTATAGATAAGTGAATAGTGTAGAATAGTAGAAAATAGTATAATGTAAAAGTAGACATGACAATTAAATACCGGTAGTAAGAAAATACGAGTATAAAAGCGATATTTGATATTTTTAGCTACCAAAAAATTACGAAAGTGATATTTTTGGAAATCTTATATTTTTACGAGTCTAACGGTATATTCGGAATATTTTTCCTATTCCGAGCTCCCGGACACGTTTTTCGAGAACTGTATCCGATTGGGTTCAAAGGACACCCGAATTTTGAAAAACTGATATTTTTATAAAACCTATAGCTATTACGAACTATTATAACTAATTTTTCCAACTTCGTTTTCTAGGGCTTGAGAAAACGGCAATGCCGGACTTAAGCGGTTACGGTAAACTAGGGTTTGGTTGATTCTGGAAAATCCGATTGACTTCCGATTAGGGTTTAAACTATAATTCGAATCTAAAAATTTCGAGGATTTATAGTGTCAAAGTGGATGAACCAATGTGTCTTTTGGGGAAAAAAATGAACAAAAAAGAGGCAAAATCTGCCTTGGGCTAGGATCGAACCTGGGTCCTCTTGCTCCTGAACCTAGTGTGTCCATAGTCTGAACCATTAGGCCGTTGGCCTGTGCCTTGGTCATGTAGCTAAACCACTAATATTTAAGGCTTAAAAATAAAAAATATGTTATATCGAGCCCAAATAATTTTATATTTTTATTAATTTTTTCCTACATATACATATTATTATTTATTTTATTATTTATTTATTCCTCTATATTTTATTTCTCTATTTCCTATACTCCATTTGCTTGCTCCTCTTCATACCCATGATTCTTGTCACATTAATAAAAGAGTCGAACCAAAAACGTAATAAGATGTGCAAATACACAATAGAAGTGAAATGGAAATTATGGAAGAAGTCAATGCAAATGAAAGATAGTTTGGAAGTAATTAGAGAGGTGGTGAAATGATCCAAATTTAAATTCTATTTAATTTCCATATATATGTTTATTTATCTTTTTTTATTATACTATTTAGTATTATTAATTATTTATTATATTATATTTTTGATGAACTCAACATGACACTAATTTTTATTATAAATTTAAGCCTATTTTTAATTGAGCAAAAATTGGGTGTCTACACCCCTTGATAGTTTTGTCATGCATTTGTGGTTTCTCCTCAAACCATATAAGCAAAGTTAGTGTATTCTATTCTCTTGCATTATTTGGAGAGGAGAGTTATTTTGCCTAATTACCTCGGTAAGGATTTATAAAATGATGTCTCAGCCTTTAAAAAAAAAATTAAAAATTAAATATATCTTAATGCACTAATATTTTTTGACTTTAATCTAATGTGTGAATTTTATACATGTAAAAAAAAAAAAAAATTGTAGGAATGGCAAAGACAGGAGAGAGGGAGAATGGTATTTTCTCGTTAACCAAGAAATAGGAAGCATGGAAATGGAGGATAAAGGCCTAACAGGACAACCGAACGAGGTTTTCAAAAGGCCAGACAAGAAGATACACTTGTTAATTTTTCCCTTCGTAAGTTATTCTTCATGCACACAGGATCATTGTTCTTTTCTTAAATTATTTCCTTCTCTTTTGTTAATTTTTTTATTACTCATTAGCCAAGTAAAGAGAGGGACCTTCTTCTTTTTGTTTTGTGAAGCCTGCCTCCTATGTTGCTTTGTTTGTGGTAGTTTTAGTAGATCTCATTGAGGGTTTTGAATCGAGAACAAGCGAGGATTTCATCTGTATAAGGATTCGGATGTTGGTCTTTTATCCTTTCCATACGCTAACTCTAGTCTTATAGAGAGATAGAGATCCCGGAGGAAACCATGGCTTTGATGATATCGTTGAGAATCTTGGGGAGCTGTGGGCTGAGTGGATCATCAGAGGATTCATCATGCTCAGCCTCTCTCTACCGGTTTTCCTCACTCTGTTTTCTCCTCTGAGAAAATGCACCTCAAATATGATTATAAGTGCACTCATTTGGATATCTTACCTTTCTGCTGATTGGGTGTGTGAATATATCATTATTTTTCTTTATATTATTGAACACGTGACTTATGTTTTTAGTATCATGTGTCTTTTCTTTGTTTTGTTTTATGTATAAAAGAGATAATATCTTTTTGTATTAGTTGGACTTTTAACAACTTTTTCACATACTAAAAAATACTTCTTTGTTTTGTTTGACATGGAGGAGTTCTTCAAATCAGATCGAAATCATCCTTTCTGATTCAATTAGTGACCGATTGTTTCCATATGGTATCAAAGCAATCTGGTAACAATCCTGACTTCTTTTCTTTCATCATAGTTTATTGTTCTTTGTGTAGCAACATAGTTTTCTAATGGCGTTAGCTATGAATGTCGATCCTCTGTTTTTGTCTGGTTCGGATACACCAGAAATGATCATCACTAATATAGCCGTTAATGGAAACAATTTTATGGCGTGGAGTAGATCCATACGGTTAGCATTAGGTGCTAAAATCAAATTAGGGTTTCTTGATGGAACTATTCCGAAACCTGAGGAAAATTCTTTGGATTTTGTGAAGTGGTCCACTTGTAATCATATGGTACAGCGTTGGATCTTAAATTCAATGACAGCGGAACTTTCGCAAAGCTCTATTTTTGCTCAATCCTCACATGATCTATGGAAGGAGATATGTGATCAAACGGTCAAACAAACGGACCTTTGATTTTTCATCTACAACATGAGATCTCAAATATTAGACAAGGAAATCTTAGTGTAACAGCATATTACAATCAATTAAAAGGTTGTTGGGATGAATTACAGTCCTTTTATCCTCTTCCTATGTGTATGTGTGGAAGGTTGAATTACTGTACTTGTGATCTAAAGGATAGGCTACAAGATTTTGATTCTCAAAATAAACTCATGCAATTTTTGATGGGCTTGTCTGAAGTTTATGAATCTGTTCGTAGCCAAATCCTATCTATTGATCCTCTGCCATCTCTTCATTGAGCGTTTTACTTGGTGACACAAGTTGAGAAAAAAAAACAAGTGTCCAATTTATTGACAAGTGATGCTAGTGCCTCTGTTTTTGCTGCGAACCGAGCAGTTAGAAGAGGAAATACCATACAATGGAAAGAATATAAGAAAGGAAAGGGATTTTGTAAGCACTGCAAGATGGATAGACACACAATTGATTCATGCTTTGAGTTGATTGGATACCTGGAGTGGTACAAAGGAAAGAAAAACTTGCGAAGAATTAATGCTAAGTCTAATCATGTTGCAGCTCATACTTTTAATGAACAGGTACAGGAAAACACAGTAGAAACACCTCGTGATCATATTACAGATTGCACTGAAGATAATTGCATTGATCCTCAAACTTTTTAACAGATGTACAAAGAGTTTGTGAAGATGATGAAAGGTAAAAGTTTCTCAAATGGCAGGGTATGATCTAAAGAAGTTGTTGTAACTCAATTTGCAGGTACATGCAATCCGCTTGTTAATTTGGCTGTTTCTAACATAAATGATGGTTCTTGGATTATTGACACGAGAGCTAGTGATCACATGACACCACATCTTGATTACTTTTACACTAAAACTTCCCTTAAAACACCAGCCATTATACACTTACCTGATGGAACACAAAAATCTGTCCATTTGGAAGGGACTGTCCAGCTCACTCCCCATCTTATTCTTCATAATGTTCTCTATGTACCCGAATTCAAACACAATCTTCTTTCATTCCTAAACTCCTTGCTGACCAATCCCTTATTGCTGTTATTGATAATAATTTTTATCAATTTTAGGACCCAAGAACTCATAAACATAGCAAAAGCTCAAGCAATGTGTGGATTGTATGTGCTAAATTTGGAGCCCATTAGGAAGTTAAGTGTCAAATCTAGTCCTTGTAATCAGTTGTCTACTGATTTTTCACATGTTGTTTCCAATAAATCTTGCTCTAATCTTCATTTGTGTCATGAAAGATTAGGACATACTTCATTGTCAAAACTCAAACACTTGAGTAGCTGTTCAGATTACAATTTTTCTAATTTCTTTTGTGAAACTTGTAAGGTTGCTAAAATGCATCTTCAACCTTTTTCTCGAAATGAACACATGTCTAGTTTTGCTTTTGAGCTGTTGCATATTGACTTGTGGGGTCCATATCATGTAGCCATTAGAAGTGTTGACCATTATTTTCTCACTTTAGTTTATGACTACTCACGAGGAACTTGGACTTACTTATTAAAATATAAGTCACAAGTGCCATCTACTTTGAAGAATTTCCTTGCATATGTGTTGAATCATTTTCATACTTGTCCCAAATCCATACGGAGTGATAATGGAGCAGAATTTTTGGGAAAAGAATGTTAATATATCTTTTCTAAACATGGTATCATTCATCAAAGAAGTACACCATACACTCCTCAACAAAATGGAAGAGTAGAGAGGAAACATCGACATCTTTTAAAGACTTCCTGTGCTTTGCTTTTGCATTCTGGTTTGCCTAAATTGTTTTGGAGAGATTTTATCCAAGTAGCTACATATTTGATTAACCGCATGCCTATGAAATTATTGAATTGGAAAACACCTTATGAGAGGTTGTTTGGACACGTTCCTAAATATGATCATTTACGCGTTTTTGGATGTTTGTGTTTTGCTACTGATGTTAAGCCACACAAAGATAAGTTTGAGCCCAGGGGTCGAAAATATATCTTTTTGGGTTATTCTAATGGACACAATACCTATAAGGTATATGATCTTGATGAAAAGAAGCTGATGATAAGCAGGGATGTTGAGTTTGTTGAAGGAAGATTTCCTTTTAAGGAGTCCGACATGTGTTCATTTCCGAGTCCTCTTGATGGTTCTTCTGTTCTTTTTCCAATCACTAATAAGTCCTATACGCATACTCCTTCACCTTCTGATGATTTGCCTATTTCAGGCTCTGAATCCTCTTCTGGTCAATTTGATACACTTCCCTTATCTCCTGATTCATTGTCCGATGATCCTCTTTCCTTGTCTATTGCTCTTTGCCTGAGACACAACCATCAAATACTGTTCCTCTTTAGTCTGATATTTGGAAATCTAGTCGTATTACTCGACCTCCTAGTTGGCTCCAATCTTAGGTACATTCAATTCACACTGCCTCTTTGTCTTAGCCTAACTCCGTTACTTTTACAGCTACACCCCTTTATTTTCTTTTTCTTCCTTCACTTCTTATCCTACGAATATGTGAAATCATTAGCTAATGTGTTTCTAACTCAAGAACCATCCTCTTATGTTCAAGCATCCAAAGATAATAGGTGGGTTGAATCCATGAACAAATAGCTTGAGCGGAATGGAACATGGGAACTTACTACCTTGCCTAAGGGCAAGCATACTATTAGGTGCAAATGGGTTTACAAGATTAAATATAATTCGGATGGAAGTGTTGAACGATTTAAAGCTCGTTTAGTTGCCAAGGGGTATACACAAGTGGAGGGTGAAGATTATCATAGCACTTTCTCTCCCATTGCACATCTCACCACAGTTCGAATTCTTTTAGCTATTGCATCTGTTTCTAATTGGCTAATTCATCAAGTAGATATTAATAACGCTTTCTTACATGGATTTCTTGATGAAGAAATTTATATGATTCCTCCTCAAGGGTATACTAAAGCTAAGGATGGACAAGTTTGTCGTTTGTTGAAGTCCTTGTATGGACTTAAACAAGCATCACACCAATGGAATTTAGAGATTTCAAAATTTTTACAGCAACTTGGATTTGTGCAATCTACTCATGATCACTCCCTTTTTACTCGTTCATCTAATGCTGGTTTTATTTTCATATTACTGTTTGTAGATGACATGTTGACAGGCACTAATGTTCAACTCATTTGTGAATTGAAAGAGCAATTACATTCCACCTTTTCTATCAAAGATCTTGGAGAAGCTCGGTTCTTTTTGGGACTTGAAATTTGTCGCACTTCACACGACATTCGGTTGAATCAACGGAAGTTTCTCTTGGATATCTTAACTGATACTGGTCTTACTGCTGCTAAGCCAATTTCTATCCCTCTTCCTTCTGGTTCTACCTTGTATACTAATGCAAGGGATCTCCTTGATGATGCTACTCACTATTGTCGTTTGATTGGACGACTCTTTTATCTCACTCTTACATGGCCTGACATTTCTTATGCCGTACATAAATTGAGTTAGTTTGTGAGAGCCCCACGTGTTGCTCATCTTTGTGCTACTTATCATCTTTTACGCTATCTTAAAGGATCAGTGGACTTAGGATTATTTTACTCCTCTGCTGGTTCCTTTAATTTACAAGCCTATTCTGATGCGGATTGGGGCGCTTATTTACTTGATCGGAAATCAATCACCGGGTTTTGTGTTTTGCTTGGAAACTCCCTTATTTCTTGGAAGACAAAGAAGCAATCAACAGTTTCAACGAGCTCCACAGAGGCGGAATATCGCAGTATGAGTAGTACTGCTAAAGAACTCCTTTAAATATCTTACATTCTTCAAGATCTTTGTGTGCCTTCTTCTTCATCTATTATTTTATACTGTGATAACAAGTCAGCTCAAATGCTTGCTGATCATCCTTGTCATCATAGTAGAACAAAACTCATTGCTATTGATGCCCACTTTGTTCGACCTCAAGTTTCTTCTGGCTTTCTGGTGATTGCTCATGTGTCCTCCAAGAATCAATTGGCTGATCTCTTAACGAAATCAGTTCCAGAACACCAGTTACACTTCATTCTTTCCAAGCTGAGCCTTTCTCTGGCTCCATCTTGAGAGGGGGTGTGAAATATATCATTATTTTTCTTTATATTATTGAACACGTGACTTATGTTTTTAGTATATCGTGTCTTTTCTTTGTTTTTTTTTTTTTTTTGGTATAAAAGAGATAATATCTTTTTGTATTAGTTGGACTTTTAACAACTTTTTCACATAATGAAAAATACTTCTTTGTTTTGTTCGACATGGAGGAGTTCTTCAAATCAGATCGAAATCATCCTTTCTGATTCAATTAGTGATTGATTGTTTCCATAGGGTGGCTACATTTATAATTGGACACATCGCCACAACCCAAAGAGACATCTCCAATGATACGGGGAAACTCATGGTCTTTTGGGCAGCTTTCCTATTGGTGCATTTGGGTGGTCCAAGCACCATTACTGCATTAAACTTGGAAGACAATTCCCTCTGGATCAGAAACTTGTTTAGTCTCATCTCTCAAGTCGGCGCCATATATTATGTCTTTGTTCGGGTTCGAATTATGTCTACCAGCAAATTAGTGGTGCCGACAATTTTGGTTTTCATCTCTGGAATCATCAAGTACTCAGAGAGGACAGCTGCCTTGTATCTTGCAAGCACTGGTAAGTTAAAGGACTCCCTGCTTAAATATTCTGTGGAGCACAAAAATGGAGGAGCCAGGAAAACATATGATTTGGGAGATCCAAAGGATCTTCATGATGATGTTGTGATCATGAAACATGCCCACCACTTGTATGAAGTGTCTAGAGGGGTTATATTGGATCTTGTCATTAGCTTCGATTAGCAGGGTAAGATTCGTGAGTTCTTGCAAAATATAAATCCAGAGGAAGCTCTTAATCTGATCTCTTTAGAGCTTAACTTCTTCTATGAAGTCCTTTACACCAAAGCTATTGTGTCGTACTCTGGTTTGGGGCTTTTGTTTCGTGGTTTATCCTTAGGTACTATCATTGTCGCACTTGTGTGGCTTCTTCGATTGAGCGAGGATTCGTACAGCAAGTTTGAGGTGAAACTTAGCTATGCCTTGCTCTTTGGTGCCGTTGCCCTTGATGGTATAGGGTCGTTCATGATCTTCTTCTCCAATTGGCCGGTTCCTATAATTGCGAGTTTCAGAAAGGCATCAAAAGCTGAAAGTAGAATTAAGAGCTACTTTACTATTCAAAATCCACCAAATTGGGTTCGACGTCAAACAAGAATCGAAGACGTATGTCATTCATTTGCGAAAACGCTTGTAATTTTCAAACGGTGGTCAGAATCCATATCACAGTACAGTTTGATATCCAGTGCTTTGAGACGACCATCACAGGGAATCTACATACTCTGTCCCTACCCTCCTCTCTGTAATTGCATGCAATCCTTTTTATTTTATATCGTTCTTTTTTGTTATATTCTTTATGAATTATCAGAGATGGTAGTTGAATGTGCTGTGACAATATCCTATTTATGCCACATTACTAAACTGGGTCTTAATGAAGTGTTCGATCGCTTGAGATACGTATCGAAAGAGCCCATTCCAAAGGAGTTGTGGGAATTCATCTTTACTGAGCTCAAGAACAAATCAAGTCGTGCACAAAATCCCGAATCATCCAACAAGGTGGTAATTAAAGCTAAAGGAGGTTTTGTTCTTGAACTTGAAGGCGATGATGATTTTATGGATGGCTGCAAGTGCGAGGAGATCATGTGTCCTAATAGGCCTGACTATGATGAAATTGTTCTTTGTTGGCATATTGCCACTGAACTGCTCTACCATGTTGAAATTTATAAAGAATCGTCTTCTATGCTGGCAGATGAAGATCGGATTTTTGGAAAGATCTTGTCTGACTATATGTTATTCTTATTAGTGAAGGAGCCAACAATGACATCTACGGTGGCTGGAGCTGGTCAAATTCGATATAGAGACGCTTTTACTGACACTTTCGATGCGGCCAAAGAGTTAGTAAAAGAGTCTTATGAGGAGTTTAAAGCTGTATAGAATGAGGCGCGGAAATTGTGTGGAAGCGAAAGTGACCGTGGAGTGCCACTAACAATCCATGCCATACACGAGACTAAATCTGTCTGGTCCAAAGCCTGCAGAATGGCCAGGGTATTGAAGACCGAGCGCTTTGATGAAAATAAGAGGTGGAGAATGATAGCCAAAGTTTTGGTACAGGTTCTTTCATAAGCAGCCAGCCGATGCAAAGGAGAAGCTCATGCTCAAGCACTCGGTACTGGTGGAGAGAGCTGATCACCATTGTTTGGTTATTGATGTTCCATTTAGGCTTATCGCAACGAGAAAGCATTGAAATTGTAGCATCTGATATAGATAATACCTGAAGGTGGGTTGTTTAATTTACCTTTAGCCTTTATTTAAATATCTTTACCATATTGGAGTCATGTAATTGAAAATGTTTTCTAATAGCTATTATATATGTATGTATATGTTATTCTAGTTAATGCATGTCTAGTTTGGACATCCATGCAGTTTTAAAAAGCCTGATACCTGTATAATTAGATTAAACAAAAACTATGAGATAAACAACTAAATTTATCACGGCCTCATTATTATTATTATTATTAGATGGGTTAAAATAAAAAGAAGAGTGATTTCAAAAACATTCATTTATTTGTAATCAAGAGTAATTGTGCATTCCGATGGTATTTTTAGACGGCAGCAGAGACCACCAACTTTGGTGGTACTAAATAATCATGAAAAAAAAAAAATATATATATATATATAATATATTGAATCAATTTTGTAATGACATGCTGAAATTATTTTCGCATAACAAATATCTTTGGTTGACCCAACCATGATAATAGATTGTGCTCATTCTGGCAATGTGATCAACATTGATGCCTTGAGTAAAAATAAGAATAAATAAATAAGAAAATACCGTTCAGAGCTTTTATTGGATTGAACCATTAGTGGGGCATATTGTATATGATGAGAGAATTGCATCTTTTAGAAGTACATTATAGGAGGAAGGAAAAAATAAAAATATCTTTGACAATGTTCGCTGATCAAGATTTGGAGATGCAAAGACATTAAGAAAGGTGACGTTGGAGACTTGCCATAGGCTATGCACTTGACACATAATGCAAAACGACACCAAACATTTAAGAAAAGTGAAAAAGATGGATTCAGATTTTAAAGCTTGTATTTACAAGTTTGAAGACAAACTAGAATTAGAAAATGAATTTGCAGAAATGATTGGAAGGTCTAATATGACCAAAAGTATATAGTATAAGCTCACTTTGGCTAGTTGCCGTGCCCGCGATATAGCGTTCTTTCAATTTAGATTGTTTGTCATTAATCAGAGTTATATAAATAAAAAACGAATATCGTCACTCATAAATCGATCAAAATACATGTTAAATATAGATTAGATACAAATGTAGATTAAATATAGATATAAATATATATATAGATAAATACAAATAAAAATCAAGCAATTCAAATGGCTCTAAAAGTAGGTAGTTGTTAATCATTTTATAAATCAGTGCAAATTATAAATGTATCATTTCTATTTACTTCATGTGTATTTACTTCCTTTGTTTGAAAATAAGCTTTGAGCCCCTTTTTTCTTATTTAAATAGAAAAGGAAGTGTTTTTAGAGCCTATGTTATTATCTACCTTAATAAAAGTAATTTTAAAAATTACTAAAACAGAAAAAATAAATAATTAAATAAACTTTCATCCTCAAATGACGTTTTTGCTAGATAATCTTACTAGCGGACAATGGGATTTTGCTATTTACTAAAATGAATGACTTACATGCCTTGCAGGAGGGAAGAGAAGGAGATTGATAATTATTACACAACCTATACATTATGTTAATAAATTTCCAAAATGTAGCGGGAGCAATTCATTATTGACGGTAATTCTTTTAAATCTATCATTTCCTTTATTATGGACGTGAAAATTTTGTCTGTTTTTTTCATTTTCCCAACACACACGTACACAGGACACAGATGCTATCTATACGGTTCATCACACACCTTGCACTGGTCTACTTAATACATACAATTCCGTATATCTAGAGGTCCCTTCAGTCCCAATCGGGTATGAGCCATGACCCAATTCAAGGCGGGGTGGTTTAGACCGTGGAGAGCGGTTTGGATCCTTGGACCCGCGCAGGTCTAAATGGGTCCAGCCCTTTTGAAAAAAAAAAAAATACACGTTTTCAATAGAAAAAAATTATGCTATAATTATTACAATAATACAACACCTTAAAATTCCAAAAACATATAGCACAAGTAATTTACCCAATAAATTATTTTGATTGATTATTATACTTATTTTCATGAAATAATGTTTAACTGTAAGGTATTAAAATAATCCAAAATGGACCTTTTCTATCAGAATATAATACAATTAGCAGTGTGAGGAGAACATTATACCTTACCTCAGTTACATGTCTAGTGCATGTTTGTGTTTCAATCATAAAATTATGGAGCAGGTTTTGAGTTTTTTTTTTTTTTTCCCACTGGCCAAACTTTTTTGGACCAGCTGGTTCTGATTGATCCACAAGATAGACCAGTGTAGGACCCCACCAACCTGGTAGGTCTCCCTAGTGGTTCTGAACCACTCTAAGGGGCAAGTCCAATGCTAGACCTACCATGGCTAGTCCAGATCGAGTCCTAATCTGGACTCGACCCAGAGAGATGTCTAGGTAAATCAATGCTTAGATGGATGCATATATACAGGTAACGTATGATATGTAGCAAAGATATAATCATCTTGCCCTTATCATAATTAATCGAAATAGCCCAAGGGTAAGCTATAATCATTGAAAAGAATACAAGCCACTCAAAACAAGTTGCTCTAAGATCCTAACCCGTGTCTCAGGTTTTAGTTATTTTGATGCAGCAAGTTAGCATAAATACAAACTAGAGCACTCACAGAGTGACCTAAATCACACAATAATTGCAAATGATACAATCTCAAAGAGAAAATTCTTTCAATTTCGAGTTTCAAAAGTATATGATAAGTTCCAATAAGAAAGACAAGTTTAAAGGACTATTTATACTATTATATAGAAAACCTATAAAAATAACAAGAAATAAACCATGCATCAATGTTGATAATATAGGCTGGTAGTGCTAGCGGCCTAAAATTAATGCTGGCGGTTTTAAAACTTGAAAGACAAAACTGGGCAATGTAGGCCGGCTCTAACACCGATGGTATATCTTCTAAGGCCAGCGGCGTTTAGGCAATCTAGTGCTCTTCCTCCTCTTTTTCTTAGATGATTCCCTCTTATTCAAATATGTGTTTACTATGTCGTCCGCATTTTTCTCTCCCACCTGAGAAGAACTTGACCCTATGTTCTCTTCTAGATATAACAGTGTATCATCTAGGTAGAAAGAAAATGTATCAGCCACAATAAAAGTCTTTGACATGCTCATAGTATTGGGCAATCCAACCACATAGGCATTGTCATTAATCTTTTGCAAAATCAGGTGTGGGTCATACTTCTTGAGCTGCAGCTTACTGTACTTCCCAATGGGAAACCTCTCTTACCACAAGAATACCATCACTTGATCACCTTTTGAGAACAATTGCTTTCTACAATGCTTATCTACTGCTGCTTTGTACTTGGCATTGGATTACATTATCTTCTTTCACACTTTTGTTGTTACATTCTACCAATGCTTTGCTAAATTCTTTATTTCAACACTAAACTGAAAACTTCGAGGAAGCTTGACAAATCTAAAGCATGTTGAGGAATTTTGGTATAAACAATAGAGATTGGAGATTTCCCTATTGTTCTATGAACCACACTATTATAAACAAACTCTACCCGAGCTAGTGCAATATCCCACTACTTCGACTTCTTTTCATGAGACAAAACGGCCCCTATACAACTCCATTCGCATCACAATCCACTTCAAACAACTTATCAAAGTCAAGTAATGCTAAGACGGGTGCACTACATAGCTTTTCTTTTAGAACAGCAAAGCTGCTCTCAGCTTCCTCACTCCACTGAAACTTCCCCTCCCTTAAGCACTCAGTAAAAAGAGCAGCAACAATGCTAAATTACTTGATGAATCTCCTGTAAAAGCTAGCCAACCCAAGGAAACTTCGTAATTCAGTGATTGTTCTTGAAATAGGCCATCCTCTAATTACCTTCACCTTCTCTTCATCTACTTGAATCCGATTACTACTAATTACACAACCCAGAAACAACAACTTGCTAGACATGAAGATGCACTTCTTCATATTCACATAAAGCTTATTCTTCTTTAGAACTGTTAGCGCCTCTCTTAAATGTTCAACATGCTTCTCCTCCGATTTATTGTATACTAGGATATGATCGAAGTAAACCACAACAATGTGACCAATAAAAGGCTTCGGTACCTAGTTCATGGCATGCATTGATAGTCTCAAAAGGCCTTTATTTTTAGTACTCATTGCATATGGTTTTTTTATGGATTTTATGTGAATTTATCAAGAAAAGGATACTTAAGTGCTTAAATTTGATTTCAAGGTTTAAAGAAAACATTTGAAAGATTTAAGGATGATGTGAGCAAAAATGAGATGAGATTTGACAAAGTATTTAAAATATTGATTTTCACATGTACACAACCTTCAGCATGGCCATGCAGACACTAGTGTTGGAGTGTAAAAAGTGACCAGAATCTATCCTAATTTGTGCATCAGCTGCTACATAAGTAGTGTAGAGAGTTGTGTTGAAGGAGAGAAATTCATCCAAGAAGAAAGAGAACAAACTCCAGGGTGCACAACATTGAGTACAGCCATGGTGTTCGCAACATCGAGTACAGCCATGTAGAACTTCCATCGGTTACATATCTATAAATAGCCACTTTTCTTCATAGATTATCATCCCTAGACATTCTAAAAATCCTAAGAGAGCAAAAATAAAGAACTTCAAGAAGGAGAAGTGTTTGAGCTTCATTGGAAATCACAAGATGTCAAAAAGGGTTTTATTGTTTAATTATGTTTATTGATTATTTCTCTAGATCTTCTATGTTTATTGTAAACCCCACAAGGGAGTAAATCTTTGTGCCCTAATTCTTGTGGAACTCTAAACCCCCATATGATTTGAATTGCTTCTAATTTATGAAAAGTTTATGCCTTTGTATCTATTCATGTGTTTTAATTATCTTGTGATTGATTTATGCACAACATTGATTACATGTATGATTCTTCTTAGATAGAAAGAGGTTGCATATAGTGAAACACATCCTCATGAATAGAGAGATTACATGTTTTACCTAGAGGTAGGGAAACTTTGGTTTTCTGCATAAAGATTTCATCTTTATTTAGGAATCCTAATCTCTAATGCAATCTTATGTGACATTAGTGAAGGAAATGTCTCCACTATATCATATAAGATTAGGAATTGATTAACTCAAGGGAGTAATTGATTTAATTGCATGATTCTACAGTGCAAAGTGTAAACAACTCATTAATTGATATTTTATTATAAAAAATTAGGGTTTATGGTGGATTAAGATGAAGGGTAGGTCTGTGATTGAATTCATCCTTTAAAAGAACTCTTATTTAACTATTAGTGTTATTAGTTAGATAAGTAAAAGTTATAATATCATATCAATTATTAGGTTAAATAATAGAGAAATAGTAATACTAGTACTTAATATCTATATCCTAGAGGACAACACCCGTATTAATTCTATTCTACAATTGATAGATGTGCTACCTTAGAGCTTGTCGTAGGATTTTTATTAGATTTTATTATTTATAATTTGATACGAATGGTACGCTTTTATCTCACATGAAGGTGTTTAATGCGTTGCTTAAGTTGAAAGGCATGACTAGTTGATGTAGATTTTTCAATCACAATCAATCAAATTAAATTGAAACCTTATTCTTACTTTGTGACTAATCCTAGGCAAGCTTGCCTATTTATCGTAGTATCGGTGTAAGCACAGAGGGTCATTCTACTAGGATCTATAAGTACTAGTAATTACCTTAATTCTACTATTTGGCTAGTTTAAATCGAATATAGCAAGAATAATTAATAAGTACTTAATTTACTAACCCTAGAAAAAATAATATCACGCCTTCAATATATATATATATATATCTCAATCACAAAACATATCACTAATCTTGATTCACTACTAACTCTATTCAAACTTCTATAAAAATGTTTATTAATGGATTGTTATGTTCTTGAAATGCAAGAACCCTAGATTCATCAATCTCTCTTTCAAGATGATTGAATTCTAATTCTATATGCTTAAAGGAAATTTCTTTCATCAATAGATGCATATAAAATAGCCTTAAAGATCATGGTTCCTTAAAAAGAATAAATCTTGATGCAGAAAATTTATGCAATCTATATCTAGAATCACATTCAAATCTCTTTATTCATATAGATCTATTCAATTAGATGAAATGCCTTTCTATCTAAAAGAAATCAAGCATGCAATTAGTTATGGCCACAAATCATTCACAAGAATAATAAAGAATATATGAATAGATTCACAAAACATAAACTTCCATTAACAAAATAATTCAATCTCTACATTAGGGTTAGAGTTTTTCAAGACCTAAGGTAAAAAGATTTATTTTTCCATATGAAGATTATTACAATGATAAAACATGGAAAAATCGATAGAAAACGTAGTTACAACCCTTAAAGATGTAGTCTTGTGATCTCCAATAAGGTTTGGCATTTTCCTCTTCAAAGCACTCTAGCATTAATAAAAAGAATAAGGAATTATGATAAAGACGAGTTAGGGCGCTATTTATAGGAAGGGAAAATTTTCTTCTGCATGACCATCCTACACAGCTTGTGTTCGGAGTGGTGTACAATGAAAACTGGTGAAAAATGTCGATTGAAGAAAGAAGGTCCCTTTGTACGCTGGCGGCTTTGAAGTTTATGCCGCCAGCCTTGAGAGTTAAGCCGTCGGCCTTCATGTCGGCTTATAGTGAAAAACGTTTTTGTCCATTTTTTATTGTCTACACGAGCATCCTACATAGCTTATGTACCTCCTTATGTACTTTAAAAATGGTTGCTGGTTATTTTTTATTTCCAGCACCAATGTTCTAAACAGCTTGTGTAGAAAGGCATGTATGTTGTAAATCTTCTAAATTCCTATTTCTTCAACAAAATCTTGCTTAACTCATCCAATTGTCTTCATTAATCTCGAAATCTTCCTTTATCCATGAAATTAAGATTTTAACTCAAATATGTATCCATTTTCTTTAATAATTCACATAAGATTAATATAATATACTATTAAAACAATGTGAATAATAAGGGTTTTTAGACACTTATCAAACATCTCCACACTTAACCATTCGCTTATCCTCAAGCAAACAAATTCTGGACAAGATGATCCATCATCAATTATACTAAAAAATTATTAGAATTTTTCAACTCAACATAGCATTCCTTCAGTTTCCAAATAATGATTTATTAGTTCTTACCGCTTTAACCTACCATAGTTGTAATTATACTTGGCATATTATAGTCAAAGCTTTAAGATTAATCTAAGTAAATCAAACTATTACCCTCAAATTTTTTTTAAAAAAAAAGAAATATAAAGTCAAACAGAGTAAAAGCAACTTGTTTACAACTCACCACTTATCAAAGAGCATATAAACTGTTCAACTACCTCTGTAAGCACAATAACCCAAAATGAAAGTATATAGTATCCATCATTCCCCTAGATTTTTTCTTTCCTCTTTGATTTAAATCTCTATAATATTCTTTTAATAACCTTAAAAGGGACGGGTTTTAGCCCGCCTCTTTTCAGCTCAGTGTTTTTTCTATCAATTAGTAAGGTCAAACTTCGCTCTTCTAAAGGACCAAAGCCTACCCATACTAACTAAGCATTTATATTCAATTTAGCACAACAATTGATTGATTTTTCAAAGAGACTAGTATAGAAGAATCACTAATTGATTGATTCCATATACACCTTTTACTAAAGGCTATAAGGGATCTCAAATTTTTTTAAAAGTAAATATACTAACCAACAAGTTAGAAACACAACCATTTAACTGTAAAACTAGGGACTTCGACCTCTTCGACAACCCTAGAGTCAATCATTGAATAGCAAGTAAATTTGCCCCTACTTAGATTTCATCCTAAAACTTTAACTAAGTATACCAAGTTCAAAATAGGTGAGTAAGGCACACAAAGTCTTTTTCACTTTAACATTTGAATGCTAAATCTATATTTTAATGAGTACAATTTAAGGACTTTCAACAATTTTTTAACAATACATGTCCTTTAAGTAGGAGACTTTTGAATACAAGTGCATTAAAACAATATAATCATGACCTAAATCCTAAATCTTTCTTATATATCCCTTCCCCACACTTAAAATGAGACATTGTCCCTAATGTCTTCTACAGTAATTCAGCTCAAGGAAAAGAAACAAAAAGGAAGAAAAGAAAAATTAAAAACAAAGGAACTAAGACTTTCTCGGTTTTAGATTGAAAACATAGCAAATCATTAGGAAGTTATGGTTGTGGAGAGCATATCAGCAAAGCTTACATTTGAGATCCAGTAGAAGTTTATGCTACAAAGAAAAGATGAAAAAGCAATAATAATAATTAAAAAAAAAAGATAGCTAAAAGACTTCAAGAGAAATGAATAAAACCTAAATCAAACATAGCTAGGTTACCTCCCATGAACCGCTGTTGTTTTATGTTGTTAGCTCGATGTCCTTCACAATTAGCTCAAGTTGGTGGTTTTTCAATAGTGGTTTTAACTACGCCTTAAAACTTATAGATATTTCATTAAACCCATTTTTAATTAAAATCCTTTCAATAGGTCTTGACTGAGCTATAACATTCTACATCTCAGGGTTCTTTTGGTCTTTTTTGTCTTCATGTGTCATATTTAACTCTAGAACATCCTTACAAAGAGTATCCTATATATAACCTAAAATAGAACCATCAATAACATCAACAAAAAAACAATAATCATTAGATGTCAGGAATTGATCAAATGTTGTTGGGATCTTCATTACAAACTCCTCTTCTCGACTATGAGTGTTACCTTGCCATCCCATATACCAATAACAACTCTTGCACTTGTTAAGAATGGTCTTCCCAGAATCAAAGGAACTTCCTTAGCCTTATCCATTTTAAGTATTACAAAATCCACTAGGAATGTAAAATCTCCCACCTTTACGAGGACATTTTCTAAAATCCATATAAGGAGCTTCATTGTATGATCTACCAATTCTAAACTCATTTGGGTAGGACGAGGCTCACCAAAACCTAATCGTTTAAAGAACGAATATGGCATCAAATCGATGTTTGCCCGCAGATCTATCAAGGCTCTTTCTTCATGCAATTCCCTAACTCGATACGAGACTATGAAACTTCCCGGATCCTTGAGCTTTGTTGGCAATGTACTTAGAATAATCACTGAACATTCATCTATAACCATCTCCGTAAATAGCTCTTTTAATCCACTGTTATCGAAGAATGTCTCCTCAAAAACTTTTGCATGTTCAGGCATCTACGACAAGGTTTCAACAAGTGGTAAATTAGCATTTAATGTTTTAGAAGGTTCCAAAATTTTTACTTGACTGTTTAGTGTCATGATTCTTCTTCAAATAAGCTGGATATGGTATCCATGGCTTGTATGCTTGCACTTCAGGAGGTTGCTCCTTTGTTGTCAGCACCTCTTCTTCCTCATGCATCTTTCTTTTCTCGAAAATAACCTCTCCTTGGTGGTTAGATTGTAGATCATTTCCATTCATGAGGGTTATCACAATTACCTACTCTTTGGGATTTAACTCGGTATTACTTTGGAGTGAACTAGGTTGCCTCTCAGATAACATCTTGGAAAGTTGCCCAATTTGGTTCTTCAAATTATGAATAAGGGCTTCTTAGTTCCTATGGCAAGCTCCAGAAATCTGAATAAACTGAGTCATTAACTTTTCTAAACCAGGTTTCTTCTCTTAGGGAGGAGGTGTAAGTTATGGTAACTATTGAGGTAATGGAAGCTAAAGTCCTTAGAATCATGGTGCAAGATAATTGGCCTTCTGCACGTTTCGGTTTTTAGCATAGAAAAAATTGGGATGATTTCTCCATCCTGAGTTGTACGTATGGTTGTATGGGTTGTTCTGATGCTACCTTGATTGCCAAGGTAATTCACCTGCTCAGGTGCTTCAATATACAAGTTGTCAACAATGGAAGTTACGTATTCAAATTGAGGCACTGGCAAGTTTTTCTATTCCATAACCTGCTTACTCAAAGCATCCATCTTCGCAAGTAAAGTGGTCATCATATCCGCTTCATACATCCTAACTACCTTCTGCTTTCCTCTATTATTACCCCATTGATAGTTGTTTTTTGCCATTTCTTCAAATAGTTTTAGGGAATCTTCAGGTGTCTTAGTGTTCAGAGTACCTCCAGCTGAGACATCCAT
The DNA here is from genome assembly GCA_024138025.1 of Combretum micranthum. NCBI lineage: Eukaryota > Viridiplantae > Streptophyta > Magnoliopsida > Myrtales > Combretaceae > Combretum > Combretum micranthum. The sequence goes on along the minus strand of JAMXBD010000281.1, from coordinate 1,051,673 downwards.
TAATTAGTGGGTAGCAGCGTTGAGACCATTATAAAATGTTTGTACCTGCGTCCAGTTAAGCATCTGATGATGTAGACACTTTCTCAGAAGACCTTTCCATCTCTGCCATGCATCATACAATGTCTTAAAGTCCTATTGTGTAAATGACGAGGTGCCATTCCTTAACTTAGCATCTTAGAAGGTGGAAAATAATTGTCTAGGAACTATTTAACCTTATCCTTCCAAGTCATGTTGGCACTTGGCCCCAATATGATAACCATGCCTTCACTCGTCCTCTCAATGAGAAAGGGAATAAGCGAATTCTCACTGCATCATTAGTTACTCCATTGTTTTTAAACATCTCACATATCTCCAAGAATGTCTTTATGTGAGCATGTGAATCTTCATCCGGTAATCCATCAAATTGGCAATACTGCTACAACAATTGAATAAACATACTCTTGCTCTCAAAATTGTTTGTTGCAATGGGCGGCTTTACCAAAGTTAGTCCAGTTCCATTCCGACTTGGTTTGGCACAATCTAAGTTGGTCTTTAGAGCATCTTCATTAATGACAGCCATTATGTTCAAAGCTTTATCCTCAAATATTAACCTCCTTGCAATGTCTCTTGCACTAGCTTTTAATTTTTTATGGAATATTCTATTGATCTCAAGATCTAAATCAAGAAGTCCTACAAATGAGCTTCTTGTCATGCACTTGCAAGAAACAAAAAATGGAGTTAGATTCTTATCAAGAATATCAAAAAATGAGAAAGAAAGAAAAATCATAAAATAAAAAAAAGTTACCTAAACTAGTAGACTTCAAGCATTCTAATATTGCCAAGTCACCGCCAACAGCATCAAAAACTTGATGTGGATTTTTCAATTACAATCAATCAAATTAAATTAAAACTCTATTCTTACTTTTCGACTAATCCTAGACAAGCATACCTATCGATCATATTACTGGTGTAACACAGAGGTCATTCCACCAGGACCTATAATTACTATTAATTACCTTAATTCTACTATTTTGCTAGTCTAAATCTAATATAGCAAGAATAATTAATAACTACTTAATTTACTAACCTAGAACAAATAATATCATGCCTTCAAATATATATAATATATATATATATCTCAATCACAAAACATACCCCTAATCTTGATTCACCACTAATCCTATTCAAAATTTTATAAAATGTTCATTAATGGATTGTTAAGTTCTTGAACTACAGGAACCATGAATTCATTAATCTCTCTTTCAAGATGATTGAATTCTAATTCTATATGTCTAAAGGAAATTTCTTTCATCAATAGATACATACAAAATAACATTAAAGATCATGATTCCTTAAAAGGAGTAAACCTTGATGTAGAAAATTCATGCATTCTATATCTAGAATCATATTCAAATCTCTCTATTCATATAAATCATTCAATTAGAAGAAATGCCTTTCTATCAAAAGAAATAAGACATGCAATTAATTATGTCCACAAATCAATCACAAGAACATTAATTATATATGAATAGATTTAAGAAACATAAACTTCCATTGATAAAATAATCCAATCTCTATATTAAGGTTAGGGTTTCTCAAGACCTAAGGTAAAAAGACCTATTTTTCTATATAAAGATGATTATAATGATAAAACATGGAAAAATCGATAGAAAACATAGTCAACCCTTAAAGATATAGTCTTATGATCTCCAATAAGGTCTAGCATTTTCCTCTTCAAAGCATCTATTTTTCTCTCTAGTGTTTATAAAAAGAAAAAGAAATTATGATAAAGACTAATTAGGACACTATTTATAGAAAGGGAAAATTGTCTTTTGCACTACCATCCTACACAGCTTGTGTTCGGGGTTATGTATAATGAAAACTAGTGAAAAATGTTAACTGAAGAAAGAAGGACCCCTTATACTCCAGCGGCTTTAAAGTTTATGCCACCGACCTTGAGAGTTAAGCCGCTGACCTTCACGCCAGCTTACAGTGAAAAACACTTCTATACATTTTTTATCGTCTACACGAGCATCCTGTACGGCTTATGTATCTCCTTATGTACTTTAAAAATGCTTGCTGATCATTTTTTATTTTCAACACCAGTGTTATACACGCTTGTGTAGAAAAGCATGTAGGTTGTAAATCTTCCAAATTCCTATTTCTTCGATAAATATTGCTTAACTCATCCAGTTATCTTCATTAAGCTTAAAATCTTCCTTTATCCCTAAAATTAAGATTTTAACCCAAATAAGTATCCTTTTTTTTTAATAATTCACATAAGATCAATATAATATACTATCAAAACAATGTGAATAATAAGGGTCTTTAGACACTTATCACCAGCTACTCATAAAGCCCTTTTTTTGGTTTTGAAGGCTGCCTGCCACTCTTCTCCTAGTCTGATCCTGATCTGGTGATAGTCGCTTCTCATATCAATCTTTGAGAACATCATAGCTCCATTCAATCGGTCTAGTACATCCTCTAGTCTGGGAATTGGAAACTTATACCCAATAGTGACTTTGTTAATGGCTCTACTGTCTATGTATATCCACCAACTCCCATCTTTCTTTGGAGTCAATAATGTCGGTACAACACATGGATTCATGCTTTCGCTAATAAAACCCTTCTAGAGCAATTCCTGTACTTTCTCCGATAACTCTAGAAATTAAGTCAATATGGTGTTGTATGTTCATCATGGGAGGCAAACCAACTAGTAAGTCGTTAGATAACACTTTGCTAAACTCATCCAATAGCCTCATGATACAATCTAGTACCTCTTCAATCTTCTCCTCCTTATCAACTGTCAGCACTTGGTTTACAATCAATGCATGTATAGTTTGGGATTTCTTCATAGCATCCTCTATCTCCTTCTCTGACTATATAGTTATAAGAAAGTAATGTCCCTCTACTTTGGAAGTTTCATGATGTTTTATTGAATTTTCAATTTCATCATCTACCTTCCTCAAATCATTGCTTTGTGTCGACATCATAAATTATGTGGTACATTCACGTATAAACTTCATTCCCTGATGACATCTTCGGTGTTGTTGAAACATGATCTCCTCATAATTAGAAGGAAGAAATCTTTCTTATAGTTACTTCATCTTATACCACGTCCTAACAAGTGTTTTCCCTTCATGACTTCTCCTTTTCTGCAATCTCTTCCACTATGTATATGCATAACCTTTAGGCATACATACTACCAACCTTACCCTCTTCTCCTCTAGCACCTCCATATAATCAAACAGCCGCTTAACCTCAGCAATCTAATTAACAAAACCCTTAATCCCTAAATCTCCTCTAAAATATGAAATATCTACACTTAACTTGAAATCATTCCTTCATATTCATTCTCACCTCCATAATAATCAACAAAATTATCACTTCTACCTCTATATTGACATCTACAACCACCATATGCCTTACCTCTTCCATATCTACCACCAATGCCTTGTCTTCATGGCTGCCTTTCTTCATACAAAATCACATCTTCCTCAAAAGTCTAAGCTCTTCAATTTGCAGCTATAGGTCGATTGATCAAATCGCCATAAGCATCTCTTGCCCTTAGTTGTCTCCCACTAACATCCATGTTTCTGCTGGTATCAAGTCCTATTGTGTCGAAAAGCTTAATTAGATCTTCAAAACGTTGTTCTGAACGTTAGATTCTCTGATTCATGGTGTCTAATACCACCCTTCGAGCTTGTGACTCAGTTTGCAAGGCTTCCACATCCTGAACAACGTCTGGGACGTGATCGCCTCCTAAGCCGTCGTCTCTTGACATCTTCATAGGAACTTTCCTGCTTTGATACCAATCTGATGCAATGAGTTAGCGTAAACACAAACTAGAGCATCTCATCGAGTGATCTAAATCACATAACAATTGCAAAGGATGCAATCTCATAGAGAACATTCTCTCAATTTAGGGTTTCAAAGTATATGACAAATTTAATCAGAAAGACAAATCTAAATAACTATTTATACTATTACATGGAAAACCTAAAAAAAACAAGAAATAAATCATACATCAGAAGCTGACAATATAAGCTAATAGTGTAAAATGAAAGCTAGCGGCTCAGAATTAATGCTAGCGGTTTAAAACTCAAAAGATGAAACTAGGGCAATGTAAGCTAACTCCAATGCCAGAAATGTATCTTCTAAGGCCAACGGTGTTTCTTCTAAAGCCCGTGGCGTTTAGGTGGCCTAGTGCTCTTCCTCCTTTCCTTTTTCGATGACTACCTCTTGTTCGAATATGTGACTGCTATATCATTCGCATCATATTTAGATATGTTTCATACTGCAATTGAACGTCAAGTTTTTAAACTATGAAAACAACACGTCTACCAATCTTTAAGGTAAGTTACCTTGAAGTGGGAATGCGAATTAGGGATAAAGTGAGTGGTGGTTCAACTTCAAGTAGAAGGAGAAGTGGGAATTGCAAAATAGATGGTGTTGGTGATGGTATATGTATATATTTATATATAAGTGCATATATATATATGAGATATTTGTCTATTTATCGATCAATCACAAAATTTTTTGAAAAGACATCAATAATATAAAAATAATTACATAACTAATGCTGCAAAATTGCATATGAGATATGTCATTTTGTTATTTTACAAAAAAAAAAAAAAAAAAAATTGCATGATTAAGATGTGATTTAAGATTAATATAAACCTTTAAAATTTGCAAGTAATAAATGTGATTTCAAATATGTTTTTGAAATCACAATTATTACTTGTGACTTTTGTATTTTTCTTGTTCTTCAAAAATTACATTAGAATATTATTATTTGTTAATTACAAAAAACTAAAATGTGTTTTGGCCTATTTGAAATTAACTGATTTGGGTTTTTTTTTTTTTAACAAATGACTTACCTGTGATACGCTTCATTTTGTCCTGTAAAAAAAATCCGTTATTTCTCACATGATTATCACGTCTTATAAAAAAAGGCCAAACAATTTCTCTTTCTTCATCCAATTTATAGAACAATAAAAGCTCTCCATTTGTAATGGTAGCAGTCCAAAACACTCACAATCCAGTGTTAAAAAAAATTATAACCCCTTAAATCTCCATCGAGCTTCCTAATTGCAAAATCTATTTCCACCCTTTTCTTTTCACGTTATGGATGATTGGTGGAAATGGGTTTTAAAAATAAATTCCAACTTTAATCCGGCAAAGGAGATTTCAAATGGGATTAGTGCATGTGGTTTGCTTGTGGTATTTCCATAGTTTATGGTAGCAGTTTATGAATTCTATGGAGATGGTGGTTTGATTTAGGTTGTGATCTGAGATTGAAGAATATGTCGGATGGAGTGAGTTTGAGTTAAGGATTAAGGTAGGTGGGTGTTAGGTGAATGTATAGATGACAGTAGTGGAAGTGTTGTGTGTTGTTTTGAAGGTGGTAGGTGCGTGATGAGTCAAATAGAGGTAGCGTGTTAGGAGGTTGAAGATGACCAAGAAATTAGTATTTCATGGGGTTTTTTTCTTTTTGCCATTGAATTTGTTTTATAGCAATTTTTTTCCTTTTCTTTTTGATGATTTATGTGGTTGAAAGCCTTTTTTTCCCTTGTCTTTAGCAGTAAGACAATTTTTTGGGTCAAGTATCGAGTTGCTGATTGTTTTTCAATGGAATGAAGTCAAGAAACATCATTGTTATGGCCAAATAACACTGTAATTATATCATTATTTAGCTTTTATTTTATTTCATTTTTCTTTTTACTTTCTTTTTTATAAATGAACTCCATTGAAGGTGTAAGAAGATAAATCTTTACAAATGATGAATATAGTTAGCTAGAGAAAGTGGGTCTCTAAATGAAGAAAGACAAAAGAAAGGGTGGATTTTTTTTCCTTCCTTTTTTTTTTTTTTTTTTTTTACAAGACATCATGTGAGGAATAATGGATTTTTATTTTACGAGATAAAACAGTGTATCATAGGTAAGTCATTTGTCAAAAAAATGACTCAGGTTAGTTAATTGTAAATATGTTAAAACACATGTTAGTTTTTTGTAATTAATCCTATTATTATTAATTTTCTACAATTATATTTTAGTAATTGTTTTTTTACGAAATTGATAAGTATGTGTTTCCAAAGTAGATCTTCAATCCAATTGTTTGTGAGTCGGGGAAAAGGAAGAAAATAATAAAACATTGCTTTAAACAATGCTTTTTGCATTTTCTCATTTGTTATTTTATTATTTTCTTTTTGTTTTAGCAATGAAAAGTGCTCATGGGAAATTACAATTTTCGAAAAAACTTTTCAAGTAGGTGTGCGATGAGTTAAAGAGTGAACAATACCAGGGAAATATATATATTTTTGGGTCTGTTTGTTTAGCTCTATTGGACAAATACAGATACTTTTCAAACTTTTTTCTAACAAATTATTTATTAAGAAATAGATATAGATAAAAAAAAAAGTTAGCAGTTCTCATGAAAAGATCAAATATAGATAAAATAAAATTAAAATTAGATATATTTATACATATCATTTCGATACAGATACAGATACAAATAAAAAACAGATCATCCAAATAGATCCTTTATATTACTTTGAGTTATATATTTTTGAAATGCATACGTACTTAGATTTGCATTTATGGTTTAATATAATGAGAAAATTAGGCTTTGGAGATAGAATTTTTGTCTCTAAACATAAATTTTTATTGTAAAAATCATCATCGCTGATTATTTTCGTAGAAATATAGCTTGTTTTACTAATTTTTTCTCCAAAAATTTGCGTTTAAAGCTCAATTTTCTTAAAATGTAACTTTTAAATATCTCTTTTTTTTTTTTCAAATTTTGGCTTTCACATTAATGTATAATAATATACTAAGATGTCATCTACCATATTTTTAGTATTTCTCATAGTAACTTTGTGTTTATAAACCTGTTTTGAATCTGCCAACTTTTATAGTCATCATTAAATGATTCGTATTTGGAAATTCTACTACTGTAAGTATTACTGTGGTCGTAAATTTTATTAGTTTATCTTTTTTATTATATAGAAAATCCTAGAGTTTCACATTGGGTCCCTCCAACAAGACCGTCTAATTAATCATCTTATTGTTAAAATATATATATATATATATATAGTGATTAGGGATGAATATTTGTGGTTCTGAGAATAGTGTCTCCATCTAGGACCGGGCAATAAAGCTATAACGCTCTAACTTGTTGGCAATTACAATCTGCCATTTGTCCTCTCTTATGTAAGACACGCAAAGGCTCTAAAATTAAATCCATAAATATAAACATATAAAATAATCTCCATGAAATCTCTTAGAGGATACATCAGAAGGTTCATAACCTGTTTAACATATAATAAAATTTCTTCAAAATATCCTATTGATCAAAATAAGTTAGCAAAACTAAAGCCAACAATTCTAGAAAAATTCCTAACTTCATAATCACATAACTCTTAGAAGCTATTGAAGACCCAAAACATAAAAATCCAAAATTCTTCATAACATACAAAAATCTTTAACATAATTCCAAATACGACATAAGATCTAAAAATTCTTTTCTCCTAATCTTGTATCTGAATTTATTCCTTAGCAAGGTAGTCTGGACTACTATCGTCATCCCCTTAATCTATATACAGATCATATTCAGATATATCATATACTATGTCGTCTTCACCTATACCTGAAAATGAAAGGAATGAGTGGAACACCCAATACGCCAAACTACAAAACAAATGCATATGCACACACAACATATATATCAAATGCAACTTATTCTAATGCAATCAATCAGATTATTATCTTTATTAAGCCAACCAAACAATATAGTTTAGAACTATAAAACCCTAATCCCAAACTTGAAGTAACTCAGACCCTTGAAAATCAACCAATTTTTGAAAATAGGAAATTATATACATATATTGGTGAATGGGTACTCCTCAAATACCCGCGACCATACTGCCAAATCACCTAAATCTACTAGAATCATCTCTAGGTGCAACTCCACCAAGGACAATGCTACAAAAAGATCATCGGGTGCCACACCTGTATCACTGTCTACCAGGTTTTTACTGGTTATAGCCAAACACACCCTGCAAACAATTTAATTAAGCCGAATAGATTTAGATTGATTATTAATCTATTCCTACAACACAACAAACATAATACTAAACCTATAAGCACATACAACAAACAACAAATGGTCGTACCTTTTCAATTTCAGGAACAAATCTCCAAAACCACAATCTCCCTTGCCAACACCCCACAATCTCCAAATCTCTTGATAATATAATATGAATAGAAACAATTAAAAACTTTAACATGAAACCAAAATCTAATATATCCAATTTCTCCAAAACCCTAACCTTTTAAGGAAACTCTAAAATATTACCTTATTCCTCGATCAATTTCCTCAGAATTCCATTAAAACATATCTCACTCCAAAAAACCTAATTTTGCAAATCAGCAAAAATAGATATGTATCATCAAAATTACATCTTATAATAGATCTAGGTTTACGAAGATAAACTTACCGTGATTAGATCCTTAAACCCCTTGCTAATCACCAAAAAATCAAATCTTGCACAAAACTAGGGTTTACTCCAACAAAAACTCCTGATCCAAAATCTTTAATCTCTTCTAACTCCAATGGACATTAACAGACTTGTAGAGACGATTTTCTAGGTTTATGAATGATTTTGGAGAATAGGGAAGCGTAGTTTATATAAAAGACAAGGAAAACTACTTATAATGCCTCTTCATCTTTAGTAACTTCTCCTTATCTTTAATAATGGCATCTCTTCATCTTTAGTAACATCACTTTGTCTTTAATGACGTCTCTTCATCTTTAATAATGACGTCTTTTCATCTTTAATGGTGTCTCTTTATTTTTAATGATGTCTCTTCATCTTTATTTATGCATTTGATAACCAACAAAACAAAAACAAATAAAAATTAATTAAGCATTAGGGATGACCATAAAACCCTCTTATTTTATATCAAATGATATCTTTGCCCTTCAACATAAAATATTTATTTATATATTGCATTTCTCCTCTCCCAAAAGAAACTTTCGTCCTTGAAAGTTACATGGATTACTACAACTCTTTTAAATCCTTATTTCCAACTTCATAATCCATGTTTCCATCTGCTTTTCGGCACTTAAAAAGTTTTCTGCTCCATCACTAATTTCTAACACCATATTTACTTATTTCCAAAACTCTTTTTCTTGCTTTCTTACATGATTAAATCTGTTAGCTATATCACAAATCATTAGATGTCTACATATCTCCTAACTTTTACAACCTATATTAAGTTCACTTCTTCTACAGATAAATGATACATCTCCATAACATAAGATAAACTTATTGATAAAATATTTCCTTTGATTACTCGCTTTTCTACTAAAAATCTCCCTTAAGTTAATCTTCAAATCAATTCCTTGAATGGTGCTTAAATAGCTGAAAATCTTACAACTATAATTCCAACCTTAAATTCTAAAGATTTAAACCTTACATCAACTCAAAACTTCAAAGTTACCATATCATATACACTTCTATTAATTCAACTTAGTATTTACTACTATTGCTCCTCATTGAAGCTCATTTATAACACTTGTATATAATTTCATCTAATCCCAAAACATTCTTTAACTAACCACATTGCTTCCAACACAATTTCTCAACTCCTGACATCCTTCCTTTATGTTTGTCACCAGTGTATAGATGAGATCAAAGATTGACACCTATGATATTTACTAAATCTTATAACATCACTAGATGACTTCTAACTCTCCCTTTGACATCAATACTCCTAACATTCCAATATCTCTTTGATATGCAGCTCTCTTCTGCACTTTGTCTCCTTGATTGTTACTTTACAAATCCATCCATGGAGTTATCAGATTATACATTATTCTTCTCCACTTGAATTCGGTATCCTTCTACTCCTCTTCAATTTCTTTCCAACCATCACATCCTTTAAAACAATTATATGATGTCCTTTAGAATATCAATCTAGCTCATTAGCACTTTTTGATCATTATAACTTACCTCTAATTACTGTCATTTTTCGTTGAACTTTCTTAAAATATAATCACCTTATAATTCCTCGAACAACAATTAAAAAAGCTCCAAATACAAGATAAACTCTAAATACAGGATTTTAAAATTTTAAGCATAACTCTAAAGATCAAATATTACATAAGATTGTTATTTTAGATGATGTTAAAACCTATGCTTCTATTGGTTTACTCAAATTTTTCCACCGTTGTTAGATACCATATTAATCCACAACTTTCATTTATCATTTATGTCATTCCAATTGTCTCCAAAAATTTGTATTATTACTTTATGTAACAATTTATATCTATGATCCCATATATACCTTTTAAGAATCATCCTAAAACTTATCATCATATATTAGTTTAGATGTCATCATTGTTCTTTACCCTTAGATTCCTCATACCATACAACTCACTAAGATCACATTTTCTTCTTGCAACTGTTATTCCACATATACATTCTTATCTTTATCAAATTCAACTATTCTATTATTTGTACTAGTTGTCCCCAAATTCTTACCATTTACTCTTCAATAATGATTCATCTCACTTGCATATAATCACATATTACTATGTCAACCACTTATTAGGATTTTCTTTATACCTCCAATTCCTTCTAATCAACTCCAGTCATCCTTCTTTTACCTCTAACTTCTGTTTACTTAACATCTTTAGTATTGTCATCTCATCTCAAACTTTACTGTAATTCACTTAGAATACTTCTCCAACTTATAGTATTAGCATTTTCTCCACCCTTACACTTGCCAAAAGCTTTACATTAAGCAACCATTTATTTCTATACTTTCTTCATATGCCATCCTTATTCCTCTTCACCATATAAAAAAGAATTATAGAAATACAATAAATACATATAACTGTATAAACTTGGTTGTTGCGCTCTCAATTAATCATTAATAGATGAGTTATTTATTTGTATATGTCACGTGCTTATATTATCATTATTTATATTTGGTTGTTTTGATTCTTGATTTTACTTGAAATTATGTTATATTTTTCCTTTTCATTTTAGTTGATTGATTTATTATTACATTAACAATGTTGACCTTTGTCATAATTGGCAGCTTTTATTACATTTGTTATTACTGTTAATGTTACAATTATGAGGTCTACTGATCGTGGTATTTTGTTTTGTGTTAATGTTATTTTTTTCTTCTCTATTTTTTTATATCAACACTATAATTTTATTTTCTCTTTTGGTCTCCATTCATTGAGTCATGTTATGCATATATATATACATATTTTCTCATATATTTTATTGTTTTCCTTATAATCAATAAATTCTCAGTCTTTTATCATAACTTTTATTGTGAGAGGGGCTGAGAAGTATCAAGAGTAGCTGGACAAACCAGTACTAGACTAACATATGATGATTTTTTTTTTTTTAAGATATACATAAGACAAAAGGCTAGACATAATAAGATTAAACTTGACACAAAATAACAAAACATGATGGAATTGCAGACATGACATTTAATGAATCAAGAGCAAACTAGGAACTCATCAGTCCTACCTCACATTTTATCATATCAGATTCATGATTATTACATTTTTGTATATTAATTGCATATTCAATTTACCATAATTATTCCTCATTCTTAAACTTTATAAGTTATTATCATAGAGTCATCATTACCACTATAGAAATTTGATTTGGTAATTTCTCATTTTCATTAATTATAGTTCTAATATTTTAACTTTATTATTTATGATTTACAATCTTTAGAGATGCCCAAAAAAGTTTGTCTTAATTCTTGTCAATTATTTAATTCAAATTATGGCTTCTTTAAACTTTGTTTGAAATTCATAATTGACAAGTATTAAGGATTTATTGGCGTTGGGTCATAAATGATTTATTAACTAGCATTAAAGTTTTGTTGACTATCATTAAGAATTTGTTGACTACCATTAATAATTTATTGACTAGTATAGGTTTAACTTTTCTTCATGAAAGTTATTATGACTATTAATTCTTTTATATGTAGACATGTGTATATTGATATATATTCTCTTAACTTACCTTAGTAATTATTATTTTATAGGTCATAATTCAATAAATGCCATTAACTTCTTCCATAAGTCATTACATGTTTTATAGTAAAAGTTTAAAAGGTCAGATATTTACTAAAGGTATATGTATATTTATATTTATATTTTATAATTTATCATTTTGTGATTTTTGTTGAGCTTTATTTGTTTTATTGATCACTTTTCTACATATTTTAGGGAGCAACTACCAAACAAACAAAAATAAAATAACAAATATTCCAAGAAACAATATGAAAAATAATTATGAAACATAATAACAAATAAAATAATTATAATACTTATAAATCAAAAACTAGAAGGAAAGAAACAATAAGAAATCATATTTAGAAAGAAAGAAACAATAAAAAACTCATAATTAGAAGATAAAATCAAATAACAAGTCTAAGCTTTCTATAGATACTAGCAATGTAATGATATCATAGGGTCTATAACACCTTACACACTTCCACTTTGTATTTTGATGTGCTACTCTCTCCTGATGGAAAACCAACCTTTATCTCCAATTCTTGAGTAAGAATACAAAATATCTAGAGACAAAACAAACTTAAAGGATCAAAACATTATAGAAACTACAAGATATCAAACTACCCCAACTATTTGCTACCCCTCTCATCATTGCTCACCGTCCTAAGGTGTTCATAACTTAAATCTAATAAGATCAAAACCTATTGCTTTGATACCAAATAAGTTGTAATGCCCTAATTTGTTGGCAATTATAACCCGTCACATGTCCTCTCTTATGTAAGACACGCAAAGGCTCTAAAACTAAATCCACAAATATAAACATATAAAATAATCTCCATGAACTCTTTCAGAGGGTACGTCAGAAGTTTCATAACCTATTTCACATATAATAAAAATTCTTCAAAATATCCAGTTGATCAAAACAAGTTGGCAAAACCAAAGCCAACAATTCCAGAAATATTTCTAATTTCATAATCACATAAAACTCTTAGAAACTATTGAAGATCCAAAAAATAAAAATTCAAAATTCTTCAAAACATATAAAAATCTTTAACATAATTCCAAATACTGCATAAGATCTAAAAATTCTTTTCTCCTAATCATGTATCTGAATCTATTCCTCAGTAAAGGATCTAGACTGCTATCGCCATCCCCTTAATCTATATACAGATCATATCCAGATATATCATATGCTATGTCATCTTCACCTGTACTTGAAAATGAAAGGAATGAGCGGAACACCTAGTATGCCAAACCACAAAACAAATGCATATGCACATGCATCATATATATCAAATGTAACTTATTTTAATGCAACCAATCAGATTATTATCTTTATTAAACCAGCCAAACAATACAATTTAGAACAATGAAATCCTAGTCCCAAACTTGAAGTAACTCAGACCCCTAAAAATCAACCAACTTTTGAAAATAGGTAATTATATGCATATATTGGTGAATGGGTACTTCCCAAACACCTGTGGCCATACTGCTAAATCACCTAAATCTATCAGAATCATCTTTAGGTGTAACTCCACCAGGGACAACGCCACATAAAGATCATCAGGGTGCCATACCAGTATCACTATCCACCAGGTCTTTACTGGTCATAGCAAACACACCCAGCAGACAATTTAATTAAGCCGAATAGATTTAGATTGATTATTAATATGTTCCTACAACACAACAAACATAACCTAAACATGTAAGCACATACAGCAAACAAGAAATGTTGTACTGTAAATCCTGAAATTTTGGATTTGAATTTAAAGTTTAAACCCTAATTGGAAGTCAATCGAATTTCCAGAGTCAACCAAACCCTAGTTTACCGTAACCGCTTAAGTCCGGCATTACTGTTTTCCCTAGCCCTAGAAAACGAAGTTTGAGTAATTAGTTATTATGGTTCGTAATAGCTATAGGTTACATAAAAATATCAGTTTTACAAAATTCAAGTGTCCTTAGAAGCCGATCGGACACAGTTCTAGAAAAACGTGTTCCGGAGCTCGGAATAGAAAAAATATTCCGAATATACCATTAGACTCGTAAAAATATAAGATTTCCAAAAATATCAATTTCGTAATTTTTCGATAGCTAAAAATATCAGATATCGCATTTATACGCGTATTTTCTTACTACCAGCATTTAATTGTCATGTCTACTTTTACATTACACTATTCTACACTATTCACCTATCTCTACTTTTTCTTACAATCTACTCTTACAACCCATACACCTATTTCTTACACATTTTCATTTCTAATACAACTTCACATCTCTCATTTCTTACTTTTAATTAACAAAATAACAAAAAATAAATTTTTCTCTCTCTCACCCCTCAAAATTGCGCTGGCCATCCCCCCATTTGTGCCCATTTGTTTTGTTTTTCATTTATTTAATTAACACAAATTATCTCTCACATTTTCCTATAAATACCCCCTCATACCTTCACTTCTTTCACATCACTTCTTTACTAAAGTTACTATACTCAAATTTCTCTCCAAATCTCTCCAAGAAAATTCTTCCAAGAAGCTCTCTTTAGTTCATCTCTTTTAGGTAAAAATTCTTCAAGAAATTCCTATGTTCATTTACTTAGTATGAACTTAATGTGTGTTTTCTAAAACCATGAAGGTTAAGAAAGCAACAGTAGGTTCATACTTTGTTTTTGTTCATAATATCAATTCCTTTATGTTTCTTTATGTTTCTTTATATTCCTTTATGTTCATAACTATCTAAATATCTATATAGCTATATATATAATATTTAGAGCATATAAGCTCATTGTCTTGCAATTTATTTACCTTCCATGCAATTTATTTACTTCATTGCAATTTATTTAATTTCAAGTTGTTCTTAAGACTAGTCTTTCTAGTCTTAGATTTGTCCTCATCAAGTCAAAACATTTTCTTTTCTTTTCTTTTCGGGACTAGTCTTTTCTTAGTCCCGGAGTACCTTGATGAAGCTAAGGTCCCAATACTTGATTTATTTCGTTATTTACTTATTCTTTTAAGTTATTATGTTCCTTTATATTCCATAATTTCATGATTCATATTCATACATGAACATAATGTTTTTGTCTCAACAAAAATAAATGAGGAAGTGTTTTCTTAAATTAAAGATTCTTTCTAAAGAAATAGATGTAGAAAATAGATTTCTTAAAAACTCATGAACATGTTTAGAAACGATTTTTCTTAAATAAATAAAAGGTTTTATGCAAACTTATTTTTCGTCAAGTATTAGAAATTCTTTTGGAATCATTACAAGAAACAAGAACATCATTTTATGAAATTGTTATTACTTTTAAAAGTTGATGGAATCTAAGTATAGAAAATAAAAACCACTCCTTAAGAATTTAAAGTCATTACAAGAGATTAAATTTAGAAAAATGAATATTCATCTCAAATAACTCAAGACCTTTTTAAAAGCAAAATGAATATTCCAACAAAATCTCAAAGTTTAAAATCTTTTAAACTTTACTTTGTCATAAGTTGAGACAACTTCATTTACTTCATCCATTTGGTATGAGCCAATACATATATGTATATATCTTCCAAAAAGTTTATAAAAATACTTGGAACATTCATGTCTTCAATTGAGTTTTAATTAAAGGAAGGAACTCAAGTTTTTGCAAATTCGTGGGGAATCTGGTTGCTGCTTTTTCGGAACTCAAACGACTTAGTTTTATGAAAATAAGCTTAGAATGCTTAAATCTTTTTGAGTATGTAGAAAACGATATATTATACGCGAAATTCCGTGTTAAAATGAGCAAGTTATGGTCATTTTAAGTTGGAATTTCCTCTTATACGATTTTACCGTGATTTTAAGAAAAGTTTAGAATCTTCAAGAATAGAAGTTTTATGAAAGAGTCATTTTGGGTATTTCATCTTGTTTAGGTGACGAAGGACCCGATGTCATCTATCCGGAGGACTATTTCGATTAGATCTACCGTTATGGAGTGAGTTATTCCTTTTACTAAATTACATTTCCTTGTTTTGTGCTTGTAAATAGAAGCACTAGAAATTAAGAGAAAGATAAAATGAACAATTTTTATGTGATTTGAAATTATGATTGTTTGAATATAAATTAAGAATATCGAAAGAAAGTTTGATAAATAAATTGTGATTCTGGTATTGATATGATGAGAATTGTGTCGATCGCCTTTAACTTGAACTAAACACTTTTGGTTAAATTTATATTGAAATAAATTCATGCATATCATATACATGAGTCACATTTGTTTCACTACCATTCTTCATGTGGGGAAACGAGGAAATGGTAGTGGTGGCTGGTAGGAGCCGAAAAGTCTACATGGTGGCTAGTAGGAGCCGGAAAGTCTACATGGTGGCTAGTAGAGCCGGAAAGTCTACAGGGCAAGCAGAGCCGTAAATTTGCAGATATTGATGGTCGTATGGGCCTGTAACCTCCTAACCCCTGTGATGGAGGGCGTTAAATCCATGCTATACTTGATTTTCTGTTAATCATGTGTATCTTGCTTGTTCATATGATTTGTGCATTTTCATATGTTTGATTAAAATTCTTGTATGAATTATGGAAATACCTTATAGATGGAATTATCTCACTAAGCTAGTCGTGCTTATACCCTTATAGTTTTCTATTACAATATGATTATCTATAGTTGGCCCCAAGAAGCCCCGTATGCCAGGTACGAGTGTAAGCTACTAGGAGTTTTTGGAAGAAGTTTATATATTTTAGTTTTGAACATAGACTTCTAGGAAAAATCTCTATAGTAGGCTTATGTGGTAGTTATGTTTATTTTGTTATTAGTATAGTTGAACAAAGACTTTGAGGCGGGGGAATGCCCCTAAGATGATGTACGAATTTGTTATTAAACGAAGATCTTATGTTTATCTATTTAAGTTCATGCTTGCTTTTGCTATCTATTTAAACGTAATACCCCTATGAGTCTCCTATTATCTTGGAAGCACGCCTTGCATATGATATCGAAGCTCCTGCATGACTAAGGTTATCATTCATTAGCTTTAATATTATATGCGGCGGACTACCACATTTAGGGTACCCTCTGGGGCGTGACATGTACTTTTTCAATTTCAGGAACAAATCTCCAAAACTACAATCTCCCTTAACAACAACCTATAACCTCCAAATCTCCTGATAATATAATATGAATAGAAACAATTAAAAACTTCAACATGAAACCAAAATCTAAAATATCCAATTTCTCCAAAACTCTAACATTTTAAGGAAACTCCAAAATAGCACCTTCTTCCTCAATCAATTTTCTCAAAATTCCAATAAAATAGATCTCACTCCAAAAAACGTAATTTTGCAAATCAACAAAAACAGACATGTATCATCAAAATTACATCTTATGATAGATCTAGGTTTGTGAAGATAAACCTACCGTGATTAGATCCTTAAACCCCTTGCTAATCACCAAAAGATCAGATCTTGCATATAACTAGGGTTTGCTCCAACAAAAGCTCCTGATCTAAAATCTTTGATCTCCTCTAACTCCAATGGACATTAGCAGACTTGTAGAGAGGATTTTCTAGGATTAGAAATGATTTTGGAGAAGGGGAACCTAGTTTATATAAAAGACAAGGAATAACTGTTTAATAATGCCTCTTCATCTTTAGTAACGTCTCTTTATCTTTAATGATGTCTCTTTATTTTTAATAATGACGTCTTTTAATCTTTAATAATGACATCTCTTCATCTTTAATGATGTCTCTTCATCTTCATTTACGCATCCAATAACCAACACAACAAAAACCGATAAAAATTAATTAAGCCTTAGAGTTGACCATAAAACCCTCTTATTTTATATCAAATGACATATTTGTCTTTTAATATAAAATGTTTATTTATATATTACAAAAGCTAACTAAACCAAACTAATGCATGATCGAATAAATAATAATAATAAAACCGAAAATATTATTTTTTTTAACAATTTGGTTTAAAAATTTTCCAATCTAAAGCAATTTATAAATTTATGGTTAGTTTGAAAGAATAAACCAAACAAATCTGTAAAACTAAACCAAACCTTTTTAGAAAAAAATATATAATAATATTTTACTTGTAACTATAATTTTTTTTAATGATGATTGATTAAATGTCATATATGTTCTTGTAATTTCATATGTATTCATTATTTTATGAATATTAATTAGAATTACCTTGTTCATTTTTAAATTTGTTTTTTAGGCCCATGATATAAATTCTTTTTTTGATGACATAGTATTTTTTTAATAGTTTTAATTTGTAAAGTATGGAATTTATTTATTAGTTATAAACTTTTATTATGCATTAATTGTTGAATAAATTTTGTCAGCAGATCATTTTATTTATTGATGACTCTTGTTGATAGATGATTTTTATTTTGGTCAAACTTATGTATGATCAACTATGTATTAGTTAGTGAATATATTTTTGATGGATACTTGATTTTATGGAGGACTATAGATTAAAAGTTTGATGAATTTATAAAGTATTTTATTTTGATTTGCAATATAAACTTTGTAAAGTGATAAAAATATTAAATATCCACACAAATGTTAAAAAAATAGAGCAAAATAATTATTTAATTAGAATTTTGATTTAATTCTGTAATCCAACCGAACCAAACCGTTATTCAAAGGTTTGTAAAATTACAAATTCAAACCAAACCGCTATTTAATAGTCTAGTTCGGGATAGGAAAAAAACCAAACCGATTCATGCCCATCCTTATCTCTATCCTGTTGTAGCAAATAAACTCTTGCCACATGTTAAATAAATTAAAAAAAAAAAAAAACTAAAATAAAGTAAACAATTATTATCACTTTATAAATACGTGTCTAATGTTTATTCATCAGGACAGGATGGAAACAACCTTTCTAGGATAAAAAATTTCCATCCTAATAATTAGTATATTATTAACTATATATTAATGGCACCTACAAGAAAACTGAGTTTTAAAGATAGAATTTTATCACAAAAATTATCATTAGTTAGTCTATTTATAGAAATATAGGCTATTTTATTAATCCACCGTAGAATTTATAGCAATTTGTAAAAGTTAATTTTCTTGAAGGGTATGATTATGGCTAATTATGAATATAAGCAAGTAAATAGTCCGCCAAATTAGCCCGTCAAAATTAATTTACTGCAAAGTTAGCACTCTATAATTTCCTTTCTGTGATTTTGCATTGCCATCATAAAAGCATGCAAGCGAGATCATATATTTTGTTTTTAACAAACAGAAGGAAACGGGACGTACCAGCTTTACTCTGCCACTATATAGTCTATATAATGATGAAATGAATACTATTTTTCCTTAATTATTCTTTTAAGACGGAGATACAGAGAATTACTTTGATACATTAAAAGGAATTAAAATAATATAATGATCGTCACATACACAAACATATAACACGGATCGATACGAGACATATGACAAGACACTTATAATTAAAACCACGAGGACTCAGGAGCAACATAAATATAAGCTGGAAACTCTGTTTTCAATTGACTGTTCCGACCCCTTGTCGATGATGAGATCTCTTCCATTTCTTTGCAATAGCATACACCCTATATGCATTTGCGATCTTATTTGCTGCCCATTCTTTTTTGTTAGGTTGAAGTAACCATTCATATTTAGCAAATACACTAGCAAGATCTTCAAATGATAGAGTAAATGCTTCAACATTGGTATGGGATTGGACAGTTCGTGTTGCGAGGGGAAGTTTCGGCAAGCGAGACTCAAGGGCTTTTAAAAGCAACTCTTTCCCAAAGGAATCATTTTCTTTGAGGACCTCCACAGGCAATCCTTCCTTCACATCATTATTGTTGAATGCAAAAGCTTTACCTTGTATTATATGGACCATTTTGAAAATTGGATATCCCTCCTGATGAATTTTTGCTCCTGCTTCAAATATCTCTGCGCTTGCTCGTTTTCGCAATTCTTCCTTACTTTCCTATCTAGCTTGTCGAATTCTTTTACCTTTATATATAAACAAGATTCTAATTAAAGCACATAACTTTTGATCATTTGCAACAATTTACTCTTAAATTTTGGATGAATTTTGTTGTTCAAAAATTATTGCCTCAGTTGTGTTCCCATCAATTATAATATAATATAGGAGCAAATTACGTAGCTTAATACGGATATTATTCATTAAAACTATCACATTGTTAATCACAACTAGCTGGGACAACATTGATATAGCAAATTGAGAATGTCAATATTCATCCTTAAATTTTATACTTATTAGTAGATTTATTAGTTATAATAAAGGGCTAATTTATAATTCGGTGCATGAACTTTGACAAAATGGTTAATTAAATCGTTATCTGACACGTGTCAATTATTTAAAAAGATAATGAAAAGTGGGATAGTGTTGAATAGTATAAAAAGTTCAATAAAATTGGATTTTCTAAAGTTCATATAATTAATTAACTTTTTTCGTTAAAATTCAAGTACCAAATTCAATGCTTTCTCCTAATAAGTAATAGGAGACTACCTTATTGAACAATTCTTTGCAAAAATGTGTCTTCAACTTCTTCTGTAGCTCCGCTGGAATATTGTTGACTAAGCTCTCAAGATTAACTTCGCTCACTTTCTGCCACTTGGGATGTTGACACATCCTGATTTCTCTCCTCAAATGTTTGGGAAGACTATGGAATGGAGGCCAATCATATAATCTCTCTCTTTTCTCTTTCATTTTTGCCAACACAAAAGGCGTCATGGACTGTAAGTACATCTAAACGTTGTAAAGGAAAAGCACAAATTAGTAAAAGGAAATGAATCAACCCATATAACCTAATTATTAATTTGTAAAAAAATTAAATAAATAAAAGCAAACAAACAAACCATTGCATTTCCAATAAGCAGAGCGTATAGAATCAAACCGGAGAAACAAATGACGATCGCAAAACATACTTCCCACATAGTTGTGCCGGGGAAGAGGTTCAGCCCAGAAGAACTGGAAAAAATTACCGAGCAAGTTTGTTAATATAGTAATAAAATTTCACAATTTTATACGTTTTGGATTAATTTGAATATTCTAGCAGACTTTATCGTTGGATTTTTTTTTAGGAAAAAAAAAATCTATAGCCTCTTATGACTTTTCGTGTTTAAACCTAGATAGCACACAATCTTTATTTTATTTGATGATTTTTTTTTTTTTTGAAATCTTTTTTAATTAATCTGCCCTGTGAATTAATCCAAGTTTCAACTTAAATGTGTGTGTGTGTGTATGTAAACGACAAATTAATTCTATTGATTACCGATGTTTATTATTGGGATGTATATATTAAAAATTGACAAACAACCCTGTACAACCCTTCATATAATAATATATATCTGGTAAATATTCAAGGAAGTTTCTACGTTTTCTTTATATATATATATATATATATATATATTTGGCTCATACGTTTGCTTTATATAAGGCCATTATTATTCAAACTTATTGGCTTTAAAAATTTGAAGCTGAAATTACCTAATTATGAAATTTCATACCCCTCTCTCGAGTCTCCCCACTATCCAGAGGTTCAGCAAGTTTTGAGTTGAACAAAATTTGGATACTTTCGTTGTTGTTGTTGTTGTTTTCATTACTATTATGGTGTAGAAATGAAACAAAAGATCAAACACGAACTGACCTAAGGCTGTTTATGCCCCACCAAAAGCATCTAAGGACCTTCACAGTCCAATACGGGACCCGACGAGATCTAACGAAATTGCATTTGTGTACATTCCATAGCTAAAATTGTCTGGTTCGCATTCCCCGGTTTTGTTGGAACCATAGTATTCATAGCAGCGGCTTCCAATTTCTGGATAACCGAGACTACTGTGACAGTATAGAAGATCTTCAAAACACCCGGGTCGCCACGGTCTGCCAAACTACTTCCAAGCAATTCATTTTTCGGTCCACGGAACGGAGATACCAAAAACCTCCGAGGGCCTATTTATTATCAACAAACTTAGTCAAATAATTGAATTGGTTTAGCCACTTTATGGATGAATAAAATGAGTGATTGCAAGTTAATTATTGGAGTTATCTATAAATATAGTAAAGTTAAATTTAGGGTAAATTGAAGATACCACCCACACTTGTATTTGTTTTATGTTGGTATCAAATCTTAAATCCCTAGATTGAATAACACATGCATAAAATTAGGATACAAAAATATAAAAGTAATTGTATAAGCGAATTCATGAAGTGGAAGACACACAACATCCCATTGATTTTGATGGTCTAATATGTGTCAAGAGATATGACTTGAAGACCATGATAATATATTTATATATAGAAATCCACATTTATCATTTCCTATTCTTCTCATAATAAAATAGGAAATAATACATCTAGTATCTACACATAACATCTCATACTTTATATGATGATGCATTTAGTTCCATATTTATTAGGTTATATTATTTGAAATTTATAAAATTACTTTTATAAGGTTGAATTTGATCACTTTAATAAAGTATTAGATAGTCATCTATATTACTAAAAAAAATAAAGCAATTTTCGTATCTTAAACCTTTCATCATGACTTTATTTATAATTAATAAAAAAAATGGACATTATAATTAGGATATTGTAATAGAAGTTAAATGAATGGGATGTATGCGACTTATTTAGGGAGTTATATAAAGATATGAGTTTGTTATTTCTTATAAATGATAGCTATCATATAAAAATTGTATTTGTTTAAATAATTTTATGAATGATTTAGTTCCTCAACTATTTATCATTTTTAATGTATTTGTACTGTGTGTTAGTCATTCACTTTCATTTCTTCTAATTAAAAAACCAACAAGTCATTAAAAAATAGAGAGGTGACTTATAATTCCTTTAAATTTGTGAAACCTGTGTCTTTATTGTATTGCGGTGATTTTCCTATCAAATATTGCCAGATGAAGAAAGAAATATGTTTAGAAATATACATAAGATTATCGTAAGTAAAATTAAGTGGGATGTGTTTTTCATTCTCCTATAAATTTAAATGTTGATATAACTAAATATTTTTAAAATAAAAATAAAAAATTTATAAAATCGTTAATTATTGGTCAACATATATAAACATTCGTAAATAAATATAAAAACCGCTTATAAATAATAGGATAATATGTGAAGAGTTACCTTACCCTATAGTCTATAAAACCTATAGGGTACGTGGTACCACATAGAACCTGTAATTTTTTCAATGAGACCTTTAATTTTTTTTCTTTCCTTTTTTAAGTTTCAAGTTTATAATGATATATATAATTTCATGTAGCATATAAAATTACCTTATTTTCATATATTTACAATAAACAACCAGTGGAAAGTAGTTTAAAAAGTAATTCCATAATATCACAAGTTCTGTAGTATGGGAAATTTATTTGTGTGTGAAAGTTGAAAATATAACTATCATTAATTGAAGGAAAAACAAAGGAAAAACAACAAAAACTATGAAAAGAATGACATTTACCAAAAATTCATTTAAAGATCTGCATTTTAGTTTAATTATCTTTGGATAATACATAAAATATTTTCCAGGTTAAATAGTTAAGGGTAATTAAAGGAATGTAACATTATTAAAAACTAAATAGCTAAGACAATGAAAAAATATTGCTATCTATAATAATATTTATATTAACAAAAAGTTAGTATAAATATATAATGCATAAATTTCACCAAAATGTTACAACATTCGGGGATAAGTTCATTTGATGTCACATTATTTCAAGTGGTTAAAAAGATATCACAACGTCTAGAGCAATGGATTAATTGAGGTAACCATGGACATGTGGCACAATATGTCAGATCTTATGAGTTTTAATTTTAAATATTTCTCTTGCTAACACATGTTAATGGTGACCTCAATTGACCACATTTTCTAAACATTATGATTTATTTTTAATCACCCAAAAGATTGTAATATTAAATTCACTTATTCTCAAATGTTGTACCTTTTAGTATAATTTACTAATAAATAATACTATTATTTTATCCAATTTTTTATGGGTTGGGTATGGGGCACTAGGAACCTATACCGTAATCTAGTAGAATGCAGGTTCCAAAGTGGGGATAGCGTATTGAAAGTCCATATCATATCCTACCACGTGAGAGCACGTTCCGAAAATTTTGTATCCAAAATCTACTCACTTACTCATAATATCCACTTCGAACTTACTCGATCACTAGGATCTGAGTGAATACCCTATGCGACAAGATTACCCACTCACCCTTTGTCTAAATGCACTTTTTAAAAAGATTTAAGGATCTAAGCTCACAATTTTGGAGATAAAAAGATAAAGTGTATCGTAGATAAGGTTACCCACTCACCCCTCGTAATTTGTTCTTAAACTTACCAGCCGTATGCAAATGACATATTTTGAAAGCACTAAAATATGCTGTTGCAACTTCGAACGATGAAAAAAATCCAAAAGTTTTTAATTTCTTATGGAAAACCAAATCTAATATGAATATAGTTTTTTTTTTCCCAACCACCAAGGGAGTGAAAGATAGTGTGCCCTTGCTTGTTTAGGAAATTCATAAAGGAAGAAAACCCCTATAATCTTGCTAAGACAAAGATTCAACCTAGGTGTTGGAGCACCTTCAAGACTAAGGCCTTAATTGTTGAAGCAGATGCTTATCGGCAAAGAAAATTCGCTGTAAATCTCTAAATCCAATCTTAATATAAGGGAGCAAATACGTTGTGTAATCTCTTCACTGTAAAACATAAACATACCTCCTTATATGTAGTTTATATGCGTTTATTCGTTTTCTTTAAGAATGAATGTTTGGATGCCGTCTTCTTATTATTTTAAACTTAGAAAAAGTAATAACAAACACCAAACAAAATAAAATACTTAAACTAGAGAATAAAATTATCATATAGAAGAGATTTATAAATAACAACCAATTTAAAAAAATGAAATTAAAAGTATGTGTTTGCGTGCGTGTGTGTCTGTCTGTGTGTGTGTTGGGGGGGGGGGTGGGGTGGGTGGGGAGGGCGGCGCGTCGGTGTTGTGAGGTCGCTCAATGCCTTTCAGCGAACCTTTTAAATCTAACAACACAAGTTGCTTGACTGCATCCTCCAACGACGCTATTACTAGTTACCCTTACCATCGGACCATGAGATGGGATTTTGCACCAAAAAAATTTGCTATGATGGGCTTACTGCTCCTTTTATGTTCTCACGAATAAATATTCAATAAGTGTTATGAAGTGCTTCCTTTATTTAGATTTTTTTTATTTATTTGATACTTATCAGATATTTATTAATAGAGACATAAAGAAATAACATTTGTGGACAGCACATACATCTTCAGATTGGATTTTGCAATCTACCAAAATAAATGACTTATATGACTTGCAAGAGCGAAAATAAGGAGGTCAAAAGCAGCACCAATCCATACATACTTGTGGAAACTTGTAACCACAGCTATATACGTTGAGTAACATCGTAAAATGCGTGGCACAAATTGGCATATCACGCTTAGCTTGAGCCATGCGCTAAGCTGATCCATCGTAAAGAAGGAAGCGCAATGAATTTCATTACCACGATCTGATAGAACAAGAATACGAAGTTATTCTAGATAAATAAAATACTAATACATATTATAAAACTTATTTGAGGATTAATGTGACGGATTGATCAATATAACAAGCAAAATCCATAATAGGAAACGCTCTACGATTGACAAATAAATAAGTGATGAATATATTTTCAGATTTAGTTTTGTCCCAAATTATTTAATATATATGTTACGAGAGATCAATGTGTATCTCAATCTATCAATTATATAAAGGATGTCACAATATTATTGAACACTTGCCTGTTCGTTGGGAATCAAACTCAGCTACGAAGAGGCAAATTTTAATCATCAAAATGTCTTTACAGGGATTATATTCCCCGCCATAATTGGTTGGCTGCTAATAGAGGGCCACAACTCATCATCGGCTCATTCACTTCATTGAATGAATAAGATTATAATGAAATTCCTATTATAAAATAATAGAATAGAGATGTAATAGAATTTTTTTTTTATTAATTTTTATTTAAATAGTGATATTAAAAAAAAAAGATCCAGCATTGAATTAGTATTTCATAATAATTTCAATGTAATATTTTTTTTTAAAACTACATAGAAAAAAAAAACCATTCGGACAATAATTAAGAGTATTTATTGAATTTTATTAGAAAATGTATACACATCACTTGAAAATTAATTATTAATAAAAAATATGGAATTAATATATGAATAAAATTTGCTTATAATAAAAAAATCACAAAATATATTTAGATAAGATATTCATTCAATAACTCGTGTTTATTTTCTTAGCATTACATAAAAAGAATAATGTTACTAAATCAAATTACACAATCAATGTGCAATATGATTGTTTTCTGGATACAAATAAATTTTAAAATATATGTAGATAGGATAGCTATTCAATAACATTAATATGTAATAAGATTTAAAAATTATATAATCAGTGTGTAATCAGATTAATAACATTAATCAAAGAAATAAAGTTACTAAATCAAATTATATAATTAGTATGTAAAAAGATATAATAATTGTTGCTTGTGGTATACTTTGAATATAAAATAATTATTAATAAGAATTTATTTAGTTAAATAATTTTATGACGAAAGAATTTAATGTTATTATTTATTGTAAAAGAAAGGTTAAAAAGAAACACACACGCACATATATATATATATATATAGAGAGAGAGAGAGAGTAGTATAACAAATACATGTTGAAAAAGTTAAAAAGTACACCATTGAACCCATAATCTCAAATATAAAAATATACATACTTAATCACTAGTAAAGCTGGAAATAGTAGATGAACGGGCTGGCCCAGCCTAGCTCGGCTCGAGGAACGCATTTTTGCTATGCTACTAATACTTTTACTTGCTCTGCTATTTTGACCAAGCCTGGCTGAGGAAGAGTTACGAGGCGTAAAACAAAAAAAATATGCGGAATTTATTTTCTTTTTTAGCCCAATGAGAAATAAAAAGAAAGCCATTTCATTTCGACAAAAGACCCACACCCAAGTTCCATAGCCTTGGGTCCGCTATCCCGATCATACCCCCATAGGGAAGGGTCCTTCCCCTTTTGAGCCGGTTGTGGGCGAGGAGGGATTCGAACCCCCGACACGTGGTTCGTAGCCACGTGCTCTAATCCTCTACCCACTTCAGCCTGTAGGTTAAACGGGTCGGGCCAATTCGGTTCCTTTTTAAACGGGCCAGATTTTCTCAGCTCGAGCCTGGCTAGCATTGGCCCGCAGGTTAAATAAACCGACCTATGGGCAAAATTTACTTTTCTTTAATGTTAGTTTATGTGAAAATTAGAATATTTATATATTTTAAGGTTTGATATATATTAAAGACTAATTTTATTGGTATTTTGATTACTTATATATAAAAACAAGTTTTTAAAATGATTTATTAAATATCATATTATGTTTAAATCAATAAATATATATTTTAAAAAATGTTATAATACTTGTGGTTCATAAATCAATCTATTTTTTTCATAACATACATAAATAATCACTAAGATGCTATATTATTCTTGTTTTTAAATTTCTTCTCTTGTTGTTGTTGTTTTCTTTTCTTTTTTTTTTTTTTTTTTGTGGGTTGGCCCGTGTGCTAATTTGGCCTAGCCCACTTAGCCTGCAGGTTAAACGGGCTGGGCCAATTCGGCCTACTTTTAAACGGGCTAAAAAAATTTGACCGCATACCGCATGCTACGACCTATATTTCCAACTCTAGTCGCTAGTCTATACTTAGTTTTATATCATAGTCCTCTTTTTATATACATATAATATATAACTTTTTTTCTTTCAATAAATATTTAAAAATTAATTTTTCCCCAGTCTAGGGAGTTGGGGACCCAATCGCTCCCCCTTAAATCCGCCTCTAGTTTATAAAATGTTTATTTCCTACTATCATATATTAATTGCAATAGGACTAATTTTTTTGTAGTGTCATTTAAATATAAGAACAAAAATATATATTTATCCTGAATTTAAGATCATTCGTAAGCATACTTTTGTAATATTTCCTCGACTTTGTATAATCAAGTTGTCTATTCCTTCTATATTTCTTTTTTAAAAGTTTATTCTTATTTCAATAATTCCTAAAATAAAAGTACTTCCTCCTTCCTTTTTTGCAATTTCTAAATCATCTTCTGCTCTATTAATTTCGTCTAGGTTACTTTGTCTAACTGGTTTAAGTCTCCTAATCTCGTCTCGTTGAAATCTAACGTACTACTTTACAGCAACAAATTATTTAAATAATTTTATGGTAAAAATATATGTGTTAGCTGATAGCTAGAGTCAATACAGGGAAACGGCTTAATCATGAGTACTAAAATTCTGTGACAAGAAATAAGAGGGTTAAATAATACGATACCTGAGGGAGAGGCAGAGATGCTATTATGGCCATTACACGGGATTCCATGCTTGACCTTCCCTGTGGAGATAAAACTTGAAAGTTTTTTAACAAGTTTTTGACACGAGCTGCCGCACATGTAAATGTTCCTCTTTTTGGTGATGAAATTTTGTTATATTTAGACATTGTGCCAATTGATGGAGTTGTATGATTGTTGGATCGGGACTTCAACGAGCATAGAAGTCTTTTCACTAGTGGAACTGATTTCTTGCTTGCCCCTTCATTGTTTGAACATTGAATTTTAAGAACACGACTTTTTTGCCACCATGACAAATCATGAAGTATATCCATGCTAGTGCGCAATATAAGTACCACAATTGTCAGCTTTTTGTCCAAACCAAGGCAGCCTGACCACCTCACCATTGGAAGATAGAAGAAAACGGATCGACAGCAAGTGCTATTAGGCCTAGTAGAAACAGGATCTCTTCGGGAAAATCGAATTGAAATATTGAATTCTTTGTTTTTCTATTTTTAGCTTCAGATCCTTCATCACCGTTTACTTTCTTCCTTCGTTATCGTTTACTTCTGCTCCTTCAAAGCCTAAGTCAATCCTGAAGAGGAAAAGAAAGGTTGCTACATTATTACTGAATAAACGTGCAATTGCAAGTTAGTGTAGTAGTTTCGCAATCTGGGAAAAGAATAAATAAATAAATAAAAAGAAAAACTCTTTGGCAATAAGCGGACATAATATACCAAATGGATAGGATAGCGAATACATAAATTTCAGTTATGCACGTAAAGATATTGGTAGAATTCGGCCATTTGTAAATTGTAAACTTAACGAAATAAACTTCTTATTGTATGAAGATTAAAATAAGTAGAATAGTGAGTTTGAAAAACAAGAAAAGATTTATTCAACATAGTAGGTCACCTTAAATGATTAGTGGCATATAACTATTAGTAAAATTGCTTGTTTGTATATCATGCTTATTGAATCATTTTTTCTTGAAAAAAACATGTTTTTCGTTTGTAGTCAAGAGTGGTTAAACTAGCCTAAAAATGGCTCAAACCCGTCAAGTGACGAGTCCACGCAAGGAAGACCCAGATTTAGACAAGCGTGAGAAGGTAGACTAAGGCATTTTAAGTCGCCCACTTATTCACTGGCCGGTTCATAGCCCATCGTCCAAATTTTTTAAACAAAGTTTAAAATATATTGTAAAAAAAACTTAAAATAAAATTAAAAATCAAGAAAATATGAAATAAAGATAAATATACAAAATAAATTTAAAATTAACTAAGACGGTTTTTTAACTTAAGTTAAGCCTAAAAGTAATAGTTTTTAGCACATTGGTTGAAAGAATTATTTAAAATATGCATTTATTTATACATGAGCATATCTACTTTTAGTTGGAAGTTAGCAATGTGAGATTATAAAACACTCAATACACAAATAACTCCTACAAAAACAAAAAATAAATTCCATATTGTTAAAAATAAGAAATCACTAACAACTCATTTACTTAAGATAAATAGTTATTCATTTTCTCTTGCTATTATGATATTCAGTTGTGCAGAATGACAATTCATAATAAATTGTTATTATATAAAATAACGATTTATATCTTCACACTCATGAATTATCATTCAATAGTTTGTTTTTCAATTTCATTATAAGTACTCCTATCATGAAAATATCATCAATTCAATTATTCTATCTCTATTATAAAGATATAGAGATTATAGATATTTTATCTTTTACTTCAATAATTACTTGGTTTATATCATTCAATTTTCCAATATTCTTATAAAAAGTGCTTTCCTCTTTTTAAACATATTGAACAAAGGCGCTATTTACTAATCAATGTATATCATGTAGTTGAATTCAATTACAATAAGAAACAGACCAAATATATAAAAGAAAGATATAAGGAGTGAAGGATGCAGAACACTAACTTCACTGTACTGTGATCTTCATCGATATTCATATCATTTTTAATTTCGTCCTCCCTCTTTTTACATGAAATTCGTTCCGACCTTGAAAATGGGCTGCAAAATGGGTCACAAAGAAACTTCAAATTATTTAGTGTGTTGTGTAAAAAAGAATATATTATATGACGAAATATACCATCACAAACTGTCATGAAAATGCAGTGTTCGTAGCCTTGAAAGAGATGAAAATTCTTGTTTGATTAGATTTGACGATTTAAGACTATACAAAGACACCATGGACCATAAAGCAAAGCAGAACAGCGATGATTTGGAACGAAAACAAAAGAAAATGGGCGAGTCAACAATTCTTATCTTTCAGTGAAGTAGGAATTTGTATGTTATAATTCAATAAATATTTTTGTAACCTCTCTTTCCGATAATAAAGCTTTAATTTGCATGAAAGATGTAAAGCCATGATTCTGGGAACTCTGGAACAGATATACCGGTCTGTATATATATAAACTTGCGTAGTTAATTACATACCTTCTAAAGGAACTCTGGAAGCTCAAGCGAGGATGGTAAAACCTCCGTGAACTATGTAAGAGCTTGCTTCGTTTACGGGAAAACATCCATACATGTAATATATGTCAGTCCAATTGGCTCCGGAAGTCCAAAACGCGGTTGTCACGTGTTGACTGAATCAGAAAGAGAATGGAATATAGTCTTCAAATTAGTTATAAGATAATAATAAATTAATTTTCTAGTGGTTATCATCCTTAAAAACAGCAATTTTATTCTATCTTATTTCATTCCACGTGCCTTTTGTTTTTTCTTTTTGCCCTTTCATTATTTAGTGAGGAAAACCTTAAGAAGACTAGTTAACCACCTTACAAGTGAGGAAAATCGTAAGAAGACTAGTTAACCAACTTTCAAGACTAGTTAACCAACTTTCAAGTGAGGAAAACCTTAAGAAGACTAGTTAACCAACTTTCAAGTGAGGAAAACCTTAAGAAGATTAGTTAACCAATTTTCAAGTGGGTGAAATTAATGGGTTAATTAATTGAAGATATTAACATACTAAATGGTTATGAGAAAACTCAGTATTTCAAAATTTAAAGTGAGTCAAAACAAGAAATCTAAAAAAATTAATAAAAAATTGTTCAAAAATTTCTCTTAAATAAATTTGTGAAACATTGATGATCCATTTGACTCGTTTTATTAAAAAAGATTCTATCATTTTTTTAAACACTTAAAACATTAATATCTTAATTATCTCAAATATCATACCTTACCTTATCATATAATTAACCACAGAATAATCATGCATGCTACTTGGATCACGTAATAATACCCGCAAACATCATTGATGGTTGAAACAAAACTAAGTGCATGAGCTGGGCTAACAAGACGATCAATCAATAGAAACCAAGGACAAATACGAATTAAAGAGATAATTAAACCGAATTAACTTTTTTTTTTGCCATTAAACGGAATTAAATTTAATATTCGGGTTTTTGTTCTTTTTCTTTTGCTTTTGGTTAAATTATAGCTAATTTTAGGATTCCCTTTTATTTTTTATACTTTTTGAACATTAATTTGTTAACGATTTAGTTGTGCTCAGTTTACGGTTCTTTCATTCTTTCGTTTTTTTCCTTTTTTTTTTTTTTTTTTTTTTTTTTTTGCCCCCCACAGTTACAGTTCATTTAGCATTATCAATCGGGGTAAATCGAAATTGAGCTATAACCATCACTAGTGAGGTGGGGCTCAGCATAATTACATAAAATAAGATTAAAAATGTAAATTGGACGTAAAATATTTGCATCATATGACTAATAAAAATGGTATCACATTGGTGTTGGAATTTTTAGCATTAAAAAAAAGAACAAAATAAATATCTTTTTTTGTCTCCCTAATAGAATTGATAATTGTTTATTAATTATATAACTGAGGTAAACATTATGACTTTAAATAGGCTTACAAAAGAAATAGAACTTATATCAATATCTTAATAAGATAAAGATTAAAAACTTCATACTTCTACTAAATAAAAAAAAATAGACTTCTGCTAATTTAAAATCAAAACAAATTATATAAAAATAACCAAATAGACCATATCCACTTATTTTTTATTCAATCTCCAAAAATCGGTAATAATCAATGGTCAAAGGCACCTGACAATGATAATATAATACTACCGTATAAAATAACGTTCTATTTCGTACACTGAAAAAGCATCTTTTTTTTTTTTCTTTTAATCAATCTCAGGCGTGCCTGAAAGATTACTGTAGGAATTTGATAAGATCAATTTCTGTTACTTTTTTTTCCCTCATACGATAGTCAACTTTCACTAATTGATTGCTGTAATAAAGAGTGAGAAAAATATTTTGAAGTATATATTACAGTAAGTTTTTCAACTGAAGCCCAATATAAAAGGAGAAAAAAAAAAGCTTTCCTAAATATTTCGTCCAATCAAATTAATAGAATGAAATATAATTTTAGTTCATCAACAAATAAAAAAAAAGAATATAAAATATCAAGATGAAACTTTTATGAAGTGTGTTTTATGAGACATTATAACAAACAGATGATTATTTCACTGAATGTCTTTTAACATAAACCATGAATGTATCTTTTTAAAAATTATTCCGTATACATTTAATTTTTTTTTCCTTTATAATTTAGTATTTAATTAAACTCCTAAATAATTTTAGAAAGGGTTTTATGGTTCTAGACATACGACTATTTCGCCTCAATAAATAAGGCCCAAGTAGTTTTCTATCATTTGGGCAAAAACCAAAAAAGTAGTTTGATGCAGTGGATAAGATAGCAAATAATTATTTGGAGAAATGGCATAGGATTTGATGATGGCAGTTTCGTAATTTTAAGGAGTTTTGGATTTTGACCGAACAAGACCATATTCTGAAGGAAAACGATCCAACGAGTAGAACTCACCAGCTTTGCTCGTGACCCAAGTCGGTTTTTGGTCAAATTCCTTCATTTAGGCCGTCAAAACCGCGTTTTTACTATTTTTAGTAACTTTTCTTTATGACATGTCTTTTCATAGGATAATCTTTTTTATATGTAGTCTGTGGTATTAATCTCGTCCGTTCATTTTTTTTTACCCTAGGTATTATTTAGATAGGTTTTCTTTTTGGTAAAAAACATATTATATATTCTAGGGTTACAAAAGGTGCAGACATATGTTATTTTGAATGAATTTTCTTTGAGAGTGTTCTCTCTTTATTCCAAAATTCGTAATCTTGTGTAGATTTCAATTTTTGATACCAAATATCTAGGTATTCTCAGAATCAATAGATATTTGAAGATCATAAGTCGGATATTCGTACGCGAATCAATGTCTTATGATAGTCCTTTTATTCCGCTGCGTCAAGTTTTCTATAATCGGACAAAAGATTAAAAAAAGAAAAAGGGAAGTAGATTGTGTAAGAAAGCGCTCGGAAAGCTCCCGTCCCTAATTATTTTGTTTGTAAGCCATCGCCATCGGGAAGACAAAAATCAATGTCTATGTGCCGGTAGATAATTACAGAGAAGCCACGAAAGGCGGAGACTTCAGGAAGACTTGGACCATTCAAAGTTTCGAATCATCACCCCATGGCTAGGTGGCATTGTCTTTTACCACATGTTCATTGATTTGCTGGGCCGTTGTTTTATGTGCCATCCGTTCTACTTCCTTTATTATTTTTTTTTTTTAACGTTACAATGGAAGAGATTTATACATCGTATTTGAAATAACTGGGTAATACTAATGGATTGCAGTATCATCGGCAATGTGCTGGGTTCATTAGTGTTTAATGTTATTGGTGTTACAGGTGGCGAGTCACCAGTGGACGAGGTGCTGGAACATCAGATCTATGGTTCGTAGTGTGCTAAGGAGTTGTCTAGCAACATTACTTCGAAACACTAAAGTTAATTTGTGGGCTCGAGGGATAGGGTAAGAAGAGCTAAGATAGCATAAGATCATATGCCCTGCCTTTAGGGTGAAGATTTATTTATAACTTTTAGCCGGAATCTAATACATGTTTAAGTTTTTTATATAAAATAATTATCAATATACCGTTTGGATGAAATTAATTATCAATTTTTAATTGTAAAATCATATTTAAAAAATAAGATATGTTTTTATACAAAAATCGCATGAATATTACGATATTGCTCCGAACGTCAAATATATATCGCGTTTTATAGTCGCGATATACACTTGTATATATCACGTTTTAAAAACGCAATATACATGCATTTACTGTTCACCCGTATATCCTGTGATAAAAACGCAATTTTGGTGTGGTAAATTAATAATTATTTTTATTTTGACCTTATTTAAAGAATTAATTTCAATTAGTGTCCTAAATAAGAAATTAATTCCTTTTAGTTATACTTTCATAATTGTCAAAATCGTAATTTTACTTATACGGTTTTATGTGTTTACGATTTTATGAGACCCTTCCAAGCGGAGCTCATAAAAATTTAATAAAAGCAATAACAAAAAATTATATAACAATGTTATGATCCAGTTGGATAATGCCATTATTATTATTATTATTATTATTATTATTATTATTATTATTATTATTATTATTTGTTTCGTTAAAATAGAAACATGGAATATAACTTCAAATGAAATAACAATAGATTATGAGAATATATACCATTACCAAAGCTACAACACCATCTGTTTATACAAGAACTAAAACTAAGATATCATACAAGATCTAAAACTTAAAATAGAATCTCCTGATTCAAAAATAAATAAATGAATAAAAGAGAGGAAATTCCACAACACTTGTTACCTAGTAAAACACAAATGAGTTAGGATAAAAATTGGCTTGTGACTCGATTAAAAATAACTTCAAGCTTATGAAATCTTAAACAATAGAATCAACAGATGTAAATCTTAATAAAATTTTAATTTCTAGATACTAGTTTATTAGACGTTTCGAGCAACATTAAACCATGGAAATGTAAATGCACCCCCTTCCCTTATGTTTAATGAAAAAATAAATAAATAAAAGAAAAAGTGATCATTATTTGTGTCTTTAGAAAAGGAAAAATAATGAAACTAAGAATATGATTACAAATCGTATTAAATCCAATAACTAGAGGGGATGTGTAGACCTATTCTTAATATGGGCAACAACATAAAAAAAATGATTTTATTATTAGATACAGTTACTATTATGAGATACAAGAGTCAATGTTAATGAAAATATGGATAAAATTAAATTATAGTTTAATATTTTATTCTAGAAGTTCACAAGTAAGACATATATGTATTGAATTTTTTTTTTTTTTAATCATTATAACGAAGAAAGGGAATTCGAACCTAAAACCTTTTAACTTGACATACCAAGAAAGATACGACTAGTGCTACAACATCATCAGCAAGATGTATTGAAGTTGTGCTGTTATTATGTATTTATGTTTGTTGTTAGTACAACCAACTAATATATGTAAGAAACAAAGCTATGTACAGCTGTTACACTGCAACCACGCGGAAATAAATACTGTTACATCACTCAATATAAACCACATTGTAACGTAAATCTTTATACC
Source organism: Combretum micranthum (assembly GCA_024138025.1). NCBI lineage: Eukaryota > Viridiplantae > Streptophyta > Magnoliopsida > Myrtales > Combretaceae > Combretum > Combretum micranthum. Next base: position 1,015,769 of record JAMXBD010000281.1, on the reverse strand, counting down.
AATGTTGTATTTTCAAGGATTTTAGATTTCTAATGGCCAATATATATATATATATATATATATATTATACTTCATTGAAGACACATGCCATTATTTATTATACATACATAAATGCTATCTTATTTGTAAGTATATGATAATAGATACTCGTAAGTTACATGTAGAAGACGATGTGTATAAAGGTTAATAGTATTTTAATAAGTTGGTACGTGTCATTAAAATTTATCAAAATAAGAACTTCAATTAGTTATATATAAGTATGTTTGATGATGCATGATGCATGACACATGTATCTTCGAGAGATGTATATGGCGTGTTGGTCCTATAAATGCATCTTCATAAAATTTATAATATCATTTTATATGATGTGTTGATATTTTTCAAGAGCTTTTGTAATTACTTGGATAATATTTCTGCTTCTACATATGGGAATAAGTAAAGCCCTCTATACATGTCTAATTTTAAATTCAAATTGTTTATACGCTTTAAAAAGGTATCTAGATTTATTTACGAAATTATCCCTAGTTTTAAATAGACATAGGATTACAGCAATGTAGTTTTAATTTTTTTCGACTATTTTATATAGTATAATTTGAGGGTGGAAATTTTCATTTCAAGGAAATTAATATTCATACTAATAAATAATTATAATGGTCTTGAACATAGTATAATAAGAAATTAAAATAAAGATTGCATTTAAATTGCTATGGAGGAAGGTAGGTTTCACCAACAAAATACCTAAAATCATTTGATTTGAGGTAAATTTCATTAAAGGTACCTCAACATTTTGTTTTGTAATAGTTTAATACCTAAAAAAAAAAAAGTTTGTACCATGATGATATCTAAACATTTTAAAAGTTTTGCCCACAGTACACCTGAATAGTCCGTTTTTCCATCCATCACTAACATGGCAAATGAATATGGTTAAAATATTATTTTTTCCATCCAGGATGGCAATTTATTTTTATTTTTCCCTCTCTCTCTCCTCTGCTCTCTCTCTCCTCCTACATTGCTTCTTCTTCTTCTTCTTCTTCAAGCATTCTTCAACTTTTTATTAACCTAAAGTTATTTTGTATAATTGTACACATTGATTTGAGCCTTCCGTAACAAACAAACTCAAGCCAAATCAAAATCCACATGATATTTGGTGATATTAATTGTAAAAAGTATTTAAAAAACTAACTCATCTTCTTCCTAGGACCTTCAATTTCTCTCTCTAAAACTGTCTCCTTCACTTTCTCTCTTGGTGGTCTCTCTCTAAAACCTAGCCCCATCCTTCACTCAAATTAAACATTGAACATTGATTTCGACCGCTTCCATTGAATCTTTGAGTCATTCTATTCCATAACTTGAATAAAACCACATTTCCTAAACTAATTTGCTACAATGAACCTTAGCTCCAGCACCTATTCAAGTTATGTGCTCCTTCGAAGTCGTGATACAAAAGGTGGGATCCAAACCTTCAAACTCTAACTACCCCTCTTTCCAATCCACATTTCCCCATCCACGCACTCTCTCTCTAAACCACCTTCTCTTTAAGCCATCAAAGCCTCAAACATGCATTGCTATCTCCAAACCTTTGAACTCCGACCACTACATAAAGCTATACCTTCCCAAAAACTCATTCCCTATCCCTCATCATCAACACAAGAATAGCCATAACAACTTAAAATGAGAGACCCAGCAACTCAAACATAAGCTGTGACCCACCAATCGAGTTGGCTTAATAACTGTGTCTTCGTCACCTTCATCCCTACCATGTCACCCACAACACAGCCACCACCACTGAACCATTACTGCAACCGCTAGATTTGGGTTTTAGATATTTTTGTAAGATTGAATCAATTTTTAAGAAAACCTTAGATTTAGCTTTTTAGATTTTTTCTAAGTTTGAATCAATTTTTAATAAAATCTTAGATTTGGGATTTTAGATTCCTGATGAGTTTGAATCAATTTTTTTCAATATTGGATTTGGGTTTTTTATCAATTTTACTTAAATCCTTTGAAGGAGAGAGAGAGAAGAGAGAGGTATGAACGATGGGAAGAGAGGAGAGAGAGGAGAGAGAAAAGGGAAAGTCAAAAAAATTTAAAAATTACCAAGTAACATAGAGAAATATTTTTTTAATGGATTTCAATGTCCATATTAGCAACTAGACAAAAAAATGGACGAAATATGTCTAGATGTACCATAAGTGAAACTTTTAAAAAGTTTGCATATCGTCATGATACAAAATTTCTTTTTTAGATACTAAACCGTTGCCGACTAATAAGTTGATGTACCATCAATGAAACTTACCATTTGATTTGAGCAACTCTTTTGTTACATGCCAATTTTCTCAAGTCGGCAGCTTTAGATTATACCGTTTTCATCTTTGAAATCATCAAGTACCTTATATGTTGTTGGAAATTATTTTTAGCATGATTGGTCGGATCCAAGTCTTCAACAATCAACCATGAGAGAGTGGGTCTTTAAAATAAACTTAGGCATGTCTTTATATATAGGCTAGAGAGTAGGCCTTAAAAATTAAGAAGGCTTTCCTTATGTGAGACTTTTTCCCACTTCTTCTTCTTCCAACATATCTTGTTACCACTGGCAAGTTAAAGGACTCCATGCTTATGGGTTCCATGAATAACACAAATGGAGGAACCATGAAACCTTATGATTTCAAAGATCCAAGCAATCTCCATGATGATGTTCTGATCGCGAAACATGCCCACAACTTGTATAAAGTGTCTAGAAGATTCAAGCGTTCTTTCGAAAGATAAATTCCGAGAAAGTTCTTAACCTTATCTTTGTAGAACTCAACTTCTTTTGTGATGTTCTTTACACTAAAGCAAGCATGTCATACTCTAGTTTAGGGCTTTTGTTTCGTGGGTTTATCCTTAGGCACTGTTACTGCGGCATTCATGGGATTTTTTTGATTGAGCAATCTTTCATACAAGAAGTTTGATGTAAAACTTAACCATGTCTTACTCATTGGTCCCATTGCCCTTGATGGTATAGGTTTGTTCATGATCTTCCTTTCTGATTGGCCAGTTCCTAAAAGTGCAAGTTTTGAAAAGCTATAAAGAGTTGGGAGTAGAATTAGGAGCTACTTCACCATTCAAAAGCCACAGCATTGTGTTCCACGTAAAACAAGAGATGAAAAGTAAAACATTCAATAACTAAAACCATGGTTTTATCTAGGTAGTGGTTAGAATCCATGCCACGGTACAATTTGATATCCTACTCTATAGGGATTCCATTATAGGGAATCTACATGCCATCCACTATCTCTTTGTGCTTCGAATATCTTAACGATGCCATAATGGGTGTCATAAAGTATTTTTTTTAGATTTTTTTTTACGTTTTACCTTTTTTAGGTAACATGGTGTAGACAATTTATTTTTGCCTACAAAGGCTTTAATATATAATAAAAACAAATATTATATTAAGCCTAAATTTGCTTTAAAGAAAAAAATAATAATAATAATGAAAGTTGTAAAATGTTAATATTATAGACTTTAAATAAGTATTTTGGGCTTAACATAATATAGGTTTTAATTATATATAAAATTTGGAACTAAATTAATGGTCTGTAATGGGTTGACCCATTTAATTGGCACCAATTTTAAAGCCTCAAAACACATTTATGTGCAAACCAAAATGAAATAAAGGCCAACAACCTATATGGATAAGTCATGTGCATGTAAACAAAAGGTCATGGGGTTGATTCTAGAAAAAGGAAAATTTGCCTTTTATTTTCTATGTTCACGCGAGTGCCACGTGTTTCCATTGGGTTGGGCCACACGTTTGATGACTTCATGCTGACATCATCATCGTCAACCTTGGATCACCTAATGATTTGCACAAAAACAAGCTCACAAGGCCACCTTTTAGCCACTTTTTAACCATCTTTAGTTCATGATTTCACCAAATTAATGGTGGAATCATGAATTAGGCATGTAATACTATGAATCAAAACCAAAAAGCAGTCTTGACTTGTAGTTTTTATCAGTCAAAAGGAGGCTTTAAGATTGGGAAAATCTCAGACATTTAAGAACTTCAACCACCATTAAAGGTGATTTTGACCAAATTCAAACAAAATGAAGCTTCTAGGATGCATCGTAGGGTCAAACAAACTAGAATATTCGTTTGAACTTGCCAAATATCATGAATTCAACATTAATCAAAGACCAATTACAAACCTTCATTTTTTTTTTTTTATTTTAGGTTAAGGCAATTAACATGCTTTCCAATTGTGTTCGAGCTTAAACAGTGTAAACAAGACCAAGAACTAGCCATTCCATCAAGCAATCAATAATGATGCGATCTAGCAAGCCCTAGGTATGGAAAACCTAAGACCCAATTGATCAATAATGAGATTCATACCCAAGAATTGTCTTGAAACGGATAAAAACGAATTCAACCCCAATTGAACCCACCAATTGAAGCCAAATCCAAATCTAAAACAGAGCTTGACCCTAATTACATCTGTTAATTAGAACCAAAGCTATCAAAGGAATTGTTCTTATCTCAAGAACAAAGAAACCCTCACAATGGAGAAAATAAGTTCTTTTCACAAGAACCAAGGAAAAACTCTCACTCTGGAGAATTACTCTCAAGAAAATTGTATTCAATAATGTCAATAAATTTCTGTTTTCCAAATAAGGAGAAGACTTTATAAAATATACAAAGGAAACCTTAAAGACATAAAAGAAAAATACAAAATTTGCATACATAAGCTAGCAGCTTTTCAATAAAGGCTAGCGGCCTTAGACCTATATACTAGCAGCCTTGGAAGCGGATTAAAAATTTTGAATCTGTGATGTTTGAAGGCCGACCAAAGGCCAACGGCCTAGGTAGCCTATGTTGACAGCTTCTATTCTTTTGTGTTGAGGCCACTTGATCCATATCATTCCCTCCTTCTTCGAGAAGATTCATCCTCGAATCTTAGCACTCGACTGGAATTAAACATCTTCTCTTGGATGCAATCTTTTTAAAGGAGGCGATTCATCTTGAACACTTTCAAACTCTTACAACAATGAAGTATCTACACTAGGTAGAAAATGATTAAGATCATTAGTGTTAAAAGATATCTTCTTGTACAATGGTACAAGTAGTTTCCTTACAAATAAAGAATTCTTAATCTGTCTTTTCTTATCTCTCTCATTCTTTGCTTTCACATTTCTCAAATTCTTTTGCTTTTCACTCCCCTCATGATTTTTCACTCTTTTGTTTTTGTTTTCTTTCACACCTACACTCTTTGCTCTTGATTACATTTAATCGTACATTGCTTTTGTTGATCATGAGCCTTCAAAAGTAGCTTTTGATTTTCATACACTTGACTTGCATTTAAAGGTGTAAGTGTCACAATCTTCCCCTTCAAAACAAAAGAATAGACATTGTGAAAGCTATCATGTTTAACCTTCCTATCATATTGCCATGGCCTCCCCAATATAATATGTCCCGCATGCATAGGCGCCACATCACAAAGAACCACATCTTTATAGCTACCAATGGAAAAAGTCCCCAACACTTGTTTTGTAACCTTGACCTCTCCACATGAACTTAACCATTGTAGCTTATATGGTTTAGGATGCTTAGAAGTAGGCAACTTCAATGAATCAACCAACACTGTACTAATAACATTAGTACAACTACCACCATCAATGATCATGCTCAATATCTTATCTTTAATGTGACAATGTGTATGGAAAATGTTATCACGCTGCTTTCTATTATCATCTCTCTTAGGTTGCAAATTTATAACACGTCTGTTGATCAATAATTCACCTTTAATAGGTCATTCAACATCAACATCACTATTATCCTCTAGTGGAGGTATATCATCATTGTAAGCTCTGGAAAATTTCAATAAATAATTTTAAGATGAACTTCGAAAATAAACCCTAAAAATCACTCTAAATTAAAACCGAATTTCAACTAGTCTTAAATTACGAACGAATTCGAAAAATTTCCGAATCTTGGGAAAAATAAGAATTCCCAAAAACAAAGTAAGAACTCAACATACTACAATTCCAAAGCCACTACGTACGACAAATTCTATACGTGACTCCGGTTCATAAAGTCGGGTAATATAGATCCCAAAAACGAATTATTAAAAACAAATAACGATTAACATTCGGAAATGAAACGCAATTCAAGAATTCCAAAAACGTTAAAAGATATTAAATACTTACAAAAATAAAATGTAAAATAAATTTCTCAAATTAAATATGTTGTATAAACATAAAATATCAGTTTCCAAATTGGCAAAGACCTAAACCGGAAAAATCACCCGGAAACCCTAACCAGAATGCAATAGCTAAGTCCGGCAACTAGTACCCCTAACCCTAGAGGCCGAGGCGTAGCTAAATATGTAGAATAGCTCATAGTAATATGAGTTTATTTAAAAATATCATATTGGTAAATTTTTGACCTATTTCAAACCCGTTCGGACACAGACTTCGAAAAGCGTGTCCGGGGCTCGAGATATCAAAAATATACCAATAGTACCGTTAGACTCGTAATTTCATAATATTTCTAAATATATCAGTTATATAATTTTTCGAGTTATAAAAGTTAGTTATAACCTTTTTATCGTATTTCCATTATTACCGGTAATTGATTAGTCTTTTGCACTATTCATTTTTATTTCATTAAAAATTTTATTATTCTTATAAAGCCTTATATTTTAGATAAATATTTTATATGTTATAGAAAATTTTGTTTTCTAAAATTTAGTTCGTTTCGGGTCTTTACGGGATCAGATTCTGTTTAAGACCCGATACTAAAAATAAAATAAATTAATTTAATAATTAAAAATATTTAAAAATATTTATTTTCATAAAATAATTTTTTATAATTTTTCGGGTTATAAAAATATTTATAGCCCATATTCGCGTATTTTGATCATACCGGTAACATATTGTTAAAATACTAAAATAATTCAAATAATTATTTAATTTTAATTATGAAAAATCTGCTACAATATTTGGAATAAATTTTCTAATTTTATTTTATTTTATTTTATTAATAAAGTACTTTACAACCCATACCTTCAAGTACACCTTACACATATCACTTCATTTTCACTTCAATCTTTCTACACATTATCCCACAATTGATGGCAGATTTTTGACCCTCTTTATGGCTGCCATTGTCCTTCATTTACTCCTATTTTGACTAAAATTAATTATATTTCAATCCTTCTTCAAAAAGTTACATTACACATTAATTATACAATTCAAATTTGAGTCAAATTTCAACAAAATCCACTCTCTCCTTCTTGCTTTTCACGTGCAGCACACACACACATTGGCTGCCCTTGTTTTATTTTTTCTCTCTTTATTCAATTAAAACACTCATTTCTCTCACTCCTTCATTTACTCACTTTCCCTCTTTCATTCTTTAGTCTTTCTCTCTCATTTTTCCTCTCTTTCTTTCTTCTTTCTCTCTTGTTCTCAAACAACAATCTGCCCCCTTCCATTCTTGAGCTTCCACACTTCATTCCTAAAGGTTTCTAAGCAAATCTTCTTCCCAAAGCTCCATAGGTGATATAGGTAAAGTGTAATGAAGGTTTCATGCATCAAATGACCTTCCAATTATGCTAATAATGAAACACTCCTTTTCTCTACTTTTATTATCTTGTATTTCAATTATTTTCTTGTTTAAAGTTGATATGTTTTGTAGATCTAAATTTTTATAGCTTTGATTTTCGTTTATACCATGGATCTTGTTATTTAAGTTGTTATCTTTGTTATTTCTTATGATTTATGTATAGATCTATCATCCACATGTCTATCTTAGTGATTCATGCATTTAAAACTAGTTTAGAAGACTAGATCTAGTGTTTTGAGTTCATAAATGCATTAGATCTTTGTTTATGTTCATGAACAACTTGCTATAGCATGATGATAGTAGGAAAATTGTAGGAAACCCAAGATCTATTTTATTTTCAACAAAACAACTTTTGAAAATTCGGATGAAAATGGAACCATATTTAGAAAAGTGGTTTTTCAACTTCAAAATATGTATTTTTCATTTAAAATGAAGGGATTAGGGTATAGATATCATAAATGAAAGATTTTATAAGTAAAGTTTAGATCCATGATGTTTATAGCTTATTACCATGCCCTTATTTTATGTCTATATTCATATTAAGTATATATCTTAGTTATAAACTCAAACAAAATTGTGAAATTTGTATTTTGGCAAGACTCCTATTTAAAAACCACTTTCCAAGTGTCAAAATGTAATTTTTACTTAAGAAAATGAAGACTTAATATACGTATATCATCAAGACTTCTTTTTACAAGAATCAAAAGTGATTTTCAAAAGTTATTTTCAAAATAAAAATTTTATTTTCGGATTTTGGCCAAGGCTATTTTAAAAACATGTTTACCAACTCAAAAATGAAGTTTTTATTTAAGAAATGAAAGGCTCTTAGGATAGGATATGTAAGGAATGGATTTTCATAAGTTTAGATGGATTTTATCAAAAGGAATATCCAAAAATGAATTTTGTAAATTCGGATCCCAACCAAGACCAATTTTTAAAACCCATTTATCAACTCCAAAACTCATGTTTTATGTGAAAAATGAAGGGTATAGGTAATAGGTATCTTGAAGGAATGATTTTTACAAGTTAAAATGAGTTTAGGCATGAGTAATGTGTAAAACAAGTAATGGAATTAAAATGAAAAATTTTGAGTTAGTGATCAATTGTCAAATTCGTAATTTGAGATGATGCATAAGTAATCACTTAGTATTTGAGCTTAATTGCTAGTGTTAGTGTTAAATGAAGTCCTTAGATAATTGATATAGTAAAGCCTTAAATTTTAATGCTTTAAACAAGTTTTCCCCAATGAATCATTCAAAAAGTGGATTTTCTAAAATTCGGATTTTTGAGTAAATCATATTGGAAAACATATTTACAAAGTGTAAAATGGGAATTTTTATGTAGAAATGAGGGTCATAAGTAATATATATAATGAAGACTCAATTTTAACAAAAATAATGATATTTTCTTAAGTAATAAATCCAAAACAAATGGAAATGATCAAAGTTAGAAAACTAGATTTTTCAAAAAAGTAGTTATAGTTGAAGTCTTGCAAAATAAAGAGTTCCAAAATTTTCTTTTACCAAAAAATCATCAAGACCATGCATAAATGAAACTCATTTCATGCCATTCATGTTAGGAAATCACTCATATTGCATGTATAGCCAATTTATATAGTAGGAACATTACAAACTCTTACAAAACTATTTTCAGAAACTGAAATTGTTGCTGCTCTAATCTGATCCGACCTTTTCGAAGCTTCAATGTTTTCAAAACTAAAATATAATATTAGAATTAGGTAGATCTCTCGAAGTAGATAGAAATCGGTATATAATTTGCGAGATTCCAAGTTAAAATGACCAAGTTATTGCCGTTTTAAATTGGAATTCCCGCTTAGGAAGCGAATTACGAATTTGATAGTTCGTATAAGATCGTTTAGATTAGTTTGAGTTGAAATACTTATTAGAGTATTTCGTCCTTTTTAGGAGATCCCGAGATCAACGATTCCCTACCACTAGATTATTATTACTAGAAGACCGGTGATCCAATGGCCGAGTGAGTTTTCTCCTTGTTTTGTTACCTTGATTGTGATTGTAGTTAGTTGCATTAGAACTATAGGAACAAGATAAAAATCGATATGAATGGGGATGGGATATATGATGAGACTGTGATGAATGTGTGCCAAAGAATACTAAAGCATATCGAAACCACGATTTGATTGGATAACTGCACCGTTCATATTTTTCTGTTATATGTGGGATATGGATTGGCCACTCTAAAGAATGTATAAATATTTTTTACCTAAGCAAAAATTAAATTAGTCATGCATCGCATTGGACATATTGCATTTGGTAGCATGCTACTCCTACGCAGGTCGATCGGTATGGTCCGTGGATGACTCGTTTGGATAACGAACCCGGTGCCAGAGCTCATTCAAGGGTACTAAGGCGCATGTGGATGCATTCTTGGATGAGCCTAGCCGAGTCGAGTGCTAAGAGCCGAGGGCTGGGGGACTAGATGCGGTCGTGTAGACTCAATACCATTCCTAACCCAAGATACGGAGGGCGTAAATCCGTTCTGTGTGTGGGTTCCGGATGCCCATGCATAATTGCTTGCTCACGCGTTTGTTCATGCATAGCATATGACTGATTTTAACTTGTTTGTTATGGTACGGAACTAAGGAAATTCTCACTAAGCTAGTGTAGCTTATACCCCAATAGTTGTTTAAATGAACAGGTTATCTCAAGAATACAAAGTGGGGACCGAGATGGTTGAAGCCGAGAATGGCTTCGGGATTCCGGCAAGAAATGAGGATGTTGAAGTTATCAGCTAGTTTTATGATTTGTCTTGTAATAGTTTATGTAGGGAAGTTTGTGGATGAATGAAAATGAAGTTAAATGATTTGTATTTTGAAGTATAGTGGTTTGTATCGAAAGTATAGTGGATTTTATTTCCTTTACATTATTACTCAATTGTATCAACATAAAATGTATCATTCCGATGTGTTTCCTTTATGTGTTAGACGCCTTGTACATAGTATGAAAGCCTTCGCGTGATTGAGGTGGTCATTCTTAGGCTTTAATATTGTGTACGGCGGACTGCCACGTTTAGGGTACCCTTCGGGGCGTGACAATCATCATTAGAACTAACACTTTCTATATCACGAGTGCCTTTATCGTAATCCTATAGTTTGGACATTGAGAAGCCACATGTCCATGTCCTTGACATTTAAAACAAACAATGTCATGTAATTTAGTAAATGGTTTTTCAATGTTACCTATGGAATCAACAGTAGACTTCTTGGCCTTTACATCCTCATTTGAATTTGAATCTTTTGTATGTTTCTTCCAATCTGATTTCCATGAAGAAGATGAACCATATCTTGAACTGGCTCTAGACTTCAAATGCCTCTCTACTTTGATGGCTTTATGCAGCAACTCTTCTATCTCTATATAATACTGCAAATCTACAATATTAGTAATCTCCCTATTCAAACCATCCAATAAACCTAGCAACAGTAGCCTCTTAATTTTCTTCCACATTAGCTCGAATCATGGCTATCTCCATCTCCTTGTTGTAGTCCTCCATACTCATGGAACTCTATATCAGACTCCGCAATTTCCTAATCCCTATATAGTGGCTGGGAATATATCTTTTGTGCATCACCATTTTCATCTCTTCCCAAGAACTAATAGGTCTTTCTCCATGTCTTCTCCTCTTTTGCACAAATTAATCCCACCAAATGTTGGCATAATCAGTAAATTCAACAATAGCCAATTTTACTTTCTTCTCCTCAAAATAATTATGACAGTCAAATATGTGTTCCACCTTCCTTTCTCACTTTACATACAATTTCGGGCCATTATTTCCTTGAAACTAGGAATTTTCATTTTAATACTTCTCAAATTTTTATCTTGTTTATTAACAATTCTTTTTCCTTTTTGAACACAACTCACTTCAGATTCATACTCTTCATCCCTCCTCCTCATCCAATTGTCTTCTAAATGATTTAGGCTTGGATGAAGATTCAAGATCATCTAATCTATATTCAATTTTGCAAATTGATCCTAAACAACCTTCATAAATGATTTCATATCACTTCTTGTATTCTCTTCATCACTACTCATTTTTTTTCAAAAAAAAAAAAAATAGAGACTCCAACAACTTAATCAATTATTGATTCATACCCTAAAAACCATAACTTTTTTTTAAATCAAATACAAACCAAACAAATAAAACAAAAGGATAGGTTACTTGAATCAAGAAGCCAAAAACTTTGATACCAACTAATGCGATCCAATAAGCCCAAGGTATGGAAAACCTAAAACCCAATTGATAAACAATGAGATTCGCACCTAAGAATCATCTTAAAACAGATAAAAACAAATTAAAACCCAATTTAACCTGCCAATTGAAACCAAATCCAAATCTAAATAGAGCTTGACCCTAATTACACTTGGTAATTAGAACTAAAGCTATCAAAGGAATTGTTCTTATCTCAAGAGCAAAGAAACTTTCACAATGGAGAAAACAAGCTCTTATCATAAGAACCAAGGAAAAACTCTCACTCTAGAGAAATCCTTTAGAGAATTGTATTGTAAACCCCTTAATTTTTGGGGTAAAATTCGAGTAAACCCTAACCCTAGTCAAATCGGAACTTCAAAGTCAACAAGGATCAAGGTATACTAGTAGTTTTAACTCCAGCAATCCCGTGCTCGAAACCTGAGAACAATAGAAATAAGTTTATGGTAGATTATAGTTCAAAATAACATGAGATAGCTTAAAAAGATCATATTTGTCAAAATTTTATTCGTTTTGAACTCGAATAGGATCAGTTTCTAAAAAACATGCCTCAATGTCCAGAATAGTAAAAATATTCCAATAACACTAAAAGGCTCGTAATAATATGAGGATTCTAAAAATATCAGTTTCGTAATTTTTTTGTAACTAAAAATATATATAACATATTTATGCATATTTTCTTTACTACCAGTAATTGAATTATCTAATATACTATTCATTGTATAATTTTTACTATTCACTACTATTAATCTATCTCTACTCTTCCTTACAACCTATACACCTATTTCTTACATTTACTTTTCCAATATCACTTTTGACTAAACTTCTCTTACACTCTACTTACTTTTCTTTACTAAAATTAATTTTTAATCACATTTCCCCCTTTTCCCTTCTTGCTGTCCATCTCCCCCTCTCTTTTATCTCTTTTATTTTTCTTTTTTAATTTATTTTATTACATCTAATTTTCACTCCAAAACTCTATAAATACCCCATCCCTCCTTCATTCTTTTCCCACACTTTCTTACCTTAACAAAACTCTACCAAATTCTCTCCTGAAATTCTTCTCCAAAATTCTCTTCCCAACTCTCTTTTCTTTCCATAAAACTATTATCTACCTACAACTACCAACACTTCATTTCTCCTTTAACCGATACATAAACTTTAGGTAAAAACTTTAATATTTCTTCTTCATGTCATGCAACATTACATGACCATAGTGTGTGTTTCCTAGAACCACAGTGTTAAGGAAACAACAATATGTTCATGTTTTGTTCTTGTTCATGCTTAAACTTCAATTATGTTATTATTGTTATTATATTGTTATATGTTATTATGTTGATATATTGTTGTTATTATGGCTTCTAATCTAACTTTATATGTATTATTATGTATATGTATATTTATATTTCTTAGAGCCTAAATTGCTCATTAACATGCTCTTATTATTATGATTTTTTTTCTTTTATTTTCTTTTCTTTTTGGGACTAGTCTATTCTTAGTCCCAAGAAATCTTGATGAAGGCAAGACTCCCAATACTTGACCTTACATATATATATATATATATATATATATATTTGCTTCTTATATCTCTATCTTTTTTTACATGAATTATTCTCATCTTTCTTATAGCTACTTAATCATATTAATGCATGACCATAATGATGTTGTCACAATCAAGATTTCTTCAAATAATAAAAGAAACTCATTTCTTTTATAAATCGGAACTAAATACTCCATAAAAATATAATTTTTAGCATTTAAACTTAAGATTTTAATGCAACCACATATTTTATAAAACTTATATTGGTTTATCATAGACTTTGAAAATCACTTATTAAGTAAGCTTCTACAAGACTTAATTTTTAGTATTATTATTCTCCTTTCAAAGTCAAAATGAAATTTTTGTAAGGTTCTAATATTGATAATTCTTTATTATGAAAGCTTTTCTTATAAACTTATATAAAAAGATTATGCCACTGCTTGATAAATATTAAGAATAAAACAAGTTTTTCAAATCAAGGTAAAATCACCTCACTATTTTATAAACTAGCTTAGAGAAATAAAATCTGCCAATAACCTAAGAAAGTAAAGTTTTAAAATGGTAAACTTATTTTCTAAAGAACATAAATATAATGAGAGAACATACATTTAATACAACTCAAAACTTTAGATGCTACCAATAACTTAAGAAAAAATTTTAAGAACCTTATTTTTCAATTACTAGATAACTTAAAGGAACAAATTTTTGGAAATTAATTTATCTTTGAAGAGTTAAGAAATAAAAATATAAAAGGGAAACACTTATTTATAATAACCCAAAAAAAATTATAATTGCTTTCAAACCACTTAAAAAGAAAATTCTCAAAGTCCAATTTTTCAAACCCATAAGACAAATCGTTTTATGAAAAATAATTATCGAGACAACACCAATAGAATCATGCACAAAATATGAGTTTATTTATGTATCAAAAGGATTTTTCCAACCATATACATATCTATATATTCGCTTAAGAATTTTTTAGTAAAGAAAAGTTTGGAAAATCGTATTTTTAAGAACTAGGAATTTCGTAACTATTCTGTACCGTGATGTTTTGGAACCCAAATGGCTTTTTGTGATGGAAATTACCTTAGAAATGAATATATCTTTACAAGTAAGTAGAAAACGACATATAATATGCGAAATTTCGAGTTAAAATTAGCAATTTATTATCATTTTAAGTTAGAATTTCCACAAATCCAAATTTCACTACAAATAGAAGATAGGGCTAGACAATTTAAGTAGAAGTTCTATAAAATACTCATTTTGGGTATTTCTTTTGTCTAGGTGAGGAAGAAGAAGAAGTTTCGTATCCTAAAGATTATGTTGATTAGGAGTTTATCCGCATCATGCCCGAGTGAGTTTCTTAAGTTTTCGTACTCATGGTTGTGTTTGTAGTGTTAGAGGCACTAGATGTAGGAAGAGACAAAAATAGAATACGCATGATAATATTGATTGAAAGTATACTAAGCATATCGAGACATGAATTATTGTTAATTAAATTATGTTTTATTATCATGATGGAGTGTCTGCAAATTCTATGATCGCCTCTAAGCATATCATGTAATGAGTCACATTGCATTTGCTATTATACACTTAGTGGAATAAAGGTATAATAATATTGGTTGGTATAACCGGTAGTATCTACGTGTTGGCAAGTAGTAGCCGGTATAATCTACATGTTTTATATTGGTGAGTAGTAGCCGATATTATCTACATGTTTTTGTGTTGGCGAATAGTACCTGGTATGATCTATTAAAGTTTTATTTTAAAAAGTGTTGGTCCTCATTGGCCGGTATATCTAACCTCGAATAAAGGGCGTAATTCATTCAATATATGGTTCCCAAAAATTATATGTCTTACTTGCTTACGTGTTTGATGCATCACATATACTTGTCTAACTATAACTGGTTTGATATTTTGATTCGAGTATGATAACCCAGAAATATTCTCACTAAGCTAGTTAAGTTTACACTCCCACAGATTTTGTTGTTGCAGGAACACTTTTTAATCAACCTGAGGCCCCTTTTTATCCGGGTTAGGCCATGCTTTTCGAAAGCTCTTTGGGGAAATTTGATCAAAGGCTTTAGATAGGAATTCCCTTAAAATCTTTTGGCTATAGAGTTTTATGTATGTAAGACTTAAGTCGTATTACAGATCCTTAAAATTGGTCAGGGAAATGTCCCTAAGTTTATGTAAAGACCTTATTATATGGTGAATATATGTTTATTAGTTCTTTTCTCGTATGCTTTATATTACTACTTAAACCACATATCCCACGGAGTCTCCTATTACTGTGTTAGACGTCTTACTTATAATATCAAGACTTTCATGTAACTGAGGTAGTCATTCTTAAGTCAATATTGAATGTGACGGACTGCCACATTTAGGATATCTTTTGGGGCATGACATGTATTCAACAATGTCAATAAATTGTTGTCTTTCAAACAAGGAGAAAAGACTTTATAAGATGTACAAATGAAACCCTAAAGACATAAAAGATAAATACAAAATTTGCATACATAAGCTGGCAGCTTATCAATAAAGACCGACGACCTTGGAGATATATGTTGGTGGCCTTGGAAGCAGTTTTAAAAATTTTGAATCTGTGATGTTTCAAGGTCGTCCAAAGGCAAGCGGCGTACATAGTCAAAGCCGGTGGTGTACATATTAAAAGCCGGTGGCTTTGATGGCGACGCATAGGTCCTACAATTTGATAGCTTCTACTCTTTTGTATTGATGCCACTTGATCCACATCAAACAATCACCCTCAAATCCACAACCAACAAATCACTCCAATAGTTCCTTGATCACTACTCTCTCTCTCTCTCTCTACAGCTCTCAAGCACGAGTTCCTCTCTCTCTCTCTTCAGTTTTCTCCCATTCAAGATGAGTTTTAAATAAAAGGAAGCTATATTTTAGCTTCTTCATCGTCAAGGATGAAAACCCATCATCTCTTGCGAGTCTTCTTGGTAATTTGTATATTCAGTTTGGATTGAAATTAAATAACGTTTCATTCTTGTTTTTGAAATTCCAGGTTGAAATCTGTCATCATCAACAAGCTTTCCAACATAACTTCCACAATTGAAAGCCGGCAGAACAGTCATTTAAACCACTTCCATTTGCTCCTTCTTCTGCCGACCCGATGACATCCGTGACTCTGCACCGTTCAAGCGTGCTTCCTGGTGAGTTCATCCTTTCTTCTTTTTATTTTATTGGTTTATTAAATCAAATTAAATAAATAACTTAATAAGAAAAGTCAAAAAGGAAAGGAAAAATAATAAAAATAAGTATATGTACATTTTTTTTAATAATAATAAACAAAGTGCCATTTTGATCATAAAAATAATAAAAAGTAAAAAAACGATAATATAAAATAAATAGTAATAAATAAAAAATTAAATTAAATTTTATCACATAGAAAAATTGTATTTTCTTGAAAAGAAAAATAAATTAATAGTTTTTATAGGTTGATGATACTTAAAGTCTTAAAAAAAATTAAAATTAATATACATATAGAAAAGAGTTTCAAAATTTAAAAACAACCAACCCAGTAAGCTTTTTTTCTTTTAGAAAAACTACGTTTTGTCTTATCCCGATTAGCAGGTATGTAAGCATCTATGGGGCGACATAAAATCTAAAGAAATTTTATTTTTTTTTATCATATCTTGTTCTCTTTTAAATGTGAAACTGAATTTGTAAAAGTTAAATAGTTCGTTGTAAATAACATGTAAAACAGTGTATCATGATATATTTTGAGCATTAAAAAGAATAGACTTTAAATTGAGAATTTTAAACCGATAATTGTTTAAATTTTAATTGGATAGCCCATGGACTTATGAAATCTCTGGTTTCTACAAATTGATTTTAAAATCAGTTTTCCTCGCATATTAGTGACTAAGTTAGGATTAACCACCCACTGCTTCTAACTTTTTTTTTTTTTCCTGACCTTAGTCAGGTGACGACTCTTTAAAGTTTTTTTTTTTTAAATCAAATTTCTTTTAATTAATATCGAGAGTTCTTGTTAAATAGGTTTAGGTTTAATAAGGATCAAATTCAAAGAAATTAAAATAGAAATGAAAAATTTAGGCTCGACACATTGTTTTAATATCTATCGTGTTGTCTACCTTGTGTAGACACCGTACTTGAACGGATTGAGGAGAAGTTAGCTTACGCAGTGAACACCAAAAAGTGTTTTATCTGTGATGAAGTGGGTCTTCAAAATTTGTTTCATCGCTTGAAATATGAATGCAAAGAACCCATTTCAAAGGAGTTGTGGGACTTTATCTTTACGAAGCTTAAGAATAACACGAATCGTGCTCAAAATCCTGAATCATTCAAAAAGGGCGTTAAATCTAAAGGAGATTTTGCTCTTGAGGTGGATGATTTCGAGGATGATTGCATGGGGATCTTGCGTCTAAATATTGGTGGGCTTGCTCATGATGAAATTGTTCTTTTGTGGCGTATATCCACTGAACTGCTTTATCAATCTGAAAAAAGGGACAATAATTCCACCACGATGTCTGAAGGTAACTACATTTTCCGTAAGATCCTATCTGACTGTATGTTATACCTATTGGTCGAGAAGCCTACAATGATGTGTATTGTGGCTAAGGCTAGGGATGTAAATGGGTCGGGTCATCCTGTCCCAAACCCGACCCGATTAAAAATTGAGTGTCCCAGAACCCAACCCGATTTCTTAGAAACCCGACCCGATCCGAACCCGACCCCGTTTAATTTATTACATAATTAAATGCATCATTTTATTATTTGATTAAATTATTATCGTAGTGAGGCATGTTTAGGAGGGAAAAAATTTCAATGGAGTTGAGAAAGATCCTAATTTTTATTTTAAAAAAATTAAAAAACGTTAAAGACAAGTAAAAAATTATTAAACGTGAAAACTGAATATATGATAAAGTCAGTAACTCAAGACATGTCATTGCCTAAAATTATTAGAAGACTTACATATATATATAATATATATAATACATTCAACTCAAAATAATAATAATAATAATAATAATAATAATAATAAAATGATGACACTACACAACGATCTATATATTCTTGATTTATTTGTCATTACATATATATATAATATTTATTTTTTTTGAGAAAATTAATTTTTATACTTTGTTGTGTTGCATGGGAAAGAAATGAATTTTGAAAAAGTGGGGAAGGTTGCACATGGAAATCGATTTTCTCTGGATAATTGGTCAGTGATTATTAATTGTAAATATAATTTATATCCTATCATGTGACTCAATACATGAATAACAAAATGATTATATGAAAAGCATCATTCAACTAATGAATAAGTAAATTCCTTAAACTAAAATTTTTAATTTTTTTAATTAAATCGGGTCGGGTTTTCCCAACGGGTTATGAGTACAACCCAAAACCCGACCATAAACCCTATAGGGTTTTTAGCGGGGCGGGCGGGCGGGTACCCTATAACGACCCGCCCCGGTTGCATCCCTAGCTAAGGCTAGCCAAATCCAATATCAAGATGCGTTGATGAGGTAGAGATGGTAACAAACAAGAATCTAGAAAAGTGGTACAAAAATTGGTCTATTAATGTCAAATGATTTGAAGACCTTATTGTGAAGGAAACGAGTTAACTCAAAGAAATCACTGTCGTTAGCGATGAGCTAAGCCGGTTTTTGGCCAAATTCTTTTGTTTAAGGCCTCAAACAGGCCTTTTTTTTTAAATTTTTGGAAAGTTTTGTTTTGCTTATAACTTTTTATAGGATTGTCAGTTTGTCCGCTATTTATGACGTTTTTCTTATCTTTGTGTACTTCGTTTTAGGACCATTTTATTTTTGTAGTTTCAACTCTATTTTTGACAGCTTTTAAGTGGGCTTACAATTGTATGCTTTAGGACATAGAACACGACAGTTATAATCTTTCAGAAAATTTCACAAAGCCGTCATTGCTCTTGTTTTCCAAATCTCAAAATTACAATTTATTTTGATTTTTGATGCCATTACCCTAAGTATTCTTAGAATCAATAAGTTTTTTAATATCACACTTCAACATTCATATGCAAATCAAAGGTTTTGTGATAAACCCTAATTCACCCGCTACGTCATGCTTGCATGGACACTTATCAGGAAGGTTCTTTTCAAGACAAGATTTAGACGTCTTTGCGGCAGTGGATCTGGACATCCTATTCGGTGTTTGCAGCTGGAACCCCACAGCCCCATTATTTGTCGCAGAGTCCTTAAATCTTTCAAAGACAAACCATCTAATTCTCTAGAGGTAATACATAAGGGTAAATCTGTGTGGTCCAACGCCTGTGGACTGGCCAAGGCATTGCAAAAGCAATTTGATCGAAAGAAGAGGTGGAGGCTGATAGCTAACGATAGGGTAGAAGTTCTTTTATACGCTGCCAGTCATTGCAAAGGAGAAGCTCATGCCAAAGCACTTGGTAGTGGTGGAGAGCTCATTACCTTAGTTTGGTTATTGATGTTCCATTTAGGTTTATTGTAATGAGAAATTGAAATTGTAGTGCATGATAAAGATGAAACATAAAGATAGGCTATTTTCTTCTTATTTTTTAATTTATCTTTTCCATAATGGAATCATGTATTTGAAAAATATTTCCAAATACTTAATTTTATTATATTTATACCTTGGTTTAGCTATAATGTCTGGATATGCATGCGTTTTCAATAAACCTGATACTTATACTATATCTTTTGATTGAACAAAAACTATGAGATTGACAACTAAGACTCTTGTCAGGTTTTTTTTATTGAGGGTTCTCTTTTTATTTATTATTGATTAACTTCAGGAGTTGGTCGTCTAGTAGATGCTGCCATTACCTTCTAAGGCTATGCTAAAACCTTGTAACATCTTATTAAATAGGTTAAAATAATTAGAACAGTGATTTCAATAGCATATATTTATTTGTAATCAAGATTAATTGTACATATTGGTCGTATATCTGATAGTAATAAAAATAAACGGGACAAAGACCACCTTTATAATCTCTCTCTTAGGTCAATACCCAACTTTATACTTTGTTATGCTTTGAGCACCTTAGTGTAGTAGTCTTTCCATACATATCACTTAAGTGATATTCGTAGTTTCGTAGAACATCCAATGGGTTTTTGGACCATTTAGAGTTTGGAGAACCTGCAAAAACACTTATACAATTATTGATAAACGTTTCAATCCAAAACATTTCACCAATTTTAAACTAACAAGGCCATCCAAGCTTAACACCTTAGGGATTCATAACCAAAATAGTCTAAATTTTTTTGTCCCAATTTTAAACTACAACAATTAAATGGGAAGTGTAATAAAAGAGTTTGCAAAGTATATTACCTACAGCTATATGGAAATTTAAAAACCTATTGAAAGTGACGGTTAAGAGCTTTAAACTACAAACAAAACTTACTTTAGTTTCTAATCATCTAGGTGTCTCTACACCATGTCTTTTACACCTTCAACCGATAACATCATCAGCATTCTCATAGCAAGCATCACCTGAAAAGATAAAATGTGAATGGAGAAACCTATTACACAATAGTTAAGCATATTATTGCATTCATATATGCCTAAGATTAATGCAACATCCAACAAGGTTAAGTTATTTTAATATAAGCTTGACAACCAATGCATTATTAGCGTTCTAGAAATAGGTAACATAGGACAATAAGCCACAAAAAGGGTCTAAATTAAGTATTGGGGGTTGATGGACCCCTACTACCACTACAAAAAGGAAAAGAAAAAACTAGTCATGTCTAAGTCCTTATCGAATGAGCATAGTCTATATGCAATGCTTATCTCAGGTGTCGTGCCATCAAATAACCCCATTATAGATTTTTCCCCTCAAGTCTACTATACCACTATAGAGCTCTCCGATTGACTACCTATTAAGTTGTACCATGCTTTCCATAAGGGCCTAAGTATCCAATTGACGTGTTATCTTGAACCAAGTACTATACTTATAACTAGTCTAAGGGTGTCCTTGTTGGATCAAGTAACCCAAGTAGCAACCAACTAGAGATGCAACTAGGGTAGGTCTAGAATAGGTATATAAGACTCAAATCCATCCACTTCCTTATAGAGTTTCCCAAACAAGACCCTAACTTTATAAAGTTTTTATCGTCATACTCAAACCCATCTTAGGGAATGTATAGTCATACTATATTTTGGAAAATAATTTTCAAAATATTGTATATCGTATAAATATTTCGAGTATAATCTTGCAAAGGTACATTTACTGAGTGCATCCTAAATTTTACAAAGAGGGCATACTCCATCAATGCGCCCATGAGCAAGATTTTTCTCAAAGAAGGTCGTATTATCTTCATTTATAAGTAGGGTACATTCACTATATTTACAACACAAGCATCGACTAAACCACACGGACACACATTTCTCTCTCGCTCTCTCTTTGCCTAAATCACTTCTATTCCTCACTACATTAACAAAAATTTCCAAACTAAAATTAACAAAAATCAAATCTTTGCAATAAGGAATAAAAATTAATTTCTATATTAAAGGATTAATTTAAGAGAAATTAGGTTTTTAATTGTCATTTTTCTAATATAGAAAGATATACTTCTTATTATTAAATCCCCATAATTTTGTCTAATTACATGCTAATAGTAACAAGTGTTAAATTTTACAATAGTTAAATAACTCTTACATTGAAATTACATAAGAATTAAACAACATTAAAAAGCAATAACCATTACACAGAATTAACTCCTCAGAACTGGTTAAAGCTTCTTAATTAGTAATTATATCCTTTAATTTTGTCATTTTTTTTGGAAATGTATCGGTTAATGTTGTCACACCCTATGTGTAACCTAGTTGAATCACGTAATTGTGAAACAAACTAATGCCAGTGAATTTTGTAAAAACATAGCTTTTAGGCTATCAAAGAGATCACAAGTACATAATGCAACCAGCCATTTATGAATTGTGATAAGCGACAGGATCTTTTAATTGCTATTGATGAGAAATAATGTATATATGCAAGATATAAATTCAAAAGTAAACATTACACTATATTGTCCATTGTTTACATATTATAAACTGATATTGCTCGCTAATTAAATGACATAATAAAATCTATTTGGGACTGCTTCATTCTTATTGCTAGATCTTGACTTCTACCAGAGAAAAGCTCCTTGATGGAATAAGCTAAGGCCTCAGACGTATCCTAAAAAATCTATGAAACTATGAGTTGTATCACGGCTCAGTGATGTAACCAAATCATATCATGTATCAACATCAAAACTCACAAACTTGTTAGGTGATAATGGCAATAAATCAAGAGGAGTCGGTGGATTAAAACCATATACAATTTCAAATGGAGAACAATGAGTAGTGCTGTGAACAACCCTATTATATGCAAACTCCACAAATGGTAAACAATCCTTCCAAGTCCTAATGTTTTTCTCTATGATTGCCCTCAACAATTGAATCAAGGTCCTATTAACCACCTCTGTTTGCCCATCAGTTTGTGGGTGATAGGTAGTCGAAAACATCAGCTTAGTTCCTAACTTTCCCCACAATACTCTCCAAAAATAGCTCAAAAATTTTACATCGCTATCACTAACAATGCTCCTAGGTATGCCATGTAGACGCACTATCTCTCAAAAGAACAAATCAGCAATGAATGTAGCATCATTAGTTTTATGACAAGGAATAAAACGAGCCATTTTACTAAACCTATCCACCACAATAAAGATGTTGTCATTACCTTTCCTAGTCCTAGGCAATCCAAGCACAAAATCCATAGACACAGTAGTCCAGGGTTCATCAGGAACATGTAATGGTGCATATAATCCATGTGGTCTCAGTTTAGACTTAGCCTCCCTACATGTAATGCAATATTGACAAACTTTTATGTACATCATCTCTCATGCTAGGCCAGAAAAAGTGTTCACTCAGCATATCATAGGTCTTATCTACCCCGAAATGCCCCATTAAGCCCCCTTTATGTGCTTCCCTCACTAATAGTTCCCTCATAAAACCTCTAGGAATGCACAATTTATTCTTCTTAAACAAGAATCCATTAGACACAAAATAATCATTCATACCAGTCCCATCAACACAGGCAGCAAAAATTTTAGAAAAATCAACGTCATGTGGATACAACTCATTCAACAACTCAAAACCTAGCAAAGATGTACTAAGTGAATTAAGTAAAGCGTACCTTCTTGAAAGAGCATCAGCAACACTGTTTTCCTTACCCTACTTTTACTTGATCACATAAGGGAATGTCTCAATGAACTCTACCCACTTGGCATGCTTCCTGTTCAGCTTATCTTGACCTTTCAAATGCTTCAAACTCTCACGGTCAATATATATGACAAACTCCTTAGGCTAAAGATAGTGCCGCCATGTCTGCAATGCACGCACTACGGCATACAGCTCCTCATCATATGTTGGATACTTCAATGCCGCTCCACTCAACTTTTCACTTAAATATATTAGTACCTTGTGATATTGCATCAAAACAACTCCAATCTCTATGCCACTAGCGTCACATTCAATCTCAAAAGTCTTGTCAAAGTCAAGTAAAGCAAGCAATGGTGCCTTACACAATTTTTCTTTAAGTTCATTAAAAGCATGTTCTTGTGCATCACCCTAAGTAAAACCAACATTCTTTTTAACAAGCTCATTCAATGGTGCAGCAATAGTACTGAAATCCCTAATGAATCTCCTATAAAATCCAGCAAGTCCATGAAAGCTCTCACCTTACTAGCATTCTTAGGTCTAGGCCACTCCCTAATGGCTCTAAACTTCTCCTCATCAACCTCCACTCCATAACTAGAAACAACAAAACCCATAAAATTAACATTATCCATGCAAAAGCTACACTTTTTAAGGTTTGCAAACAATTTCTCCTCTCTAAGTTTTGTTAAAACTAGCCTCATATACATAACGTGATCATTCAGACACTTAGAATAAATCAAGATATCATCAAAATAGACCACAACAAATTTACCTAAGTATTCACACAGCACATGATTCATCAAGTGCATAAAAGTATTAGGTGCATTAGTAAGACCAAAAGGCATGACAAGCCACTCATACAAGCCAAACTTAGTCTTCAATGTAGTTTTCCATTCATCTCCTACTTTCATGAGTATCTGATAGTAACCAGATTTCAAATCAATCTTTGTAAACAAACAAGAACCATACAACTTATCCAACATATCATCTAACCTAGGAATAGGATGACGATACTTTATAGTGATTTTGTTAATGGCTCTGCAATCTACAAACATCCTCCAAGTCCCATCCTTCTTAAGCACTAGAATCACAGGGACTAAACAAGGACTCAGGCTCTCTCTTACATACCTTATTCTCCAGCAACTCCCCAACCTGCTTTTGGATCTCCTTTGCCTTACTGGGATTAGTTCTGTAGGCAGGTCGATTGAGTATGGTAGCTCCAAGAATGAAGTCAATCTGATGTTCTATGCCCCTAATTGGTGGAAGTCCACTGGGCATCTCCTCTGGGAACACATCTCCATATTCCTGCAGCAAATCAGAAAACACACTAGGCAAAGATGGGTTAATTTCATTAGTGGCCAAACAAGCCCCTTTGTACAGAAGTACAAATATAGGCCTACTGTCACTTAAAGCATGCCTAACCTCACTTGACCTAGCAGTCAAGCTCACATTCTTACTCTTGTTCTCTCTAGGCCGATTTTCATCTTGCTTTTCACTCCCCTCTTTCTTTTCACTCTTCTCACTTTTACCACTCTTTTTATTTCACTCTTGTTTTTCTCTCCCTCTAAAGTGCTTTTTCTATTCTCCTTCTCTTTTCTTTCAGCCTCAACTCTCAGCCTCTCCATTTTACATTGGTCCTTATACGCTTCCTTAGAGGACAGTGGTGCCAAAATTGTCTTCCTCCCATCCTTGGTAAAAGAGTATCTATTAAGGTAACCATCATGCACTGCTTTCCTGTCAAATTGTCATGGTCTACCTAACAGTATATCACCAGCATGCATAGGTACAAAATCACAGAGCACCTCATCACAATATTTGCCAATGGAAAAAGTAATAAGAGCTTGCTTGTTTACCTTAACCTCGCTACAGTCACTGAGCCACTGAAGTTTGTATAGCCTTAGATGTGGTATCGTAGGCAAACCCAAACGATTAACCAAGAGTGTACTCACCACATTAGTACAACTCCTTCCATCAACAATCATACTACATGCCTTTCCCTGGACATGGCATCTAGTATCGAATAGATTCTCCCTCTGCTCCTCATGGCAATCCTCCCTTAACTGGGTGCTAAGTGCATGCCGAGCTACATATAAAACCTTTCACCGCCTCCTCAACACTCCCAGCATCACTACAATCTTCCAATGGAGGCATGTCATCATCCTCACTCTCATTGTCACCTCCCTCATCATCAGTGACAATCTCCCCCTTCCTCATCCCCATGATTCTCCTATTAAGACATTCCCTACTGATGTGTCCTACACCTGACACTTCCAACACTTGATGTCCCTATTTCTACTCTTTTGCTCAACTACCTTAGGTTTCTCAGAAACCCCACTATTCTTCCCCTGTGCAGCATCAACTGTAGGCTTACTTCCCCCCTTTAGACTCATTCTTTCCATACCCTTTCCAAGTAATGTTATAACTAGAAGAAGGTTTGGAAACATACCTGGTTGGCCCTTTGCTTTGGAGTTGTTTCTCAATTTTAATGACTAGATGTACCATATCCTCCAACTCTACGTAATGCTGCAACTCCACTCTGTCAGCAATCTCTTTACTCAAACCACCCAAGAAACGTGCCATGGTGGCCTCCTCATCCTCATTTACATCAGCCCTTGTCATGATCATCTCCATCTCTTTGTAGTAGTCCTCCATACTCTTACTACCCTGCCTCAACACCTGTAATCTTCACATCAATTCCCTTTGAAAATACTTGGGAACAAAATGCTTTCTCATCACCGTCTTGAGATCATGTCAGGTCTCAATGGGATACTCCAGGTTCCTCCTCTTACTAGTCACCAGTTGATCCCACTAGGATATAGCATAATCTTGAAACTGGATTACATCTAATTTCACCTTCTTCTCTTCACTATACTGGTGACAGTAAAAAACCAGCTCAACTCTCTTCTCCTACTGCAAATAAGCCTCTGAATTGGACTTACCCTGAAAAATAGGAATTTTCAATTTAATGCCACCCAAATCTCTATCTACATAATCATCATTCCCTCTACTTCTACCAGCAGTGCAACTCTCTTACCCTCTACCTCTTCACATACCTTTACCACCTCTTCCACTTCTATTGAATACTAATGCCGCACTATATTCATATTCCTCCCCTAGATAGTCATTAACATTTGCTACGTCATTCGGCTGTGGTGTGGGAACTTTACCTCCCTTGTTCCCTTCACTAGAACTCGACTCCCTCTTCTCAACAGCCTGCAGCCTCAAATTCATACTCTCCATGGACTCTCTAATAGCCATCCGAGTTTCATTTAAACACCTAAACTCCGATGCCTGAGCCTCTCGTAACCTAGCCTTATCCATACTACTATCATCTTTAATAACACTAGAACCCTTATCAGACATCTTTACCTGCAAAATAAACAAACGTTAATTCAAAATTTTCAGATTCCTCACAAGCACTCCCTTTCGTGTTTGGACTCACATAGATGGCGTTGTTCACTCTTGTTTCACTAAAATAAGATTTCACGCACAGGTATTCCTTACAACTCTCAAGCTCCACTCTTCAATGTTCTTAAGCGAATCACACTCTTTAGAACAATTCCAAGGAAATTCAAGATGAGGATGATATGAATCGTATGAATGGTGTTTTCCTAATATCCTTTGATCAAAATTCACAATACAATTGGAACAATCAAATAATTCAAGAATTGGAATTTTTTTTTTTAAATTTGAATTTCTTTTCTTTTCTTTCTTTTTTTTTTTGCACAAATTTTCTTTTCTTCTTTTTTTTTTTTTTGACTCTAAACACAAATGTGAAGATTAACAAACCCTAATAAAAAAAAATCAAACTAGATAAAAGTTCCAAACCTGATGAATAAACCCTAGATGAAATAAAGACACAAACTTTAGGATCTAAACTAGAATAGAATTCAAAGAAAACAAAAGATTGAAAACAAAAATGATATAACTTGATCTATAGCCAAAGTTCTGATACCAAATTATATGAGAACCTTTGCAATCACGCTTGAGAACCCTTTTGAGTATTATGAACCCCCAACACAGTAATACAAAAACCCACGAATACTATTGGAATCAACCCCTAAGATGGATTAGATTTAGGTTTACTTTAAGTTTGATTTAGAGACTTAGAACACGGATGCCCTAACTTTGAAACACTCTACAAAGAAGACGATCAAACTTCCTTGAATGTTCCCAAGTAGCATGCATTCATTCAAGAACACAAAGAGAAAAAGCTCTCAAATTTTTATTCATTTTTGTCTCTCTGAAAATATTACATATGATGGGTTTTTATAGGCTTAGTTAGCCTAAAAACTAAGCAACTAAATAATAAATACATGGAAGACATAAAAGCAATTCAAACTAAGCAATAAATACAAGGAAAAAAAATATAAACTAAGCAATAAATACAAGGACAAGAAATTCAAACTAAGCCTAAATAAAGGCCGGTGTCAACGCTGGCAGCCTCTAACGCCGATGGCCTTCATGTGGATTCACCCAATTTCGTCAAATCTCCTTATAAACTCACTTGAACCTGAATTATACTAAACCGCGCTTGAATCCCACTTGTTCCAAAGCCTTGATACCCTTGTAATCCATCACTAGCATACATCATCAAGCCTTGGAAATGTTGATTTAAATCTTGTTGAAGCTTCCTAGCTCGAGATCTCGTGGTTGGTCCTCGAGACAAGCTAATTGGACTTGAAATCCTTTGAACTTCAACCTTCGCCTCTTGATTTTCTTATTGACTTGACTCTCGAGCGTGGACCGGTGGCTCTTCCATAACAGACTTTGCCTTTGAAATAGAATGATGGTGTAGTAATAATGGTCTTAGAACATGAGATGTTTCTTGAACATGCCAATCTTTTTAAAAATTTGAACTTTTAGTCATTAAATGCTAAGATCACCAAATGCATTGATTAATCTTGCTTAGAATCTGTTTAGAAGGTTTTTGGGTTACTGGATTTTTTTAGTTTCTAGTCAACTGTTCAAGCTCTCTCTGTGGGTCATTGTCTCTCTATCTGTTTGCGCCATATGCTATGGAAGAACAAGGGAAGAAGAGAATGCATAAAAAAAAAAAAAAAATGGTTTTTATTATAACTGTGTGAAGTGAAATGGGTTGTGTTGATCTTGAGTTGTTTTCAATAAAGTTTGTTGCTTTGTTGTTAGTGTTTCATATGCTGCCTCTTTGTTCTAATGTCACTGATTCGTGTCGTATTTACTAGGCTATCTCTTTACATCATTCAGATTGTAACTTTGTCATATATTTTAACTTAAAATATTAATAAAAAGTGACATGGTTTAGTTAAATTCAGTCTTCATAAATTAAGAATTCTGAACTCCATTTAAAGATCATGGATCGACATGATTTCAAGGTTGCAAGAGGCAGCTTTTGCTTTTGATCATGTTTTTTTGCAAAATTGACAAGGGATGTTTTGATGGATATTACTAACAGATTGCCTTTCGTTGCTCAATTTAGATTCTACAGACTCCAAGCCGCATCATCATTATTAGATAACTTGCTAGATAAAACCTGTTTTAAGTTATTGTAGAAAGTCAATAGGGTCGGAGGGACATCTAGGAGTGACTATTCACCTAACTAGATTTAAAAAGTTCCATGGGGTTTCGGAGAACCCAATCGAGACCATTTTACTTTCAAGTTATGGAGAAGTTGTCTACTTTGTATTTTCAAGTTATGGAGAGCAATTTTCGTGACAAAACATTATGTATGGTGTAGTTAAACTTGAAATTTTTTATGTATTTTGTTTTTCCATTTTGTTTGGTTAAGGAAATGAATTTTTTTTTTTTTTTTGTGCCTTGCATGTATATTTTATTACTTCCATTACAATGGCAAATTGTTTGACATTTTGTGATGATTATTTTAAGTTGTGTCATAATTAATATTGATCTACATATAATTAAATTGTTATGTAATTAATTAGCTTAATATTTATAGCATTAACTCAATTAGTTTTATATTTGTTAAATATTAAGCTAATTAATTTATTATATAAATATTTAATATTTTAATTAGGTAGTGAATTTTTGCTAGAAAACATAGTTTAATTATGAGTTTTTTTATTTAATATAATATGTAATTAATTTAATTATATATATTAATTAATCTTTCTAAATTGTATTTATTAAATAATATAATA
Organism: Combretum micranthum; assembly: GCA_024138025.1. Taxonomy (NCBI): domain Eukaryota; kingdom Viridiplantae; phylum Streptophyta; class Magnoliopsida; order Myrtales; family Combretaceae; genus Combretum; species Combretum micranthum. Next base: position 986,044 of record JAMXBD010000281.1, on the reverse strand, counting down.
AATTAATTGAATAAATATGTTACAATATCTAGGTATAATACATTTATTAAATAATATAATAAATAAATTAAATAAATATGTTATAATATCAGGGTATAATGGTCAAAATATAATATCTTATCATATGCTTATGTATACCAAACATTGGATGGCACAAAAATCCTTGTCCATTGCCATACATGTCAAACTTGGCACAAGAGAATTGTTCTATCCATACTGTGTTGTCCAGTTCACGTTATCTTAATGTATAAAGCTTTAGTTATGATAATATAGGTAGATTACTAATTGAATAACTTGTAAATATAGTACTTTACAGTCAAATGTAAATAAGAAAAGATAAAAATTGAAAAAGGCCAATCGAATGGTCCAATTTAAAAAATCTATTTAGTTAAAATATTATTTTTTAACAATAAAGGTATATATTTGCCCAAAAAAAAAAAAACAAAGAAATAAAGGTATAAAAAAATAATATATTTTCAATTTTATGCCATGGCAAGGTATAATATAAACGCATTCTCACTTTCCCTCTCTTTGAAAACACATCAGCCCAAAGCAGACTGAAGTGAGAACAATTTCGTTCGCTCAAAAACCCTAATAAAATGGAAGAAGAGAAAGGGAAAGGGACGGTAATGCCACTGGCATCGATGTTCGGTGGAGAAGACTCCCAAAAGGTGACGAAGCATGTTCTCAATGCGATCTCTGAGAAGTCCGAAGATCTTGAACACGTGCAAGGTTATATAACCGACAACTGTAATCTCATTAACCTCGTCCAGAAACTTCCAGAACAACTCCATCACAATATCATGGCAAGCTCTCTTCTTTATTCTGAATCCAATGCTTTATATACATGATGATTTAGAGGCTGATTTTACATGTTTCCATAGGTATTCGAATGTAGAAAAAGTTTTTAATAACAGAGCTATATCTTGTTTGGACTTTGGAGTATAAAGGTGTATATGCAACTGGTGAAGGAACCTAAATTGCAAGCATAAATTAGGAGGTTGTTGTTGAATTAGATTTCCGTGCTTGAGCTTGGCTTGAAGTGTGATAGACAACTATGAGTTAGCTCCTTTGGCTCTACTATTTAGAGAAGAAAAATGAAGAAGATCATATTTTTCTAAATTGCATATAAATGATAATTCAAACTTGGCTTGAATTTGGTTATGGAACTGTATAGGTTGAAGCACAAGCTTAGTGCAATAATTTATTTGATCAAACTCAACTCAATTATTGTCAAATCGAAACTGAATTCAAGTAGCATAAGTAGGAATTACATGGCACTTGGCCGTCTGCCACATAACTACTCGAAATGCTTCATTTGGTTTTTGGGTTACATGCGTAGGTTCTAATATAAGATGCTATATGGAAAATTATCTAGTACTTGGTGTGGATTATGTATTATTATAAGACACACAATATACTGCTCTATATTCTTCATCTTGTGATTTATTGATTTATTTATTTTTGGGTCTTTTGAAAATTACAATAGTAGATGTGGATGAGGAATTTCGAATCCATGACCTCTCGCATGAGGGACTAGTGGAGTGCCACTTTACCAAAAGGCCACTGGTCTTCATTTTTTATGATTAACATCAGCTTTATGATTTCTGTAGGTTCCCTTTGGGAAAGCTGCATTCTTCCCTGGCCGTTTGATACACACCAACGAGTTCATGGTACTTAATTATCTCTCAGCTGCTTGCTTAATAGCTGCCCTTTTGCTGAGAGGAAGAGGATAAATCCTTTAGCTAAGTGCTGCATGATGAAGGACTTTTTCATGATGTTGCGTCTCATTGAATCACTGGCAGGTGCTTTTAGGAGAGAATTACTATGCTGAGAGGACAGCCAAGCAGACAGTTGAAATTTTGAAAAGAAGAGGAAAAGCCTGGGAGTCTCATGTTAGCTCTCTTAAGGCCATGATAGAGGATCTAAAGTTTAAGGGATTGTATTTTGACAAGACTGCTTCTGAAGCTGCGGTAAGTTGTTATTGCTTTAGTTTTATGCCATAGAGGGATTCTAAAGGTTACTAAAACTTGTAAAATTCTGAAAAACCGGTCATGCTTCAGGCTGGTTTATAAGAAACAATGATTACTTATGCTGTGTTTAATGTGAAAAAATAATGTTATATTGACTACTCTTTCTGGGATATGGTGTCAGAGATTTGCATATAGGACCTCCTTTACTAGCTTCCAAGATTATAAATGGAAGTTTACTGAATTAGAAAAAATAAATGGAAGGGAAATTTTAACACAGAAATACTCTATATTCCTTTTTTTTTTTTTTTTAAATATTTTCCCCTTAAAACAATTTTCATCATTGTAGAAGATGAAATGGATAAATCTATGCTTTTTTTTTTTTTTCTTTTTAATAATTAAATTTAGGGTCCATTCAAAACTTAGTCAACAATCATCACCAAATTAAAATATGACAATGCTTTGGCCAAAAAAAAAAATATATATATATATATATATGAGAATGCAATGGGTTTACGAAAGATTTTATAATGCATGTAAAATGTTGGAGACCTTTTGGATTTTGGGTTCTGAATTTGGTACTGGCAAGTGAATATGGTTGCCGCACTTGGAATGTGCACTTTTTTCTTCTGTCAAGTTTGTCCTTGTGTCCTGGGCGCACTCCTTGATGTATTTAATGGAAAGGAAGGCAAACTGTATTACACAGTGTAACTTACACCATTTTTGCAGATGTATGGTAACCTTTTAGTCATGGTTTCAAATAATGAATACTTTCATTTGGGATTTTTGTACTTAAAAGACAATCTTATTTCTTGTTCTCTGGGCCTGTTTTTTTTTAAAAAATACTTTTGCCTATGGTGCACTTACCTTTTGTTTTCTTTGTTTTTTTCTCCTGCTGTTAATTTTTTGTGCAATGGTTGAAATAGGAGGGTGTTGTTGAAATTAGGGAAGAACTTGCAGAAGAAGATGGTGAGATGGAATCTACATCAGGTATTCTCTTTGCCTAATTTAGCGTTCAGCGTATGTCTCTTGACAGCATGGATTGAATACCTTGTCGAATTGATGTTTCTGCCTGCCTGGAGCTTTACAACTTTGTGCTCCCCCACTCCTGCCTAATCCCCTTGTTTGTGATATTCTTAATGTCCTGGATAGTTTAGAGCTTGTTTAAAACACCACCATGCAGTCCGCTAAACGATTATGTCAGAAAATTATACTGAATAAACAGTCTGCTGGACAGCCTTTTAGTAATGAAAGGAAGAAATCAATACAATAAGGTGCATATGACATGTAGCCCTGGATGCTTGTGGTAAATGATATTGGGATGAAAACTATGTTCTACTTGGGACTTCTGCAGTCCATGGATGCTGGCTAGATCAAATCCAACTGCACGCTCGCTGGTTGATGATAACAGTCTCAATGCTTTCATGACTCAAAAGGATGGTGGTCCATTGAGCTATAAGCAACTGATGCTTTTAAATTTAATTACGTGCATAGAATTCTTCAAAGTATAACAGTTTGATGTTTGAAGATGAAGCTCTATTTGTCCTTATTTTTAGTCTTCCTTCAGTCATAAATCCAACTAGGGGCTTCACTAGCTGAGCAATCTCTTGTTTTTGCACTTTCCTTCCAAAGTAGCAATTTGAGGCAATTGTAGTCTTGTAACTATTGCTCATCACTGAGCATATCAAATAGTTACTTGCATTGCCCTGCTGTTCATGTATTTGTTGAGTTCTATCTTATTTGGGGTAAAATGAATTTGGATGAGGTTCTTTACCCTAAACCTAAGGCTAAGAGCATAGGATCTCTAGCATTGCTACAGGATCTTCTTAAAGCATGAATGCTTATCATTTGAAAATATTGGTTAGTTCATATATTTCATCACCATATTTTAGGTACACTGGAAGAGGAATCTCCTAAAGAACACAGCAAGAAAGTCTGGAAGGAAGATAAGGAATATGCACGCTTAATGGCCAAGTTGGATGAACTTGAAAAGGAGGAACTCGCTGCTGAAAATGCTGAGGAGAGTGATGAAGACGAGCAAATCCCCACATGCTCTAATGAGACCATTGATCAAAGTGTTTTAAATCAGCCTATAAACGATTTACAGGTGCCATGTTTTACTAATTGCTTTTGATAGAGGTCAGTTTCATTGATGTTGCAATTCCCAAATAAAAAACTCATCCATGGAGTGGTGCAGAGGCACGTAGGTGATGCACCTTCAAGTACTGAGGGTGTTGCAAGTCAAAAGAAACCAAAGAATCCTTTAGAAGACTACACCAAGAATTTAGATGTAAGAGATTGCATCATTGTGAAAACTCTTCTACTTCCATTTTTATTTCTTTAATGGCTACTGGACCAATTGGCAAAATTTACCCCTAATTTTTGGAATTATATATGCAGTTTGATCCTTCAGCAAGGCAATTCGTCCAAAAAGGTTAGTAGTCTGCTCATTTGGCCAATTTTCTGCGTGTATTAATTTGGTTAATTACATCCCCATCCACATTGAAAAGTACCAAACTGAGCATTCATTAAGTAATTTGCACCTAAGGGCCTGTGTGAGAAACACATACTGTAAGAGTCCCTTTTGCGGTGTCAATATTCTGCTGCACCTTTGTCATGCCTATTGTCTACGGCCATTTCTTCCATTGTTTTCCGCAAGACTGTTTTTGAGAGTAATGTCTGTTTGGCTAGCTTTTTCTAGCAGATACAGACATTTTTTTTTCAAATTTTCTTTCAAACAAATTTTTTATCAAGAAATAGAAAAAAATAAAAAAAAGTTGGCATTTCTCATGAAAATATCAAATATATCAAATATAGATGCAAATCGAACATATTTATATATATGGTTTCTGCATAAATATAGATACAGATAAAAAATAGACCATCCGGACAAACCTTTTTACTTAACGTCCTCTTAAGACTGTTAAGGGCGTGGAGCAAGCAGTTGATTCCAAAGAATCTCACAAATCCATTCAAGATGAAATTAACTTCATGTTAAGTACACTTAAGCAAGAATAACTGCACGGTCCTCGTCCTTCATGTTAGCTCACACATAAGGGAAACGAAATTTGCTTCTTTCTGCTCTCATTCAGGAAGAAGTATACAGTTGGCTTATTTTGTTCATCAGTAAACATGTAAATGTATTTAATATATTGTCTATTATAGGTTTTTCTTGTCATGCAACGATAGACAATTGCACTACTCTTTAAACGATTTTGCAAGTAGCTTTCTATATATATTGACTCGGGTTAAATTTTACAATGCCCAGATACCGCATCGCATCACAAAAGTTCTGGAAACCATGTTGAGGACTTCAGTACTGCTAATAGAGATTTGATGCCATCTGCAACAGAGGAAAAATTTCAGGCCTTGGATTTATCAGCAAATGAGGTACTTGCATAGAGCCATGTAATCACATATATTATCTATTACTGTTCTTTTTTGTATCGTAATTATATTAAACATCCTGTGGAAGATTATATTCTCTTCTTCTTTTTGCCCCCCCTCCAAGCAATATTGAACAAGTTAAAGTTCAACTCAACTCATTTATTCTTTGATTTATCAAAAAAATATTTCTTTTTTAAATCAAAATAACATTATTATTGAAAATCAACTTGAACTCAATTAACATTTAAACTTGACTCAATATTGATTCGACTCACGGGTTACTTGAGCTAAATATTATGAAGCTCTAGCTTTGACTTAGCAAACTATTAGAGCTCTACTCGAGTTGCTTGAACTCAATCACATGTTCGAACTCGACTTGACTAGTCGAACTCGAGTAGTTCATGAATACTTTGAATCCTTTGCGCCCTTACTTCCATTCAGTGCTGTGATGTATTTTCTTGGTTTGATCAATCCTTTTTGTGTCAAATTGGAACTGTATTATTGATATCCTCTAGAAGGCACTCAGTGGCATCTTCAAATGGTCCCATTAGTGTAAATAAAGAGAAATTATAACATTTGCTACATGTTTCAGCCAGTTAATAGATGATGGTCTAGAACACTTGCACAAAATTGGGGTAGTCCTCTTTGAAGCTCTCAAATATTCAGTTGAACGTAGCATGATAACCTCAAGAAAGAGGATTTGTATTAGGAGGAATATCTGTTTACTAATACTTCTTCTCTATTTCTTCTACAGGTTCCTCCTCAGGCTACAAAACCGACGTATGACACTTCCAAGGCATGCCTACATCACTCATAATTTTCTATCTGTTAGTTGTAAATCATGTGAAAGCTGCAGAATTACTAAAGATGGCATTTTTCAGGCCTTCACTGGCTCTATTGTTGAGCACCAAGTAAATCTACAGATGAGCCCAGTGGAGAAATCCAAATCATCTCAGGTAAGTTTCCATACAATAAATTATCTCCATGACAACATTGTAGATAATAGTTTGATGGTCATTGACAAGGCATCGCTTTATTATTTGCAGGCTTCTAGTTCCCAACCTACTAAACCTGTATCCAGGTTCAAACAGCAGCGAAGATAGATCAAGACCGTCTATTATGTTAAAACACAGGTTTCAATTTTGTTAACAGAAAACAGAAAGGAAACAGTGTCCGCTTCAACCTAAACAGATGCCGCACTGCACCTATGATAGTTCAAGGGAAAGTTGTCACATTTAAACTAAAGATGCATAGGAGAAGCAGCTCTGAAGGAAGCAGAGACTAGTGCTTACATGCAATCCTTTTGGCCCAACAGATGGTTAAGGGTTGTCAGTTGAAAATCTTTGAGCTATTATGCCCCTTCGTTATCAGCAGGATTCAACTGCCTAGGGGCCTTAGACTAGTGGGTCAATCATTTATAAAACAGAATGCCAAGATTTGGTCAATCTTTCTTAATTGTATTGATCGCTTTGGTATTCTCTATGCTTGAAAAGCTACATAGAGGTAAAATTAAGACTGAATATCAATGAGAAAGTACTTCTCAGTGAAAATAAGGCAATACACTGGGAAGACAGATGGCCCCATCCTTCGTAAATACCATGCGAGATGCAGATCATCGATGGCCAAAGAGGTGGAAAAGAAGCCTCTGAAGAAAATGCAGTAAGGAAAAAGAAAATCTCATGATCTTTCTACATTACAAGCCCTAGGAAGTTAGTCTGATAACATTTACCGAAGCTTCACATGTGATGGACAAATTGTATACCCACGGATATACAAGCACGTGGAGCAATGCAAAAAGGAAGTGCAAGGAAATAATAAAATAAAACTAGCAAATGTCAGTTTAGTGAACTAATGAAACAAAGATTAGGCAGTCAGATGCATGCTTAAATACAATAAAAATTCCAAACAACGTATGCTAGAATTCCTATAATTATATACAATATTGGACGAAGAATTTTATGTACAGCTCAAAATGATAATCCTATGATAAATGTAGACAGCTACGCATTTTTCTCTAGTACTAATCATCTAACCATTCGGCATTTTTGCTTTCTCTTCTTGTAATCACGAAGCACCCTTTCCCTTTGTGAAGGAGTAGCACAGAGTAGCCATTCACTGAATTCAATCTCATTCATACCCCTAAACCGAGCAATAAGCTTGAACTGCGTTTTCTTTCGATCCTCTATTGAGACGGTCTCCTTTGCCCGTGTATCAGTTATCTTCCTTCTACAGCCACCAAGCAGTGGCAATTGGCTATCATTCTTAAGCACCTTTGCATCTAAATTTCCCTGATTTCCCAGTCCAAAGTTGACAATGTCCTCATTACGATGCGCATACACAATTCCTGAAACACGATGAAGTATAGAATAAATTTGACTTGACTGATGCATGTGTTAGAAACTTCTGAAACTGGTAATTGTTAGTCGTTCTTATGACTTGGCAAAACAAGCGTGCCAATTAATCTTCAACTCTGTTTGTGTAGGACTTATTTATATTCTGCACCATGAGGCTTATTTATCAGTGTAAAGATGAAGCACGCAACATACTAGAAACGATGGTAACCACCCATAATACTGAGCTTCTTTCGTAGCTTCTTTACCTTTATAATAGGCAACTTATCCAATAATAGCAAAGCATTCAACACAATCGAGATTAGAAGGAAAATGCAAGCAACCATTCTCATCACATTTCCAAATTCAATCCAATGCAGTTTCTCTACTGGATCTAATAAAAAAAGTAAAAACTAATAGGACAGGTACCAAGAAAAAACAGTTTAATGAGAAGGGTAATTCTGAGAAGTGATCTTACCTAGGTCTTCAAGGTTTGGTCGATTAACAACGCTTGTATCTAAGTCATCTGCATTCACCTTCTCCTGTGGTTTCACAACTTGATGACCCAAATGTGACCCAACTTTAGTTGCTTTTGCCTTTCCAGAGAGTTGAGAACCATGATCTGACCTCTTATTTCCATGTAATTCAATGATTTCACTTGTAAAAAGTTTATCAGACAAATCACGAAATAAATTGCAGATTCCAAAAAGTTCACCCTGAAATTCTTTGCAATCCTAAAAATCACAAGATCAAAAATGTTAAAAGCAAAAAACATCAAATGAGTGTATTTCACACATGAAGAAACAAATACACAAACCTGGACACCTTCAAAATATCGCTTCTCCATTTTCCCGGACACAGCTATATTTGACAATTGTTGTTTGTACACCTGACGAGAATAAACAAGTTCTTCAAGAGAACCAGCAGCAAGAAGACGGAATACCACAACATGCCTTTTTTGTCCGAAACGAAATGACCTGTCTTGAGCCTGTAAGTCTTGAGCAGGATTCCAATTAGGATCAAATATTACCACGCGATTTGCACTGACAAGATTCAACCCAAGTCCACCTGCTCTAGTTGATATGAGGAATACCTAAAGACGAGTCAAACATCAAATTTCATGTTTCATTAATGGAGCTCTTGAAATGAATATTATGTCAAAAGTACCTGTTTGCTAGGACTTGAGTTAAAATCATCGACAAGAGATTGGCGCAAGTTAGTTGGAGTGGAACCATCGAGTCTTGAAAAGCAATAGCCTTTGCGTATCAAAAGCTTTTCCAGTATGTTGAGCATCCTGAATAAATTCTATAATTCATAAGCACGATTCAAATAAGATCAACAAAAATAAAAATCTTGAAAGGCAACTCTTGGTGATGTTCCTGCATATCACCTAATTAGTGCCACTGAATCATGCAAACCTCAAAAAAGCACAACAACTAGAACAGTGTACACAAAAATTCATCTCCATGCACAAACTCAAAGGTGAGTTTTGCTTTAAGTTAGTATATTTAGAGTTTGCTTCACCATGATGATTTGAAGTATTTGTTCTCTATTATAAGCCACTAGAGACACCTCCAATAACAACAGACTAAAAAAGCAGCTACGTGTCAGCTTGAAGAATGTTGAGTTTAACAATTACCTGACAGAGTAACTAAAGAGAAGAACTTTATCTCCTTCATAAATCCATGACAACATCAATTTTTCAAGTGCCCGCATCTTGCCACAGTGCTTAACATCACTTAATCCCATAAAACTCTCAGTCATGGTACTACCACCAACCAAATCAACATCAGAGCCAAAGACAGCAGCAGCAAATTCTGCATCTTTCTTCTGCTTATCTGGTTCATCCCTAGGATTAGGCTTAATAAGTTCCAGATGATTGCTGATCTGCAATAATCCAAAATTACAATCTATTCTGATAAAAAATAAACCTTTATGGACACATTACTCTCCTCATAAGAGACATGTAACTCTTCATAATAATATTGCATGACAAGTGATTGGCTTGTGCCTCAGATTAAAGAAATAACAAAGCTGGGAAATGGGGGTGTGGCTGTGGTGGATGGATCTCTTTATCACGTAAACATTTCAGGAATTTGTAGCACCTAACAGGAAGGATGAGATATACTGAAGATCCTGCAAGGTGCATGAAGCATAGCAATTGGAAGTAGTACAACATGTAAATTCCTTGACATTCAACCCAAAGTGAAATCCACCAGAAGTCATGAATCAAGATTCTCTACACAAGATTGATACTGCCCAGATCTCTCTAAAGCAAAATAATTTAATTCTTCCATTTAATACTATTAGATAAGGCACTCAGCCAACGGTGAATGTGGAGAATCTTTAAAAGAAACATATTGGACCATAGAATAAAACCCTATCCATTGTCAATATCTAGTTTGAAGTTTACTAATAGAACCTTTGAAAGAAACATATTGGACCAAAAAAACCGACTGTTGTCAACATCTAGTTTAGCAATTTCTGCAGAAACCCATCTATTTCTGCTGACTTGTCTGTTCATATAGTCAGTGCATGGAGGCAACGAAAAATAAGTACCAAGATCCTTCTTTGATTCCATCATATAATAAATGATAACCTAGTAACTGTATTAACTTTTCTCTGCAAATAAAGATTACCCATACTCATGTTTAGTTTTTGCTGCATCTGACTCAATAAGACACTGCATTTTACAGCAACATTGTAACAAACTGTATTTTGCTCTTTAAGTGGTAATTTATAATAGACCGCATCATCATCATAACTATTGCTCTTTTGGCAGAAAGGATTTATTTACCTGCTGAAGTTTGATAAGGCATGGAAGAACAAGGCAAAATGGGCATAAACTACACCCTTCGGGGTTGTCTCGATGAAGGTAGGGCCAGATTATTCCATCAGGTACTATTCTTTTGCAACATTCCACTTGTGTTAGAGGGCTTCCACAGCTGCAGGGAAGATCCTTATTTATTAAGCACTGGATGTCTGGTAATTGCAACATTCTCTGGTACACTCTTTTTTGCAATTCACTCATGGCACAAAAAACAACATTGTCTTCTTTCCCCATCATAAGATGCCCAATAGTCTCCTCTTTCGTCCTTCTCAACATATACTTGCGAAGAACTGCCACTAAATGCTGCTTCCTTTCTTCTGCAATTTGGATAAATCTTTCAGAAGCAGTAGATCTTTGTCCATGCTTAAGTGGTTCTTCGTAAAACTCTCGGAAATGTTCCCGTGTGCCAAGAGATCCTGGAGCTACCCAGTCAAATATATTAAACAGTTCCATGATCTTGTTTTGCATTACTGTACCAGTCAGACCAATACGTTTCCGTGTCCTGATATCTAAACATGCGGTATAGAGCTTTGATTTATCATTCTTAAGTCGATGAGCCTCATCAACAATCACAATCTCCCATTTAACATCTGAAAGAATGCCCCCATGGATCCTGAATGTGTCAAAACTGACAATAAGTACTTCAATTCCAAAGGCTTCTAATTTCTCAAGAATCAACTCACGATTAGCTCCATGGTAAGTTGCAACTGCAAATGTTGCCCACTTTGAAAATTCAACTTCCCAATTTTGGATCACAGAGCTGGGGCAGACTATTAGCACAGGACCCTTCTTCACATTGTGGATTTCTTTTGGAGCCATACAGTCACCACGCTCACTGTCTTTTCCATAAACAGCTGCTAAAAATGCAATAGTTTGAATGGTCTTCCCCAGTCCCCTGTCGACATTTAACAAAAACCATAAGAAGATTGTAGACACCAAGTTGAGAAGATTCACAATATAGGATTGACGTCCATGCCAGCCTTATTCCCAATAACTTATGCTTGAGCACAGACAACTTAAAAAAAGCTAGTTTGACATTTGCTAGGTATAAAAATCCTCACATTCATAACATATGAGTAAATCACATGTCTTTAATTAACTCAAAGACAATTTTTTGAGGTAGCCGTGAGAGAGTTCATGTGCTCTTTGTCATTTATGGCACAGGTTCAATCCTATTCATAACTTGCCAAAAGGATGACAGCATGTTTGTCATCTGTGATGAATTAACTTGCAAAGGTAAATAAACTAAGTAGGGTAAACCTAAACCATAAGACATTAGGGGAAAAAAGGACTGAAATACAAACAAAACTAATACTCTACTCACATATCGTCGCCTAGGATACCTCCATGGTTGTTCTTGAATAGACCATACAAAAATTTGACACCTTCCCTCTGATGCTCCAGCAGCCGACAATTGATGGATGCAGGAACCTGTGGAATGGTCACTTTCAGCCTTTAGCCAACAAGATCCCTTCATCATTTCTTAGCATTAAATCATATTACACTGCCCTGCTAAATGCAGAGTACTAATGTCCAGCATATTCATTTCCATAATTGCTAATGTTCTACTACATAGCCTTGGTATGTATGACCACTCCTTCTCACAATTGCACAAAGAAATCCAACTACGCTAAGTAAGTTATCTGTTTCAACATTTATAGTCAAGATTAATCACCACTAAACTCCGGGTGGATATTTGCGACCTATTATCTTCTACACCCCTTCCGTCATCAATCAATAAAGTGACACAGATGGGAAACAAATCATTCACCATCAAGCTCATTATATGGAAACCTCAAAATGAAGCTGTGAAACCATAAAAACAGAATGCCAATTGAATTACGAACAAACTCCACAACAACCAATATCATAAATCGTTAAAAACATCGTAGTCCTAAAATATACCAGACCCCAACTCACAACAAACTGATTCCAAATCAATTCAAACTTAATCCAACCTCAGTGACCGCAATTCACACCCAGCAAAGTAGAATTTAAAAAAAAAAAAAAAAAATTCTAACTTTGGCACAAAAGGTAAAACCTCAAACAAGTAAAACACTTCCACCAAAGAATAACAATTTAAAGAAAAAAATAAAATAAAATAAAATAACACACATATAAAATCCAAAAATTCAAAATTTACAGGCGAAAAACTGAAAACAGCACTAAAGTGACCAACTTGTACAAGTGGAACTTCTCCATCAGAAGACAAGATCAAGGGCTCAAAGGGTCCGGTATTATCAAATTGAAACTGAAACTGAGGCTCCTTTTTTCTTTTCTTTTGCTTTTCCAATTCAACTCTTTCGCGCTTTTCTTCTTTTTCTTCTTCTTCCTCTTCTTCTTCTTCACCATGTTCTTGTTTGATTACATAATGGGTTTGGCTCTTTCGAGTCAAAGAGTCACATTTACTGATCAAAGGAAAAGGATCTTCAGAAATTCGAAGAAGTTGCTGAGAGAGAGAAGATTTAGGGGGTTTTCTGAGATTTACTGGGTTGAATTCTATTTCTTGAGATAAAGAAGATTTTATAGGAGAAGTTGTAGCGGAAATCGAATCAGGGAAACTTGAACAGGGTTTTAATGTCTCCTTCAAAGCCTGAAGTGACATGGAAATTGGGTAACTTTTGGAGGAATGGATTAAATTTGAATTGAAGACAAGGATGTATTGCTGGATTTTGAAATTTTTGAGAAGGGAGCTGTAACAATTGTTCGTTAATGTGTTTCAAAATTTTTTTGGGTGTCTTGTTTTCACTTTTTCTTAAAATCAAAGTGGAGAAAGGACGCAGACCGTGGCGGCGCGACCTCGGCTTCCGTGGTTCGTCGGTTCCTCCATGGCGGTTTGCTTTTGGAATATGGGTCTTACATACTTGACCGAATTTCACATGATAATGACTAGCAATACAAATGTAAAAAATATTAATTACAAAATAATTATTCAGTTAAAAAGGGGGGAGAGAAATTGTAAACACATATTTACGGTAAGCCTCATCTACCTTCTAGCTTTTTAGTTTATAATAGTTTAGTATTTAAAAAAAAAAAAATTATACTAAGATGCTACTTGAACCTTTTTAAAGTTTTACTGAAGGTACATACGAATAAAATTCATCCATTTTTTTGTTAAAATGCTGACATAGTAAGTAGATTCAACTGAAAAATTATTTTCTCTATCCTAATTTGTATAATAAGTTTCATTTACGGTATCTGAACTTTTTGGTTTGCAATAGTTTAGTACCTTAAAAAAAAATTTATACCATAATGATACCCAAACATTTTAAAAGTTTTCCATATGATACCTTTAGAAGGAATCCAATCATTTCTTAAATGATTTGCTATGTAAAACCCAAACTTGAATAAAAAATGATATCTCTCTATCCTAATAGTCATTTTTTTCTTTTACTCTCTCTAACGTGAAACCAAAACATTATTATTTTTTAATTATCAAACCCATCCAATGTAGATGAGTTTGCTTATTAGGGTTAATTTCTTCTTTTTATTTTCTTTAGACATTGTAATGTTACCTAATATTTGCAATCTAAAAACTAAAAGGAAAAATAATAAAAGAAGAAGAAGAAGAAGAAGTAATGTGATCCTAAAAGCATTAAATTTAACACCGACCAACTTCAAGACTAATAAGGCATTTCAAATAATTGGAGGCTTAAAGACTAGAGCTCTGAGGATAAAAACACAAGTCAAGTGAATGAAGAGAGCTTAAAAAATAATTTGGGACACAAAAGACTAGAGATTTGAAGAATTAGAGCTGCAGGGGCTTGTATGCCGGCCCAACTGTAAACCTCGGAAATTTTTCATATTAGTACATGACTCTAAAATAGAATGTATGAACTAGTTAGTAAACTTAGAATCCAATAAAAACCTAAAAATAGATCAATGACTTGAATTTGGCTAGAGTAGGATCTAAAAGCTGAATAAAGAACTTATTTGACCCTAACTGATATCAAAAACGAGATTTCGTACCTTGAACTGATAATTCAAGATATGATTAAAGGAAACCTAAATTTTCAAGCCCCGAAATTTGTCTTACAAATAGAATAGATAGAAAAATATAGCTATATAGATTAAATGATTACTACTAAATTCAACAATGATTTGAAACTAGAACAATGAATAGTAATGAGCTTATACATGGATTTAAATCCTAAATTTAAGATTCCTAGATAGTATTAAACAATACTAATAAGATTTCTTAGTAGGTATCAAAAACCATAGATATATAGATAATTTAGCTTATATATCAAAAGTGATATCGAGTAGTTAACCAACTACACTTATAGATAGGAAACGATAACCTAAAGATAAACCGTTAGGATTATAAATACACAATAAAAATATAAACAGATGTATAACTAAAGATCTAGACTTCAAACAAATAATCGAATCACACTATTGTTCTAATTAGGGTTTTCTTAAGCTATTGAAGCCTAAAACAAAAATTGACCTAATGAGTTTAAGAAACCCTAATCGCAAGAGATAAAATTTTAAAAATAATTAATCACATAAATTTAAAACTTAAATTTGTATTGTTTGATAATCTAAGTATTTTGTAGAATTCTATAAAAATATTTTTGTACAAAAACTCTCAAATATTAGCTAATTGATACCCGTTTAACTTATTAAACTATCCTAAAACTAAGATAATTAACTAACTAATAATATTATATAATAATTTGTTTCATTTTCGGCTGCAAATTGTGCAAATGGAGGGCTTGGATGTTCTAGAAAAATGAGAACCGAAATTTGATCAAATAATACATATAAGGTCAACAAAATCAACTTCTTAAGCCAATTACATCTTGCCAAATTAGCTCTTCATTAATGACAGAAAAACAAGTGACAAAACAGTGTAAATTTTAGAGAAAAATGGATGCAAATTGTTGAAGAAAATGTCCCCATTCTTCTCTTTATATATAAGTATTAATGGCTATTGATGGACTAGCAAACAAGCACAACTAACTCTCAAATTTTTCAGATCAAAACAACTCCTAAGTAGCAGCCAAAACGGCATAAAAACAAAAATTAATTCATCCAAAACAATCCAATTCGAACCAAAGAAAAATACAACACGAAAAACGTTTAAACTGGGAACAAGGTAAGTTGATGTAACTCGACTTGTTATTTGTTAAAAATAAGGATTGAAACTAACTTCTGATGATCGTAGGATCATTACCAACCTAAGAACAAGCTTCAAATTCCAACGAACAAACTTAAGCAAGGTAACATTCGAAAACCCTAATTGTATCTTTTTTAGATTCGAAAATTTAAGAGTACATACTTGCAGATGCGTTGTGAGTTGATGTATGTATATATACATGCTATAGAAACACTTAGGAATGGTCTGAGAATGTTTATGACGTAGAAAATTGAAGAAATATAAACTGTTTCATCAGGGAAGATGATGAACTGTACTAACACTGTCCATAAGCAGGCAGTGTAAACGTTAAATGCTGGCGGCTTATGAGGGTAGGCCGACGATGTAGAGACAGCTTACACTGGAACATAAGCTACATAAAACTTATTTTCACGTAACATGAACGAATGCCGGCTATCTGGGATTATACGCTGGCAGCGTATAGTCCGGCGTACATGGGAAGGCTAGCGGCTTACAAGCCAGTGCACCCGATACGAAATAAAATGAAAAACTTAAGAACCCCGGCATATGGGTTTCAACGCCGGCGGCGTAGGAGCCGGCGTACAAACCTGTTTTCCTTATGTAAAATTTGTATTTTACGGACGAGTATTTATATAATAATTATAATCATATTATATATATTTATATGTCAAAACAGAAGTTACTAAGTAGACAAATAAATATAAATACTTAAAATAACAATTTAGTTAATATTTGATAATTTCTAAAACCCTAGAATTATAGGGAAATATTAAGTGTTAATAACAACTATAATTGTCAAATATTTGTTTTATGTAGATAAAATAGGTAAGAATGGAAATTGAGATAAGCTAAATTTACGAATAATGTGACTTCTAAAAATGACGAAATAATTATGTGAAACAGATTAGGAGAAACACGACGACACTAAGAAATAATAAATGAATATTATTTACTATAATGAGTCAGGTATAGAATAACATAAAATTAGTATTAATAACTACAAAAACTTAATAAATATCAATTTTTCGGATATCAGATATATGTATATAAATAACAAGTAAGACTAAGGCAAGCAACTTGAAAATAAAGATTAATTGATAATTGTTTTCATAAGACCCTTAAAGAACCAAAATAAGTAATAGAAACCGAGCCAAATATCAATTCAGGACACTAGACACATATAGGAGTTTAGTTATATAATCTATATTATATTGATGAATATTTTATTCATCTCGATAGGTGACTTTAATACCATAGAGGATCTTCTAGCAGATTACTATGATTAAGTCACTATGAGCAGGTGAGTAATTCAGTCATATTATACTGTTTGTGCTTGTAATTAGCTGAATATGTAATGCAAAGGTAATGATGATATGAATATTTTGATGGAAATGTGTTGTGATCTGATTTTATGATTGCTAATCTACCATTACAAAAGTGATAATACAATAGTATGATGATGTAAAGCAGTATGATGATGATTGTGTGTAATGTATGATCACTATGAAATTGATTAAGAACTATTGATTTTATTAAAATAACCTGGTCATGCATTGCACGTACTACATTATTGCATATACAAATGGGTGATAGCCTGCTACGTATTAATATTTCGGTTCTCTGTTAATGCTTAGTTTTTCTAAAGTGTTAGTTCTTTCAAGATTTTTTTTGTTCCGTTGGTTCTACGGGAACTAAGTGGCAATGAAGAATGCCGAGTTTCTAAGGATGGATACAAGAAATGGTCAATTAAAACTGTTATTAAATTTAAAGTGATAACCCTAAGACGAAATCGTTGATTTTCCTGTAAACTTAGTCTCTCCTGAGCAGGTGAGTCATAAAGTAAATGTTCTTCAACCTTAAAAAGAGGGTGTAAATCTTTTTTCTGTTTGGATTCTAGATCATCCAAGCTTGTATTTGAGCATATGTTTGAGTGATTGCATTACATACGATTTGTTAATAACTTGTTTGATGTGTAATATGTCTGGTTATTCACTGAGCCGTGGTTTCGCTCATACTCCAACAGTCTTTTCAGGTTTACACTTCTACTCTGGTTAGTTACTTCTAGAAACATGGCTCTGATAAGAGCTTAAAAGCTGGAAGCTTATGATTCTACTTGGGATTAATGGTTATATTTTCCTAAAATAGATTAGCTAGTGTAATTTTATCAGTTATGTATGTAGAGAATTATAAGGAGATTACATGATTTGTAATAATCTATAATGCCTTATGATTAAGATGGCAGTTATTTACTAATTAATCCATGACAACATTAATTTTTCAAGTGCCCGCATCTTGCTACAGTGCCTTATGATTAAGATGGCAGTTATTTACTACTTTGAAGCTTAGAGCATCATATAGAATACATGATAAATATAGATATTTTATGGTGATAGAGCAGGTTATGATTGCCTTTTCCATTAGAAAATATTGTGATGAAATTTTATGTGATGTGATTCCAATGCAATATACTCATATTATGTTGGGCGACCATGGAAGCCTAAGAGGAAAGCCAAGTATGATGGATGCAAAGATTGCTATTCTTTGGCTTTCAACCAAAAGCGAGTGAATTTAGTACCCCTTAATCCATGGGAAGCTATTGAAGATCACTTGATGATAGCAAGGCAATTCAAGAAAAGAGAAAAAGAAAAACAAAAGAGTGCTCTATAAAAGATTGAGAGTGAAGAAAAGAAAGAGAAAGAAGAAAAGAATGAGAGGAGTGTGAGTGAGGAAAATAGATATAAAAACACACTGGTGAGTAATGAAAGAAAAGAATTTAAGTGTGAAACACTGGAGAGTGATGTTGATAAAACAAATGAGAATATTTGTCTTCCTACTAATGAGATTAACTGTTCTTTTCCTATTTGGATTGTTTCACAGCCGTAGGAATCCAAAGATTTGTCTCCTAAAGAACTTCTAGATGGGATTTATCATCAACTTGATTTTGTTCCTTGCAATTTAGAAAACTCCAAGAACGAAGATTTGAGGACGAATCTTTTTGTAGAAGGAGGGAATGATGTGATGTAAACCCCGAAAACTTCCACCATACGATATAACCCTAGATTAGAAATTATGGGTTGACTAGTAACCTTAAGAATTAATTAGAAACTCTAATTAGATAGATACTTTAAACTTGATCGGTTTAGAACTCATAGACTTTATAAAAGGAACTCTTTGACCTCAAGTGATTCCAAAAACAAGATTTAGTACTCCGAGTTAATAATTAAGGTTTTGATCAAAGGAAACTTCCAATCCTAAACCCAAATCTTTGTCAAACAGATAGAATATATAGGAAAACCTAAATATGAATATCAAGTGATTATTTTAGTATTTGATAGAGCTTTGGAATTAAACCAAGGTTTAGTAATGAACCTATACTTACATTGAAACCCTAAAATTTGAGAATATTAGTTAGTAGTAAACTACATTGATAAGATTTCATAGTGAGTATCCAAATCTAAAATGTATAACTAGTATAGCCTATATATTAGTAGCTTTATTACATAAATGTTTTAATAGAGTTGTAGTTGGAAAATTGTGTTCTTAGGATAAACTGTTAGAATTATAAATACCCAATAAAAACATAAATTGATATATAACTTGAAATCTAGACTTCAAATATAGAATTGAATCATACCAATAACCAAATTAGGGTTTTCTAAAGCCCTTGGAATCTGAAACGAAAATTGACCCGAAAAGCTTTTCAAACTCAAATCGCGTAGGACAAGTTTTTCTTAAATAATTAGATACGTATTATTCAAGTTTAAATTTGTACTTTTTGTTAAACTAAACACTTCATAGGATTCATTAAACATTTTGGTATATATATACTTACATATATAAGCTAAAATATACCCTAATAATGTATTAAACTACCCGAAAACCTAACTAAATAATAGTTAACTAATATATAATACATATATATATAACCTTGGCTTGTTGGAGACGAATCTGATGTGTTTGGAGGGCTGAGATCTTATTGAATTTGGTGAGCCGAATTTCCTCCATTATTTGTGTAAAAGTCAATACAAATCTTCTTCAAAGCAAATAAAAACGTGACAAATCATCTCAGCCTTAATGACAATCGGACGAAAGATCAAATGGACAACAAACAAGAGGCAACTCGTTCAGATTCGAAGAATGAACACGGCTGGGAAGTTGCACTAGGTAATATTATATATATATATATATGCAAACGAGCTCGGTTGGAGAAGCAAACGATTCCCAAAAATTCTCAAACCTTCCAGAACTCATTCCTAGCTTATTAGGAGTCGAACAAAGCCTGGAATCCATTTATAAACCATCGCACTAACCCAGTTCGAAATTTCGAACAGAAACCCTAGGAAACGCGTGGAAAACGAGCTCGAGGTAAGAGATGTTATTCCGTGAATTTTCTTTGAGTTTTAAGGATTGCTATTAACTCTTAGACATCTTAGGAAGCTAACCAAGGTAGCTGGAAGCTTCGAATTTCATCGGAACATCACGACGAAGGTAATCTTTCCAAACCCTAACCGAGCTCGATGATCCAAATTTACGATGAACATGTTGTTTATATCTAGTTTTTCTTGGATATTTAGGCTTCTAATGTTCCTAGGAGTAGTTTAGAACCAAAATCCCGACGTTCTAACGTCGGGATTTGCCAGATTTTGCCGCGGCTCATCGGGGAAGACGATGAACAGTGCTCCCCCGATGAGCACGGGCTGGGTACACGGGCGTGTACACCCAGTGTACCTCTTGGCCAATTTAAAAAAAAAAAAAGAAAAAGAAGAAAAGAAAACGATTCTGAATAAATATAAGTATATAATAAATATTAATATAATAATTCTGGAATTTTTAATATTTTTCCTGCATTTATTCATTTTCTGGAATAGTAATAATAATATATAATAGTAAATCCGAATTTTATTTATTTATTTAATTAAATTCAAAAACAAAATTATTTTTTTTAACTTTATTAAATGTAGAATGTTTTAATACTCAATCAATTATTATTAATCCAAAAAGGAGTTTTTGAAATATAAATTACTTAAGTAAATAATTTTCGGTTAATAAGTTTTTAATTATAATTATTAATAATCTTTTATTATTAAAAGAATTTTTGTTAAATTTTCGAAAATATTATTAAAAATAATATGAAGGTAAGACCAAAATTACTTTAACTAAAACATAAGATTATTAGTATAATTCTTAATGTAATCATTCCATCCAATTTATTTTCGGAAATTGAATGATTATTATATTTATTAATATTGTTATTATTATTATTATTATTATTATTATTATTATTATTATTATTTTATTATTACTATTATTATTATTATTGTTATTATTGTTATTATTAGTATAGTATAATTATTTTATTATTGATGTTAATTATTAATGTTTTTACGATTTTCGAAAAAGGGAAAATATATTCGAAAATAGTTATTATTAAGTTAATAAATTCTTTTATTAGTAAAAATGTTTTCATAACAAGATATATATGTATAAATTATGAGTTAGTAGATATTAAGTATATACTAGAATAGCTATATGAAAACAGATAACAATGGAAATCTAAATACTCCAAATTTGTGAGTATAGAAGTATCTATAGTCTATAAGAAAAATTTATTGGGTAATTTAAAAGAAAATTGATATATTTAGGCAATAAAAATGAATCAATGAAGTTATTAACTTTCAAATACCCAATTGATCGATTCACATATCCAACCAGAACCAACCATTAGGACATTTAAATATTTTTAGAAACTCAATTATACAGTCTAGGAATTTTTAATCTTTATGTTGTCTATATCAATAGGTGACTCGGGTATTGGGGAGGACCTACCTGAAGATTACTACGATTAACTAGGATGGGCAGGTGAGTGACTCAGTTTTATTACATTGGTTGTGTTTGTACTAGTAGTGAACCTTCAATAAAAAGATAATGAAAATTTATGATCTGATTAAAATATGAAAGTTGTGGATTGAATTCCATTGATTGCCATGTCATTCTAAAACAAGCGATAACACAATTGCCTGTATCTAGATAATGTTTGTAGGTTATAATGAATTGTTTGTTTTGGTTGATCACCCCTAAATTGATTAATAACTACTGGTACCATAATGGAAAATAATCATGCATAACATTCTATGCATAAAAAGCATTGAGTAAGTGGTAGCCTACTACGTGTTAGATTCTCGGATCTCTGGTAATGCTTGAATTATCTAGGCCAGAGAGCTAGTAGTTAATTGCAAGATTACTTTTGTTCTGTTAATACCATAGGAACTACATGGTAAATGAAGGACGCCGCTTATGGTATTACTTGAGAATAACTAACACTTAATGGAGTTTCTAAAGCTAAACAGGAAATAAATAATGAACATGATAAGTATAAAGAGATAACTAAATTGAGATTGTTATTTCCTGAAAGCTTAAAGTATCTCCTGGGTAGGTGGACCATAGATTGTGATCCTTCAACCCCGATGGGAGGGCGTAAATCTTCATCCTGTTTGGATTCCGGGTTATCCAAGCTTATAATGTTCATATGTGTGATTGCTGCATTTCATATGATTGTTAAATAACTTGTATGTTATGTGTAATAAATTCTGGTTACTCACTGAGCTCGTGTTTTAGCTCACACTCCCACAGTCCTTTCAGGTTCACTCTGCGACCGTGGCTCATTACTAGCAGGAGCATGGTCCCGGTAAGAGACTAGAAGCCAGAAGTCTAAAGTTTAGTATAGAATTAGAATATCTACATCTGTAATGGTCTTATGGTGCATGTAATGTGCATTAGAAGCATCAGTTAAAGTGGTAAGGAATTCTGAAGCTTATGATCTGTAATATAGAAGTTTGTAATAGTTGTTTACTAATTTACATCTTATATATGTTTGTTTATTCCCTCCAAGCAACTAAAAGATCTTGTTTTTGAAAATCATGTCACTCCTAGAAGGTAACCTAATAATGATAATCAAGTGGTTCTTGATTATTATTACTAGAATACCCTCGGGGCGTGACATGTGATCCTAGAAGCATCAGATTAAACATCGACCAACTTCAAGACCAATAAGCCATTTCAAATAATTGGAGGCTTAAAGATTGGAGCTCCAAGAATAAAAACTAAAGTCAAGCGAATTGATAGAGCTTAAAAAATAATGCGGGACACAAAAGACTAGAGATTTGAAGAATTGGAGCTGTAGAGGCTGGTGCGCTGGCCCAACACTGCCAGCTATCCATGCATATGCAGCCGGCCTCTAGCTTTTACGTCGCTCGCCTACACACCGGCGTTGAAGATAGCGCTACTTTGCAATTTTATTATAATTCATGAAAGCCGCCAGTCTTCACTGATTAATCTACCGGCCTTTATTAGTATTTTGTGTTTTTTCATATTTCTATTGTGGCTTTTTATATTTCTTTGTTTAATTATCAAGTTTGTCTTTACATATTTCTAGGAATCATTAATAGGTTATTTTCCTTATTTGTTGTTGCTTAGTTTTGGGGCTAGTTAAAGCCCATGTAAACTTATGGTTTAACATAACAAGTTAACTTATGATATAAGAGTTTCTTCTCGTTGAGTTATGGAAAGAACTTGTCTTAAACTTATCGGGATTTCTTGTGGCTTTCACCCCTGACTCATCAATCGGTTTGCTATTACCGATTGTGGTGTCATCGCTTTGTACCAAGGTTCTTGTTTCCATATAAGCAATAGGTCGCGGTTTTCCATCATATTTCTTAGACTATCAAAGGATTTTGTATTTAGGATTTAGATTTCGTTCCAGATTATCCTAGCGAGTTTCATCACAGGATGGCATGGTTCACATTAAGAAGAAATGAGGATAGAAGGGGTAGAGAGAAAGGAGAAAGAGTAAAAGAACAAAAAAAAAATGCTAAAGAGATATCTTTTTTCAATCAAGTTTAGGTTCTACGTTAGTAAATCGCCTAAGAAATGGCTAGATTCTAGTTAAAGGTGCCGAGCATGAAACTTTTAAAAAGTTCGGGTACCATCATGGTACAAATTTTTTTTTTTTAGGTACTAAATCGTTACAAACCAAAAAGTTTAAATACTGTGAATGAAACTTATTCTACCAACAAGGCCAGTAAAAATAATTTTATTTGACTTCACTGGCCAAGTCACTGTTTTAATGGAAAAATTAACGGATTTTGTCCAAATGTACCTTCGGTGAAACTTTTAAAAGGTTCACATACCATCATAGTACAAAATTTTTTTTAGGTATCAAACTATTGTAAAACAAAAAAATTTAGGTACAATTAAAAGAAATTACCCTACATATTTAAGAAGATTAATGTAACTGTAATAAAGAGATTTTTCTACAGAGAGTGAAGTGCAATAAGATAAGAGTCAATTCTTATACTTTAGTGTTTATTTTTTTGACACGAATGAAGAACATTTGCTTAATAATAACTAGCAAATGCTGCAACTTGTATTGCATGTGCAAATTTAACAATACCATATTATAAAAATTTAATTTAAAAAATCATTAATAATTTATTGTAAAAATTAAAACTATTGAAAAAAAAATATTTAAATGTAGGAGGATGCGGTTTCACACAATTAAAAATTCAAATATCATAATTGGATAAGGAGGAAACGATTATGAAATATTAACACATTATGAGTGGAGGAAGGAGTTATAAATATAATTAGACAAAACAGTCCTTATCATAACTGCAATTTTATAGCATTAGATTTTTTGAGATTGGATAAAAGGATTCACTTAAATAATAAATAAATAAATAGATTCCACTCTAATATTTTTCAAACTAGCGATCCATGTACCTACAATGTGTGTGCTATCAAAAAAGAATATTCATATTGAGGTACATAAAAATAAAAAATTTGCAAATGTAATCAAGAAAGATTTTTAAGATAATTACAAAATGAAAAAAGAAATTAGAAAAAATTCTATTGTGAAAAAAGAAGAAAAAACTGGTGTCTAGAGGCTAGATGCAATTTATTGGAAAAGCCAACATTGGTATTGCAGATTTATGGGAGAGATATTTCAAGATAAATTCATCCAATTGCATGAGGATGTGACAAAATAGCATACTTTACTAGAGATATTGCTAATTAAATATTGGACGAGTTTATAATGTGGATGTGTGGGACAGTAATTGCCTATATCAATGCCTATGAACATGTGGTTTATGAGAAGTTAATTACTAAGTTTATGAGACGCCCCAAATAGATAATCCTTTAATCAGTGTTTGTAGAGAGGTTGGAGTTGATTGATGTTTGATAAAATTTGGATGGTCATTTTTCAATGTGAACTTATGGAAAGTTTTTGTTTATTTCAATTTCTATAAATGTGGGATGGTTGTTTCTTAGCTTTGTTAATAATAATAAAAAAAAACTAATAATCCTTCAATTTTTAGTGCATGTGCAAAGGGGTGATATGTTATATTTAAATTTAATAAATAATACAAATAAGACACCAAAACCCCCTCCCTGTAATTTAAATAATATAAATGAAGAATGAAAACTTTATTTTACATAATTTTCACTTTCTACTACTTTTTTCTCTTTCACATCTGCCTATCCTTTCACATTTACCTATAAGCATCTTCTTCTTTGTCATTTGTTTTGGGTAACCACTTATCCTTTTCAAACTCTCAAGGCAGATATATATAATTAACTTTAGTTTTTGTATAATTTTCAAAATTATTCTTTCAACAATTCTATTTCATTTTTGCACATGCATCATAGATACGTAATAGTTAGTAGGAAACTTCTAGGTCACGTCGACTTTCTAATAAAGAGAATATTAATAAATTTATTCATTCATTCTTCTCCATTCTCACCAAGTTTGAAGAGAAGAATTTTTGTGGATTTAAGGGAAAAAATTTTTTCCTTTCAAACCCATTGTAGGTAAGAAATTATTTGGGTAGGGTAGGGTAGGGTGGGGTGGGGGCATGGTGGTGGGTGGGGTGCGGGGGGTGATGATGTAGAGAGAGAGAGAGTTCATTGTTATATCAATTTTTAAACTTTTTTTTTATAATTGGTTAAGTCTCCTTTGATTATACTTTGATTAAAATGGTGCACATTAAACAATTAATTAAACAACACAATTAAAATATGAAAATTAAAGGAGAGTAGAAATGAACAAAACTTAAATGTAGATATTTATACTATTCCACATCTTGCATCAATCATTCTTTATGGTCATCTACACTAGTATCAATTAACTATATTGAGATAAAATTTTAAACTATTTGTTCACATGTATCATTATAATAGTTTTTATGATGTTTAATTGACTATAATAATAATTTCAAATGGAGTCCCAATACAAAATGTATTGGATAGTTATCCATTACTTGAACTTATAAATAACAGATAGACAGTGAAATTAAAACTCTAAAAAAAATTCATAAATTAAATTGAGGAAAAGATAGAATCATATGCAAAACTAAGCTCTATTAAGTGAATAACTAAAATGTAGCACAAAAAGAATACTTTTGAATGCCTTAGAAGATTTTAAGTTAGCATTATAGTTATCTCATCTAAAAGCTTAAATTCATAGATATGGAGTGAGTTGTTATATTTATTATCTAACACTCCCCTCATTTGTGGATCAGACTTTGACTTTTCTTTATTAAGGCCTATAAAGTGGAAAACATAATTTTAATAGGGTTATAATGAGTAAGCAGGGATTCGAATTCATAACCACCTGCTTGATACTATGTTATTTTGGTAGAAAGTGTTGGAGTAGGTCAAACTTATCACGATATTTTATTATATCTTGTCAACATGAAAATATAAAAAATAACCTTATACTAATACAATTAATTAATCTAACAATACCTCAATATCATTTAGATTGCAATTCTTGCATCTAGATTAATGTTATTCTTGAATGTAGATCCCTTTCTGATATTGTATTTTTATTGTGAGAATGCATGGAGAAAATCGCTCTTCCAACAACTAGACTCCTGAGGACTTGGAGATATATTTACAATTTGAAAATTAAGATTTGAGTTGGTTTTTTGAAATTGAATCCATTCAAGAATCACCATTGAAGCGTAGGGGTTGCTTTAAAATGTGTGCAAGGTAGTCCAAAAGAAGCTTTAATTCAACAACAACAACAACAACAATAATAATAGTAGTATAGTTCTCTTTTACTGCAGTTTTCGTTTTTGCAGTTTCTGGTCAATGTACTCATTTGTTGTTTCTTGTGCTCATTTTTTCAGTTTTAGTAAATTTATGTTCTATTTTGGGTTCATGTAAAAAATGATACCTGAACTTTCATAAAAGAGTTTAATCAGGTAACTAAAATTTGGTTTTGAACAATTTGATAGTTAAATTTTTTCAAAAAGTTTAATAAGGTACCTAAAGTTTGGTTTTAAAAAAGTTGGTACCTAAAGCAACTTTTTGCATACATTTTTTCTATCTGATTGAACTTCTTCATATAGGAAAAATGAAGACAATTACTAGGATGAAGTCGAAATATTTATCACAATCTACTTCAATTTATGCAAGTTTTGAGGAGAAGATTGATGGGGATCAATTTGTGATTAATCAATTGTGTTCTACACACCCGAAAAAATGAAACAAACAAAGAAAATGGATTTAAACATAATTCAAAGCTGGCAGTATACCCATTAAAGACAGCAGCATCACGAGCATAACGAACAACATGGAAGCATCGGATTTGCTTGTGCATCGATGCAAGGCCGACAGCTTTTATTGTCAAGGTCGGCGGCGTTGATGTCAAGGCTGGTAGCTTAATTGGCCAGCCTTCATTTCCGTTAAAATGCAATTTTATTTTTTTTATTTCCTTTTATTTTAATAGTTTGGCTTCTTAGGAAAGTTTGTATTTATTTATTTTTATTAGGAATCTATTAAATAGATTTGACTAGTATTTGGTTGTTTAGCTTCTTAGGAAAGTTTGTATTTATTTATTTTTATTAGGAATTTATTAAATATATTTGACTAGGATTTGGTTAAATAGATTTGAAAATTAATTTATATTTTTGTCCTTATTTAGGTTTTTAGTATATAAAGGGCCTTTATTTTGTAAAAGAGGAGTTTTTGACATTTTATGAATGCTGTTTTTGAGATTTCTCTCAAAGTTACTCTTATCAATCCATTGTGTGATTGTGGCAAGTGTTTCTTGTTCTTATCAACCTATTTATAGATTGTGGTGAACAACCCGTTCTTATCGATCATTGAGATCGTGGCGAACAAACCGTTATTACTAGATTGTGAGTCATATCAATTTAGGAATAGCGTAGCTTAGAGCATAGATGGTGCGTCATATCCGTTCTTTGGTGTCATTCATATCACTTTATTTCATTGTTAAACCTATAAATAGAAAACAACAAAACGTAAATTCATTTAAGTTTATGATCCACTGCGTTCAATCAATCTTGACACATCAAAGATAATCAACAATAAGGATATGTGGAAGCTTTAGATGGTTCACGAATTTAACTTTGGATTTTGAAACTTTGAAAAGATATAGCTCCATAATATCAGGGATCAACATTATTTTAATGTTCAAGATTAGCAACACCTTATTTATTTTCTAACTGTTGGAGACAAATATATAAATTGAAAGAAGTTTGAATCCCAATGTACATGGGAAAAAAACAACAATATTTGCTATTACATTTTTCAAGTGCCGAATATGTGCATCACAACCTTCTTTGCAATCATCAATTACTTCCTTTTTGTTAATTCGTTTAGTGAAGGAACTCTAGAATGTGTCCTTCAATTTCAATTGTATTTGTTGATTGTTCGTAAAAATTTCAAATAGTTCTATAGTCAATGATAACATAAAGATAATTTAGGGAGGTCAAATAGAGAGAATTATGTCCAAGAAGTATTGACATACTATTTCTAATTAAAATTTATTAGATTCAGTGGAAGCTACTCATATGGAATATGTAGTCCCCAACTTTTAGTTGGAAAAGTATAGGCACAAAACCGAATTGCTCTATATCGCTGCATTTTAGCTTTTCTCTTTCTCCTCCCTTTACTTTTGTGTATTATATTTTTGTTGAAGTCTTGGTATTACAATTTGAATTCTTACATCAACTTTCATAAGTAATCAAGAGCACTTTAATTGTTGACCAAAAATTTATTTAAACTTGTTAAAGGTAACCATTTAGCCCCTTCTTCATTATTTAGATTGATAATAATGAATTTATTTCTTTAAATAATATAGATCACATCAATAAAAATTAATTATGGATGTATATGAAAAGTTAAAAAACCAAGGAATCACCACCATTTTGTGGGAATACCTAAAACCTTTTTGTTGTGTCACAATTAAGAGAAACAAAATTTGAGAATTCGTTTTTATGTGATAAAACCTTTTATGGGAAAAATACGATAACAAAGTGGACAAAGCAGCTACATACGCGGACATGGTGCCAAATTAATATACATTTAAATATATATTTTTTGTAGTTTAGTAGTCATTGTCTAATATTTTTTTCTGCCGATTTGTTGCCTGTTGGTCTTCAACTATAAAGTAAAACCAATCCCGAACCTCAAGGATTAATATTAACCTACGTGTCTAGGGTGGGTCCGACTGTAATCCTTAGACATGTTCTCACTTGACCTGGAAAAGAAAAAAAGAAGGCATGGAATGATACATAAAAAATAAGTAAGGACAACTTTCCAGCTCACGTGAAAAATAAAGAGCAATCTGAAAAGGTCTATTCATGCTAATCATTTATACTCATTTTATTTTTGCATTAGTCTTTCTTGGAACTTTAAAGGAAATTTACCTTGTCTATTTCTCATTTATTTGTCTACTTCAAAGAGAGACTTTATTGTACTCGAGATTTCTTTTTTAAAGTTAGCAAAATGGGTGGAATCTACATGAGTAAGTGACTAAAGCTAAATGGTAGATTTTTGTAACTATGTATTCATTCATTTCTTTATAATAGCAATTTTATTAGTTTTATTCCTTTTGAAAAATTATTATGGTATTTAATTAACTGTTGCAATAACTATTCTTATAAAGAATCCCTATTAATAAAAGCATTACCATCAATTAGTAAATTGATCAAAATACAACTATGTTTATATAATTAACCCTTATAAATCTAGGATGGAGACTTATGCCAAGGCGATAGGCTTGGATTGATGAGAGATCAATGTTTTGGAGATATTCCTATTATGAATCCAATTGTTTGGAAAAAAAAAAAAAAAATCCAATTGTTATAAAGAAAAGCTGCAGTGAATATGGCTAGAAATCTTTTTTCTGTTATAATTGTTCTTTTTGAACTTTTGCCTTTCTTCAGCTCATTCAACTAAAGACTAAAGAGATATGACGCACACACTATTTTTTTTGTTTTTAATAGTATATTTAATATTCCTTTAAATTTTATTGGTTGTTAATATATTTAATTTATCTAGTTCATTTTGTAATTCATCGAATGTACACTTTTATAACTATTCATTTTCAATATCATTACAAGTGGTACTAAATAAATCACATACAAAAACCATATGACAGGCAAATAGTATACAAGTTTCAAACTAAGTGAATCGCATATGCTTTCAAGATTCAAGTTACAACGACAAAAAACAATTAAAAAAGTATGATTGTTGTTGACAGGCAACCACTAATTCATCGTTTATATACTATAACTACGAAACATTTGTCTTATTATTAAAAAAAGAAGGACCTACTAAACATTTGTCTTCATCTTTATAGAATCTAATAACGTATGAACATCTTATGTTTTCTACACACCAACACCAATAAGGGAAGAAAAATATTTTGGAGGAAACCATGGCCTCTGATGGATTTGTTGAAAATGCAAAGGATTTGTGGGCAGAGTGGAACATCAGAGGATTCATCATCCTCAGCCTCTCTCTACAATCTTTCCTCATTCTATTTTCTCCTCTTAGAAAAGCCACCTCAAACATCATCGTAGGTTCACTCATATGGATGGGTTATCTTACTGCGGATTGGGTAGCTACATTTTTAGTCGGACATATGGCCACAACCCAAAAGGACAGCTCCATTGAAGATCGGGAAATCTTAGGATTTTGGGCTGCTTTCCTATTAATACATTTGGGTGGTCCTGGCACCATTACTGCACTAAACTTGGAAGATAATTCTCTCTGGGTTAGACACTTGTTTAGCCTCATCCTGCAATCTGGCACTATAGTTTATATCTTTGTTCAGGTCATGCCAAGTAGCATATTAGTTGTGCCAACGATTCTGATATTCATCTCCGGAATCATCAAGTACTCAGAAAGGACAGCTGCGTTATATCTTGCAAGCACTAGCAAGTTGAAGGACTCCATGCTTAATGATTCTTTGAAGCTCATGAGTGGAGGAACCAAGAAATCATATAACTTTGGCGAAGGCAAAGGCGAAGGCGATCTCCTTGATGATGTTGCTATAGTGAGACATGCCCACCAATTATATGAAGTGTCTAGAGGAGTTATTGTAGATCTTGTCATTAGCTTTGATGAGCAGGGCAAGATTCGAGAGTTCTTTGAAAAATTAAATCCGGAGGAAGCTCTCAAGCTCATCTCTGTAGAACTCAACTTCTTTTATGAAGTTCTTTATACAAAAGCTAACGTGTCACACTCTAGTTTGGGGCTTTTGTTTCGTTGCTTATCTTTGGGGACTGTCACTACGGCAATCGTGTGGTTTATTCGGTTGGAAAAGGATACATACAGCAAGTTTGATGTGAAACTTAGCTATGCCTTGCTTTTTGGTGCCATTGCCCTTGACGGTATAGGTTTGCTAATGGTCTTCTTCTCAGATTGGCCGGTTCCTAGAATTGCGTGCTTCGGGAAGACAACAACAGCTGGGAGTAGAATCAAGAGCTATTTCATCTTTCAAAAAACACCGAATTGGGTTTCATATAAGACGAGCTACGAGCCCGTACAACATTCATTAGCGGAAACGAGAGTAATTTTTAGGCGATGGTCAGAATCCATATCGCAGTACAGTTTGATATCCTACGCTTTGAGAAGACCTTCAGAGAGCATCTACGATCTCGAAAGCTGCTTTGCCTTGTTGCGTTGTATCATCAAATTGCTTCTCTTTGTCATGAAGGGTTTCGGTCTCATCTTACTCGACAAGTTAGCAGTCATAGCTGCGGCTATTTTGGGAGAAAAACTCACACGATCCATCAAAGATTGGGGGACTTCGGTAAATGATGCACTGAGAACCGGAAAGAATTTTGTAAAGGATAAACTGGGTCTAAAGGAAGGGATGGATAGCTGGAAATATGTATATAAAGTGCCAATTCCAAAGGAGTTGTGGGATTTTATCTTCAGAGAGCTCAAGGTCAAATCAACTCGTACACAAAAGTCTGAATCATCCAACGAGTTTATTAGACCTCAAGGAGACATTGTTCTCAAAGCCGATGATGATTTCAAGGACAAATCAACTCGTACACAAAAGTCTGAATCATCCAACAAGGTTATTAGAGCTAAAGGAGACTTTGTTGTTGAAGTCGATGATGATTTCAAGGATAACTGCAAATACAAGGAGATATTGCATCATAATATCGAGGGGCTCGACTATGATGAAATCGTGCTTCGCTGGCATATTGCCACAGAACTGCTTTACCATTCTGAATTGTGTGAGGATCATGAAGGTTTGGTTGAGGAAGAACGAATTTTTGGTAAGATCTTATCTGACTATATGCTATACCTATTAGTGAAGAAGCCTACGATGATGTCTACTGTGGCCGGAGCTGGTCAACTTCGATATCGAGATGCTTCTACGGACACTTGTGCTGTTGCCAAACAATGTCTTGAAAATAACGTATACAATAGTACATTTTCAATGATATTTCTACAATTATGTTGCAGTTCTAAAGCCACGACGGTCCATAGCTTAGTTTGTGACAGAGTCCTTAAAGGCAAGTTATCTGCTCCAACGGTACATGAGAGTAAATCTGCGTGGTCCAATGCCTGCATATTGGCTAAGGCATTGAAGGAGCACTTTAATCAAAAGGATAGGTGGAGGATCATAACCAAAGTTTGGGTTGAAGCACTTTCATATGCAGCCAGTCATTGCAAAGGAGAAGCTCATGCTCAAGCACTTGGTAGTGGTGGAGAGCTTATTACCATAGTTTGGTTATTGATGGTCCATTTAGGTTTATCCCATAGAGAGAACATTGGAATTGTAGTGGCTGATAAAACTTAAAGATCGGTTGGTTTCATTCTTGTCTTTATTTATTTTGTCTTTTCAATAATGGAATCATGTATCTGAAAATATTTCCAATGCTTGTCTTTTTGTATATGTATTTTGCAATACAGACCTATATAATTTGGTTTTGGACAAAAACTATGATATATATACATGCATATATATTTTTATATGTATGAAAGTACGCATGTATGTAGAGAGAGAGAGAGAGAGAGAGCAATTAGAAATTTAAAATGGTGACCAGGTACTAATCAAGGTGAGATTCCTAGTAGATAGTTTTACTATTTCTAGGAGACTTACTTGACTTTTCATTGACAACCGGAAGAGTATTTTGATATGACACAATGGAACCAAGGTGAGTCCGGAAATTCTATGATTTATTACATATGCCGTATTGCTGAATGATTTATAGGATCTTTTCGTTATTGTTGTGATGTTGTTTAATGTGTATGTGTTGTTGAGCTCGAGAATGTTGTTCTGTGAAAAGAGAAGGGATCGAGAAGGACTGGAACCAAATCTAAATGTTGACCGATGGATAACTTACCCCTCCTACATGGTAACTACAATTGATGGATAGCTTGTCGAAAGTTAAACCCTCCGCTCTCTCTAGGATTTTCTCCTATTGAAGCATACATTACACTTGTTGTTCAATTTATCTATTTTTTAACTTCCCTATTAGAGTTACATAATGATAGAAAGTACTGAACCACCCTGAATCCGCTAATAATAAGCTTGGCAAGGAACCAAAGTAAATTTTCTTCAAATATAACCTTGAATCGTGAGGATTTTTTATTTGATTCTTTAGTATTTATGATCTTTTGAAATGCCAATGTCTAAGAGTAGTATGGTGGTTAGACACTAAGTAACTTCTGAACGATGGTGGCGTAATGTGGCAAGCAAAAGGCAATACCTTGACACTTCATCCCTGTTGAATAATGAGAAAATTCAAATTTACTTTTGAACAAAATTATACAAACGCATTAACTTCTAGTTTGATTGTGAATAAGGAATACTGGTGCTGTTTTATTCACTCCCAAAAACTGGACAGAATGCAACGCAATGCTCTGTAGCCTTACTTAAGTGTAGAAGCTCCACCGTTAGATTTGATGATGACCGTGATTCAAATACAAGCCAAATTTACAAAGAAAACAGAAACAGATGGCATTATATAGCTTTTGTTTTTCCTTCTTCTTCTTCTTTTTTTTTTTTGGTAAATGCCCCGTTTGTTACTTGAACTTTGATGAAAAGATCATCAATTAGGCATCTGAACTTTTAAAATGTCCAATTTCATACTCAATTAAACTTTTCATGCCCTTAAATACTATCCTACTTGATCATTATTTGACACGTGTCCATTATTTTAAGAGACAATAAATGAGTGAGGTAGTATTTAAGGGTACGAAAAGTTCAATTAGGTATGAAATTGAATATTTTAAAAGTTTAGGTGCTTAATTAATTTTTTCATTAAAGTTTTGGTGCCAAAAAGGACATACCTTTTTTTACTACTTTTTAGTAGAAATGAAGCCATAAGTAGAGAAGTTACTTCCATTTGATTGAGAGAATTTTTCATATACAAACGATCCCATCAAAAAATAAAAAGTTTTGCTTGGCAAATATAAATTATAAAATTCTTTTTTTTTTTTTGGCCAAACACAAAAATTTGGATTAAATGGTACATGTTTTCGTCCCAGTTTTATACTATTTTTACGTGTGAATCATTGTATATTTGATAAGATTTTTGGACAAAGTTTGCTAATTCAAAACTACATATACATAATCAATTAAAATATAAAAATGCAGGTAAAGGGGATCCAGGGGTTACTCTTTTATTAAAATCATTAGATTGACGCCAGAGAGCGGAAAACTAGATTCCCATCCCTCAGTTGTTCTTCATGCGCCAGGGAAGAATGTTCTTTTCCTGGATGTACTTGTCCGCTGTTGCTTTTGTTATTACTTATTAGCTACACAAAGAGAGGGTCCAGGGGTTTACTTATTTCTTCCTTTTTGGATTTCATTTGTACAAGGATTTGGTTGTGCTCTTATCCTCTCCATAAGGCTTTCGATGAGATCCTTCAGTTGTGGGCCAAGTGGAACATTAGAGGATTCATCATCCTCAGCCTCTGTCTACAAGTTTTCCTCATCCTGTTTTCTCCCTTTAGAAAATGCACCTCAAATTTCATCATAAGTTCACTCATTTGGATGGCTTATCTTCCCGCAGATTGGGTGGCTGCATTTTCAGTTGGATGCATTGCCACAACCCAACAAGACATCTCCACTGAGCATGGGGATGTCTTGGCCTTTTAGACTGCTTTCCTATTAGTGCATTTGGGTCGTCCAGGCACCACTACTGCATTAAACTTAGAAGATAATTCTCTCTGGGTCAGGCACTTGTATAGCCTCGTCTTGCAAGTCGGCACCATTTGTTATATCTTATTCCGGGTTCGGCTCATGTCAAATAGCAAAATAGTGTTACCGACGAATCTCGTTTTCATCTCTGGAATCACTAAGTACTTAGAGAGGACAGCTGCCTTATATCTTGCAAGCATTGGCAAGTTAAGGGAATCCATGCTTAAAGATTCTTTAAAGCTCATGAATGAAGATTCCAACAAATCATATGACTTCGGTGAAGCGGACCTGCTTGATAATTCTGTGATTGTGAAACATGCCTACCACCTATATGAAGTGTCTGAAGGATTCATCATAGATCTTATTGTTAGCTTTGACGAGCAGAGCGCACGGCTGAAGCATTCTTTTAGAACTTGAATTCCGAGCAAGCTCTCAAGTTTGTCTCTATAGAACTTAAATTCTTTCATGATGTTCTTTTATGCTTAACTGAAAACTGGCATGAATTTTGTGTATGATAAATCGGTTCTCAAGGACGCGTTTGAGCGCTGGAAATAAGTATCTAATGGGTCTATTTCAAAGGAGTTATGGGACTTCATCTTTACAGAGTTCAAGAACAAATCAAGTCTTGCACAAAATCCCGAAATAGAAAAAAAGATAATCAATGCTAAAGGAGATTTTGTTCTTCAAGACGACGAGGAGATTTTTGCATCTTATGAAAGGGCTCAACTATGATGAAATCGTTCTGTTGTGTCAAATTGCCACAGTTCAGAAATGTAGAGTGACACGCAGCTGATCATAGACAACAGGATTTTCGGTAAGATATTATCTGACTATATGTTATACCTATTAGTCAACATGCCTACATTGATGTCTGCGGTGGCTGGAGCTAGTTAGATTGGAAGATAATAGTAGACTGTCAATGACAGCATAGCAATGTTGCTTCGGTTATTCACCCCCGACAATCCATAGCTATGTGTGCCACGAGGTCCTCTTTGGCAAAGACATTGATGCGCGTTGATGAAAGGAAGTGGTAGAAGATGATAGCCAAAATTTGGGTGGACGTTCTTTCATAACGTGGGAAAAAAATAAATATATCATAAAGAAGGGCAAAGAGTGTAATTTTATCCATCATAATTAAGTATCTATATAAAAAAAACCCTTCCACCTAAACTAAGTCTTTTTTTTTCTACGGCAGTTTCTTTATGTCCCAAATCTTAGTTTACCTCCTTGAAAGAATCCCCATTGAAGAAAACAAACAAAGATAAGAAGGTTAAGGTAAGCCATTCTTTTTATAGTCTTTTGATGTTTCAATTTTCAAATAGGATTTCTTTCCTAACTAGTGCTTCCGATGTAAAGGAGTCATTTTTTGGGAGGAGGTTGTGATCTTTTGGTTGTAGATTTGCGAAGGAGGAAACATCAAATTGTTGTAGGTATATTAATTAGAAAAAGATATTTATATGTTGTAAGTTATGACCTTGAAGTTTTATATATCTAAGAATAAAAGAACATGATGTTTATACGTTGATAATGTGCTTTTGGAGTTTTTGTTTGGTTTGATAATAAAGAAAAAAAGGTTGTTTTGAAGTTTTTTTTTTTTTTTTTTTTTTTTTGTGTTTTGGAGCAAAGTAAGGCACAAAAAAAGGTCATGACCATGACACGGGCTGTGATCTCCTCAAGAGTCGTGAGTCTTGGCTAATAACGATCGTGATAGTCGTTACGCCCCTATAACGGGCATGACCAAAGTGTTTTGTTGTGTTATGTCCCTACCAAGCCTATCATATCCTCCACCATGGGCGTGATCAACAGGGCAATGATATACTCTTATTTTCATCCTCAATTTGACTTTCCTAAAACACCTAAACCCTTAGCTTAATATATAATACACTTAACCCTAAGTAAGAGGTTATAACTAGACATAGGAAGTAGTAGTTCTTATTGACTTAGGAAACCTAAATAACCTTAAAGATATATATTGTCCTTCAAAAATAAAGTAATGAGTTAGTCTTGTTAGATGTGATCAGGTATCCCTAGTAGGTTTGAGTTAACGATTTTGAAAGCTAATCCAGGTATGTCACTACCTTGGTTGCTGTTTGTGTGTGTTAGGTATAAGTCAATGTTGCAGAACCGGACCGGGGTTTGACCCGGACAGGCTAGGGGGTCAGGAGTCAAGGGGTTGGACCGGGTTCAATGGGGGGTTGAACCGGGGTCACGAAAAAATAAAAATATAAGGGATAATTTAATTATAAAAGACCAATAGGTATATAATTACTTAATTAAATCTATTTTTAGATCAAATTCATCAATTAATTATTAAATAAATATGATTTAATTATTATATTTTATAAATTTATAATAAAGTATGAATAAATATTTAAATATTTAATTTTTTATTTTTATATCCGGTTCAACCGGTCCAGGTCGACTGGTTCAACCCAGTTCGACCGCCCGGGTCGACAGGGTCAATCCGGGTCTCGTCGGTTCATTGCAAAAACGAGTTTTAGGTGAGACCCCGCCTGGCCTTAGTACCAGTTCCGATTGAACCGGGTTGAATCGACTGGTCTGGGCCGGTTCTGACAACCATGGTATAAGTAATGGAAATGGACTAATCATTCATCAGACTCTAATTCATGTTTTACTGCTTATGTTTGGCTAGGCTTAGTGGAACAGCAGCATCGGTGATGCTAGGGTGGCACCATGTGATCCATGTGTGACATTGTTTCAAATGGAGTTGCATTTGGAAACGATTCTGGTGGACTAGGTGAAAATGGTTGTGGTTTTAGGTATTAAGGAGCACCTAATACTAAGCATATGTATATGTATTTAATACTATGCATTTGTAGTGGAGTCATGAGTTACTTTGGGTTTATGATTAGTTTTCTAAATTGTGTTGGTTGATTGGATAACTTGAAGAAAATAAATTGTGATTGTTGCTTGTATTACTATGTTGCATTTGAATATGTAAGTTGTATGTTCATGTGCATGTGGTTATGATTTTGGTTTTAGTTTTGGTTTTGGAGTACTGGGCTTCGGCTCAACCCTTTTTAATATTTTTAGGAACAAGTGAGGAGCCTATAGTATTTGATTTATCTAGATACGATGTTTTTGTAGATTATGAGGATGATGTTGGTGGATCGGTCTATCCAATGGAGTTTTGATCAAGTTGATTTATCTAAAGATAGATGATATTTTTTTTTAGGTAAGAAGCTATAATGTTTTTGATCTTTGAAATAAACTAAGTTTGATTTTTTTTTTTTAAGGATAGGTTTGAAATGGCTATAGTTTATTTTGAAATTTTAAATATTGATAAAACAATCGTTAATATGAGTTGTAGATATTGAATGCATATTGAAGTTATTAGTAGGTTTTTGAGATTTTGCGTGTCATTATTTTATGATGACACGTGACGGATTGACAACGCACTAAGATTAAGGCGTTACAGCTTAAGTGGTATTAGAGCTTAAGTTATCAATCTTACTAGATTTAGGCTATGAACTCCTTAGGACAGTGAGTAATGATGAGTGCGGTACTTTTAAGTTGGGGACTGCTTATTTGATTTATGCTTTTGTTAGTAGCAAGTTTCCTTTTGTCCTTTAAATTCTTTTTAGATCTGTTAAACCTTTCTCATGAGTTATATGACTATTTTTATAAAATGCCACCTAGAAGAAGAACCCCTGATGTTAGTTCCTCTAAAACCAATGATGAGGAAGTTAATGGAGGACAGCCACCCCTAAACCAACCACCTTTGAACTAGATGCCTCGGGACTTACCACCACCACCTCCCCTACATGTAGGCTAATAGGTACCAATTGATGCTGCTCAACCCATGATAGCTGTGAATACCCTCTTTGGTGTAGTTACACAACAACAACAAAATATGTGATAGGATGTGCAAGTGATACAAGCCAATTCTGAGACTTGGAGACAGGAGGCCCACCTATGAAATGGGAATGGTGGTAATGGGGTCAGGAATGCAAATGTGTTAAGCCTAAGCAAGTTTTTGGATCTAGAATATAAATTTGAACCAAAGCCTAGAAAGCCATTGGAGGCCTAATTGTGGACGGAAAAAGTTGAAAAGACTTTTGCAGCTTTAGAAATTCTAGAGAACGAGAAAGTTGAGTATGCCTCCTACCTGCTTATAGGGAGTGCTAACAATTGGTGGATGAGCACTAAGAGACACATGGTTAATGAGATAACTTGGAATAGATCTCAACAGGCTTTATATAGAGAGTACTTTCCTGAGAGTACTAAACAACAGATGTTACAAGAACATTATTCCTTACAATAGGGTCATATGCTTGTTGAGGAATATGAGGCCAAGCTTACAGATTAATGAGATTTTTGCTAGAGCCCTTGAGTGCTAGTGAAGATGCTAAGATGAGTAGGTTTATTATAGGGTTAGAAGCCTAGATTCAACATCAGGCGAATTTGATGGAGTTGACCACTTACATTGCAGTGGTCAATAAGGCAAAGATAGTGGAACATGGCTTGAAAAGATGAAAGGTCAAGAGGTGCAAAAGGTACAAATATATATGGGTAAGTGACCAGCTACTAGGGTTCTTATTGAGGATAAGGGAAAGAGGCCATTTACACAACAGGTTAGACCAATGCTCTAGAATGTTGAGAAGGATTGTAGTAGATGTTTTGGACCGCATGAATTGAAGTATTGCAAATGGCATAATAATGCTTGTTTCTCCTATGGTAAAGTTGGGCATAGCAATAGGAACTGTATAGAGAAGATTTTGCCATAAGTTTTCTATTGTATGTATGGATAGAGAGGACATAAGACTATCAATTGCAGAGAACCAAGTAAGTCAGTATCTCAAGGAATTCAGATAGGCCGACCACTAGGGAGTGGTAAGGGATAGAGAAGGCTAGACAAAGTTTATACCATTCAACACTAAGATACCCTTAATGTGGATACTATTGCAAGTTCGCTTCCTATACTCTTATGTAATGCTTATGTGCTTTTTGACACCGATGCAACCTTTTCTTGTATTGTTGAAGCGTTTGTGACTGTATGTGATGTGTGTATTGAAATTATGAATGAATACTTGTTTATGAACACTCCCTTAGGGAGTGGAACCATGCTAAACAAGATTTGTAGGAATATAGATGTAGAAATAGAGGGTAGACATCTACCTACAAACCTAGTAGTGTTGGATATAATGGATTTTGATGTAATCTTGGGAGTAGATTAGTTAATAAAGTACCGTGCTGTAACTTATTGTTACGACCTAGTAGTAGAGTTTAGTATGCTAAATGGAGGTCAGCTCACGTATAAGCTTGAGGTGCAAAGACCTCCCATTTTACCTACTTATGAAATATAGGATAGGTCCAGTTTATCTATGGCAGTTATGAAAATAGGAGATAAACTAGACACAAAACTTACACAAGTAACTATAGTGTGTGAGTACCTAAACATTTTCGCTGAAGATCTCCTAAGTTTACCACCAGAAAGTGACATCGAGTTATGCACTGATTGCACCTATATCTAAAGCACCATATCTGTCACGTCTCAGAGGGTATCTTAAATGTGGCAATTTGCCAGATACGATATTAAGACTTAAGAATGACTATCTTAGTCACGTGAAAGTCTCGATATCATATGTAAGGCATACAACACGGTAATAGGAGACACCGGTGGGAAGTGTAGTTCGAGTGAGTAATATAAAGAATGCAAGAATCTAGATAAATATTAACCCACATAATATAATTCATAAATTCATTACAAAAGCCTTAGGAGCATTCTCTTACTAAAATCTCTAAGGATCAAATCATAAAATCTAAGTCTTTACAATAAACTTAAATAATATCACCAAAAGATTTTAAAGGAAGTCCAATCTAGGTCCATGATTGGATTTCCCCCAAAAGCTCCCAAAAGATGACTTTCGTGGATAAATAGAGATTGTGGGTACAAAAGCAAATGATCCTACGCATACAAAAATCTATAGGGATATAAACGTTACTAACTTAGTGAGAACATTCCCAATTTACCATACTCGAAACAAGAGATATAAAAAAAGTTTAATTATTCAAGTAAGTGAAATGTAATAAACACATGATCATACAAGACATATGGTTTTTCGGGAATCATATATTGATTGAATTTACGCTCTTCATTCGGGGTTGGGAATACCAGTCAATTACGGCCAACAAATAAATTATATAGTTCTTACTGGCTATTATTCGCCATAAAAAACATGTAGATCTTACCTTTTACTATTCGCCGCATGCAGATACTACTGGTTATGTCGACCACCACTATCATACACTTATCCCACCACATGTATAATAGTGAATGCAATGAGACTCAATTCGTGAAGTGCATAATCAATTTTATTAAGAGTCTAGCATTTAGTTATAATATCTTGAGGGTGATCATATAATTTCAGAAACTTCAACATAGTAGTAGAGCATACAATTTATTGTAGGCAATTCAAGACTCGATATGCTTAGCATGAATTCACCAATCATTATAAATCACATGCATTTCTCCATTTTATCTTTTCCTATTTCTAGTGCCACTAAACTACAAGCACAAACATGAGTATGAAAAATAGAGGAAGTAAAATCACTCGGCCATATCTTGATGGTAGCTTCCCTAATCAAAGTAATCTTCAGGATAACATGTGTCGTCCTCATTGGTTCCTAGGCAAAAGGAATACCCAAAATGAGTATTTCATAGAATTTCTACCTAAATTTTCCAACTCTATCTTCTATTTGCAGTAAAATTCAGATTTGTGGAAATTCCAACTTAAAATGACCTTAACTTGCTTATTTTAACTAAAAATTTCGCATATTATGTGTTGTTTTCTACCTACTCCAAAAGATATATCTATTTCTAAGGTTATTATTATCATAAAAAGTCATTTTGGTCCTAAATTTTTATTTTTTTTGGGGGTGGGGGAAGGGGGGAGCACATTCATTAAGAAATTCCCAGCCCTCAAAAGACATTTTTTTTCTAAACTTTTCTTCATCGAAAAATCCTTAAACAAACATATAGATATTTGTATGGTTGAAAAAATCCTTTGAATATGTATATATATAGACTCATATTGTATGAATGATTTTAGTGGTGTTATGATCTCTACATCAATTTTTCATAAAACAATTTATCTTTAAGAGTTTGAAAGATTTCGACTTTGAAAATTTCACTTTAAGTTGTTGGAAGAAAAAATAAAAATTCTTAGGTTATTATAAGGGAGTGCTTTCTTATTGAGATTTTCATTTGCTAACTTTTTCAAGGATAAATTAATTAAAAAAAAAACTTGGTCTTTTTAGGATATCTACTAATTTTTATTTCTAGTGATTGGAAAATGAAGTTTCCAAAATTTTTTCTTAAGTTGTTAATAGTCTCTAATGTTTGAGTTGTGTTACATGTATATTTTCTCCTCATATTTATATTCTTCTACTTCTTAGCAAATAAGTTTATTATTTCTAAAACTTACTTTCTTTGGCCAATTTTTTATTTCTCTAAGTGGGTTTATAACTAGTGAGGTGATTTTTCCTTAACTTTGAAAAGTTATCTAGTTCTTGGTGTTTATTATAAAGTTGGTAAAAATTATTATAAATAGGTTTTTATGAAAAAATTGCATAGTAAGGAATTATCAACATTAAAGTTTTAAACAAAAATTTTCTTGTTACCATTTTGAAAAGGAATTGTATATCAATTTAGTTAGATTCCTGAAGAAATCCTCTTTATTAATACTTTGAAATTTCATCATGAGCTTGTATAAACTTTTGAAAAGAATTTATTAAGAATAATTTTCTAAGACTTGATGGAAAAACATTTGCTAAGTGACAAAATCCATTTTAGAGTGAGTTTAGTCTTGTTTTCTTTATTAAAGAAAGAACCCATTTTTATTTTTATTAAGATAACAACATTTTAATCATGTATGAATATGATTATGTAGCCATGAAAAAGATGCGAATAACACATAATAAGATAGAAACGGATATAAGGAGCAAATAATCATAATAGTAAGGTCAAATATTAGGAGCTTTAGCTTCATCAAGGCTTTCCGGAACTAAGAATAGAGTAGTGCCAAAAAGAAAAGAAAGAAAAAGAAATAGCATAATAGTAAGAGCAATAATAAGATGTTAGGTTAGTGAGCATTTAGGCTCTAAGCAATATAGATGTACATATATATATATATATATATAGTTAGATTAGAGCAATAAGAATAATATGAAAATATAATAACAAGATAACATAGCAATAGTAAAGAAAATTTTAAGCATGAACAAGAAGAAAACATGAACATGTTGTTGTTTCCTCAACACTATGAATTTAGGAAATACACACTATGGTAATGTAATGTTGCATGACATGAAGAAGAAATATGAGATATTTTTACCTAAGGTATGAAGAAGGAATTTGTTAATGGTTGTTTGGAGATAGTAATAGGGTAGGAAGAAAAGAGAGAGTTGGAAAGGAATTATTGGAGAAAGGTTTTATAGAGAAATTTTGGAGAGTTTAGTATGTAAATGAAGTGTGTGAAGGAAATGGAAGGAGAGGGAGTATTTAAATTTTTTTTTTGGAGGGATATTAGATGTAATTAAATAAAATGAAAAAAAAATAGATTTATGTGTGTGCGGGTGGTGTCGGTTTTGATATGGTGGTTTTGGGGGGGAAGGGAGGGAGAGAGGGAGAGGGAGAGAGAGAGATTTGTTTTGTATTTTTGTAATGGAATATAATTAAGATGTAAGATATGAAAGATGTAAAGTAGTATTGGAAATGAAAATTATAAGAAATAAGTATATAGGTAGAGAGTAGGTAGTAAGAAAAAGTAGAGATGGCTAAATAGTAGTGAATAGTAACATGAATAGTAGACAAGACAAATTAATGCCAGTAGTAAATAAAATACGCGTAAAAGTGAGATATCTGATATTTTTAGTTACCGAAAATTTATAAAACTAATATTTTTGAAATTCTTATATTATTATGAATCTAATGGTGTCATCAGAATATTTTTACTATCCCAAGCCTCGAGACACATTTTTCGAGAACTAATCCCGTTTGAGTTCGAAACGAACTAAAATTTGACAAATATAATCTTTTTAGGATTTACTATATTATTACGAACTATAATCTATGGTTATCTCAATTTTATTGTTTTAGGATTAAGAGCGCGGGATTGCCAAATCTAAATGCTTAGGGTTTGTTATAGACTTTATTGACTCTTAGGGTTTCCGATTGTCTCTTGATTCTAAGGTTTAAGCATAAAATCCAAGGGTTTACAATATCGCATGGCACCAATAGAACTTACAGAATTAAAGGTTTAGCTAGAAGACTTGCTTAAGAAAGCATTCATTAGACCCAATGTATCACTTTGGGGAGCTCTAGTACTATTTGTAAAGAAAAAGGATGGTAGTATGAGGCTATGCATAGACT
The DNA here is from genome assembly GCA_024138025.1 of Combretum micranthum. Lineage (NCBI taxonomy): Eukaryota > Viridiplantae > Streptophyta > Magnoliopsida > Myrtales > Combretaceae > Combretum > Combretum micranthum. The sequence continues at coordinate 941,528 of JAMXBD010000281.1, read as the reverse complement.
ACATGGAGTTAAATTGGGTAACTATCAAGAACAAGTACCCTTTGCCAAGGATTGACGATTTGTTTGATTAGTTGGCAGGTGCAAGAGTGTTCTCAAAGATTGATCTTGGGTTGAGGTATCACCAGCTACGAATTATAACAGAGGATATACAAAAGATAGATTTTAGGATCAGATATGGACATTATGAGTTTGTGGTCATACCATTTGGACTCATTAATGCGCCAATTGTGTTTATGGATCTCATGATTGTAGTGGTTTTCATAGATCACATTCTGATATACTCTAAAAGTTCGAAAGAGCATGAAGTACATCTAAGGTTTGTTCTAAGTAGATTATAGATTGAAAAGTTGTATGCTAAATTTAATAAATGTGAATTTTGGCTAGAATAAGTATCCTTTTTAGAACACATCATCAATGAAGATAGGCTATCAGTGGATCTAGGAAGAGGTAAAGGCGGTACTAGAATGGCAAACATTAACAAATGTGACAAAAATAAGAACCTTTTTGGGAATGGTAGGCTATTATAGAAGGTTTGTAGAAGGTTTTTCTAAAATTGCAAGTTATCTAACTAGACTTACTCAAAAGGGAGTAGAATATGTATGGGATGAGAGTTGCGAGAGCAGCTTTCACCAACTGAAAGAAAAGTTAGTAACAACACTAGTTTTAGCCTTAGCACTAAATGGAAAAGAGTATACCATATATAGTGATGCATCCATACAAGGATTAGGTTGTGTGTTAATGCAATGATGCAATGTAATAGCATATGCATCTAGGCAACTAAAGCCTTGTGAGAAGAATTACCCTACACATGACCTAGAACTAGTAGTAGTGGTACATGCCTTGAAACTGTAGAGACATTATTTGTATGGAAATAAATGTAAGGTATATACCGATCACAAAAGCTTAAAGTATATATTTACTCAAAAAGAGTTAAATATGAGATACAGGAGATGGTTGGAGTTAATAAAAGATTATGGTGTAGATATTCAATAACATATGGGAAAGGCAAGTGGCGGTAGACACTTTGAGTAGGAAGTGAAGTGGAAATCTACTAACCTTAATCATTTTAGAATGACTTTTGTTACAAGATATGATAAAATTGGAGTTAGAAGTTGTAACTAGGTAAGTAGAAGCAAGACTAACCAATTTACATTTACAGCCTATTATAATAGAAAGAATTAAAACAACTTAGGTTGGTGATCCTAGTATCCAAGAGATAAAGAAGAGGATGGAAGCGAGTGGAGCAACCAAGTTTTATATGGACAGTAAAGGTATTTTGAGATTCAAAGGGAAGACTTTGTGTATTGGACCATGGAGAACTTAAAAGGGAGTTATTGAAAGAGGTACGCTATTTTAGTTATTCTATCCATCCTAGAGGGAAGAAGATTTACCATGATTTAAAGAAGATGTAATGGTGGAATAACATGAAGAAGGAGACTGAGTATGTTTCTAGGTGTTTAACTTGTGAAAATGAATATTGAACACCAGAAAGGCAACAGGTGAATTAAAGCCTCTACTTATACCGGAGTAGAAATGGGAAAGAGTCATAATGGATTTTATAACGGCTCTACCTAAGACAAGAGAAAATTTTGACACAATATGGGTAATTGTAGATCGACTCACAAAAACAACACGCTTCATACCTATCAAGATAGGATATAAGTTGGAGAAATTGGCACAACTGTCTATTAAGAAAATCGTGAGGCTGCATAGGGTACCCATGTGTATAGTTTTGGATAGGATATAAGATTTGTGGGAAGATTCTGGAAGAGTTTACACAAGGCCTTAGGGACTAAGCTAGTTTTTAGTATTACTTATCGCCTGCAAACAGATGAGAAATCAGAGAGAACAATCCAAAACTTAGAAGACATGCTAAGAGCATGTGCTTTGGACTTTGGAGGCAGTTGGGATGAACATTTGCTTATGGTAAAATTCCACTACAAGAATTTTGATATTGGGCAAAGTTTGCAAATATTGCATACGTCACCTATCTTTTATAATTTAGACTTGTTTATTAAACAATAGATAAGATGTACTATTAGTAACGTTTATAAAACAATTTTATTTTATATTAAATATTCATTTGATTTGTAACTTCTTCATTATATTAAACGTTACTAATGTTTTTATTTAATATGTTAAGAAAAATATAAAAAAAGAACATCTGTTATGGCTTGATAGAAATAACAAACACTATATAGCTATTAACTTATTTCATAGTTTTAACTTTTTCTTTTGGCTATCCACAAATTCAACTTTTCACTCACAGTGTGCAAATAAAAAAACCCTAGCTCAATTTGGGAATATTGATTCGCTGAACACTCTCACTGTCTCTATCCTTAGGCTCCATCTTGCTCTTTGTTTCCCTCTATAGTCATCTTTAAGCTGTTGCGCACTATTCACAACACTCCACCATCAAATCTTCTACTAGTAATCACTCTCTCTCATTCATTCATATCATCATTTCCTCATCATTTTAAATCTTTGAGTTATGAAATTGGGTTAATGTTATATTCTATTATGTATATTGTGATGAATGGTTTAATGTTGTTATATTGGACTTTTGAGATTTCATTATTTGGGATTTTGATTCCTATTATCATATCACTGATTAATTGCTATGGACCTCTGTTAAGGTCATGTTTATTTGCCTGTGTCCCATATAGTTTTGAATTTAAGGCAAAGGATATTGTTAAGCTTGGTTGGATATTCCTTCTTTCTAAGATATCTTCGGATCTACATACTTAACTTATTTGCAAATCCATTTACTAGTTTTGACACTATGTCTCCACAATCACATCTCATGTCTTAAGTCATTTGCTTATAGGACTCGAAATTAGTAAATTAAGAACCAAGTTTTAGTAAAATTGACCAGGTAGGCTATTCTCTTTCTCCAACAATTGTTTGGTGACTTGAATGTGAGTGGGCTATGTTTTAGATAATTCTTTCTCTTTATATTGATGTTTTTGTTGTATGGATTTTTATGTTCAAAAGCTCTATGCTATGGCCTTCTTTTGTTTTAAATTGCGTTGTTCATTAATATGTTTATCTTTTACTATGCGAGTTTTGAAATAATTGCTATTTGAGAACTTAGGGATTTCATCATTTAGAGAGAGCAAGTCTGATGAAAGGCGGTTCTATATATTTACCGTGGCAAAAACCATTCACTTAAGGACTATTCCTAAAGAGATTGTGTAGCCCAAATATAAGCTCTGGTTTCAACTCAAAACCATATAATATATTACACACTTTGGACAGAATACACACACTCCATATTACATACACCAAATATACATAATACACAAGAGATAGATTCTTTTTATCAAGGTCTATTCATATTTACAAAAAATATAGCCTTTTATTATAGTTTAGCCTAAAACTTAAAACAACAAGAGACAAGACGTTATTGATGTTGGTCTTTAACTAGTCATCTCTGTGACAATTTGCTAAGATCTCCTATTACTTTGATAATTTATGTTGCTGGTGTCTGCCATGTCTGTTAGATCACAACTACTTGGTTAAGGATTAAGCATTAATTGAAGTTCGGTCAATCTATGTGTGACCAAGCAACTGTAGCTCAGTTTGGTGACTACTCAAGATGTAAGTCTCTCATCCATCTAATTTAATCGGCAAGATTGGAAGAGGGCAATTCACATTAGCATCAATCAATCATAGCATATTATCTTTGGAATTTGACAGATCAAGTTGGCGGTTTAGCTAACTTTCGGATTGTGCATTGGTGCTTTCAATTTAAAGCATTAACACTCTGCTTGGTATGACTCATTATTAGCATCCAATGTGCTCAAATTTGCATAACGAAAGGAAGATAACAAAACTGCACTTATGAAAACTTACAAATATTATATTTCTATGAATTTTAGTGCAAGGATCTAAACTTTGGCTCAGATCTTCAATATATGGACATTTAAGCTATTGTTTGCAACTTGATTTAATGAGATTCTCTTTAGTGTTCATCTCCTGCACTGCTTAACCATGGATCTTGGAGGGCTCAGCCATGTGAGAACCACTACAACAATAAATGCTTGCTGCTATCTTAGGTCGGCACTTGCTTTCCAAAATAAGCACTCTAACAAAGACTTCGAAGCGCTCCTTTAGTGGTTGTTGCTGCTCAGTATTACTACATGATGGGCACTCGACAACAGCATGGCATGCGCTCACTTAGAATCCAAAAGACTAAACTATTCTGCTCGGTATTGCCCCTTGATTGGTAGCTCACAACTTGCTTGAACTTTAGCTCGCATAAAATCTATATTTCATTAAGTTCCTAGCATTTCATTGTACATATGCAGGTTAGTGTGAGTCGTTTCCAAGAATTATGCACTCTGAATGGCTCGGCAATGCCTTCATAATGCTATCACAAGAGGAAATTGAGTTCAGCTTGGTTTTAACTTGCTTTGTCAAGAGAGCTGCTATAAGTATTTTGGTTCTTACATAAAATCAAAAGCATGATAGAATAGAAGTGATAAAATTCAGTATAAATCTTGGATTATTGAGCCCATCTGAGGTCTTTCAAATAACTTGAACTAAATAACTCCAATAACATACAACTGTGCTTGGTTGGTTTTCAATTAAGCTACTATCCATTTGGTTGTCTATCTACTTATAAACTTTGGTTGGTATAGAATTCAAGTCAACATATAAATTGTTGCACTTTTAGTTTTGGTTAACTCAAATTTAAAACCTGCAAATTATGTGGATGCTTGAATATTTCAAATTAAATGGTTGATTTGATGGGATAAACTCAAATTCTACCATCATTATATCAACTCGACATATTCTATCATGAAGGGCAATTAAACTGTAGATTATAAAGCTTATACAATTCATTCAAACTTAAATTCTTTGTTCTTCCAGTAATTCTGCAGATTTTATTATATCTTAAATGCTTACTTTAAAGTGTATATTCAAATTAAATGCTTGATTTGTCGGGATAAAGTCAAATTCTGCCATCATTATATCAACTCGACATATTCTATCATAAAGGGCAATTAAACTGTAAATTATAAAGCTTATACAATTCATTCAAACTCCAATTCTTTGTTCTTCTAGTGATTCTACAAATTTTATTACATCTTAAATGCTTAATTTAAAGTGTATAAATGAACTTCAATTCAGGTGACTTAATTTATTACAATAAACAAAATGCTCTCTCTCTTTCTATATATGTATTATATACATATACTAATTATGTTTTTTGTGCCTTTCCTAAAGCCAGGTGAAATTATGATGCACTTATGAAGAATCTTTTTGGTATAAAGAATTTTCTAGGGGTGTGCAAAAAAACCGAATGTTTAGGATAACCGAACCGAAACCGAGAAACCAATCCGAAAAAAACAGTTAACCGATTCATCGGTTTCGGTTTAGGATTAGCATTTTTAATTTTTTCGGTTTTCGATTTCGGTTTCGGTTTTTAAATTATAGAAACCGATAGATTCGGTTAACCAATCCGTAATTATAAATATATATTTATAATATACCCATATAATTATTTTTTTTAGTGTTATCAATATAAATTATGTTAAAGTGAATGATTCAAATAAAAAGAAACAAATGCATATATGTTTGAAAATTAGAATGGTGGTATTTGATTGAGATTTTGTATTAAGCTTAATTGATCAAGGTTGATAAAAACACATGAGTAAAAGGCTATTATGATGATTATCTTGATGACACCGATATATATTAACAACTATTTTACATGTCTTACATTCTTAATTTATAGTTTTTAATATAATTATACAAAAAAAAAAATACTCTAATTATTTTATGGACATATTGAAAAGTATGGTTAATTGCAAAATTTGCATAATCATTATGTCAAACGGTTAAAAACCGAAAACGAAAAAATTAACCGAAAAAAAGGTTAACCGTTAAAGCGGTTAACCGTTCATAGTGGATCGGTTTAGGATAAGGATTTTGCAAATCCGATTATTACGGTCAGGATAAAAAAATAACGCCACGGACCGGTTAACCGAACCGTGAACACCCCTAGAATTTTCTGCTTATTAGGAGTTATGTTGTCATTCAATCGCTTACAAAGAATATTAGCATATTAGCAAGTCTTAGAGGGAACATGATCTTGTAATTACTGTAAATTGTGCTTTTTTTATATTAATTTTGCATTCCAGTAGCCTCACATTCATATTTGTCCTGACATTCTAAATAATGCCTATATCCTTTTTTTCCCTTGCTTCAAGAGATAACCATTGTGTTTGAAGTTTTGGTTGACTATTATTAACTTTAGTTATTCATATTTATGCTAACATTCTAAATAATGCCTATTTCCTTTTTTTTCCCCTTGCTTCAAGAGATAACCATTGTGTTTGAAGTTTTGGTTGACTATTATTAACTTTAGTTTTTTTTTTCCTCTATATTTAGTCTTATGTGCTTGGGAAAATATCATCACTCAAGAAAAAATTATGATATAGTTGCCAACTTTGGGATCTTGCATGAGATGTTTAGGTATATACTTAGTTTGATGTTGCTGTACATATGCCTTTTGGACATGGCTCCATTTTCTGTTATTTGCTAACTGAAAAACATTTTATTTACCTTTTTTTGGGGAGCAAAATGATGTAAAATATTGGACTTTGTAATCGTATTTTTTTTGTCAACAAAATATTATGAAGGTATTGGTGGCATTAGGTGCTCCTCATGAATCCAAGATAGTAACTTAGATGCGATCGCACATATTGTGGATGGAAAAAAGAGTAAGTTGTCTTTCTCTTTTAGACTATTGTTAGATCTTTGGCAATCACATTTTTCATAGGAAGAAGATAATCCATTAAAAAAAAAAAGTCCTTGCCTTTTAGCTTTTAGCATGCCAAAAGAAATTATAATACTTGGAATTAACAAAAATTAAACATGTAGCTTATATATTTTTATGATTATGTAGAGAAGCTGAAAATCTCATAATGTTATTGGGTTCGAATTCAAAGACAATTGTAGATCTCAAAGCAGGGTACATATCAATGCTACTGTAAGTCCTTTGTAGCTTATTCTTTTTCTTTTTATTGTTCATTTTTTATGCCTTTATTATTACAATTGGTAGTTTATGTTTTTCTAAATCTAGTGCCCTCATGATGGAGCTTGCCTCCTGGTGAAATCAGGAAAGTATTGCTGTTTCATTCAGCATTTAGAACGAACATCTTCTTAACTCATCTTTCACAAACTTTCTTTTAAGGCATATATTAAATTATTATAACTTATAAGCTAGTCATCTTTACACTTGTTATACACTCTATTTGTTCATTTTTGTCTCGACATGGTTGTGGGCGATGTTACTCTGATAAATTAGTTTATGTAATCAATTTGTGGAGCAATTATATTTATCTGATAGAATTTACTCTCCATTGAGAATGTTTATATCCCACTAATTTGTACATGTAAAATATCAATGTCAAAAGCTTTATTGAGCATTTAAAGCCCGCTCAGAATCATTTTACACCTTCAAAATTAATATTGGAGATGAGTTAAGAATTCAAATAATGAGGATTTCAGTAATATTCTGTTTTGATTTGGATTTTTTGGCAGCCTTAAAATCTCAACACAAATAATGGAATCAAATGAGTTAATGCTTAAGATCCCATCTTCATTTCCAACATACTTAGCTTTAAGGCCATAATCATTATTCCTTAATTTCCACTCTCTCTTTTAGTCCTCCAAGCTCATTTTCATGCTTACAACCCAATGTTTTCAGTGACATTATGATACTCAATAAGGTCATTTTTTAAATTATTATTTTATTTATATTTTCAAAGTTTTTCTCCCAAACTAGAAACCGTAGTCACAATTCTGTGCACAATTAGCTGTTTGCATGTCTATGGTTATTCTGGATGTTATGCGATACAACATATACATGGAATTCTGCATCAATTTGCTTAAGACAATATTGACCTCTTATTTATATCATTATAATTTTCTTAAGTTGACATTAAAGCTCTAGCACATGTGGTACAACTCACTAGACAAGGCGTAGTTGATAGTTTGAGATTTGCTGAGGGTGTTGTACAAGGCAGTTTCAGGTATTAATATTGCTCAACATAACTTTCTTAGAACTCATTTAAGATAATGAAATGACTAGTTTCTAGAGATGATTTTGAAAAGACAAGAATTGTTAGGAAACGCTTTTACGAAATTTTAATTTGACTTGGATTTTTTATTTTTTTATCTTTTTGAGAAATTGAAATTTAGGTAATTGTGGTAAGGGTGTTTTTTTTTTTTTTTTTTTTTTTTTTGGTTGTTGTAGTCTAGTGCATAATGAGTTAAGTCTAATGAGATTAAATGTACCAATGCTGGATGAGCATAACCCATGTTAAAACTACAAATTCTCCTAAAGTTATTTAGTTCCGATTCTCAGATTGTGCTTATCACAATGACAAGTGCACCGATGTAATTCCCAAATTAGACATAAAGAATAGACACTTAATGGATTGGAATGACACATGATTTCACTAAGATTTTGAATCTAAAACAACCCCTTTAAATTCCAATTTTAAATTTCTTGTGTAACTAAAGTAAATTAATGCATTTGCTGAATTTTTTTTGTTTTGTGAATTCAACCATAAAAGCCTAAAATATTGCATGATTGTGTGTTATCTTGATAATAGATCTTAACCTGTGGCGTAACCCCGAAACCTCCTCCATCATATATAGTCAAACGAAATTTCACTCTCTAAATTTTTCTTCGCTTAATTTTCCGCAATTTCTTAATCAATGGCTTAGACTATTGTCTTGATTTTCATGAAATACTCTGCGACATCATGATTTCGTCATTTTTTTTTTTTTTTGTAATCCTAACTGGTGATTACACATGACAGCATTATTTGGAAGTAAATTTATGAAAATTATGAAAAGGTAAATAATTCTAGAGTTATACTAGCTTTAGGATCCGATAAATTTTAATATTTAGTTTAAATAGATGTAGACCTTATATATATATACACACACAACATGAAATGCCCTTACTAAGGGCATAAATTATGCCCCACCAATAGCTCTTGACAGTAGCTCTTGCACTTGACCTTCCGACAGGAGACGATGGATTTTTATAAGGCCGCCACAAAAAGTTGTTTTTACGTCTTTCCTTAGAAGCAAGTTGTTCTTCGTTTATCCCTCCAGTAGTACTTCTTGAATAAAATCTTTTTATTTGAAATTTGGACCACCAGGGGATATCATGAGCAATATCTATGTATGTGCGCAAAACAACTGCTACAATCATCAGTGTCTTGTCTAACCCAACACAAGTTGAAAAATTCTTCATCACCGGAACATAGAAGAATAATGGATCAACGGCGATCGCTAGTAGGCCAGTCATTAACAGGAGCAGTTCATTATAATCGTGGTTTGACTTATTTGGAGACGTCGAAATCTCGGGATTTTCTAATATTACTTCTGTTCCTGTATCATCTGTTACTTCTGGTGGTTGAAGAAGCACAATGCTTGAAATGAAAAAAAAAAAAAAAAAAGGGGTTGAATGAGTTTTATATAAAATAGTTGCATCCTTCATTACTTTTTTGGTAAATAAGAGAATGCAAACAAAATTCTATGTTGACGTTGCACCTATACTCTCTAAGAAAAATTTACTTTCAATAGATATATTCGATTAATTAGATTTTAGTTTAGTAGCAATGGCATATTAATACTGTAAATATATACGTATGTTTTAAAATGGCCAAACAATATATATGGATATCTTCATGCATGTGTGCATTTAGTGCTGGATGCTTTGTAGATCCGTTAATGATCAACCAACTCATCTTTAAAAAAAAAAGGCTTGATTTCAAAATTTGCAAATGAAATTTTGATATCAAAAGAAGGGCTTGAATATTTACATGTTTTTAAGATCTAGATTTAAATTGTTCATGCAAAGGATCTAAATATGTCAAGAATGTTTTTAAAAGGCTTGGTTAAGTCAAACATCCAATCGATACAAAACGGAAAGAATGGGAAACATAGCTATCTTGTACGTATATATAGGTGCATAAACATAACAACTGAAAAGTGTCAAAGTCAGATAAGGAAAAAAAAAATCATCAAAGTGTAGGAACAAAATTTAAATAATCTTTAAAATTTGATCTCAATGCGAATACTCTCTATGAACATATAAAACGAGTATTTATATTCTTTAAACTATGAGAATCGGCAATACTGAACGATTTATGTGTTAATTTGTTAAAATAAAATTAGAGAATTATAAATAATTTGTTAGGATACAAGTGTAAATTAAAAAACCTCGCATGGGAAATATGAGACTTATGTAAAGGGTTTACAAGAAAGAAAACCCATTAACCTAATATCATAAGGTTTTGAGTTATATATGATGTCAAACTCATTCACTACAAGAAAACTACCTTTAGAGACAGAAATTATGTGACAAAAGATGGGTAAAACAAATTATATTTTTACAAAAAGAATCAGTAATGATGGTTTTATGGCAGAAATTTAGATTTAAAGATGAAATTTTTGTCTCTAAAACCCAGTTTTCTTGTTGTGTTAATATCTTCCTTCACAAGATCTATTAATTGAATTTCTTCCTACTAAACACTTCTCCTCTCCTAACATGTGGTATTAAATCTGATGGTTTGGTTGGAAAACTTGTTGGCCCTCTGTTAGGAAAGAATAGCTTTATGATGATAACTTATTTGTGCAACCCTTAATGTATGGTGAGTAGGTGGAGAGCACACCACTCACATAAAAATAAGTTTAGTAAAGTTTATAAACTCTTGATAAGACCATAAGGTTTATACTTAAGGGGGAATAAAAACCTAAGTTGGAGACTCACACGCATGGGGAGATGGGGGGAGGGGGAGTTGGGGGGAAGGATTCGTTAGCATACAAATGTGAGTTAAAAAAAAAAAATCCTACATGGAAAATATGAGATTTATGTGAAGAGATTATAAGAGGAAAGACATATTAATCTAATATCTTAAGATTTTAGGTTATATATGGTGTCATGCTCATTAATATCTTCCTTTATGAGATTCATTAATTGAATTTCTTCCTAGTAAACACTCCGCCTCTCCTAACATAATTCTTATAAGCTTTGATATGTAGTGGAAACAAACCCCTAAACCTATAAAGTGTATTTCAGCAGCCCTTAAATTTTGATAAGCTAATAGCATCATGGACTCACATATTTCAATTAGAAAAAAAAAAAAAATCATTGTTAAAGTTTAAGGGATGTTAAATGTATACTTGATGTAAATATGGAGTTGTTCACATATTAAGGTCAAAATTTACAAGGGATGTTTGTATCCTTAAGAGATTATTAACTAATCTATGGGAGCTTAAAAGGTGTTGAGTATGCTAAGAATATTCATGGAGTATGTATGAGTTGAGGCCAAAGGTTAAGGGGTTGATTGTATTTTAAGGAAAAGAAATAAAAGAAAAAAAAGGCAAAATAATATACCAATGTAAGAGTTTATGGGTGTTACAAGTATATATTCACAAGTTGAAGGGAGTGTTTTTTCACTGAGATTATAATTTGAGCTGTCATCTGGAGTGTCCGAAAGTTATTTACTAATTTATTAAAATTTAAAGTGGTGTAAAAGCTCATCTTCTAAGCTCAAAAAATGCAATGATCAAGTTAAAGTTTCAAATGATTATTTACATTTTGCGCCACTAAACTAATCACATTAAGAGAGCTTCTATGGTCCTAGTCAACCATCTAACTATTAAAATAAATATATAATAATAAGAATATTAACTATTTTAATGGTTCGATTATGGTTGAGCATGATGTGAGCTATTAGATAGTGATGGACCGATCCCGTAAAAATTTATGATGAGATCATAGAATTTCCGTCACATTGAATACAACCGATAGACTAGAATGAGTTTTAATTTAACCTGCTATGGCATAGATGTAAAGACCCGGCCCACTTAACCCAATTATTAAGTGTGTCAAATCTCCCGACCACGCATAATACCCAAATATTAGGAACAATATTCAAGTATTATACGTAAGGTCGTCTTAAAAAGAGATGTTTGTAATAGCTACTTGTTTAAAATAGATATAACATTCTTGTGCTTAGAAACATTACCACTACATGAGCAGTGGGTCATCACCTATATACAAGACATACATCATATCTTTATGTACATTACAGATTCCCAAGGATCACATAAACATAAAGATCTCACTTAAAACCCAACTCTATTACAAATACAATTCAACTCAAAATACATTATAAGGCATAACAAATAAGCCTAAACACTTCACAAAATTTTACATCAAAAAGGATCCTAAACTTATACTAGGCCTCTCTCCTAGTCATCCATAGAGTCTTTCCAATCATTCCCATAGCCCATATCGTCATAGAGCTCGTCATCAAGGTCACCTGCTGTCACGCCTCGAAGGGTACCCTAGACGTGGCAGTCTGCTGTACACAATATTAAAGCCTAAGAATGACCACCTCAGTCATGCGAAGGCTTCCATACTATGTACAAGGCGTCTAACACATAGAGGAGACACATCGGAATGATACATTTCATGTTGATATAACTTGAGTAACAATGTAAAGGAAATTCAATTAACTATTCTTCAAAATACAACTCATCAAACTTCAATTACAAATCATCAAAAGATTCTATTACATAGAACTATTACAAGGCAAATAATAAAACCTAGCTAATAACTTCAAACATTCTTATGTCTTGCCAGAATCCTGAAGTCATTCTCGACTTCAACCATCTGAGTCCCCACTTAGCATTCTTGAGATAACCTGTTCATTTAAATAATTATTGGGGTATAAGCTACACTACCTTAGTGAGTGAAAACTTCCAGGATTACATTTATAACACGTCATACAATCAATTGATTAGTCAGACAAGTAATATGCATCAAACTCGTGAATTCAACAAACATATGACTTGCCGGAAATCATATGTGGATGGATTTGCGCCCTCCATCCCGGGTTAGCAGATTAACGAATCCTGCGGTATGATTGAGACCGTTTCAGCTTATGGACAACTATAAACTATAACATCGTTTAAGGTACAACGATAAACCAACAAATGCTAATGCTCCATCCCCATCGTGTATGAATGAGTTCAATTTCATCTTCAATTCCGAATAATCAATTATACCAATTCTTTTAAGTGATCAGTCAATAATCACAGACAATCAATTCTAATTTATCTATACAAGCAATAGTTAATCACTCGGCTTCGATATTCTTACATTCCATTTCTCATATCAACAACAAGCATACATAGTTCCCATTCGTCCCCATCACGCATATCGATTTTATCTTTACCAAATATCTAGTGCAACTATTATTACAATCACATACAATAAATGAAATCGGAAGTAATACTCACTCGGCCATTGGATCAGTCTCTTAGTACAAGTAATCCGGTGGTAGGGAATCGTCGATATCGGGGTCACCTAAAAAGAAGAAATACCCTAATAAGTATTTCATCACTTAACTAGTCCAAGCTATCTCATACAAACTATCAAATTCGTAATTCTCGTCCTAAGCGGGAATTCCAACTTAAAACGGCCATAACTTGGTCATTTTAACTCGGAATCTCGCAAATTATATATCGATTTCTATCTACTTCGAAAGATCTATCTATTTCTAATATTATTTTTAAGTTTTGAAAACATTTAGGTCTCGGAACAGAGGGATCAGATCTGATCAGTAACGGTTTCCGATTCCGAAAAATAGTTTTGTAAATGTTTGTAATGTTTCTACTATATAGATTAGCTATACATGCAATATGAATGATTTCCTAACATGAATGACATGAGATGAGTTTAATGTATGCATGATCTTGATGATTTTTGCTAAAAGGAAATTTTATAACTTTTTATCTTGCAAGACCATAATAACAACTACTTATGAAAAATCTAGTTTTCTAACTTTGATCATTTCCATTTGTTTTGGATTTATTACTTAAGAAAATATAATTATTTTTGTTAAAATTGAGTCTTCATTATATCTATTACTTATGACTTTCATTTCTACATAAAAATTTCCATTTTGCACTTTGTAAACATGTTTTCAAGTGGGGTTGATTCCAAAATCCGAATTTTACAAAAATTAGTTTTTGAGTGATTCCTTTAAGTAAAAATCATTTGATACTTAGAAATTTAAGGCTCAACCATATATAACTACTAAGGGCTTCATTCTTACACAAAAATTTGCATTTTACACTTTGCAAATATGTTTTCCAATATGATTTACTCAAAAATCCGAATTTTAGAAAATCCACTTTTTGCATGATTCCTTTGGGAAAAACTTGTTTAATGCATTAAAATTTAAGGCTTCACTATATCAATTACTTAAGGACTTCATTTAACACATAAAACATTCATTTTGAGCTTGAATACTAGGTGTTCTTATGGCCTTCATTCAAAATTACGAATTTCACAAATTGACTACTAACTTAAAATTTTCATCTTGCTTCTACTTCTTGTTTTACACTTTAATCTCATCAAAACTCCTTTCAACTTATAAAAATCACTACTTAATGATACCTATTACCTATATACTTCATTTTTCACATAAAACATGAGTTTTGGAGTTGATACATGGGTTCTAAAAATTGGTCTTGGTTGGAATCCGAATTTACAAAATTCATTTTTTGTTATATCTTTTGATAAAATCTATCTAAGCTCATGAAAATCCATTCCTTACATATCCTATCCTAAGAGCCTTTCATTTCTTAAACAAAAACTTCATTTTTGAGTTGGAAAACATGTTTTTAAAATATGCCTTGGCCAAAATCCGAAAATAAGATTTTTATTTTGAAAATAACTTTTGAAAATCACATTAGATTCTTGTAAAAAGAAGTCTTGATGATATACATATATTAAGCCTTCATTTTCTTGAAAAATTTACACTTTGACACTTGGAAAGTGGTTTTTAAATATGGGTCTTGCCAAAATACGAATTTCATTATTTTTGTCAAGTTCAAATCTAAGATCTACACATAATATGAACATAAATCTAAAAGAAACCCATGGTAATGATCTATAAACTCATAGATCTAAACTTTACTTATCAAAATCATTCATTTATGTTGTCTATACCCTAAGCCCTTCATTTTAAATGAAAAATACACATTTTGAAGTTGAAAAACCACTTTTCTAAATATGGTTCCATTTTCATCCGAATTTTCAAAAGTTGTTTTTGTTGAAAATAAAATAGATCTTGAGTTTCCTACAACTTTCCTACCATCATCATGCTATTACATCATGAATACAAAATAAGTCTAATGCATGTATGAACCTAAAACAACTAGATCTAGTCTTCTAAACTAGTTTTGAAAGCATGAACACATGGAATGAGAAATATATGCATAAATCATAAGTAATAACAAGAATAATAACTTAAATAGCAAGATCTATGGCATAAAAAAAAATCAAAGTTATGAAAAGTTATATCTACCATATATATCAACTTTAAACAAGAAAATAATTGAAATACAAGATAATAAAAGTAAAGAAAAGGAGTGTTTCATTATTTGCATCATCATCCTAAGCTTTTAAGCTTATGGAAGGTCATTTGATGCATGAAACCTTCATTACACTTTACCTATATCACCTATGGAGGCTTTGAGATGAAGATTTGCTTAGAAATCTTTAGGAAATGTGGATGGAAGCTAATGGAAAGTGTGGGGGCAGCTTGGTTCTTGAAGAAACAAGAACAAGAAGAAGAAGAAAAGAGAGGAAAAAGAGAGAGAAAAGGTTAAAGAATGAAAAAGGGAAAGTGAGTAAATGAAGGAGAGAGAGAAAATGAGTGTTTTAATAAATGAAAGAAGAGAAAAAAATAAAACAAGGCAGCCAAGGGAGGGGGCATGCTGCACGTGAAACATGGAGAGGAAAGAGAGAGAATTTTGTTGAAATTTGACTCAAAATTGAATCATGTAATTAATGTGTAATGTAACTTTTTGAAGAAGGATTGAAATATAATTAATTTTAGTCAAAATATGAGTAAATGAAGGACAATGGCAGCCATAAAGAGGGTTAAAAATCTGCCATCAATTGTGGGATAATGTGTCGAAAGATTGAAGTGAAAATGAAGTGATATGTGTAAGGTGTACTTGAAGGTATGTGTTGTAAAGGTACTTTATTAATAAAATAAAATAAAATTAGAAAATTTATTCCAAATAATTGTAGTAGATTTTTCATAATTAAAATTAAATAATTATTTGAATTATTTAAGTATTTTAACAATTATGTTACCGATATGATCAAAATACGCGAATATGGGCTATAAATAATATTTTTATAACCCGAAAAATTCTAAAAAAATTTTATGAAAATATAAATATTTTTCAATTATTAAATTAATTTATTTTATTTTTAGTATCAGGTCTTAAACAAAATCTAATCCCGTAAAGACCCGAAATGAACTAAATTTTAGAAAAACAAAATTTTCTATGACATATAAAATATTTATCTAAAAATATAAGGCTTTATAAGAATAATAAAATTTTGTAATGAAATAGAAATGAATAGTGCAAAAGACTAATCAATTACCGGTAATAATGGAAATACGATAAAAATGTTATAACTATAACTTTTATAACCCGAAAAATTATATAACTGATATATTTAGAAATCTTATGAAATTACGAGTCTAACGGTACTATTGGTATATTTTTGATATCTCGAGCCCCGGAACACGCTTTTCGAAGTCTGTATCCGAACGGGTTCGAAATAGGTCAAAAATTTACCAATCTGATATTTTTAAACAAACTTATATTACTATGAGCTATTCTATATATTTAAACTACATCTCGGCCTTTAGGATTAGGGGCACTAGATTGCCGGACTTACACTATTGTACTCCTGTTAGGGTTTCCGGGTGATTTTTTGGTTTAGACCTTTGTCAATTTGGAAACTGATATTTATGTTCATACAGCATATTTAATTTGAGAAGTTTATTTTAAATTTTATTTTTTGTAAGTATTTATTATCTTTTAACGTTTTCGGAATTTTTGAATTGGGTTTCATTTTCGAAAGTTAATTGTTATTTACCTTTTTAATAATTTGTTTTTGGGCTTTATATTACCCGTTTTTATAAGTTGGAGTTAAATATGAAATTTTTCGTACGTAGTGGTTTTGAATTTGAAGACCACTGAGTTCTTATTTTATTTTCGAGGATTTCCATTTTCTCATGATTAAGAAATTTTTGGATTCATTTATGGTTTAGGACTTGTCAAAATTTGGTTTTAATTTGGAGCGATTTTTAGGGTTTATTTTCGAAGTTCATCTTAAAATTATTTACTGAAATTTTCCGGGGCTTACACCTGCAAGATAGCAGCATGAGCCAAAGGCCCAGTACACAATAATGCAAACAAATACGTATGCAATACTCACTTAACTAAAAACAATGCAATAAATCACCACAACTTCATTATCTTTTAGTTAAGTGAATAAAATAACACTGGAGTATTCAAACTTCGACTCAAGCTTGGGAATTCTAGGGGTCTTAAGTAACAGCAGCTGCTCAGGGGGTTGATATAGATAGACCGGATATCTATATCTCCTATATCTAACCGATAGAGAACAATAGCTTCATCTAGGGTTCACACTTCTTTATTTAATCCACTTATCCCGATCTATAATATCAATTAATTCAACGGTCCCATAACCGTGGACTAAAACATATTATTTCCTCCCAAGCCTAAGTAGAGAATATACCGATACAGGTAACCCTATTAGCTACCCACTTAACCAATAAAAGAAATCACCATTGCATCATGGTGAACCATTGCATCATGGATTTGAGTCATTGCATCATGACAAAGAATTGGGCTAAGTGCCTAAACTACCGTGCCATTGCATCATGACAAGGTTGTCACTTCCCGGTTCCGAATTCAGCGACGTAAAGCACAACCAATTTCAATATTTCTTATTAATCTTCGATTAAAATCAATTTGGTATATACCTATCCTAAGCAACCATCAATCAAAGTATTGTGTACCTGATTCGATTCGGAATTCAAAAGAGGGTCTCCAACTGAGTATCTATCTCTGTTTCACATAAATCAAATCATATTAACAATACTATCCTAAGCCAAGCTTATATCTACTAGTTTAAAGCTTAGGAAATCATATGATCTTGTTTAAAATCATTCAAGTCATAATATGACTTATATATATCATACAATCATCATACAACATCATACAAGTTCAACAATTAATCAAAAAATTACATTAACTATCAAACATAAGTTTTTAGCTTTATTTGGAAAATAGAGCAGCTGGAAAGAAATGAAAATTCGGCTTTTATAAGTTTTTATTTTGTAAAAACTCAAAACACGAAAGTTTTAGATCTCTTTTTAAGCTTTCCAACGCAATTTGAATTACCTCAATCAGAGATGAAAAAGTTATGATTAAAATACGAAATAGTATCGCGTCAGGGAAAACACGAGTCACAGCAGTGACTTTTGGAAAGCTGTCATAAAATGATTTTTGAGCGAAGAATCACAACCGTGATTTTTGAGTTTCAAAGTTTTTGACCAACCCGAGGCTACCAAGGGATGGATCACGACCGTGATTCTTAATATTTGCCCAACCCGAGCCTACCAAGACTTGAATTACGCCCGTGATTCATGAAAACTTCCCAAAACAGAGCTTTTTCTTGCAAAATCACACCCGTGATTCATGAAATTCATCCAACCCGAGCCTACCAAGGCTTGAATCACGCCCGTGATTCATGGTTTCCCCTGAGTTGCGAATTTCCTTGTTTTCCAAACTTCATTTTATTAAACTTCTACACATTCTACTTCAATCAAAACTTAATAAAAGCTATATGCTACTCATACCAAGTCTAAACAACACTTCTATACTCATTCAATAACATCAAACAACTTCAACTACTCTACAATAATCAAACTCTTCTTCATGAACTTTCACCAACTCTAGAACACTCCAAACAACTCTAATGCTTATCATATTTCAACACTTCAATTCCAAACCACATGAGAGCCTACTACAACCTATCTACAACAACTCAAGCATTCTAAACCTTTCCTACAACTCTACAACATCTCAACAAGAATTTAACATATCAACTACTTGTATTATACCACACATGCAAATTTCATGGATTAAGAGGGGAAATAAAGCATCTCAAACATCAAATAAACTTACCTCAATGTATATATAAGGCTTGGGGAAGGATTTTTGGTGTGTTGAGTCCAAGAAAACTTGATTTGGGTCTTGAAAATTTTTGGCCTTCTTGAGTTACGAATTTTCTTTTTCTTTGTTATGTTTTGGAGTGTCTAATGATACAATTAGACCTTGATGTTAATCTTAATATTGTTGACTTTTAAGGAGGCGGATTTGGGAAAGGCTTGGGCCTTATTTGGGCTTAGAATTGGACTTAAGTTTGGGCTTAAGAGGGGTTAAAAAAATCTGCTAAGTTTAGTATCTAATTTAAGCCTAAAACAAGTTTAAATCCAACCCATATAATTCATTACAATAACAATTAACACTAATATGATAATTTCTAACATGGATAAACTATCAACCTAGTTATATTTACCATAGCATATTATCTAATCACATACGTTATAACACACCCAACATTACAAACACACTAATCCACTCAAACACATACATATATATAATTATCAAATTTAGCATGCATTAATATATATTAAAATTATGGCTATTTCAATAGATATATTATATTGATTGAGTTACAAGCTAACATTGATTTAGGATAATTCAGGATAGCGAGTATAATAGCTATAACCATAACATATATTATTTTTAAAATTTAAAAATAATATAAATTAAAATTTAAAAATCATATATATTATATGTTACATGCTGAAGTGTATAAAAATTAAAAAAAAAAAAATCAGTCATAATGAATGCAACCTTGGATTAGCTTTTAATATTCTTGCTGTCCATTTTATATTTAAATTTTCTACTTGTGGAAGAACTCGATTTTCTTTTTAATTTATGCACTTTAATTTCCTTCGGAGCATTAAAAGGCGTTATATGCCCCTCACCCTTTTGGATGTATAAAATTTCTATAGGAAGAGGAATAAATAGATAGGAAATTAGTAATAAGGAGCAAAGGATGAAGAAAACTAACTCCCGACATTGCTCTGGATCGTAATTAGTATCGCAATTAGTGCTGTCGTCATTAGTATCAGATGAAATGAAGTCGAACATTTTCTACAAGCGAATTGGCCGTACTTGACCTGAGGGTGAGTTAAGAAATTTGTCCTGAAAAACTTCAACTCTTAGAATGATCTCAAAAAATAAAACAGGAATTACTATAACTAATTGTCATGAAATACGGTATTTCACATAATAAAACTTTGTTTTTTTTTTTTTTTCCTTTGGTTCTTCACGTTTATAATCAGATCTTTAAAAATATATGGAATCTTTTATAAAAAATTCCAAAAAGGTTTTTTTCCTCTATTTTGTAAAAAAAACATGGCTAATTTATAAATAAAGACGACATGTTGACATGATAGTAAAAAATCCTAAATGAAGGATACGTGGATATAGTAAGAAAGTCGAATTAAAAATAAAAAAAAAGGGTCCTAGAAAACTGAAAATACACTTCACTTAGACTATATATTTTCTTGAGTTAATTGTAATGCGATGGGTATATATCTACTAAAACCTTGTTTTCATAATAAGTTTTATGTAAAAGATCTAAGACAATTATAATCCATCCTTTCTCTCTCTTAAAACGGTATGGTGTCGGTAAAAGTTTTCAATGTACGTACATAAAAGCCAATTAACCACAGGCATTTTGTCGGATTGGCCGATTGGGCTCAACTTTGTTGTCGTGTCATTTTGTCAATATATTGACAAAGGGTAGTAATAATTGATCCAACCACACATAGCTTTGTTAATGGGGAGACAAATGGACATATATAAGATTTCAAAATGTCACAAGGTTCTATATAGAAACTCCTGAAGTTTATATATATATATATATATTTAGAGAAAGATTGGTACTAGTATACGTACCTTGCTATTTGAAGAATTCTCGAAGCTCAAATAAGGTAGACTGGAGTAACACCTCCCTCAAATATGAATTGCTTCCTTCATACATGAAGCCATGAACATGAACTGTTTAAGCATATATACCGGTTCAATGTTCAACGCATGGCTTTCACATAAGTCCAAAAGAGCAGTAGTTAGTTTGGCTGAGTTGGAAACGTGGAAAACCCAGAAGAATGATTCATTAATAACTTTAATACATCTAGAGTCGTCTTCAGTTTTTTTTTTTTTGACCCAATTATTTAGTAAACTATTTTTTCAGGTCTTGAGAAGGCAACAACATGACTTTTTTTAAGCCACTGACAATATGACGGTAAAAGTACTTTACAGCTATATTTTCAGCAGATTACGTGGATCTATTACTCAGACAAGATGAAGAGACAAGCACCGTCTTTCAGTTTATTGTTTCCTTTATTGAGAAAATTAATGTTCATTATTTTCTTTACCCTTTTTTTTTATGCATTTTGATGTCAATATTTGCATTTTAGTGTCTATAAAACATTGTAGTAATTTTTTAATGATTAATTCATAGAAAAATATTTTTTTATTGATATATCACTATATTTATTTGTTATTTTTTTTTAAAATTATATTATTAAAATGCTCTTAACATCATCTTTACTTGAAAATAAGATTTTACAGCTGAATAGCCAAACTTT
This sequence comes from Combretum micranthum, assembly GCA_024138025.1. Taxonomy (NCBI): domain Eukaryota; kingdom Viridiplantae; phylum Streptophyta; class Magnoliopsida; order Myrtales; family Combretaceae; genus Combretum; species Combretum micranthum. Next base: position 919,854 of record JAMXBD010000281.1, on the reverse strand, counting down.
TGAAATGGTTATAATCTCACTAATGAATTATATTACATGAAAAACCAAAAAAAAAAAAAAAGTAAAAAACGAAAAGAGGAATCTAGGGGATAGAGAGGGAAGGTTAGTTAGGAGAGTATTTTTCATGGTCTTGAGTGTTTTGCCCTTGGAAGATTAATAATAATAAAAAAACTACCTTTAATTTATCTAATATACGCCTAAGGACAAAATAGTTAAATAGGATGATTTTAAAAATGTTTGAACACTTGGTAGCTCAAATTAAAAATAAATAAATAAAAGGATAAACACGGATGTGGTGTAAATACATGTAGATGCATTTACAATTTTATCTATTATTTACGGACTTAGAATTACAATACACAAACTAACACTAAAACAGTTTTATCTATTATTCGAGACATCTCTTCGAAACAATAAAACCTTTCACAGCAAATTTTTATCTCATATATAGCATAACAATGGGGACGGATGAGCGAAATTTGCGCCCTTGGTGCCCATGCAAAATAATTTATACGTTTATATACATATTTATATTACAATAAGTATTAGTCAACTATTCGGCCCAAAAAAAAAAGTATTAGTCAACTATATATATATATATATATATAACTCGCATTGCCGGTCTTTTTCTAATATTTTTTTTCTGCCAGCATGGTCTTCTTAAATTAAGAATGAAAAACCAATCCCAAAGTTAGAAACTAGTCGTTTTTTTTTTTTTTTTTTTTTTTTTTTTTTGGTTTTCCCTCATCCTTTGTTTTTTCCCCTCTCTTTTTTACTTCTCCTCCAAAAGACACCAGCTCTCGGTCATTGTAAACCATATGTCCGCATCGAGAATCCCTGCGAGAAACCAAACCAACTACGGCTACCATAAAATTTACAGGGCTAAAGTTAAAATTATTATTTAATGTCTTTATCAAATTTTATAATCAAAAGTTTAAAATTAATAAATTTCCTATATAATCAAAATTTTATATACGAGCCTTTTGCATTTATGTTTAACATGTACTTTTTAACTATGACTTCATGATATGCAGCATAATTCTATGATCCTGTCATCATTAATTTTGATGAAATCAATTTCATCAATAATATAATAACTTGGATCATACCCATCTATCATTAAAATAATTAATATCATACTTATTATATTTATTTTAACAACTAGGTTATTGACTAGATGATCGTGACGATGGGATGGTAAAAGTTTCTTAACATGTTATACAGTAAAAATAGTAAATATAAGAAATAAAAATTCAATTAATTATCACATTTAGTAGATTGACACCATGCATGCAAACTTAATAGGTTCTCTGCATATAAAAATTTTCAATCTCGGGCTTGCTATCCCTATTTTGAAAATTTCGGTTGCTATGTAAACACTATTTCACAAATAAAGATTTAAGTATACATGCACAAAGGATGGATAAAAAATATGTATTTATAATTTAGTCTAAACTGCATTCGGTGCAATTATCCCTTCTTTGTTACAACATAATTTTGAAACAGTTCTAATCAGGATTTGATCTATACCCGTTAGATTTTTTCTCTTCATTATGACTACAGTTTGGATTTGAGAAATTAGTACTAGTCTATTAGATTAAGGGTCTGTTTGGATTGGCTTTTTTTTGGCAGATACAGACACTTTTTCAAACTTTTTGCTAACAAATTATTTATCATGAAATAGATATAGATTAAAAAAAGTTGACAGTTCTCATCAAAAGATCAAATAGAACAAAAATAGATAAAATTTATATGCAAATCGGATATATTTACACATATCATTTTAAAAAAGATACAGATACAGATGAAATACAGACAATCCAAACAGACCCTAAAGTAGTTGCTTTTGTTCGATAAGATACGATCCGACGAATATTTATAATAATTTTTCGTATTTGGCTTCAAAAAAATCCTTATTATCATATACATCTTAAAATATCTTACTCATTGTTAGTTATAGCAGCAAGAAATCAATAAATATTGAGAATTTCGGTACAATCAAAATCTAAGAAAACTTAATCCGTAGAAGCAAATATTTGATGAGTGAAAAAAGGAAGAAAAGTTAATATTATCAAATTATTCTTGCGGTATTTCGTCTTTATGCCAGAGATTGATAAAAGAAGATGCTTTCCTAGTGTTAAGAATCGCCAGAACAGAAACACGCTTTGTACAGTTCTAAAAACGATCCAGCTGAACCTACTGAAAGCATAGCTGTAAAGATTCTTTTATTAAATACAACACGTTGAAAAATGAAGCATATAATAAGAACCTTTTTTTTTTTTAATACAATAGTAATATCATTTTGTTTGGTCAACGAGCCCCTCCACAACAAACGCGAAGAGATTTTGCAATTCATATATCGAAAAGCGTACATCATGATCAATACATCATCGGAGAACTTCATTTTTAAACACTAAGTTAGATGAAGTTATTTGACACAATTATTTGAATCCAATTTACATTTTTGCTCTCATCCATGCAAATTGTGCTGACCCACTTCACTTTGAGGTTTGTTAGGATCTAGCATGACTCAATTTTAACAACAAATTAAAGATTGTTTAGTTTAAGTCAAAGATAAATGTAATACCCTTAAATTATATGAGATTTAATTGGGAAATTAATAATAATGATTAATATAACATTATGGTAAATTTGATTCTTGAATGTTGGTTCAGTGATTTATATTTACTTAAGTAATCTAGATAACTTAAATATATGTGAATTGATAAAGTTTACTTTAGCCTATAAGAATTGATATTGCAATTACAATTAAATTAGAAGAAAAATTAATTTGAGAATTTAAAATAGAAATATCTATTTCATTTTGGCTAATATTCAAATTATGCTTAAATATCTAAATTACCATATAGAATTTTAAGCCTAAGTTAAGTAAAACTATAAACCTAAATTGATTAAATTTGTGCCAAATTAAGAAAAAAATCTACATGTTGTCATATGCATGACAACATAAGGGTAATTTACTCCAACTACCTAAGGGTAATTTACTCCAACTACCTAAACCCACTAAATATACTAGATCTGTTTGGGTCATACTGCAACCTACTGCTTTATTACTATTATAAGAGGAGGAAGCCTTTAAAGAGGAGAAAATTTTAAATGGGCTTTGTGAAGGAATATACAAATGGGTTTGACATCATGTTTAATCCAAAACCTTAAGGTATTAAGTTAATATGTGACGCAGCGTGAAAGCGTTTAAAATAGAAACCAATTAAACGATTGATTTCAAAAAGTGAACTTAATTACACAATTGTTAAAAAATTGCAAATTCAGAGAAAATCTTCTCAATTTAATATCAAATATGTCAAATATCAGTTGTTTTCAAAGACAAACCTAAAGGCCTATTTATACTATTACATGAAAATCTTAAAAAGGAAAAATCCTAAAAAGATAAAGTAATAAATACAATATTGACTAATAATAAAGACAAATAATAAATACAAATCTAAAAAGGAAAATAGTAAATACAATTTAGACCAATAATAAATATAAATAAATCGTGTGACAACTGACAAAATAGGCATGCTTAAAGGCTAGTCAAGGCAGGCAGTGTAGCTGGTCAAAGCCGGTAGCGTAGTAGCTTGTCATCCACATCATTCTTCTCCTCTTGAAAAAAAAAACTCGTCCTCGAGTTTAGAGTTGAATCTGGATATAAAGGAGTTTTCACCATCGGACGACAAAGACAAATTTAGAATCATGAATAAGTATCCTCCAGGATCAAATATGAATATGCAAAAATGAATTTTAAGAAGTATAAAGTAAAATATATCAACTATATTGGGAATTTGAAGTATATCCATTCTCGAACTCCTTGGATCATTTGAAAATCTCCTCCAGATTAATAATCTTTCAAATATCTTAAAATTGCAATAAATCAAACTCTCATGAATGCACCGACGAGCATTTAATCCTTGTAACTCCACTTCATTGTCAATCAGATCTACTACATCAGCTATCTCATCTAGTTGTGGCCTCTTGAACTGAAAGCTATGAGTTTCTTTAGACATACAAAGGCGTATAATATTATCCTCAGGTAGTGAATCTTGAAACTGTAATTGCTCATTTTTTTCTTCTACCTCCTTAGGTATCGATATAAACCTTCTAATCACTTGAGTGCGCTCATAGTTTTTATCATCTTCTTCACAGTCATCATCTCCATTAGGTTCAATCATACGGTTCACCATCCTCTCTATCTCCATTTCGCTCCCAAAAGCACTTTCCTCATCAGATTTCGTTCCTTCTTCCAAAATGGACTGAAAGTAGATTCCCGGTTTTGCCCACAGTGGTATTTGAGATTGATGCACCTGTTATTCAGCCTAAGAATATAAAAGTGGTCCCTTTCCTCAAGGCTCATCTTAGGATTTGAGACGACATCCCCAGCTTTAGGAGAAAAACAATTTCCCTTTATCATTCTTTTAGGATATATCTTCTTGTTATCTACACTCCCATTCTCACCATATATATCAAAATTCTCTTTGCATTCCTTTTGGTTTTGTTTCTGGGAGACATTCCATTTTTGGATTGCATCAACCACTAGCCTTCCATCACTATCTGATTCTGCTTCATATGCATTGGATCCAGCCATGTTTGACAAGTAATCTTGACCACCAACTATTTATAACGCATACTAGATCATGCTACCAGAAGGAGAGAATACTAGGAGGTGATACTTGGCCTTCAGGTAGCTTTTATCAACAAAACCATCAATTCCTTTGCAATTGTGAAAAGATGAAGCAATAGCATCAGACAGGAAGTTCCCTCATCCAGTTGCAGCTGTAGTAGCACCACTTACCATGCCTCTCCAACCATTTCCATTTCTTATTCTACTTATTGCAGAAAGAGTAACTGGACAACCCTTAGTATAGAAGCCTAGTATGGTATCTAGTTGAATATCTAAATTATGTAGCCAGTGAACTGATGTCTTATTCACAGAAGATAATCCATTATTTTTGGCAGTAAAGGAGTTTGGAGCTTGAAAATTTGGTAATCCTCCATAGGGAGACAATGCAAAAAGATGGCTAGTCCCCCTTGAGGAACTGACCATTATCCAGTTGCTATCATCATTAAAACTGATATCTTGATTACTGCATTTGTAACACCTTGTTGCAGCCTGTAGAGATATATAGCACCTCCAGCATTAGATGTAAAAGTGCTTCCAGAGAGTCCAAGCATAATTTTAAATATATTGATGTTGTGGCCCTGATTGGATGCAATCAGTAGAAGTGTCTTACTAGGATCAAAACATAATACATATATAGGGCTTCCGTGTGCTCTAAACTGGACAACCATAGATTTATTGATAATATCCCTAACCTCAACATTATCTGCTTCTTGCACATGACCATTGATCACTCTAGACCCTTTCCCACCAGCACTGATAGACTGTGGAGGATTATTGCTATCAGAGAGTTGCTCAAAGCAATACCTGGATAATTTCTTGTAACCTATGTCTCTGAGAGTAACAATCCCAACAGCAAGTTGTTTACTAGATTCTTTTGCATAATGAGCAACCAGGCTACCATTAGAAGGATAACTGGATAAGATTGCAGATGGTGTAAGATGATGTAGAGTGACCCACCTAGGATTAGAACCTAAAGCAGGAGCTTTACTATAAGCCACCCATCTGGGACCTAATGCAAGAGGCCCATCTCCAACCCTTCCTAAACCAGGAGACACTGAAGATATAGGATTTTTAAGAATTTCATATACTTTCTCTAAGGTTATCACTTCAAAGCAATGTATCTGAGAGGCTTGAGATATAGCAACAACTCGAGAGTTGCACCTTAAAGAATAAATGGCCGATCTAAACTTTAAAACATGTACATAAGATTGGGACTTCAAAGAATAAAACCTAACAGCAGTTGGCACAAAACAACCATTCCCATGGTTATTCTAGCTAGGAATGTTTCCATTACATCAGGTTATGAAACCATCCTGGTAATTAATGCCACCACGACAATCAGTGGATATTACTAGAAGTGGACGGCTCTCCACAAACTTGTCATCCACTCTTTTTGTTGGAAATGGATTTAGTATCATTTGCATAAATGAAATAGGACCATCATTTCTAGACACTAAATCACGTACAATATCAGCTCCTTTCACATCCCAAACCTGAAATCCATATCGATATGCTAGCAGAAGCACTCTTTTAATCTCCCCTTCGATGTCTAACTTGTCAAACCCAGCCCAAAGCACCTGTAAAGAACTCGACCCTGAGTTCTCGTTTGAATATAACAGTGAGTCGTCTGGGTAAAAAAGAAATATATCAGTCCACATCTCTTTGACACTTGCATCAGCTTCATATAATTCTTTTAATGGCTCAAACCCTACAACCTCAGCATCTAAAGTTACCAGAAGATTAACCTTTTCTTCCTTATCTATTTTCTTCTTGTTTTCAATCTCAACTTGTTTACTTTCAAGCTCCTTCTTTGCTTCCTTTTCGACCACTTCATCTATTTTCTCTTCTTTATCTTCAACTTCTTCAATTAGCTTTTTTCTCTAGCTCAACAATAGTTAATTTATTTGCTTTCTCCTCTTGAGCTAGTGTTTTCATAGGTTTACTTTTAATAACTTCAAGTGTCTTAGTATCTTTCATGGTAATTTCAGACAATACATCAGGAACAAGTCCCTTTTTATTAGGTTCAATGGAAATAACTGGTGGATGTTCAGTTTTCTTAACCATAGGTCATCCTTCAACTTTAGGAGTCTCTTTTATGTATTCTTTCCCATTTTCTTTTGGATTGGGAACATCTTCCTCTTTCAAATCATTACTTTGCATCGATGTCATAAACTCTACAAAATATTTATGCATTGATTTCTTTTCGTGATGACATTTGTGGTCCTATTGAGATATGATTTCCTCATAATCAAGAGAAAGAAATTCATCCTCTAATAATATCTTCATCCTAAACCATGTCCTAACAGGTGTTTTGCCTTCATGACTCAACTTTTTTTGTAACCTTTCCCACCAAACAGATGCATAGCCTTTAAGCATACATGCTATCAATCTTACCCTTTTCTCCTCTGGCACCGCTATAATATCAAAAAGCCATTCAAGCTTAGCAATCCAATCCACAAAATCCTTAATTCCTAATTCTCCTCTAAAACATGGAATATCTCTTCCAAATTTTCCATCACCACCCTGTCTTCATGGCTGTTCCTCTTCCTCTATCAATTCATCTTCTTCCTTACAATCATATTTGTAATAATCATTAAAATCACAACACTTACCTCTATATTGATACCTACGATTTGCAGCAACAGGTTTGACAATAGATCGCCACGAGCATACTTTGCCCTTAGCCGTCTCTATAACCATTCCTGTTCCTGTTAGTATTAGATCGCTTGATCTGATCATCAAAGCATTGCTCATAATACCAGAATCTCTGATCTATACTACCCAATACCGCCCTTCTACCCAAAGATTTGGCTCTCAGGACTTCCACATCTCGAACATCATCGAAGACGTGACCGCCATCAACACTGACGTTAATTGCCATCTTTGTAAGAACTTACCTTGCTCAGATACTAATCTGATGCAGCACGAAAGCGTTTAAAACATAAACCAATTCAACGATTGATTTCAAAACGTAAACTTAACCACACAATTGATAAAAAATTGCAAATCCAGAGAAAATCTTCTCAATTCAATATCAAATATGTCAAATATCAGTTGTTTTCAAAGACAAACCTAAAAGCCTATTTATACTATTACATGAAATCCTAAAAAGGAAAAATCCTAAAAAAGTAAAGTCGTAAATACAATATTGACTAATAATAAAGACAAATAATAAATACAAATCTACAAACGAAAATAGTAAATACAATTTAGACCAATAATAAAAACAAATAAATCATGTGACAACTGACAAAATAGGCTTGCTTAAAGGCTGGTCAAGGCGAGCAGTGTAGCTGGTCAAAGCCGGCGGCGTAGTAGCTTTTCATCCACATCAATATGTATTTCCTCTTATAAACTCTTCATATAATTCTTATATTATCCATATGGGATTTTTCCAACTTCACACTTACACTATAAGAAATCTTCTTCTCAAACATGAGTCTTCATAATGGGTTAGGCCATACTTCCCTTCAATAAGAGCTTGCCAAATTAACTCAATCAAACCACTTTTTGTGAGAGGCCTGCTCTCTACATATTCACCATACATAACGAGTTTCACAAACGAGTTAACCATAAAGCTTTTCTTTTCTACATGGAGGGCCAACTAGAAGAGTTTCTTAGTCGAAGCATTAGCTTTAATACCAACTTTTAGGAAAGGAGGAAGCCTTCAAAGGAGAGAAATTCTTCAAATGGGCTTTATGAAGAAATATACAAATGATCTTGACACCATCTATAAACTAGAACTTTAAGGTATTAAGTTGATGGGTCTTTCCTCTTATAAACTCTTCACATAAGTCCCATATTTCCCATATGGGATTTTTCCAACCTCATACTTGCACTCTAACAAATATAACCTACCGCATCTATCACTTTTCTAACCTACCATACCTAGTACTTTCAAAACAAACTTACTACTTTGTGACAAGATCTAACAGTATATCTTGAATCTTCCCTAGAAGTTGATGTACACAACTTGACCCAAGCATTTCTACTAAATACACCACTTGAGCCTATAATTTCTCTTTCCTTTTGGTTTACTTCATCATTAAGTAATAAAACACTCTCAAATCCTCTGCAGAGTGTTCTACAAGTCATCTTAAAAATGCATTCTTAAAATCTATTCCAAAAGTCACCTAAATTGTCCAGATTTTTCCATCAATTCAATGACAACAGCCGCTACATAAAGTATTGTCTAATCAAAGATCTACTTCAATTCTTTTCAATTCTCTAAATTGCTTACAAATCTCCTCTGAATCATAAAAAGGAACTTGAAGAACGTTAGAGAATGGTAGAAGAATAGTAGTTAGAAGCTTCTACACATTCAAGCCAACTAGTAGTAGTGTAAATAAAGAAGTTTGATTGTTTTGTTGCACTGAGTAAGTAAATCTTAAATACCTTGATGAACATGTGTGTTAAATGGGAGTTTGATGAAGATTCATGCATTGATGCATGGATGGATTTACATTAGAATTTGATTTTGATGATGGGATTACATGTACGTATATCAATATTTGAACATATTTTGAATTGATGTATGCATGTATGAAGATGATCTTGATGTTAAATGATGAATGTAAGAACATGTATAATATATGATACTGAAATCTATGTGCATGCATAGTTGTTGAATTGATATGTTTATTATATGCATTAAACAAGCTAATTTGATCAATTAATTTATAGATTTAAATTTCACAATGATTTGATAAATATATGCCATTAATATGCATATATGATGTTGAAATTTCGCTAGAAGTTGGATTGAACAAGAAAACACAAAAACGAGAAAAATACGAAAGATCGCTAGAGTAAAGCCAATGATTCAAGGGCTAGAACAAAACCAAAATTATGTCAGTTTAGTGAAAATTCTTTGTCGGCAAGAAAGGAAAGAAGGGAAGCGTACTATAAGGTGGTGAACTGAGCCAATCCAAAAACTCAATGAAACAACCTGAATTCACATAGGTCGATCGCATACCCTATTATTTCCTTATTTCAGACTAGATTAAGTGTAAGAATCCAGATTAAATTAAAACCATGTAAATGGGTTGAATTGGTTTAGAATAATGTAAATATAATAAAATAAAGTTGAATAAAAATTTGAAGATGCGAACTGACCTAAAAGCTAGTGAACCAATATAATTTGTTAGAGTATAAGCTAAAACGAACAATATAATGAGCTATTAAAATTCAATTAATTATGAATGTGACTCTATATATATTAATTGAATATATTAAGATATTTTCCTATTAAATTACAAACTTCAAGGATAAATATTAAAATATTAAATGTAAGAATTTGAATTACAAATATTAGGTAAATTACTTATTGAGCTATAATATGAAATGGGCTTAGTTAGAAACAACATAGGTCCATTAACATAATCTTAGTATATTTTGCTTGTTTATGACATAAATGGACTAACTCAAACTAATATGGGCTTTCTTAAACCAATAGGGCTTATTAGCTTAAAACCAATTTAATTACCTAACTAATAAAGTATGAGCTTGATAACCATTATCGAATTCATTGGCCTTAAACTCCTACATGACCTTCTCCTTTATGATTGTGGATAGAATACTCTCTAGCCTCCAACTTCTTAATAACAACCATGCACTCCTCTAGCTCGTGCTCATGCCACTCCGTCTGCACCTTTAGTTCAAATAAGCAGCAAAAAAGCTTTTTATTTATCTCTTTGGAACTCGCTTAGCCTTATTAGCAGCTTCAACAATTGGAGTAGAATCTTCCTTCACTTTCTTAAGTTTTTTCACCTTGAGATTGAAGTAGAACCACAAATCTTGATATCCTTTGAATGCCTTGAAAATTTTAGCATCATGTTTCTCAACTTACATAATCTTAGTCACCAAATCCTCACGAGCTTTTTTCAATAGACGACTTACCTTCTCCTAGTCTAATTGCACTACCAATTTTTTGTTTTTTTTTTTTTTTTTACTACCGTAGAAGTCAACAACTTACATTTATCTTCATAATAATTTAAGCGGCCAGTAAAGGGACCTACTGACACAAAATCAATAGCTATCCTCTTAGCATCATTAGCCCCAATGCTCTCTTTAGAAAAAAATGAGATGTTGCAGGAAATGAAATGCCTTTGATTTCAAAGATCAAATCTGACTAACAAAGACACAAAAGGTGGAAAAATTACCTCTTTACAATTTGCATAAAAGACAACATCCACCTTAGCCCTCAGAGATTTAGAAGGTGTTGATGGTTGAGCCTCATCTCGGTAAATTCCTTTTCCCTTTCCCTCTTAGTGTGATTCATTAGGCTCCTTCCTAAACATGGGAACCAGCATTATTGCCATGTAACCAAGATCCTCATGATGACCTGAGGAATCAATCACCCTACCACCTCCATATCCCCTTGCTGACAATCACTTTCTTAGCAATTGCTTAAACTCCAACCTGGCTCTTGTTTTAACCCTATGAAAGGCTTAGGACTTGAAGGTAACTCAACAACAACCATGGACTTTTTACGTGGTTGAGGGTTAAGCACAATGAGGGCCTTCAACTTCTCTAGCTTCACTTAACAATCAAGGGAATGTTGAGGATAAGGCTATAGAGACTATCCTTAGTCAGTTCATCACGAATACCGAAAGGTTAAAAGAATAGGTCGATCGACTGACTGATTATGTGCAACATTGTTTGAGCTCTACTTGCACTCTTTGTTCTTCCATCACCCCTTTGGAAAAAGTTCCTCTTCAGCATCCTCTTGTTTAACCAACTTCATAAAGTTAAGTGACTTACTGGACTAATAAAAAGCAATGCTTAGTACATAGTTGAGAGTGTGGAATTGAAAACCTATGCCAAGCTAACGTCAATAGGGTCCCCTAACACACAATGTTTTAGAAACTAATTTCCTCAATAGCCTAACTCAACATGGTAGAGTAGAGTAGGCAATACCTCAAGCTTTAGTCTCCATCTCTATAATGTTCTTTAGGACAAGAGAAGGACCCTTCTCCCTATATATTTTCACTGCTAATTTCTTAACATGGAGCAGGTTTAGATCCCATTTCTTTCTCAATGCCTTATACATGAATTTCTTGTTCATTTTTATTGAGCTCCTTCAAAGACTTCATTTTAATTGGAGCCACCTATCTAGTCCAAAACCTACTACTTTTCTCATGTCTAATAATCACAAACTTCTACTTTATGTTATTTACATAAGAGTTAAGACCATCAAACGTCTTGTGCTTTTAAGTCTTAGACAAACTGATTAATCCTTTATCTTCTTTAATGCTAAACAAATGATAGATCAACTATGGGGTTAGTCTTCATAACAATAACTCAATGCTTCAAAGAAAACTAGTAACAACCACAAATTAAGATAAAAATGATGGGGAAATACACAAAAATCATCCATACACACCATTTCAAAGTTTGAGAAGGGCACACGTAAAGTAAGTTCCAAACTTATTAAATCAACACAAAATGGAGATCGATGAACAGGAGGAACTCTATCTTTAGACCTGGGTAGGTAGATATGATACTTAGGAGGCGTCTTGTGAAAGAAAACCTTCACTATGTCTTTTATTTCGCCCTCTTTGATTTGGCTAGCCCAATCGATTTGGTCGAGGCCTTCGTGATTTGATGTAGGTATTGTGTTAGATATCAATGGCAATTAAAGCAACTTCACTATAATCCTTATATTCATCTCAGTCAAGAGATTTGATCAAAGAACATATATATATATATATATCAATTTCTCTACTAATTGCCCAATCACATACATTACTTAAGGCTTCAATCATTCGTCTTCTCTAGCATTTGATGCCTTTGTTGCTGCTATTTGCGAGGCTACCCATTGCAATATGCTTGGATCTGTCATTTGGATACTCGACCAATAGTGAAATATGATAAGCATGGAAGTTAATTCACTCTAAACTAGGCTCGAGTTATCAACATGAAAGATCACTCCTTAAGATGTGTGGTCTATTATGTGTTGAGAACCATCTTTTGGACTCATTCTATTTGATAAATTGGGAGGAGAACTGTTAATGGGCATATTTATACCAAGGGATACTTAAGCCCAACCTAATATAATTATAACTTGGGGTAGCATCTTACCTCTCGATCTACCTCCTGATACGAATTGATAGCAATAAAAAATCAATTATAAATTGAAGTCTCTTATTAATCCTAGCTACAATCTTATACAAGCAAGTGGACCTATTAATACTATTGTATTATCATTGTGTCCAACAATTGTATTATTGGCCTTTTTAGGTACCTTGTCTTATTGAAGCATATATTAAGGATAAAACCTTTTTTGGTACTTAAACTTTGTTAGCTAAGTGGACAATTAGGTGTTTGAACTTTCAAAAATACTAATTTCATACATAGCCAAGCTTCTTGTGCTCCTTTTTATACCTCATCCAATCATTGTTTGATACGTTTCCATTACTTTAAGAAATAATAAAAGAGTGATGTAGTGAAATGGGACATGAAAAGTTTGGTTAGGTATGAAATTGATCTTTTTAAAAGTTTAGGTATCTAATTGTTTATTTGGTCAAAGTTCAGATACTAAAAGAGGTCTTTTCCCCATATTTTATTAAGTGAATGTGCCCCTTCATTAGGGATGTAAACGGGTCGGGTCATCCTGTCCCAAACCCGATCCGATTATAAATTGGGTGTCCCAGAACTCGACCCGACCCGTTTATTTAGGAACCCAACCCGACCCGTTTAATATATTACATAATTAAATGCATCATTTTATTATTTCATTAAATTATTATTGTAGTGAGACATGTTGAGGAGGGCAAAAATTTCAATAGAGTTGATAAAGATCCTAATTTTTATTTTAAAAAAAATTAGAAAACGTTAAAGACGGGTAAAAAATTATTAAACATGAAAACTAAATATATAAGGTAAAGTCAGTAACTCAAGATATGTCATTGCGTAAAATTATTAGAAGACTTACATATCTATATATATATATATATATATAATACATCCAACTCATAATAATAATAATAATAATAATAATAATAATAATAATAACGATGATGATGACACTACACGACGATCTATATATTCTTGATTTATTTGTCATTATATATATATATATATATATATAATATCTATTGTTTCTGAGAAAATTAATTTTTATACTTTGTTGTGTTGCATGGGAAAGAAATGAATTTTGAAAAAATGGAGAAGGTTGCACATGGAAATCGATTTTCTCTGGATAATTGGTTAGCGATTATTAATTGTAAATATAATTTATATCCTATCATGTGACTCAATACATGAATAACAAAATAATTATATGAAAAGCATCATTCAACTAATGAATAAGTAAATTCCTTAAACTAAAATTTTTAATTTTTTTTTAATTAAATCGGATCGGGTTTTCCCAACGGGTTATGAGTACAACCCAAAACCCGACCCTAAACCCTATAGGGCCTATAGGGTTTTTAGCGGGGCGGGCGGGTGGGTACCCTATAACGACCCGCCCCGATTGCATCCCTACCCTTCATAGGAAACCAGAACGGAGATTTTTCAATTTATATGTTGAGGAGTGTACGATCAATGCATCATGCAGCCGTGTTTATTTTTCAACACTTGGCTAGATGAATAGAAATAAATAAATAAATCTTAGCACGATGTAACACATCCAAAAGCCATCCTTTCAAGTTATTTGATATTGCATCCAATTTACATTCTTGCCCTCATTTGTGTATATTATGCCAAGTCGTCCCATTACAAGGTGTAGGTAAGGATCTATAGAGATTGATTGACCGCGAAAATTGAACTGAATAATAATAATAATAAGCCAGAGTTTTTGTTCAGTTTAATTTTAGTTTGGCTTTTTATCCTTTTTTTTTTATTTTTTTGAATGAGGTTCTTTATCCATTTCAATGTAAAGGTTTTCTTTTGGTACGATTATGTGAACCAAATGGCAAAATCTAGCTCCAAAACGAACACATTATTGCAAGCAAGGAGGAAAAACGGGAAGAAAAAAAAGGGCCACTAGTCAATATAATCAGCTATAATTATTCACTGTTCGGTTCAGGATTAAATAATTAAAAAAGACTGGAATTGGAAGGATCAAAGTCAATTAACTATTTCTGACCTTTTTGGATGTGTGTGGACGGACGTGCACGAAGGCGCATCTTTGATCTGGATTTTCCGCGCCTTTCCACATGATTACATTAGCAACTCATTCAACTAACCACTGTATTTTTGGACTTATATGAAGCCACTTGGTCAAGTTCAACGTAATGATCCACACATATGATATATATACACACACACACACACCCATAAAGCTGCAAAGATCGAGCTCTGAGCAAACTTTTTTTTTTTTTTTTTTTTCCGTTGTTCCAGGGAGAAGGTGTTGCCAGTCATCCTTTGTTTGAGCTTGGTGAGTTCCTTTCTTCGTAACTATACATAGGCTATAACTCAAAATTTGTTATTTTTGTACATTTTAACTTTTTGAAACCATGAGTGTTATATCTTTCTCCATTAACAACTATATTAATTTCTATTTTAAGTTTATGGAGCTGCCGTCGTTTATCGACAATTAATCTTTATTGAAACCGAAATGATAATATATAAGAACAAGTCTTTCAAAATATTGTCAGCCATATATGATGGGACAAAAGATCAATCAGACAAGAATTTATTTATTTATTTTTTCTTATATAAATTTTTTTTCATATAAACTAACAAATGTCTTGTTGTAAGACTCAACTGCTGTACTTTGTTTTAGTGACAGTATGTGATAGCAAATCTAAATCATCTTATTTCATCTTCAGAGCGCACAGACACACGTTGGATGTTTCGGAACGAATTTCTTTTCTCACCGGCCAGTAGGTGAAGTAGCGGCGACGGCACGGATATAGAAGATGGGCAACATTGAAAATGATTTTGGCATTGAAGAGCACATCATAGTGTTAGTTTTCTTCATTCTTCCTTTTTTTCTTTAATTTGTTTAGTTGCTGTTTCTTTATTTGTCTTCCATCTATTTTCTTACCCCACTGCACTCGAATTCAGCTAGCACCTTCCTGTAGGGATAAGCACGGTTGAATTAACTAGTCTATTATTGGCTTTTTTTCATTGAGTCGAAGTTACCAATTTTTTAATATATTAATTTGAAATCAGTCTATTTTTAATGATTGACTCATTTTTTTAAGTTTTGAGTTTTAGACATCTAACATAATGGTTAACCAAATTTGTAGTTAACTATATTTTTAGTTATAACCATAAAAAACTAAACATTTTTGTTCCATAATTATATAAAAAAAATGCTCTAATAATATAATTATATTTAAAAATAACAAATCAACAAATTAAATAATGATCGAACCAACAAATATCAAGAACATAGATCTAACACTAGTTCATAAGGTTCAAGATTCAATATCAATATTATATAAATTAAAATTTCATGCCATATCCATATTAAAAATTACAATACAATAATGAAAATATAAATGTTCTAATCAACACATATCCAAAATTACAATAGTGAGTCAGAGAAATCAAAGGGTTTCCAAATTCTATCTATTTATATTTTTTAAATATATTAACTATATAGTTTATGGATATATATATATATATATATATATTAAACTAGCTAACCAAGACCTTGGTTGCTATCAATTATAATCCAAAATCGAAATCGAAAAATTTAAATCTCTAACTCTAAACTAAAAATGATGGACTAATTAATAATATCTTTTGAATTGATTTTTTTATTTCAATTATTTTTTTTTATTTCATCGATTTTTTACATCCCTATCTTATTTTTTATCTTCTCATATTAAGACAAAGTAATAGGTAAATCAGACTAAAAAGTGGATAGATGTCTAATCCATCCATTTTTAAAAATATTTTTCATCAAGAGTGCAACACTTTTTTATATACTATTCTCTTAATCAATGTTGTTGTGAAAACTAACATATCTATTTTTTTTCCAAGGAAAATATTGAAAAATTATGAAAATTACTTTAAAAGGGTTAAACGGTGGAGTGATAGTTGTTTCAAGTTATTCAATACTTTTTTTTTTTTTGTAAGAATTAATTGCTTCAATTATCCACCAACAGTTGGTGGTAGCCACTTCGCCTTCTTCCACTTACCATAAGTCCCTTTTTTATTTTTTTTTTTTAAATTTTTTCTTTGATAGTGAAGTCCAATTTCTAGCGGGAAAAAGGAAAAAAAAAAAAGGAACAAAAATACTGCAATTACTTCTACTTATAAAGGAATGTATTTACTTTTGAACTTATTTTTATAATTATGACAATCTATACAGTAGTTTAGAGGTTATTTCAAAATTGAAAATGGCTGTAATAACTGCCAAGTAGCACCTTATGGTCTCTCCTTGCTTTAAAAAAAAAAAAAAAAAAAACACCACCTTAGCATAGGAGAGCACCTCTTTATAAACATTTTTCATTTTCTTAATTCTAGGTCTTTTTGGATTTTCATATTTTTATCCGTATCGTATTTCTATTCGATTTGTATCTATAACTTTTCTATGTCATATCGGTATTGTATCTATTTGATCTATTTATGAATAAAACTTTTAATTTTTCATCGATATCTGTTTCAGAAAAAATATCTCATTGAAAATGGAAAAAAAAAATGATACCAAAATGATCAAAATATAATAAAACAAAAAGATCCTAATTTCACAAATTCATTCTCTATTGATTTCAATATTTTTAGATCTACAAATTTTATTTTAGATAAGCCTTCTTTCATTATCATTCTCACTATCACCAATCATCATATTAAGATTCCATCATTGCAGTTGAATTCTCTACAAATCGTTTTTTTTTTTCTGCTTGAAACTATATATATTATATTAAAACAAATAAGTGTTCATCTCTCAAATCACCAACAAACCAATCAAAGAGATGGGGTTTGAAAACCTAGCAATAGACACATCTCTTTTATAAGTAAGGATTAAACTATCCCTTTTACACAAATCCTACAAAGACGATAAAAAATCAACACTTTAGCTAAAAAAATCTCACATAGAAGGTAGAAAATAACAAATGAAATGAAAAAGAAAAAAATACACAAAAAAAAACCCACTTTGTCTTATACTACTTACAAACTAATATATTGTTGGTCATAGTGGCATTGAAACATCCAGACTATAGATTTGGTTTAATTGAAGATCATAAGGGTCAATTAGTATTATCTTGTTATGTTAGAATAAGTGGATTTTCATATATTTGTTTTTTTTTTCTATTTTTCTTTTATTTTAATCTCATATATGGGATCATGTTATTTCTTTTTTAGGATTTATTTTACTTGCTATTAGGGTCAATTTTGTTGTTGAAGAGAAATTGTGTCATGTGAGAGACATTTTGAGGCTTAAATAGATGTGCCTATTTATTTCCTGAACAAAATTCATCCTTTATGGGAAAAAAAAAGTATATTATAGTTTGAAATCAACTCGCATTCTAGAAATTTATTATGTTTTTTTTTTTTTTATAGTTGTAATCATAATTTATCAAAAGACAATAATAACGTGTAATATTAATAGAGGGGGAGTGGCAAGCCGAAGCAAAAAAAAAAAAAAAAAAATTAACTGTTTAAATTTCTTATGAAAAATAAACATATATGTTAATTATATTTAAAGAGAAAAAACAATATGATATTTGATTTGGTTAAGTGGTTTCTTGAGTCTAGATAAATGACATTATCTTATTTATTTATTTTTCTCATTATCTATCAAAATTAAATTCATTCATGATAAAATCATATTTAACTACATAAATATAACATCACAAAAAATAATTATATTACTCATATACAAATATGCAGCCTTATCGCGTAAAGTATCAATTGATAATACTAATCATATTATCTAATTTGACGAACCTTTTTTTATAATTAATGTTATGAAAATGAATGGATTACCGGACAATTTATTGTCAAATGATTTATATATTTCTTTCTTTCATACTAAAGACAAGAATCTTTATTTCAATGGTGAGAACGGTTACACTAAACAAATTTAAGGGACCTAGTAGTATAATTAATCAAGAAAATAAAGAAAAAAGAAAAAGAAAAAGAGATGAGGATATCATGAAAAGAAATTATAAGATACATAATGTCAAATTGCTCATTTTGATCTACATGAAATTATATATTTAAGCATTTTTTTCAAACGTGTTTCTGTGTTGAAACAAAACTTACATTTGTTATACGTATTAATTTTATCTTTTTTAATTGATAATTAAATTTTCATTTTTATATATACCATAAAAGGCAAAAAATTAGTCTTTTGCCTTTTATGAAGTACATAGAGTAATTATTTTTTTCATCCTATTAATAATAATGTTGTAAGACCATTAATATTTTTATATATCAAATATAATATAATTATAATAATAATAATATTTTTTTTTTTTTGTGAATGATTCTAATATTCACTCAATTAAGATATCCTGCCCCAGTTATATGATCTTGTGCCTTAGTAAGCACTATTATATATTTTAGATTAACTAATGAATAGAATAGTCACTTAAGCTTAGATAATAATGCCACTTACATGTAAGTGGCAACACTACCTTCCTCTCTCATCCTTCTCTTGTTAAGCACAAATTCTTCCACCATAAAGCAGCATAATTAGTAAATTTAAGGGTATCTAAATGAATTTTAGTAGCATCATTATAATTATAATAATCAATTAGTGCTTCTACCTTGTGCTCCCAAGCAAAACAATTATATGCACTTTGACCTCCTATAAAGGGCAAGATTTTTATTTAATGTCCATCCCTCAAATTCGACCTTCCATAACTCTTCTTCCTACATTAGAATTCTCCATCTCTCATTCTACAAATTCTTCGTACCCTCTAGGGTCCACATATGCACCATAATACCTATTTCCACCTCTTGGCTATCATCTTGTTGCATGTTCACATTGTTTAACTCTTACGCCATTTGTTGCATTGTGATGACTAAATTATTCACCAAAATATGAGATTTTGCATCTACTTTCTAAAACAACGTGTTCATGCTCATCCACTGAACTAATTCAATCTCTAACACCATTGTATGTGTCCCTTAACATATATAGGAACATTGTTGGCCATGATGAGTTATTGCTATGGCAGCCAATTCAATCTCAAAACTAAACTCTAAATATTAACACCATGAAACTACCACTGGAACTTAGAATCTGATACCAAAAAGATGATATGACTAGGAAGAGAATCACTAGGGTAGGCAAAATTGTCCAAAACTATAGGCAATGAATGCCTGGGCAGATAATACTTTCTCTAAAAGGAATTTTAAAAAAAAGAAAAGAAAAGAAATGCATTTAGAGGACTCCTTAGATATAACTCAAGAAAATCAAATTTATGCTCAATTTGATATGACTAACAAATAGAGAAAATGGTTTTACTCAACATAATCTAAAAAAAAAAAATCCAATAATCATTCAAACTTATGGACGGTTCATGATGTACTTATATATAACTAATGCCTTAAAACAAATAGAGTACAATCTAGCAAAGATTTACAAATAAGAGAAATCACAACAAATAAAAAGAATTAGCACTACCTTTGAAATATGGGTAACATATATTCTTTCATATTTTGTAAGTATAATGTCTTTAGACATTTCTTTCATGGCAAATATCTTACAATTTATTCAGAAGTTTTGACTAAACTAACTTCTAAAATAAACTTTCTATCATAAGCATTGCAGAAGCATAACCTCCCGAAGAATGGAAAATGCTAGAATAACATCGAAGTTAACTACATAATCAACATACTCTTCATAGATTGACATGGCATCATATGATTTCTTCTTCAACTACCTTTGCTTTAGATTGCAAAAATCTTCAAGGACCTTTAAAACTAGTTTATTCAAACGCTTTGTTCAAGCCAATTATGATTTAGCTTTTTGTTCTAATTCCCATGAGAAAAGCACATATCTATACTTAAGAAAAATATGATACTATAACCCAATTCTTGTCTTTGATGAAACATCTAATAAAAATATAGATTTAAAAGTGTAGCTAAGGCTTAAGGTTCAACTTACATTCTTTTTGATATTATATCCTAAAAGTTAATATAGAACTTCTGCAAATTATTTTCTCGATCAAATTTCTAACTTCAATTCATCCTTAAATTAAAATTTCATGTTCATTAATCTCTACTAATAGAATGTTTACTTATTCATATTAGCATAAAACCTAATTTTACAATGCTTACTCTTAATTCTTCTTTATATTTCAACATGAGAACCATAATTTGCGAATAAACTCAAGATTAAATCCTTAACATATGAATCTCTAAACTTTATTATCATTAATAATTAAAGATCTTGCGCCATTATGTCTTTTGCTATCTAATTCTATTTTTTTTTTATAAGGTTATTATAATATATTAATTTTTATGTTGAAAGAATAGAAAAGGATTTAAGATTAGGGAACTTATATATATGTTGCACTAGCCTGCCATCCCTCTCCTTTTACATTAAGAAGTTTCTCTTAGTGGAGTGAACATATATGTTATGGTGCCAAAGATATATATTAAGCTATATGGCAAGACTATGTGAAATTAAAATATATATATATTTCTTTCTCAAGAGTTATTATATATATTTTTTGTTTTGTCAAGGTAGTGATGCGTGTTTCATAATGATGAATTTAAGGGTTCCATTGTCTCATCCACTAAAAATAATATAATTCCTTTCTGTTTCTCTTTTATTTTTCCTTTAATATGCATAACTACAATGATGGCTACCATTATGAAATTGCACATTTAATTAGTAGAAGAGTTTAAGTATACTTTAAATGAATCAACCTTTTTTTTTTTTTTTTTCAGCATTCCCAATAATTTAGGAAAGGGAGTGAAAGAAGAAGGAAGAGTAGAAGAAGGAGCAAAATTAACAGATGATGGAGGAGTACAAGAGGAAGACAAACCTAATAAATTGCTGTTACTAAAATACTTTGTTGCTGAATTTGTTCATTCTGAAGAGTACCTATTACTGCTAGGACTTATGGCAATTACTATTGATCCCTTGTTCTTCTATGTTCCAATGATGAAGATCAAGAGCTCAACTTGTCTTGGGTTAGACAAGATGTTGATGATTGTGGTAGTTATATTACGTACATTTGTGGATATACTTCATGATTGGACTTGGTGGTCTAAAAGTTGTTTAGGTGGATACAAGAAGCATGATCATGATGGAAGGAGTCCAATAAAGCAATCTTGTGTCACAAAGTTGTTGAAGTGGTTTAAAAATTGCATATTTTCATCTCCCGTTCCAAAGTCAAGCATACCTGCACGTGTAGTAACCATAATAGCATCTCTACCTCTCCCCCAGGTATCGTATAATTTAATCTTTTTACTATAAGTGTGATTGCTTTTGATCACTTTTCATCCATACATACATTTGTGTCTTGTGTTATACGTTGCCTCAAAGAATTGATGTATAAATGATACATATGGACCACTTAGGAAGAGTAGGTAGAAAAACTTGGATGAGTAGGTAATCTCAAGGAACTTGAATGCACATGTAATAAGTGAAAATATTATATTGCATTAACCTTATAGTTCTTAAAAAGAAGCAATTTATTCTTTGTTTTAAGCCTTATTTAATCTTTTAGGATTGCAATTTTGACAACATAACAACATTACTTTGAATCTCTTAACTTTGTCAAATAAGGAGTAGATTTGATGTATCTAGAGAGTTTAGACATTGGTTATGTCGTTTGAAATGCATAGATTGTCAATAGATGAGACGAGTCTTCCTATTGGTGATCCCTCCATGGGCTTCTTTTTGAGTCCTAATGTGTGAATAACCTCTTTGAGTGTATAAGATTCATTGAGAATAATTAATAGTGAATAGGTCTGTCTAATAATCTCTACTTTAAGCTTATCATATCAAATCTCTATTATGTCATTCTAAGTAAGTAACGAAATCCTCCAAATGAAGTTGAAGGGATTTGACCATCGAATGTATTTGTGAAAATACCTATAGTGTTGCCTAGCACATGTGAACTATAGAATGATTACACAACCATCAGGAACACTCACATAGTTAAGGGCTTCATTTCTTATGAATGATGCTGAGGCAACCGAACCTTTGTAAAGTCACCAAAATTTAAATTTAGGGTTTTAATGGAGATGGTCACTCATGGATTACGCAAGTCTTATAGTTTACATAAGACCACAAAGTAGTTATAAGAAGAGAACAATTAATTGGATGGTTTGGTAAAGAATGCCAAGGATTAAGAATAGATAGTCGTGGTATCTCGATTGCACAAGTGATAGATAATGAAGCTAAAGGAGTCTTACATGTTAATCTTATAGGTCCTTGAGTAATAGAATTTAATGTTCGCTTTAATTACTTATTTAAGCATTGAAAGCAAAGTTTACATTATAGAATGTTGTTTCTCTTATCTCTACCAAAGTTACAAATGAGGAGGACTAGATGTTTAGAGGCACTTGAACTTAAGAATAATTGTTAGATCATTTTAGTTATTGACCTATGTGACCTATGAAATGAAGTAAGCCCATTTTGTAGTTATCCTGAATAAGCTTATTGTAGGCTAAGGTTAACAGTCCTCCTCTTACATGCATAAGCTTGCTTGAGAGAGGTTCATTAGAGTTTGTAAAATGCAAACAATTAAAATGAGTCCACTTTCCATGGGATCCTCTTGAGTCAAAGCTCATGAATAACCTCTTTAATTGTATAAACTTTATTGAGAAAGGTAGAGATTGGATGAGTTAGTCCAAAGATCTCCACTCAAAGCTCATAATGCTATGTCTACTTTAAGCAATCCAAGTAAGCACATAAGTTTTTAGGTTTTGTTACTTAGTGTGATGGAGTGAAATTCAATTATTTTGATTTTGTTCTTATGTGTGTGTGTTTCAATTCTATTATTGTCTTATATTTTTTATCGTGTAGCAAATTGGACAATTCATTGGATTGGTCCTCAAATAAGTATGATGAAATGCATTCGATTGTGCTGAATCATTATTATTATTATTATTATTTTTAATTTAGACTACTATTATTGTATCACAGGTGGTGGTATTGGCAATAGATTTGCGATCTGGGTTTAACATATGGCTCAAGTTTGTGGTAATATGCCAATTTGTTCCACGGATTCTCCGAATTTATTCACCATATGCGGCTATAACTTCAGAGTCCGACATGAGTGCATGGGCAGGAGCTGGCTTCAATCTCCTTCTCTTTGTTCTTGCAAGTCATGTAAGTAGACAAATTTTGATAGATAACGATAACTTTTGAGGATAGAATTTGTAGAGTGTCGTCTATGATCGTAATATGGAAGTAATCTTGCGTGTGTACCATGCACTATGTTCGATTGCAAAAATTAGAGGGGCATTCGTTTCTAACCAGCATAAATCCGATGGATTCTACTTTTAGAATTGAGAAACCAGGACCGGTGCGGATTTAATGGATTCTGGTTTAACAACCGTGAAACCAAGATCGGCCTGACCGAGCTGGATTCTGGTTGGATCCAATGAATAAGCGAATCCCCTGGTTCTAGATCAAACTATGAATTACCCTTAATTTTTTTTTTTTGGGTTTTCTAACCTTAAAATTTAAAAGTTATTTTAAGAATAAAATAAATTTATATTTATATTTATGAAAACTTGATCTTTAAGAACTTTATAGTTTTTAACCTTCATGAGTAATTAAGAATATGCATTTATTAAAAGGAATAATGTCGTAAATAGTACCTGAATTTTAACAAAATATTTAATTATATACCTAAATTTTAAAATTGATCACTTTAGTATGTGGACTTTAAAATTAGTCGATTTAGTACCTAAAAAATTTTGATATTGATCAATTTAGTACGTGAAGTAACTTGCTGTAGGTGTGTACAAAAAGTTTGTTTAGATATTAAATTAATCAATTTCAAAGTTTAGGTACCTAATTGTGTATTTTGTAAAATTTCATGTACCATTCATAACATTAATCTTTATTTATATACATCTACATCTATTTGAGTTTTAATATTAGTAATATTGAATGGATACATTACTCTTGTATTGTTACGAAATGATATTTTTGTTTTAGTAGAAGTCTATATAAACCAATATAAACCAATATAAACCAAGTAGGTCGGTATATTTATTTTTTGTGTTGTTAATACAAACATGCTAGATGCTAAGAATGAAAATTGATTACTCCCCATTAAAATGGAATTAGTTAAAATTTCCAATATTATTAAATTACATATTTTTGTTTCTTTATATATATATATATATTTTACTTTTGTTGCATTGTACATATATTTTATTTTGGGATAATATCACAAATGGTTTCTAAATATTGAAAAAATATGCAATTAGATACCTAAATTTTGAAAATAATCAATTTAGTACCTGAACTTTAAAATTGATTAATTTAATACTTGTAAAAAAATTAAAAAAAATGATTAATTCAGTATTTGTAAAAACTTTAAAAAATAATCAATTTAGTATTTAAAAAAACTTGATGGAGGTACTGTTAGCATACACAAAAAAGTTTTTCAATTACTAAATTGATTAATTTCAAATATCAAGTGCTGAATTAGTTAATTTAAAATCTCAGATATCTAATTGCATATTTGATTAAAGTTCATATACCATTCATGATATTACCCCTTTTATTTTTGACATCCAATAGTAGAATCAACTAGGTAAATTGGTTGTTGGCTCAGACTTACTAGGTTGGTTTTGAGACTCGACCTGTCGGACCGGTTCTAAGGTAGGTGTTGGTTTAAATCCGGCCTGCACTCGAGTATAGTTAAAAATATAAAATCCCCTGAATTTAATGACCATTATTGTTCAGCGAAGCAAATGCATAGAAGAAGTTTTCATCCCAAGAGAGTCTAAACGTGCATGATTGCTTTTTAAGTATTTGATTTAAAACACGAGCTGTTCTGAGAAAGGTGTGGCACGGACATTGAAGTAGCAAATTCTTTGATCTCTGACACTCAACTGAGGTAGAAATAGAATGGCCTAAATGTTTGAAAAATCAGCTGAGAAATGTGGCCCAATTATATTCATTAAAGAAAAACATCAGCACACATGATTAACGACAATTAATTAGCCAACCCATAATTGATATGTATATTCATCCTTAATATTTAAACATTAAATAACTCAACTTGCACAAACCATTAGACCATTTATATTTTTATTGGAAATAAATTTTCTTGATTTTCTCTGTGAATGTGATAGAAATCACTTGAATTATTTGACTGATTTTGGTTGCAATGAATAGGCCATCGGAGGTTTTTGGTATCTACGTGCTGTGGATCGAAAAATGACTTGTATGAAACAAGCTTGTCGAGGACACTCGGGGTGCATTAAATCTTCCTTGTACTGTGGCAGTAGCAATTATGCTAACAACGGATTCATTGATGATATTTGCTCTGTAATTCCCGCATCAAATGCCACAAGGCCATTTGACTATGGACTCTACAGTGATGCCATCATGTCAAATCTCATTGGATCCAGGGATTTCATCAGTAAGCTAGCTCATGGATTTTGGTGGGGCCTCCGGAATCTTAGGTCAGTTTGTGTCTTTTCTTTTTCTTAACATAACTTCCTGTTAATACTTCATATTTTATTTTATATATCTAATTATATATTTTATAAAAATTTATATATAATTTACGATATTTACACTACAAGAAAATCGGGCTTTAGAGACAAAAATTCTGTTTCTAAACGTAAATTTCGGTCGCAAAAATCATCGTCGCAGATTTTATTTGTCAAATTATAACTACATTTTCTAATTTCAGTCGCAGATTTTCTGTCTCTAAAGGCCTGTTTTCTTGTAGTATTATCTTAAAATAATAATGTTTATGTTGAAGTTCAAATAAATGAATTTTAATACTAGTATATACTAATACAAAAAAATAAAAAAATACTTCATTAGATAATATACGTCATGTATAATATATACGTGATGAATAACTATAAATTATATTTTTTGATCACTTAACTATTTTTATAAATCATGATAATAGTTATATTTGAAGTTAGTCACCGTCTCTTTCAACTATGATTGGTACAAAGGATATTTTATTTGATAAAGCTGTGGTTAATTATAATCCATTAAAAATGAGACACATGATTGATCCCCTGCTTACTTCACCGTTTAACATGCCATGCTAGTAATATATGAGAGCTATATAATTAATTCACAAGAACCCTCCTCTGTCCAAATTGAACTTAGTTATACCTATTACATATTAACTTGATCCTTTGAGAGCATCAACATTTCGTATAACTATCAGTGCCCAAGTAATCCAATTGTCAACGGCAGATTCCTTGGTGTGATGTCCTCAGCTAACAATACACCTTAGGGTTTGTGTAAAATCCTAAACAATAAGGTGGGACCACTGCCTTCGTCAAACACACGACAATTCCCATGTCATCCACTTTCCATATAGGGAAGCATGACTTCTATCTTGAGTAAATCCGTTCCTCTATCATGTAATTGTAAACGCCTTTGATAATATAAGAATCAAGTAATGTATGCCAACTTTTATTTTAATCTTGAATTGTTAGTTCGCTTAAATGGAATGGCAATAAAAGCATACATACATACATACATAAATATATATATATATATAATTGCTATGGTCTAAACTTGAATAAGGGTAATTCAAACCGAGTCTAGTCTACAAACGAATTTGACTGTTCATTAAGGCTAAGGCCCTCACCACTCCAACAGTAGCATAAGGCCTCACATGGACATTTGTCACTTCGACTTGGTACCCGACCGCTCCTTCCAGTACTCGATCAGCCCCTCACACTAACACCTATATGCTCCATGGTCGAGTTTAGCATGCACGAAATTGGACCAGTGGGTCCAATCTACGTCCACCATAATCGTTGCCAATCGATTACTCACCTACCCTCTCATGATCCTACGAAGCACTCAACTGCAAGGGAACGGTAATGTTGCATATAAATTTAACCAGACAATCATTTACTTGCCTATCATTACGATTGCTGACTTAAGTATCATAGTAGCCGCGTTGGGTTCATGCCTAACATATCATAATCGAGTTTTTGTTTTGCAAGCTCTCCACCATAACAATCTAAACCTAGATTCATTATATTAAATCTCCACTAGATTTGAGCTAGTGACAATAATAGACACTCAAAAATTGACATGGAAGAATTTAGTAAACTTTCACTTCAAACCAAATTCGATTAATAGCACATGAAAATACAACTGCAAATAGCTTGCGAACTTGGCTTGTCTTAGAGTCATCTTAGTTTAGACCCATTTAGCAAACAGGTCGAATCAAAGCTCCAAAGTAAAGCTCATTAGGTTAAACTAGTTAAGCCTGAGCTTTTGCTCAAGTTTGCAAATAATTTTCGCAAACAAACTTGTTAAGAACTTGTGAATGGACTCACGAACATATTCTTTTATATATATTATTCTACTATGTATAATTATTTATGTTAATAATGATATTTTAGTATTATGTAATATGGTACTAAAATGATCTAAATGAGTCCAAGTTGAAGTTCACAAATTCTTAATGAGCTTAAGCTCAAGTCTATACTTTTCAGACTCGATAAAAACTTAGCTTGACTTGAGCTTGTTAATATTCTAAATGAACGATGACCAAGCCTTTAAAAACTCGGTTTTGTTTGTAGTCCTACATGAGAAAATCAACATCTCAATTCAAACTCCAAGTTTTAGTCCACATAGCGTCTTACTCTAGCCTTTTGCATTTCTTACCATTACGTTTTGTTTGGTTCATTGGAATAAAATAAGATTATAAAGGAATAACAATTCCTTATTTTATGGTAAGAGTACTTTTATGTTCTTTATGTCCATGTGACCATCATTTTGAGTAGTATTCAAATATCCTAAAATATCAAAATTTCATTCAATTTAAAATTATAAAAGGCACCTTGATTAAATTGTTGATTCTAATATCTAGTTTAATTTACACCGCTTATATTATATTGTAACTACTTTATCTATAATTGCAACATAGCTAATAGGGGTTAGCAAGTAACTCTATTTTATTGGGTATGCACCCATACCTTGCTAGAGTAAGTAGGAACCATGTAGGTGGGGATAGATTTTTTGGAATCCACTCTTAAAGGGTAAATATACGTGTGGGGTCTTAAAACATGCACCCTCTCATGTACAAAAATGTTGCAATTTCTATTGTATATAAAATAAGATTAATGGTGAAAATGGTACCTAAACTTTCACAAAAAGAACAATTAGGTACCTGAAATTTGGTTTTGAACAATTTGATATCTGGACAAAATTTTTCTTTGATTTTTTTCATACCTAAAGTTTGTTTTGATAATTTTAATACTCGAACAAAATTTTTATTGACTTTTTTCATACCTAAAGCAAGTGAAATGAGGTATGAAAAAGTTCACAAAAAGTTTGTTCAGGTGCCAAATTTCTCAAAACCAAATTTCAAGTATGAAAAATGTCAACTAAAACTTTATTCAGGTACCAAATTGCTAGAAATCAAACTTTAGGTACCTAATTGCTCTTTTTGTGAAAGTTTATATACCGTTTTAGTCATTATCCCTATAAAATATCATGCCACTTTCTATTGGTAAATTCTCTTTTCGTTGTATAATTTGTATCCATGATAGTTATATACATATAGACATGGGCGATGGTTCCAGTTTTGAAAAATGGAAAACCAAAACTAGAGGAGTTGATTCTAGTCCCATTCTTGTACAACTGCCAGTTCCAGTTCTAGAATTGGGAACTGCTGCAGTTACCTTTTTTTTTTTTTTTTTTTTTTTTTTTTTAGGGAAGAAGATTAAGATAAATAAATGCTCTTACACCACAATAACACCCATATGCAACAAATATTAGAAATGCTTTGACATTAAATGAGAAAAAAAGTGAAATAAATTTTTCATTAATATTACAAATGATAAGTGTGAAGCACATATAGTTCTATTACAAATATTATTCCATAAAAATTCAAGTTTAGTTTGAATCCATTTTCTAGTTGTATGTGTCTTTATTTTTATTTTTATTTTTGTTTTCATTTTTTTTTTGGGAACAGGATGGGCTGGTTCGGTTTTGGTTTAGGAATCACCAGTGGTGGTTCTAGTCGGATTCCTAGTTCGAAACCGAATGCCCATGTCTATATACATATCATTGTATTGTTTTGTCTTTTCATTTTCTTTCTTTTTTCATGAATTTTCCTAATTCAATTTACATGATTTTATTCTTTTATTATACTACATGCCCATATCATTTTTTTAAATATTATAAATCATAAAAATTAATATTAATATAACCAAATATTATCCATCTTACTAATTATCTTTTGGTTTACATAGAAATAAGTTTATTATTGGAAAAATTAGTATAGATTTTATTATAGATAATTTTATTACTTAAAGTAGTGATATGTTGAACTTTGATTTTTTTTTTTTGGATTAATTTGATCTCGTAAGGTTGTATTTTTTCTTTCATATAGTAATACCATGAATCTAATAATTTTGATGATATCGATGATAGCCCCTACTTTTTGATCCTACATCCATCTTGAATCCGACATATATTTTTTAGTTAATACTATCTCCTGAAGTAGTTGACGTATGTGTTACTCTTGCAATATTACTTATTTTACACATATAGGTGAAAGAAGAAAAGGTTTGGTTAAATAATTATATATATTTTTAATATTTAAAAGTGCTCCAAATCTTATTCTTAAACTCTTTAAATCTTTCGAAACATTATTATTTTAAAAGAACATGTAGTTTGGATTTTTGTATCTTTCACTTTTCATCTATTAATTATCTAGTATAAATGGTTTTGATTGATGCTTTTTTTTTTTTCCTTGGAGTGAAATTCATCTTTTTGAACAAAAAAAAAAAAAAAAAACCAAAAATATGTAAGATCCCACATAAAACCTAATCCAACCGGAACCCATCATCCATGGTATCTACTATTATAACAGTATTTACAAGTAATTTATAATCATATAATCTTCTAATAGAATTTAAATTATCTAATCTTAAGGTTCAAACTCAAAAGTTATATAGGTAAGTAGGCAACTTGCTTGCTCAAACTGCTGCTGGCTGTATTGTGTAAATTTTAAAAAATAATAGAGTTTCACCCTTAATGGATTATTACTTTTCTTATTTTACAAGATCCTGAAATATTGAATATATTCAGTATAAATGTTAAACACTATAAAAAAAATTGAGTTTTTAAAACTAAAATTTCTATCTCTAAATGTAAATTTCTATTATAAAAATCGTCGTTACTAATTCTATCCGTAGATATAGAAGTTATTTTGCTAAATTTTTATTGCAAAATTTCTGTCTTTAAATAATAATTTTCTTATAGTGAAACCTATGATATGAATTTTTATTGTGACATAACCAACCTGCTTACAAAAATATTTGCAGTTCAATGGCACAAAATCTAGATTTCAATGACCGCGTGGGGGACACATGCTTTGCAATTCTCATTTGCATGTTTGGTTTGATTCTATTTGCTCTACTTATTGGAAACTTACAGGTTTGGTCCAAACAATTTAGCAATTTCGTATACATGATAGTTTTATATTCTATTAAATGAAAAAAAAAAATGAGAAGCTTCGTCTAGATTAATCCATGATTCTTCTATGTAATATCCAGATGTACTTGCAGTCCAAAATGCCTTATAAATTGGTGAAATTGAAAAGGAAATTGAAAAAGACAAAAAAAGCTTTAAGGACGTGGGAGCCATTCAATAGGCTTCCCTTCTATTTGAAGAGACAAGTCCTTAAGTGTGAACATCCTAATTTGCAAGAAGTGAGTGAAGTTAATATTGAGAGCTTCCTCAACAATCTCCCACACGACCTAAAAATGAAGTTAAAGGCAACATTTTTGCAAGAAATGGTTCAATAAGGTAGATTTTACTAATTGATAATCAGTAGATATGAAATCCATTTCGAACTTTTATATTAAATTATTGCGGACCTGACACTTATCAGGCTTCATTAAATTGCTTCTCACTGTCCTGCTTTTATACAAAGGCAAAAGCATTCCAGGAGCTAAAGGAGCAAGTAAAGCGAGAATTGCTAAAACGTGCAAGGCCAATGGTATATCAGGAACCAACCAAATTTCATCAAAAGGGTGAGGAATTCAGCGAAATGATCTATATAATAGATGGTACGGTTTTTGCATCCAGTGACAATGATGTGAAGGAGGAAATGCGTAAGGAGAAGAAACTTAAAGGTCATGATTTCTTTGGGGAAGAGTTGCTTCGTAGAGCCCTTGAATCCCCTTCACCAGAACTTCCTCGGGCCACAGAAACCATCTACTCCGAGACAAAAGTAGAAGCACTCGTTCTGTCACTTGATGACTTAGTTAGTGTATTTAGAAGATTTAAATGGTCATTTAAATCTTATAGAGAGGAATGGGCTGCAAGATTCTTCATAGCTGCACTTAGGAAGAAAGTTGCTTTAAAAAAGCTGAAGAAATCTTCTCTGGAGGGATGAGAACGGTCACTGAATTTATTTAAACCATAAAGAGTTCGCAGATCGTTTGTGTTGCTGATGCCCCGGGCATCATCTTGATTCTAGCTATAATAGCATTTAACATGATGAGATTTCTTTCGGAACAATTCGGATGTGGAAATTTAACCTTCCAACGTCAGCATGCTTCATGTCAATTTGTGTTATATGTATGTGCTTATGAGTTGATGATTATTATATATTGTTTTGATTCCTTTAGATTTATACTGTAATTATGAATCTCCATCTTGATGAATTTTTTGTGATAGTAATTTGCATTTGATTATTTTTTAAGGTGCTGGTGCAATGTAAGGAAATACCATATTTTAGCAAAATGATTCCTAAAATACAGTATCTTACATAAATATTTACAAAATATGTGTCAAACGCACATTTATAGTCTTTGACCATTTAGGCAAAAAGCACCGCGACCAACAGTGCCCTCAAATTTTCCTTGAAAAGGTGAGATTTTTAATCTCTCTCTCTGTCTCTCTCTCTGTCTCTCTCTCATATTCGTTGTTTCACACTTCGGGAATGCAAAAAGCCACTTTAGGAATGAAAAAGCCATTAACAAAATCTTTCTGGTAGCAAAGCCAGAAAAATGAGGCTTGACAATATTGCAAGTGGTACATATATTCTTTAGAGTAAAAAAAAAAAAAAAAAAAAAAAAAAAAAATCTTTATATATCAATAAAGAATTTAAAATTATATAGCATTTCATATGGAAATACGTAAAGGTTACCAATAATTATATAATGGGTAAATAATGTAAATGGTACAGTTACTTGATCTTCAAAATTAATCAATTTAGAATCAATTTAGGACTTAAACTTTAAAATTAATCAATTTATTATGTAAAAAAAACTTTTCATGCACATTATCCATCATATTAATTAAAAACGCTATGTAAGATGATGATGTTAACCATTTTGCTAGAGATACTACTAATATACATGATTTTTTTTTTTTTTTTTGCATAATTATTCAATTTTAAAGTTCAAGTGCATATGTTACCAAGATTCAAGTACCGTTTGTGACTTAACCCTTATATAAAATCAATATTTTTCAACTTACATGTGCATTATGTTAATAATATTGAGAAACTTAATATACAATAACATTATTCTACATATATATCCCAAATATATTATAATACATAATTTTCAAAAGCTTTTCTATCATTACATCTTTTCATTCTAATTATTGTACCTTTTCATTTTAAATATCAATTATTCTACTAGTTAATCATTATATCTTTTCATTTAAATCAATTCTCACTTCTTAAGAAATTTCTAACTGTTGTTGGACTTTATGAACAAGTATATCATATTCTTTTATTTTAACCATTGTACCTTTAAAAAAAAATCATTTTAGAAATATTGTACTCTTCATGATTATGTTTTTGTATTGTACCTTTTCAATGTTACTATTTCATGAAATATAACCTTTTATAATGCCTTTTTAGTATTATAATTATTCAATATTACCTTCTTGTATTATGCCTTTTTAATACTTTTTTTATTACTGCAATTTGTCAAATATTACCTTTCTATGGTGGTATAATCTTATTTTTGTTACTATATTCTTGAAAAAATGCATTACATTATCACTATATTTCAATAAGAACTCATAAAAGAAGAGAAATTTGGTAAGTGGTCACTTGGTATATATATACATAACTATAATATATATATAATTTATTATAATAATCTATATTATTTATCTTATCTTATCTTATTATAATATTTTAATTTGGAAGTTTTATACTATTGTACCTTTTCGATATTTACATTTCATATCATAATTACATTTTATAAAATTCTTTTATTTTTTTAATTGAAACTTTTACACAACTATTATTCTCATGACTCAAAATATTACAAGTTTTTAAACCTTATAGTATTTTATATGATCATTAATAGTTGTATAAATAAAAACATTTATAGATATTATTGAAAAATCCTCACATTGTGTGGGGTACCAACTAGTTTCTTTAAGTTGTGAAGTATTTTGTATCATGATTAGTCATCTTTCAATGGTTTGATACAACATACTATATATGCAATTTAAAGAAATTTTTAAGATATATAGGATAATGTTATTGTATATTAAGTTTCTTGTTCTTATTCTTCTTATTATTATTGATTCAAAGCACATGTATGTTGAAAAATATTAATTTTATATAATTATTGAGTTTCTAATTTATCTCTCTAATTTATATCGTAACATTTTTAATATATATCATATGTAATAAATTCAATACTAGTGAAAGTGTGATAAATGCGATACTCACAAAATATGTAATAGCATTTTTAATGTATATCGCATATAATAAATGTGATACTAGGTGAGTATCATATTAGATACATGCAATTCCACATTGATTGTCTTGCATGTATTAAATGCGATATATCAATTGATACTTTGCTATATTGCATTTAATATATGTGATGTAAATTAAAAATTGCACTATCTCATATATTAAATGCAATGCTGTAATTATATTTATGTAATTTTTTTGCATAATTTTCTTCTAACGCATCATTAAAGGAAGAATTATCTCAAAAGAATACAAAAGGATCTCATTAATACTTGCCATATTAGTATTGTCCTTTAAAAGAAACAAAACAAGAATAATTTATTGACTTAAATATATTCTATTTTTAATAGCAAACTATATTGTTTCATTAAATGTAAATAATGTTGATTAATGTTGTGAACTTTTTAAAATACACAAATTATACACTTATGTCAAGTTTGTTATGCAAGAATGGTGTGGTATAAAATGAATTGGATTGAAATGGAATGAAATGAGTTATGGAATTACAAATACATTTGTATGTATAAAAGTGTACATAGAATGGTTATAAAGTGTATTTTACGAAAATGTCCCCAACAATAAATAAAAATTATGAATACGTGATAAGATAAAATATCATGTTTTGTATGTAGGAATCAATTTGGATATGAGATGTAGTTGTATAGACTTGTTGAGAGGATGAGTGGCTAGGACTATTGGATTATGTATATTCTTTAATAAAGTTGTTGTTTATCTTTCAACTTTGTACTTCTTTTAAGGATTTGATTTTAATCTATGGTTGTAAAATCTTTATTAGATACCTTATATTGATGATCATCTACCTTTGGTTCTTTATTTGTTACTCTTCCGTTGCTTGATTAAATGTTTTCAAAATCAATTTAAATGATTTTAGAGTCTAAAATTGGTTAGCAAACGATCATAATAAAATATATATATATATATATATATATTAGGGTAGTTTTAGTGTATGATGCCTAAATATTATATATGGCGAAATTGAACGCACCTTAACCTTATTCAGATCGTCACAAAAGCATATACCATAGATTAATGCACACACAAGCATATAAAACATAGATTCTTGCAAATTATTTTAGGTTTGTCTTTTATCATAAAGAAACGACATCAATGATCTACAAACTCTTCTCAATCAAGTTATTCTTCCTTTTCTCCCTCCTAAGGTTTCTTCAACTTTTGCATAGCAACACACTTCTTAATTGCACCTCTGAACACATTTTCAGCCTATTATTTTCTATAAGATTCAACAGAAGTTCTATATTTGGTAAATACTTTAACATGTCATCGAATGATAGAGCAAATGCTTCAACTTTTGTCATGGATTGAACTGTTTTTCTTGCAAGAGGAAGTTTAGGCAATGGGGAATCAAGGGCTCTTAGAAGCAGCTCTTTCCCAAAGGAATCATCTTCTTTAAGTCCCCCTGCAAGTACTCCCTCATTAGCATCATTTACTTTTAAATGCCAAAACTTTACCTTGTATTATAGAGACCATTTTGTAGATTGGATGTCCTTCCTTATAAATGTTGGTTCCTACTTGAAATACCACGGCACTTGCTCGTTTGCACAATGCTTCTTACATTTTTCTGTTTAGCTTCTCAAATTCTTCTTCCTTCACACAAATGTAGGACATTCAATCATATTTGATTTAAATTGTAGGTTTTTTTAATGTTGATATCGCTTTATAGATATTAGTTAACAGAATTATACTACCTTATGGAACAATTTTTCACAAAAATATAACTTTAACATCCTCTTCAGCTGCTATGATATACTGTTGCGCAAGTTCTCAAGATTAACTTCACTAATTTCTTACCACTTAGGATGTTGGCACATAATGATTTCTTTCCTTAATTGCTTGGGAATACTAAAGAATGGACGCCACTCATGTAATCTTTCTCTTTTCACTTTCAATTTCGCCAACGTAGAAGGCCTTTGGGACTGCAAGTCCAACTGAACATTGTAAAAAGCACGTATTAGTAAATGGAATGTATCGGTTTATGAGTCTGTTTGGATGTTCTGTTTTTCATCTATATCTGTATCAAAACAATATATGTAAATATATCCGATTTGTATTTATATTTAATCTATTTGATTTTTCATAAAAATTAACAATTTTTTTATTTATATCCATTTCTTAATAAATAATTTGTTAAAAAAAATTTGAAAAAAAGTGTTTGTATTTGCCCAAAAAAACTAAACAAACAGACCTGTATAACCAAATTGTTAACTTTTCAAAAAACAAAAAACAAAAAACCTGTGCATTTCCAATAAGTAAAGCATAAAGAATCAAACCAAGTAAGCAAATGAAGACTGCAAAGATTGCGTCCCATATGTAGGTGCCGACCACGATGTTCAGTCCGATGAACTGATATAATTTCATGATTTCATAGGCCTAGTGATTACTTGGAACATTTGCAGATTGTATTAATAGAAATATTTATATTAATATATCCCATATATCAATAACATATCAGTTTGGATAGAAGTATTATAGAATTTAAATTTAGATTTACTATATTATAAGGTATCAACATTGAGAATACGCACAATTCAGGTATCAATATCCTAAGTAATTAAAAAATGGAACAAATGTTTCACAAAATAAGTTGTACAAAAAAAAAAAAAATCTATAACAAACTATTAAGGATATTTGAGGAATATTAATTGAAAATTTATCCAAATGTTGATACTCAAATAAATTTTGTAAAAGTGTTTGTTCCTTGTATAATTCATTTTGCAAAATGTTGATTTCTTTTTTTAACTATTTAAGGTGACGATATCTTAAATGGACTTATCTCGAAACATTGATGTATTATAATGTATTTTATCTAAATAAATTTTTAATAGAAGAATTATTGTTAGATTTTTTTCCTTTTTTTTATTAATATGTTATCTTGCTAGTATAAATTACAAAAATTTAGGATCAATGCTTACTCCAGAGCTGTTCAAACCATCATAAAACATATATAAAATTGTAAAATCTACAAGTTTTTGATAGTTTATGGAGCCTAAAATGTTTTTCTTTATTACTATTTCTCGTTTAAAAGTATAACCACAAATTTTTTTTTCTATTACAAAGGAAAAGAGGCAATTTGAATATTGTACCTCTCAGTTAAGAGATTAAAATAATCCTATGACAACCAATAAAAATAAATTAAAAACATGTAAAC
Source organism: Combretum micranthum (assembly GCA_024138025.1). Lineage (NCBI taxonomy): Eukaryota > Viridiplantae > Streptophyta > Magnoliopsida > Myrtales > Combretaceae > Combretum > Combretum micranthum. Next base: position 882,233 of record JAMXBD010000281.1, on the reverse strand, counting down.
ATAATAAATATCTAAAGAAAAAGACGAATAAAAATAAATCAATAAACCAAGTATCAACTTAAAACACTATATTAAAAAACAACTTACAGTTAGTCTTAAATAATAAATAATAGGCTAGTCCAGCAAGTTATAGTTTCTTAACATATATATGAATATGTTTAATTTGACTGTATCTGTAAATGATGTTTCATAATTGGGGTACATGCTATACAACATATATTAAAAGTGTACAAGCTATGTACCCAATAACATAGAACCAATAACAACTATACTTGGAACATGTTTAAGTCTGTTTCAAGGTTGATATGTATAAGATCATTATTATCCATAATGATTGATTTTAATCATTAGAGTTATGGGTACCATCGTGACATCCCTCTACCATCGACGGTTCAACAAGTTTTAATAATATAAAGCAAAAGAAAAGAATAAATATGAACAGACCCAAGATTGTTTATGCCCCAACCAAAAGCTTCTAGAGACCTTCTGATGAAGACTCACCTATGCCGAACTCACCATAACGAGTTCAAGTATTTGGAAGCATGATGACGTAAAACCAAGTTAAGAAACTTTGGGATGGGATCAATTGCTACTATATAAAATTCATGAAGGATAAAGCAAAGCACATTAATTCGACTACGGAAGGAGAAATGAAGCTATTCAACATTGTGAGATGAACTAGTGAAGATCCGAACAACTTCATTATATCGTATGGCACCGAGGAATAACATAATTAAAAGCTAGACCAAAGCTAGCAGCTTTGAACACCAATGCTGCTGGCCTTCATTCAACCAACACCATTGGTCTTCAGTCCAGCACCGCTAGCCTTTATTCCAACGCCATCGGCCTTCAAGTCCTAAGCCACTGGCCTTTAGCTAGTCTATCTCCTCCTGTGATCTTTTATGTTTTATTTTGTGTTATTTGTTCTTTTGGAATCTAAAAAGTCTTTAAATATGGGATGTAGAGGTTTGTTTCAAACATATTACTTTTGATGTTATTGAAATTCTTTAAGAGAAATTCTTCTCTTTGAGTTCTTTCGAGAGCTTGTGAATTCATCAAGAATTTGAAATTCTTGTTGCATTCTTCGTTATACTAAGGTTCTTGGTCGGTATTTCCTATAGGCTCGAGATCTCTATATCAAGATTCTTAGGATTACTCAACTAACGAGTTTAGGTTTTTCCATCAATCCATCCCAAGGTTCGTGGAGTTCTCAGATCTATGGTCACGGTTAATTATACCTTTGATTTTATTCTGAATATTTCATCGGGTCAAGGTTCATAATTTGATTTTTAGAGTCCTGGAATTCACAAAGCCATGCCTAGCACACATCACCTTCCTTATGAAATTCATAGATCCAATGAGCATCATAGTACATTCCATAATCAAATGGTATTGTGTAATTTGATGTTCACTGTGTGTCACAAATATCACTGATGTTTCCATCAATTGCATAATAGCTTATCTCACGATATCAATAAGATTTAACACACCCAAAGAGGCTTCGACAAGCTCCTTCCATGCAAACCATTTTTTGCTTCACAGAATGAATGTACCAAAAACCTCCAAGGGCCTATTTATCATCAAACTTAGTCAAATAATAAATTGTTGATTTAATCATTTTGACGAGAATGAAATGATGGAGATTATTTCATGTTTTAGTATATAGATTACTAGATGATTACAAGTAAAATATTAGATCTATTTAGTAGAGAGATAATAGAATTAAAACACTTATAGCACTAGTAAAAATTCTAATAAGGGATATATGAAGAAGAGGTGAGTCTCACCTATCTTCTCTTGGAAATGTAAGGCAAGAGATAATAGGTGAGATTTATTACTAACTAAGATATAGAGGCAAGTTAGGATATCTAATTGCATATTTTGTTAAAGTTTAGTACTATTCGTCACATTAATATTTGTTTCTTTTATTGCAACTTTACCCTTAATTATGTAAAAGGGCTTATGGCAACATAAACTTTGAGTTTGACAATCTCACTTTTTATTTTTTTAGTGTTATACTCTAAATAATCATGTTTTCATCAATCTACTCTAGATTGCAGCAAATAATCCATTAATGACATTTTATTTATAACATCAACTTGTTGATATTATAGTTCGAATCGATAGCACGTTATTGAGGACAGGGTTAATGTTACTGTGTTGAGAACTCTGAATGAAGTGAAAAACATGGCCCTTATGGCTGATAAGATGTTACAGGAGGGGAATACCAGATATGAGGGGAGTAGTAGAAACTATGGAGTTGAAGGAATGAACAGCAGCAAAATTGAAGCAGAAAAGAATGAAGGGGTAGAGGAGAAGACATGTGGGAATATTGAGAAGAGAGAGGATAAGGCTATAGATAAGAAACCTATTGAGGCTAAGGATACTCAGAAACAAAATAATCCTTATACAAAGCCTATCTTAGGCAAGTGTTACCATTGTAACCAGCTGGGGCATTGATTAAACGAGTATCCTAATAGGAAGAGCATCAATTTTGTTGAGATAGATGAAGAAATTTATTATGAGCCTGATGGAGATGATGAGTACTATGTTGAGAAAAAAGAGAAGGTCGAGTGGACATTTGTCATTAAAAAGCTAATGTTGGCACCCAAGCAGGAGGAAGACACCTAATGACATCAGTTATTTCGCACCAGGTGCACAATTGATGGGAAGGTTTATGACTTGATAGTTGACAGTGGAAGTTGTGAAAACATCATTGGTAGAGAGATTATGAAGCAGTTGAAACTATCAGTGAAACCCTAACCCATACACTGTAGGGTACATTAAAACATCTGAAAAGATTGATGTGAAGGAGAGGTGTAGAATACCATTCTCAATAGGTCAGTACAAGGATGAAATTTATTGCGATATAATAGATATAGATGTTTACCACTTGCTGTTTGGGAGATCATGGCAATATGATGTGAATGCCAATATGTGGGGAAAGAGAATGTGTACAACTTAGAGACAAGAGGTGTGAAGTATACTCTGCTGCCTTTAAAGATAACCACTCATTCTAAAACTGTCAAGGCTGAAGGGTGCTCTTTTTGGACTATCATTCAATCAGAAAAGTGAGATGGAGGAGACTATTTAGAAGCCTAGAGTTGTGCAAGCTCTCATAATGAAATATAAGTCAGGGATGTAGAGCAAAGTAGCTAATGCCAAGAAGAAGAAGAAGAAGAAGAAGAAGAAGTGTATAGATGAGAACTTGGGGATGAGTTCTTTGCAAGTGGAAGAGAATAATGCAGCTCCAGTCAAAGCTTGCATCAAAGCCGCCAGCTTTCAAACGAAGGTCACTGGCGTTTCAACCTAAGTTGCCGGTGTAATGCCGGCCTAGCGATTCTCGCCGAGAGCAATGAATTTCCAATGCTAGCTCCAAAGCCATCAGTTTTCTTCCTTAAGCCGCTAACCTTCAATACCAAAGTTGCTAGCTTTGTGCCGGCCTTTATTTCATGCTTTTTTAATTTAATTGTATTGTATTTTTCTTTTATTGAGACTATAAATAGCCTTTTAGGGTTTTGTTAAAGACAACTCATATTTTTATACACTTGAAACCCTATTGAGAGAATTTTTCCTTGGAGATTGCTTGTTGTGCAATCATTGTATTTGTTTTGGAAATCATTTGGTGACTTGATTTCTGTTCTAACGTATTCACGCTGTGTTAGTAGCAAACAAGCCAAGCGGAGTTGACCGAGCTTGTGAGAGATCAAAGTCTGTTTGTTTGGAAATTAGCAACCTTGAGTTTGAGCCAAACTTTTATCAAGTCTAAAATTTAGGCTCAAGCTAGGTTTATTTAGGTAAATGGGCTTTTTCTCAAGCTTAAAGTTAGCTTATTTAGACAAATGAGCTTATCTATTGAGCTTGAGCTCAGGTAGCCAACAAGCTTAAAGATAATGTAAAATTTAAGAAACTAAATATATAAAAAAAATAAATATATGATTGAACAATGTGTAATACTAAGTTATGTGTATCTATATTATTTTGAAATTATTTTTTTTGGATAAATGAGATTGTTTATTGAGCTTACTTGTGCCTAAGTTGAAGTTTAAGTTTAGATTATTATCATGGGATAAAAGTTCATTAAGTTAAGTTAAATTTAGGTTTATTAACTAAGTTCATTTTATACTTAAAACTAAGTTAAATCAAATTAGTTACTAAACCTATTAATTCACTTAAATCCTTCTTAACTTAATTATTACATATCATCTGTCGTTTATTATTTATCTATTTCATTTCATCTTTCTTTTTTTCTTTTTTAATAAAACTGAGTTGGGGACAAATCACAACCATGATTGGAGTTGTGATTCTAATCACACCCATGATCAAGGAAAAGCAATCAAAGGCGATCACGGGTTGATTTATGATCGTGATTGTCTAAAATTTCCAACTCGAGGCCACTAAAGGTTGTGTCATGCTTGTGATTTGCTCAAATTTGTCAAACTCGAGCCTATAAAGGGCCGTGTCACACCCGTGATTTCCAAAAATTTTAAAAATAGAGTCTCCACATGTTAAATCACACTGATTCAAAAAATTTTAATCACATGCTACTAAAGGTCATGTCATGCTTATGATCATTCTCCTGGGTCGAGCATTCACATTTTTCCTTCGTCTTTTCTTCAAAATTCAACTCCATATACTTAATTTACTTCATACCAAACATAATAAAAGCATTAGACAAGTCAATATTAAGTCCAAACAATTCTAAACATATTTTACTATCATACATAATCAAAATCATTTCATAAATTTTCTATTCTACGCATGCATAACAAACTAAGTTCTTAGCATACAAATTCATACATCCATAGTTTACAAATCTTATCACAAATCCTACTTATATCTAACTTTGTTTTATCATTTACATGCATAAATAACTTTCAAAATAAAGAAAAATAACAAACTTACTTATTTAGCAACTTAAACAAACAAAACTTCCTACTTCCAAACTAAGTTCTTCTTTCTTAGTTGTTGAGCTACTTGAGGCATGATCTACATCTTCTATCCTATTTTGCATCTTCAATCTCTTCCTCAATCTTTTTTAACTTGAGATTTTGAGTTGAATTTGAGAAAGGAAAGAAAAATAAAGAGAAGAAGAAGAAGAGGAAAGTAGAATCAGAAAAGAAGCAAGGAAAAAGAAGAAAAGAAGAAGAAAATTAGGGCAGCCTAAAGTCAAAAAGGGAAAAGAAATTAAAAAATTTCAGATATTCATTTTAAGTATCGAAAATAATTTGAGAATCTATGTAATAAAAATTAATATCTTGAATTAATAATCTAGTTTAGGAGTTCAATTTGTAAGAAATTGACATTTAGTTTGGGTTTAGGTTTAAGAACTGTTATTTTTAAATATGTAGCCGACCTCAACATTTATGGAAATTAAGAAAATAGGATTTTGACTAAGATGGTTAAACTTGAGTCTTTTTAAAATAGAGGTAGCTACACTTAAAAAATTTAACTCACTTGAAAATTAAAAGTAAAAGAAGTTCAAATTGATGATTGAAAGAGATGATGATGCAATTTGATTTGTTAGAATAGATAGCTAAAGCAAATAGACAAAATGAAATTAATATTTGAAATCTCAATTTCAATTAAAACTATCTACTAATTTAATTATCTCAAATTATCCAGTCAAACTCTATTGTTTACTTATTTTGCTTAATTAATTTATTTAAGCTATTTAAATTCAATTTCTAAATTAAGTTTAAATTCAAGTTTATAATTATCTACCTATTATACTACTTAATTAAGTCAATCCTAATTAGATAGACAAGGATTTATGTTGTTTCAATTGTCTAGCATCAAAAACCATGGCAACAACCAAATAGGGACTGGGATTTTTGTCCCATCCATTCCCCCAAATTTATGTGAATCAAATGCCTTTTAGTATGCTCTAAATAATAAAATAAAATAAGATGATTTACTATCACATATTGTCATGAAATTAGCATGTATAATAGATATATTTAACAAAGTTTGTTCATATTAAGAATTCACTTTTTGTTTCATAACTTTATAACATATATAATAATAAATTAACTAAAAATAAACAATAATGTTATATGTAGATGTTAGAATCATTTGGAATGGAATGAATTGAAATAAAATGAATGGATTGAATAAGGGAATGACAAATTCATTCCTATGTTTGGATGTATTCATTGAAAGGAATGGAATGATTGTGTCATATGATTTTTTAAAAATACTTGTCATAATAAATATAGATAATAAATATATATAGGATAAAAATTTAATTAAAAAAATAATTAATATTGGAATTGAATTACTATTACGCTTTTGAGAAGATGAAATCAAATTCCTCATAGAAGCTAGAATCGTTGATTCCAAGAATCGCAACTTCGGCTTTTAAAAATGCTTGTAAAAATTGGGAAAAAAATGGAAGCCAGAATCGCAATTCTATTCCGACATATTTCTATGCACCAAACGTGCCATAAGTTAATTGACATAACACCTACCGACCTAAAAAGAATGATCCTCCAATAAAATAGAAACATCATACGGGAAACATTCATTTGGAAAGTTGACAATGACACTTAATTGGGGATATTAAATGTGATCCTAAGCATTATAAAAGCTCAAACAAAAATTAGATATTTTATTGAATTAAATGTAATGCAATAAATCTTTTTGAAATCCCTTTTTACATAATAACTCATATATATATATATAATATATATATAAAGATGTAAGACCGGTATTCCATACTTAAAAAGAGGTGTGACACCGATGAATTGATGACAACTAAGGAAACACGGATGTGTTCATAAATAGTAGTAATGCTTTAGATCCAACGACAAAGCTTGTCAACGGAGACAAGCAAGACTACTTGTCACTGATGTTCGGAATTGGTGCTTCATTTTAGTTGAAGAAAACCAAGCTGGCAGAAAAATATTCGAAAAAGACCAGTGATGGGTGATATATTGGTTGGCTAAAACTTATTATAATACATATATTCACACATATATAGGAATCTGCATGGGCACGAAGGGCGCGAATTCCGCTCGTCCGTCTCCATTGTTATGGCATATTCCACGTGAAAACTGAAAAAAGTTCTATCATTTTAAAGAGATTTCCCAAATTTTGTTTTATTAGTGTTAATTTGTTTATTGTAATTATTAGTCCTTGAATAATAGATATAACTGTAAATATGACCACATATATGTAAACGCATTTAAGTTTTTTATTTCTGAATTTGTAAAGCATTTTAAAGAATAGTTGATGCCATGAATAATATCTAAACTTTCACAAAATATATAATTAGATACTTAAACTTTAAAACTTTGAAATTGATCAATTTAGTACATATAAAACTTTTCATATACGCCAATAGTACCTTCTTTAAGTTAATTTTATGTATTATATTGATTGATTTCAAAATTTTTTAAGTATTAAGCTGAATAATTCAATAGTTTAGATATCCAATTGCGTATTTTACCTAAATTCAAATACTATTTATGATATTATCTCCTTAAAGAATATGCTTTTAGATCCTACATAACTATTCTGTCCTTAGTCCAAATAATTAAGAAATATTAAAAGTAGCTTTTTATTAAAAAGGTATGATTTCTAGGCTTCTTACTACGTATCTAGAAAATGCTCTTACTTAGCCTGTCCTTATATCCTCTAGATTCCTTCGTTACTTCCTTTGTTGTTGTTGTTTTTTTTTTCCTCACTGCAACTATAATGCATTAATGATATTGTTAAATTAACTAACACATTTGACCAGCTAACAAAATATTTTCAAATTTCTTTTCTTACAATAGGCTTCTATTCTAGGGATAAAGACACTTGAAGTATTTTATTTTCAACTTTTAACAAGTCTTTTTTTTTTTAGCAATTTAGTAATTAAGTTTTAACCTAGTTTCAATTTAATATTTCGTTAACAAAAGTTTAACGGCTATTATACATATATATTGCATTTTGTGTCTATAATTAATATTATTGCATTCTAGTATCTATGTTTTAGTTTCATACAGTTTAGTGACAAATCACTAACTAATTTATACAAAATTGAATTTGACCTTTCTTAATTAAATTATTATTTTCAAAATTGAAAGCAAGTTATTTGTGTTAGTATTTTTAACTATGGATAATTTTTTAATCGGATCTCCAATTTTAGAAGATTCTATAATGTTGGGAAGTTTGTACATTATACTTTTATTTGAAAATAAGATATTGTACACATCCTCTAACTATTTGAACAATGTAAAATTAAAATAGTTATAAGCTGTAAATCAAATGTCATTTGTATTTGAAATGTAATAAATTTTTTTATTCATTGAATAATACACTTCTATATAATAATATTGTGTTAAGTCTCGAATAGCATCCTAATATTGATTTTTTAAATTTGTGTTAAGGGCATTATATGATTTTAAACATATATATGTTGGAAAGTTCATGTTGCTAATTATTTAACAATTGTTAATTCATTTTATTTGTATTTTTGAAAATAAATACTGTTTACGGTTGAATTTGGGTCGGGCTTCCAAACCCAAGTGCAGCCCAATAAGTAGCGTAGTTATAACAACTTTCTCATTGCAACTTAAAAGAGATTCCTTTCTTCTACTCGGATAATTAATCTGGTTAATATAATTTCCTCAATCCGAATATCGAGTGAGGATTTGTTCGAACAATCTTACATGGCCTTTCGAGGATACTACCGAAAATGTTGAATGAAATATTGCAATATAAGAAGATATATTATTCGATAAGTTTGGAAATTCATTTAATATGACCAAATAACACCCGGATTACAAATTAGAACAATTTCGTAATTTTACCTATTCCACGGTATGAACAATTTCGTAGTCTGAAAGGGTTCTTAGAAACAAGAATGAAACAGTAGCTTCTTCTTACAACGTTGTATTGCCAATGCCATAAAAAGGGTAAGTGTTGTTAGTTGCCTTCTCAAGACATGAAAAGTTTGTTCACTAGACTTCTCTAGGGTTTCCACCGCTAAAATATTAAAAAAAGACTTTGGATGGACGAAAGTTATTAATTAATAATTCTTTTAGAGCTTTCCACGTTTGCAACTGAGCCAAACCAACTATGACTGTTTTGGACTTACATGAAGCCTTACGTTGCACTTTAATTAGTTCAGGCTTCAGGCATAAAGGGGGCAATCCATATCTGAGGGAGGTGTTATTCTGGGCAACCTCATTTGAGCTTTGAGAATTCTTCAGATAGCTAGTAGGTACGTGTATTAATTATTAATGCCACTCTCTCTCTCTCTCAATATATATATATATCATTTAGTACCTTATTTGAAACATTACATTAAGAAGGCGAATCTATATAAACATAATGGGAGACGATTTAGGTACTAAGAAAATATAACTATTAAGGACTTAACACTCTTACTATAGCCCTTTACCGTTTCTTGCCAAAATGTTATTCCACATCTTAAATCTCATCTCGATGGTGCAATTATCCTTTATTTATTTATTTTTTTATTTTTTAACAGTGAAAAATCAAAATTTATTTGTATAATAACCATCCATATTTATCAAAGTTTTATTGGTGACTTTGTCTCTGAACTTTAAATGTAAGTAAATATCCAATTTGTCTTTCAAAATTAATGTCCATTTGAGATTTAGGGTATATTTAATTTGCAGAAATGGACTTAAAATAGAATCACAATTCTATCTTCCATTTTGTTTCTCATATTTGGAAACGTTCTTAAAATCTAGATTTACAAATCTAACAACTGACATTTTTTGTTTTAAAAGGAAATTTCATTCCACTCTTAAAAGGTTGGAGTCGCAATTTTATTCTATCCTAACATTAATGTTATTTACTTTAATTAATTTTGTATACAACTACTTATTTGTTATCTATTTTATTGCTAAGATATTTTTTTATAAATACCATTATACATTAATTCTATTCTATTCTTTTGATCCTAAAATATTCCACCAATAATTCCTATGTACTAAGCCACACATTAGGTTTACTCAAAATTGAATCTTCTCTAATGAATCCTCCCAAAATTTGAACTTTCCAACATTAAACAAATAAAAATCTTTTATTAGATTGTTGGTAATATAATTGCCATCATGTGATCACACACACTTAGCACTTTGTTTGGTGATTTTTATGTTTTTATCCTTTGCTTGCAAGAAAGATTGTAGACCGTGTAATTAATTGGAGGAAAATGTTAATACAATCTTCCTCCGGTGTTGAACATAGATTAAAATGATCAAAGATAAATATACAAGGAATCACTTGACAAACTAGAAGGAATGAAAAAAAAAAAATATTAATGACCATGCCATGACACATAGAAACTTGTGAAACATGTTGACATGAGATGAGATACTCCAAGACTGATTTCCACATGCCAAATACCAGGTAAAAGTCGGCTTTTGTTTTCCATCATGAAGAAACTCATCATGTCAATCAAGATGATGAGGCCCAAAAGCCACATGAATACTCTACAAACTCTCATTTCCATCAGGTAGCTATTCGTTTCCTTCTTGGGATGATTTCTTCCACTTTGATATAGCAGCTTTCTTTCTGACTGCACCTGTGATCAAATGTGCTGCCCACTCTTCCTTATAAGCTTCAAAGAACTTCCTACCATATTTAGTAAATATTTTAGAGAAGTCACCAAATGAAAGAGCAAATGCTTCAACTTTTGTCACAGATTGGATGGTTCGTGTTGCAAGTGGGAGTTTTGGCAAGGGGGACTCAAGAGCTTTTTGAAGCAATTCTTCCCCAAGGGAATCATTTTTCTTAAGTTCCTTTGCAGGTTTTCCCTCCATCATGTCATTTTTACAGTGTGCCAAAACACTGCCATGTACTATATGGATCATTTCATAGAAGGGGTATCCCTCCTGGTGAATATTGGTTCTTGCTTGAAAGACCACTGGCTTTGCTAGTTCTCGCAACTCTTTCTTGATTATCGGTTCTAGCTCTTTAAATTGTTTCACCTTCACACATAACCATGACCATAGGGAACATCAATGAAGTTTAGTTGTAAATTTTATATTACAATTAATTGATTTAAAATTTAACCATAATAGATTTTTTGCAATTTATTGGTGAATGTATATTACCTTATAGAACAATTTTTTGCAAAAATGTGGCTTTAGCTTCATCCTTAGATCCAGTGGAATATTGTTGAGCAAACTCTCGAGATTTATTTCATTCACATCTTGCCATTTACGAGTCTGACATATACTTAGTTCTCTCCTCAAATGATGGGGAACATTAGAGTACGGGGACCAATTTTGTAATTCTTCTCTTTTCTCTTTCAATTTCGCCAGTGTAGTAGGCATTTTGGATTGCATGTATGTCTATAAATTGAAGATAATTAGCATGGATTAATATAGGAGACATACTAGGATTTTGTTTTGTTAGATTTACGTCAATCCACAAAACTAAACTATTAAAATGTTAGAAAAGAACCTGTAAATTTCCAATAAGTAGTGCAAATAGAAACAAACCCAGGATGCAAATGAGAATTGCAAAGCATGTGTCCCATATGTATTCGCTGAACTCGAGGTTTTGTGCCATTGAACTGTAATATTTTCATAAGTACGATGTTAATTTCCAAATAAAATTGCACAATTTCATAAGTTTAGGATTTACCTTATATATTTGCAAAATTTCAAGGTTAAGGTAATGTGATGTTATTATTTAAAACTTGCAAAATATAGTTTACAGTGAAAAGTGCAAGCAAGTTGTGCCTAGCTGGACTTTGGGGGATAGCCAAACTAAAGTATAACTAAAATACAAGTGATATGTTCGTTAGTAAGCTACCATCAATTAGTACAACTCAATTCTGCATTAATTTCCCCATGAAAAATCTAAAGCCTGCATATGTTCCCACAAAAATCTAAAGCCCACTATTTCCAACAACATGATCCATGGGACTACAAGGTTAGTATATGATCATGAAAATTTGGAATTGGGATTCTTTCCACAGCATTTAGTACTAAATGCAAAAGAAAATATGTAACGGGAACTTACCTAAGGTTGTGTATGCCCCACCAAAAGCTTCCCGAGAGCTTCTTGATGAAATTCGTGGTTCCAATGAGATTAGAGTTAATTGCATCACTATACATTCCATAGTCAAATGGTGTTGTGACATTTGATGCTGGTTGTACAGCACAAATATCATTAATGAATCCATTGTTTGCATAATTGCCACTCTCACAGTATAAGGAAGATTGAATACACCCTGGGTGACCTCGACAAGCCTCTTCCATACAATCAAACTTTCTCTCCACAGCACGTAAATACCAAAAACCACCCAGGGCCTACATCATTCAAACTCAATACAATAAATATATATTTGCGTTCACAAAGGGATGGGATCATTAGTGGATTATATCAAGATTATTACTTAAACCTTGTGTTTGTTTTCAGTTTTATAGCTAAAGCTTAAAGACAGGGCATCCATATTGAGTTTGAACCATTTCCCACTGGGTTAATAGGGATTTTTTTTAAATGGAGAAGGAAGATATATCAAAAACCAAAAATTGACGTCGTTTGGTACTGGGAATTGGATCTACGGTTAAAACAAATATTCCCTAAAATTGAAACATAAATATAACTCTGTTATGATTATATGAATCTCATTTAAGTTCTATGTAGTTGTTTTCCTTTATTCATCCCCATATCTATATATGATTACAGTCGACAAGACCTAATCCTTACGAATCGATAAAATACACGTATTTCCTGCCCCTCTTTTTATAAAGTTATAGTTCTCAATTAGTCATACACAACTCTACGATGTGATCATCCTCAAATGAATATTATTATATTATAACTTTTGCTATCAGCTATGAGATATTGCCATTGTACCAAACTAAATAACTTACATGACTTGCGAGAACAAAGAGAAGGAGATTAAAGGCAGCTCCTATCCATGTATATATGTCGGAACTCGTAGTTACAGCTACATATGTTGGACAGATTCGAAAAATCCGAGGAACAAACTGGCAAATCACTCCAAACTTGAGCCATGTCTTTAAATGGGATTGCAAGCCCACTGCTAATACCACCACCTAATGCAAATATACTATAAATTTTAATCAAAATTCAATTGTTAAAAAAAAAAAAAAAGGAATAATTTGGCACATAATACAATATGCATCATCATATAGTTATTTGATGACCAATATATGATTAATAATACTAAACAATCAAGAAGAGTACTCCTATCTCAAGGAGATATTAAATTTAAATATGAAAGCTAAAAACAAAAGATATGATTATAGATTTGAATTTTTAGAAGTGTTACATTTGATTCCAATCTACTCAATTTTTTTCTCGAGAGAGCTTAATAACGAAAAGGTTTCAAATATAAGAATGAAATTGTACATATATCTAAAATATATAGTATCAATTTTAGCACATTTATATAAAACAAAGAGTTTCAAAGTGATAATACACCATTAATTAGTGCATTAATTTCAATTATACTGTTAGAAATAGCTAGGAAGGTTAGATATACCACAAACCTGGGGGAGAGGTAGAATGGCCAAAATAGCAATTGCACGAGCTGGTACGCTTGATCTTCCTTCAGGCGATGAAATCTTGCAACTTTTGAACCACTTCAAGAAATTTAGAAATCTATCAATACGTGTAAGTGGTTTTTTCATTGGCTGCTTGACTTTCGAGTGTTGACTTTTACGAGGACGACTTTCATTGGCAGAAAAAAGTGTACAATTCCTAAGTGTTTTTAACAAGTTTCGAATCCGATCCCCACATGTAACCGGTTTTTTTCTCGCAACCTTATTTTTCGAAAATTGAGTTTTGATATGGCAGCTTTTAGACCACCATGACCAGTCATGAAGTATGTCCACGAACGTACGGAATATAACTGCTGCAATTATTAGGGTCTTGTCTAACCCAATACAAGCTAAATTGTGTTTCATCATCGGAATATAGAAGAATAAGGGATCAAGAGTAACCGCTATGAGGCCTAACAGCAATAGGAACTCCTCAGAACAAGCCACCTTAATTACGAAGTCCTTTACAGACATCGATTTATTCTCCAATTTATGATCTTTCGCGTCTGTTCCATCATCATCCCTTGGTTTTATTCCTTCATCATCTGGAATGCTGAAAAATGAAAAGGTTGGCATTAGTTAGTCGTTATCATCTGGTGCGTATATTAGAAGACTGATTCTTTTATTGTACTATGGAAAAGTAAAGTTTCATAAGGAATGAAAGATGAAGAAAACCAACTCCACGATTTGCTCTGGATTGACAACAACACCATCTTCAACGTTGGTCATTTTCTATGTTGAGTCGCTCTCGCTCCTACTTACGCTTGGCGAGATACGAAATGTGTCCTTAGAACCTTCTTCCTGAACCACAAAGAAGCTTGCTGGGAGACATATATATATATCATATATCATATCACTACTAGAAAAATAGGATTTTAAGACAAGAATATAAAATGCTATTGTAAAAATCATTTTTGCTGATTTCATTTGTAAAAACATAACTTATTTTACTAGTTTTTCGTTGCTGAATCTCTATAATTCTTTTTTTATAGTATATATTGGTCAGAATGATGAAGTTCACAATATGGTGTTTCCTAAACCTCTAAGAAATCAGTAGTTAGTTGACTGACATTGCAGGTGTGAATATGAATTAGTGGACTTTGATCTTTCTGGTCTTTTTTAAGGTATTTCATGAGGAATGCCCTAAATTATTGAGTCTAGTTAACAAAGTATTAAATCTGTAAAATAATTGAGACACATGAATCATGTACACATAGTCGCATACGACATTGTTAGTTGGAACAAATATTAAATGCATGAGCAGAACCATGTAATTTTTTAGTCGATTGTTATTTTAAAGTGTTCGCACGGTTTTCTAAGTCCTTCCTAGTCCACTAACACGTAATAAATAATGACTACTACAGTGAAATCCGAAATAATCGGTGAATTCAACCGAATTAAATTGAATATTTGAGATTAGTTTCTCTCTTTAATGGGTTCAGCTCATATAATTCCGATCCGATTTGCATAATCAAGATAAAAAATTTATACCAAACCTAAGCTTGAATTTTCTTTTTCATCCTACTTTGGTTTTTGGTCTACATGATTCAATTTAACCTTAAATTTACGATTTGATTTGCATTGTCAAACCGAAGAGCCAAATCATATATACCTGGGCATATGCCTAGAAGTCAAATTGTCATAATATCTAATTAGTCGTTATATTCAACAATAAAAAAGGGAGGCCTTACTAACAAACAAACTACTGATTCATATAAATAAAATAATTCATATCAGAAACTAAAGTTCTACTAACATGAAGTAGCAGAAGACATAATCATGGAATACTTAGACAAGCGAGACATATCGAAGAACAAGTAAGCAAAAAAACAGGGCTTAAATCGAAGGCCGCCAACTTAGGATTGAAGGCCGCGGCATTGAACCAAAGAAGAATACCCAAATTGTATCACGGTTCAAATTACGACCGTGGAGTTTTGTAGAAGGCAACACTAAAACTAAATGCTGCTGGCGTATATCACTAAGCCGCTGGTGTACAAAGTCGAAGGCTACTTGCTTACGTTCACAGTTTTATGTTCCGTACAATTTTTAATTTATTTGTATTGTTGAGACTATAAATAGCATGATTTAGTGTCTTTAAAGAAACAACTAATATTTTTATATCAAAAACCTTATTTTGAGAGCTTTTTCTCAGTAAAATTGCAATCTTTACAATCTTTGATTCATTGAAATCATCTGGTGCAATTAATTTTTGTTGTTTATGCTTTCACACTACGTCAGGATGGTATTCGAGCACGGTAACTTACTGTGAATATGTTAGCTGACAATGGTGTTGACTGCAATTGTATTCTTGATGGTGCTCAAGATACGAGAGTTTGAGGGACTGAGGTTCCTAGGGTACTAATCAAGGGCATAAATAAGAAAATCCGACATTTAGAAGAGCATTTTGAAGATGTAATTAAGCGTTTTGATGCGATGGCAGTAGATACCAATAAAGATAGACATATTGATGGGAAAGGACTAAAGGCAAGGAATGCCTCCAACGGTCCAGTCAATCTTCTTGTAACTGCTTATCAAAGGATAGAGATTTGTGATGAAGAATCCAAGGAAGAGGATAAAGTTTTATATAATTAGAGATAGCTACGGAGAAGAGGTAGTGATGGTGGTTGTAGATACCAGAGGAATTATTATAGTTACGATCAGGGTAATGGTGGAGATTTCTGCTTAAAGGTAGATATTTCATGTTTTAATGACAATTTAAATATAGGAGAATTCTTAGATTAGTTGGTTGAAGTAGATCGATTTTCGACTATATGGAAATACCAGAGGAGTGTAGGGTAAGGTTAGTTGCTTGCATGTTGAAAGTAGGAGCCTCTGCTTGATGTACGAGATTGATGAACATGAGGCAGAGAGAGGGAAGACAACCTGTGTGGACATGGATCCATATAAAACAGTTGTTACAATGAGATTTTCTACCACCCAACTATGAACAAATCCTTTTCCAGTAGTACCAACGATGTCTTCAAGGCTAATGATGTATTCTTGATTGTACGACTGAGTTCATGAGATTCTCTGAGCAGAATGATTTGAGGGAAAGCAAAGGTCAACAGGTGGCTAGATATGTGAATGGGTTAAAGTTGCAAATTAGGGAAAAAAATTGGGGTGAATGTATTGATGAGTTTGAATGAGACGAAAAATATGGCGCTTATGGTTGAGATGATGTTACCGGATAATAGTAGCCGCTTTGATGGGGGAAGTGGAAGATATAGAGTTGAGGGGACGAGAAGTAGCAAATCCATGACAAAAAAAAAAAAAATAATAATAAAGTTTATGGGGAGAAACATAATGTGAGTGGTGAAAAGAGAGGTGATAAAGCTGCTGGTAAGAAACCCATCGAGGTTAAGGATGCTCAGAGGCAAAGCAATCCCTATGCTAAGCTTATTTTGAGTAAGTGCTATAAATGTAATAAATCGGGTCACCGGTCAAATGAATGCCCTAATAGGAGAGGCATAATCATTGTGGAGAGAGATAAGGAGATCTATTGTGAACCTGATGGTAGATGATGAGTATTATGAGGTTGACAAGGAGGAGGTTGAGCAGACTTATGTGATTAAGAGGATAATGTTAACGCCTAAGCAGGAGGAATACACTTAGTGACATCAATTGTTTCGTACTAGGTGTACATTAAATGGGAAGGTGTTTGACATTATTGATAGTGGAAGCTATGAAAACATCATTGGAAGGGAAGTGGTGAAGCAATTGGGTTTACTTGTGGGAAAATATCCAAATCCATGTGCCATTGGATGGATTGAGGCAGCTGAGAGGATTGGGGTGAAGGAGAGATGTAGAGTGCCTTTTTCTATAGGCAAGTATCATGATGATGTCTACTATGACATTGTAAACATGGATACCTATCACTTGTTATTTGGGAGACTAGCAATTTGATGTGAATGCACAGCATGAAGGGAAGGAAAATGTGTACACGTTGGAGAGAGGGGGTGTGAGGCATACTTTGCTGCCCTTAAAGGTAGAAAATCATCCTAAGACCGCTAAGGTGGAGGGAGGCTCTTTTCTTACCATTACACTCACAGAAAAAGAGATGGAGGAGGCTGTGAAGGAGTCCAGAGTGGTTCACACACTTGTAGTGAAACAAATGATGATAGTGGATGAAAAGTGAGTAGTGAAGTGCATGAGGGTATAAAAGATGTATTAGAGGAATTTTAGGATATGTTGTGAGATGATTTACTTGAGGGGTTACCACCCATTAGGGATATTCAACACTAGATTGATTTTGTGCCTAGGGTGAGTGCCTAGTTTACCTCACTACATGATGAGCCCTAAGTAGATAGAGATCTTACAAGAAAAAGTCCAAGAGTTATTGTAGAAAGGGTTTTTCTAAGACAGTATGAGTCTTTGTTGTGTGCTTGCTCTATTAACTCCAAAGAAAGATGGTAGCTGGAGAATGTGTGTTGACAACAGGGCTATCAACAAAATAACGATTGGTTATAAATTTCCAATTTCTCACCTGTAAGACATGTTAGACAAGTTGAGTAGGGTAGTAGTGTTTTCCAAGGTTGACTTGAGGAGTGGCTACAACTAGATCCGAATCAAGCTTGGGGATGAGTAGAAGACTGCGTTAAAGACGAAGGATGGCTGTATGAGTGGTTAGTGATGCCATTTGGTCTTAGCAATGCGCTCAGCACTTTCACACGTGTTATGAACTAGGTATTGAAACCATTTATTTGCAGATTTGTTGTAGTCTACTTTGATGACATATTAGTGTATAGCAAATCTGAGGATGAGCATATAGATCATTTAAGGAGTGTACTGACTATGCTGAAAGAGAATAAATTGTATGTTGATCTAAAGAAGTGCATTTTTACGCCAAAAAGACTTTTTTTTTTTTGGGATTTGTTGTGAGTAATGAAGGAATTACTGTTGATAATGAGAAGTTGAGAGCTATTAGAGAATGGCCTATTTCAAAGGCAGTGACTGAGTTGAGGAGTTTTCTAGGGTTAGTTAGTTTCTATAAGAGGTTCATCAGATGCTTCAGTACTGTTGCTACTCCATTAACTGAGTGTCTGAAGAAGGGAAAGTTTCAACGGCAAGATGATGCTGAGACTAATTCCACCATATTAAAAGAGAAACTATTTCCTGATTTTGATTAACTCTTTGAAGTTAATTATGATGCCAGTAGAGAGGGAATTAGTGTTGTGTTATCTCAAGAAAAGAGGCCAATTGCTTATTATAGTGAGAACTTATGTGAAGCTAAGAGGAGATGGTCGACTTATGATAAAGAATTCTACTCTGTAGTGAGAGCACTAAGAGTATAGGAGCATTACTTGGTAGGGAAGGAATTTATTCCGTATTGTGATTGTAGAGCTTTAAAACATCTGAGTAGTCAGACGAGGATCAGTAAGGATATGCATATGCTAAGTGGATCCAATTTTTGTAGAGATTTCCATTTAAGCTGATGCATAAATCTAGAGTACAGAATAAGATAGCTTATGTCTTGAGTAGGAGGGCTGATTTGTTAGTCACCTTGAGCATTGAGTTCGTGGGGTTTGAATAGTTGGAGTTGTATGCAGATGATGTCTACTTCAGTGATATATGTTAAAAGTGTACTACAAAAGAACCTTGTGGTAATTATCACATCTTTGAGGGTTACTTGGTGAAAGGGAATCAGTTGTGTATTCCTCAGTCGTCTCTGAAGGAGAAGTTGATTAGAGACTTGCATGGATGAGGATTAATAGGGCATTCGGGGTGGAATAAGACTATTGTTGTAGTGGCTGATAGGTATTATTGGCCTCAGATGAGGAGGGATGTCAGTAAGATTGTCGAGAGGTGTTATATTTGTTAGACTTCTAAGGGGCAATCTCAGAATGTTTGCATGTACACTCCATTGCTAATGCCTAAGGATATTTGCGAGGACCTATCACTAGACTTTGTTCTAGGTTTTACTCATACCTAACGAGGTGATGACTCAGTTTTTATAGCTGTTGACAGGTTCTCTAAGATGGCTCATTTTATTCCTTGTAGGAAGACTGTAGATGCTCAAGCCATTGCTAAGTTGTTTTTCAGAGAGGTAGTATATCTATATGGAGTTCCTAAATCTATCACAACAAACAAGGATAGCAAGTTCCTTAGCTATTTCTGAAAGACACTCTGGTACATGTTCGATTCATGACTAAATTACATAAGTATAACTCCCCTTCAGATTGACGGGCAGATAGAGGTGACCAATAGGACACTTGGAAATCTAATCCAGAGTATATGTGGAGAAAAGCCAAAGTAGTGGGATATTGCTCTAGCTTAAGCTGAATTTTCCTACAATAGTTCTGTTCACAAAACAATAGGGCAGTCTCCATTTTCTTTGTTATATACCAAGGTTCCACAACATGCCCTAGACTTGATCAAGCTTCCTAAGGGTTCTGAATATATTGTAGTAGCAAAGAATCTAGCATAGACTTGGTAGAATAAGATATCTAAGGTTCGAAAGAAGATAAAATAGTCTAATGCCAAGTATAAGGCAGCAGTAGATAGGCATCACAGAAAAGTAGTATTCTTAGTGGGTGATCAAGTGATGGTGTTTCTGCAAAATAAGTGATTTCCAGTTGGGAAATATAACAAGCTACAACCAAAGAAATATAGTCCATACCAGGTTATGTAGAAGATCAATGACAATGCCTATGTAATTGGGCTTAGAGTATTTCGAAGACATTCAATGTTGCTAATTTATCTCCATTTCACCAGACAATTCACTATTGTATCCAGATGAGAACTTGGGATCGAGTTCTTTACAGATGGGAGATAATGATGTAGTAGATGACATAGCCATGGAATATTTAGAAAAGTGAGACATATCTAAGAAAGGGTGAGCAAATAAGCAAGACATAAACTGAAGGCCAGTAGTGCGAGATTAAAGGCCGCAGGCCTTGAGTTGGCGTTGAATCAAAGAAGAATGCGTAGATTGTATCACGGTTCAAATCATGGCCGTGGAGTTTTGTAGAAGGCAACGCCGACACTAAACACCACCAACGTATATTACTAAGCCACCGTCATACAGAGTCAAACGCTGCCAGCTTATATTCACAGTTTATGTTCCATATGAGTTTTAATTTATTTGTATTGTCGAGACTATCAATAGTGTGTTTTAGGGTTTTTAAAGAAACAACTCATATTTTTATATTGAAAACCTTATTTTGAGAGCTTTTTCTTAGTAAAGTTGCAACCTTTGCAATCTTTGATTGATTGAAAGCATCCGATGTGATTGATTTATGTTATTTACGCTTTCACGTTGTGTTATAACACAACATAAGCTTTTCCTTTTCTTATCGATATAATTAACCAAATGTCATCTCCATAACCATAACCCCTTAAACTTGAATGAATTAATGCCTTCATTTCTTTAATGTAGATTAATTACAATTTCATCATGCGGATGGAAAAAGACCTATACAATATAGCTACCCTACATGTCATAATCTACAGGACTAAGTGAAACACTTAATGATATGACATCTATACTAACAGAGGGGACCTCCGCTTAATTTTACTAGTACTGTCATTCTACATGACAACTAAGGACGGAACCAAAGAAGGCCCATAGGGCCCTAACTCTTCTCATGTGGAGAAAAATTAAATTATTATAATATACTTAAATATGATTAAAAAAATATATTATATTCATATTTACAATAAAATAAGTTTGGTCTGCCTGTCATGTGGTTCCGTGTCCATCCCTAATGACAACCATCTCTCTTCATATGTTTATCTATGCTTCTATAATTTGTTTTATTAGTAACAATATTTGAGATTTTTAGTCCATCTTACTTTAGAAAAAAAAAAAAAAAGCATTGCACGAAAGAATTTTAAATAAATTATTTTTCCATGTATGAAAAATTATCATCAATATTTTTCATATATGTATACTTATAAAACATACATATATATACTTAAACTTATAAAACATACATACATACGTATGTGTGTGTGTCTATATATATAATGCTTCCTAAAATACAAACATTCATATCTATATGTATGTATATAGATAATCATACACAATTAGTCATAAGTAAATCTACAAATAACATATATTTATATATATATATATATATCCATATAGATAAGAATATACAACCATTCCAAGTCGTTTTAATATTTAATGTGTGTAATTTATACTTCTTACATCACACAAAGTACAAATGGAAAATGATTATATTCTTATAATTTATGACTTTGTCATAATATAATTATGCTTATTATATAAATCCAACAATTATCTGTTATAAATTATAAGCACATAATTATTTTCAATTCCCAGTAAAGTATTATTCTTTTTTTTTTTTTGCTGACCAATAAAGTATTATTCAAATCGGCCGTTTTTTTTTTAACTATGCTTTTGAACACTTTCCATAAAATACACCTTTTAAATTATTAAATTTATTTCACACCCATGACAAAGAGGTACTAGGAAATATATAATGAATATCAATCATACACGCGCAGTGTATATCAAGAATTAATTACAAGGCATTTATTTCCATTAAGTCTTCCACAACACATTAAACTTCCCATGCTAAAGTCTAACTAGAATCAAGATGATGAGAACTTAGGAGTGACATCAAAGTTGTGCAAGCTCTTTTTTCTATTAACTATTTGTTCCTCAACGGGAATGCTTTTCCCACCTCTTAATAGCATTGTACTTCCTTAGCGCAGACCTAATCGTATTTTTAGCCCATACAACTTTATAAGGATCAAGGTGCCTTCCATATTTGGTAAATGTTACAGTGAAGTCATCAAATGTGAGAGCAAATGCTTCAACTTTTGTCACGGCTTGAATGGTTTTTGTTGCAAGGGGGAGTTTTGGTAAGCGGGACTTAAGAGCTCTTAGAAGCAGTGCTTCTCCAAAGAAATCATCTTTCTTAAGTTCCTTTGCAGGCATTCCCTCCTTCACATCATTGTTATTATACGCCATAAGTTGACCTTGTACTATGTAGATCATTTCATAAATGGGATATCCCTCTTGATGAATATTGGTTCTTTCTTGAAATACTACAGGTCTAGCTCGTTCTCGCAATTCTTTCTTGATCTTCTCATCTAACTTCTCAAATTCTTCCACCTTAGACATATGTAAAGATGTTAGAGCTTGTTAACAAAGTCCTACAAATAATTTTAGGGTTAATGTTATGAATGGTACTTGAACATAAGTATAATATGCAATTATATACTTAAACTTTGAAATTAATTAATTTAGCATCTAACCTTTAAACTGTTAATTTAATATTGGAAAGACTTTGATAGAAGTACTATCAGTATGCACAAAATGTTCTTTTAAGTATTAAATTCATCAATTTTAAAGTTTAAGTAACTATATGATATTTTATTAAAGTTCAGGCATAGTTCGCAACACTAACTCATAATTTTATAAGGATGTAACCATGATGGGATACTATTTTTAAATCCACATACATTTGATATAGTGTCTTTTTCACTTTCTTTTGCCATTATAATGGGAGAGAATTCAAACTTGTTATGTCTCACTTGAATAACCATGGTAACTAAGCTAAAAGCCCCTATAGTTAGTTTTTATATATTAGTCAAAAGAGTCTACCTTATTGAATAATCCATTGCAAAAATGTGGCCTTAGCTCCTTCTTTAGCTTCCATGGAATATTGTTAAACAAGCTCAAAACATTAACTTCACTGACTTTTTGCCACTTCGGATCTTTACACATGATGACTTCTTTCTTCAAACGCCTAGGAAGACTACCAAATGGAGCCCATTTATGTAATTCTTCTTTTCTCAGTTCCCTTCTCTCTTCCATTTTTGCTAATCTAGTTGGCATTTTGGACTGCAAGTACATCTAAAAGTACGAAAACAAGAAGCATGGATTATACAGGAAATATATCGAGTTCTCTTTTATAGAATATGAAAAAACGATCCATAGAGCCAAATTATTAAAATTTAGTAAACAAACCTGTAAATTTCCAATAAGTAGAGCAAATAGAACCAAGCCAAGTATGCAAATGAGAATGGCAAAGCATGTGTCCCATATGTAGTCACTGTAGTCGAGGTTTTGCGCCATTGAGCTACAAATATTTATTTAGCAGCAAGTTTATTATTTTAGTTCATACACACACACACACAGATATATATTGAAAAATAACAGTTGGCCAATACGAAAATAACTTTGAAGTATGGACTTAAAAATTATATATTTTAAATTTAAGGAAAAATGTAAACAGCTTCCCTTAACTCTAATATCAATATGGATACATTTTATAAGCTTTTAAATGTTGTAAATTATATACCCTGTGAACTTCGACAAATTATCGTATAATCCCCAAAATTTTAAAATGACTTTTCAAACTTTGATCATAGCATGTAAACATCCATCAAACTTATCAAATGTGTTTAAATTACCTGAGCTTTAATCTTAGTGGATTTTCATTAAACTAAAAATAAAAAAAATTAAATGTTCTTAGTGTTGCTAGTCTATCAAAAGTTTTTATGGTTCTTTACAATATTTAAAGGATCAAGGGTTATATTATCCATAAGTGTTTAGGAGATTATGTGCAATTCCTTCTTAATGTTATTAGAAAAAAGTTATGACTGGAAATTAGTTATAAATATGCTTATCCCATGCATGAGTAGGTATGCTTAGGTTGGGAAGGGTTAATACTTGGGGAAAAACTTGGGTCGTGTAAAACGACTTTTAGAGAAGATGCAGGATCCAATGATGGATCTTGTATAAAAGTTATAGGTTTGTTTGAAAGGTGATAGGTGTGATAGGTCGAAAAAAAGTGATTAGCGTGGTAGGTTACATAGAAAAGTTGAAGGTTGTAGGTCGAAAAAGTAGTAAGTGTGGTAGGTCGACAACTTGACTCAAGTAGGTCTCGTTATACTTGGTATCTTTCTTTGTTACATGCAAATTCCAAGAATCTAGAATCGGATCCCATTATCATATGAACCCGCACTGACTCCATATCCATTAAAATTCAAAAGTTTCAGTACAACATCCCTATAAAATTTTTGAGACCAAAAAGATATCTATCCACCATAATACCAGATTATTCTTTTTATGTTAGTATATAACTGCATTTTTTTTTTATAGTCGATTTATTGTATAACTTGACAGGTTAAGAAAACTCACAACAGCTAAGTAATCAGCCAAAAAATCTAAGAATTCTCTGTAGTTTTGATTTTTGATAGTTAAGGGCTGTTACTGCTCTAAATTACCCACAAATCTTTTATTTTTTCGTATCAGCATAAACTATTTTTCTTTTTTTCTAGAACGTGTAGTTTAATATAAAAGCTTTTGGATTTTAAGAAGTGATTCATAAACCCTATATATAACAGTGCACTTAAAGCTCCAAACATTAAATAAAAAAGAAACAGCTCTACAAAACGTCTTAAAAAATTATAGAATACTCATCACTCATTTGGAGTTCCATCTACAAACTTGTAGTATTTTATTGTACCTAGCTCAATAAAGCGTAGAACTTAAGCATACCTTTAGAAAAAAATTTTACTTTATAAATGACAAAATTGAAAATGTCTCAGGACTTCTGACGACCTTTTTGCTTTTATATAATGTAATCGTTGATACTCTAGTAAAAATAATATTGCTCATAACTAAGAATAATTAGACCAAAAGTAAATATAATGAATTTGTAACGCTCTAGCTAAAACTAGTAAAGAGACATATCAATAGCCATCAGTGGGGATTTTTTAAATCACTTGAGTAAAAGTTTTCAATTGATTTTAACACAGTATTCGCTATATAATCCTATAAACTACTACAAATTTTCTTCCAAAATCCATGCGGGATTACATATATATATATGGGGTATGCAATGTCCTATCACAATATCTCACAATTGAGCCTAGTTCTTCTTTCTCTCTCTTTTTTTTTTTTTTTTTTTTTAATTTATGATATCATCAACTAGATAAGCGATCAACACTAATACCATTTGTAATGTCCTAAGTAGGCAATAGTCATGCTTGCAGAAATTATTGGATCTTTTCCAACCATTAGCTTGAAAATTTTCCAACTAGTCTGTATATAGTATTCACAATCTAATATTATACCGATTTCCTCCCACAATTCACATGAGACTACATACAAAGAACATTTAATTAATAAATTACAAAATATGGATTTCGAATTGTATTAGGGATGAGATACAGGTAACTATGATATACTTTAAGACAATGGGATTATAGGTTACACCTGGGTAACTTGATCTTCTTTATATTTACTAAAGTTAAATGTATATATTAGCAGTTATGTATAAGTAGGGGTATATGGTAAACAATATATATATGTGTGTGTATGTATATTGATTATTATAAAATCTCCAAAGGGTTTTAAGTGCAATACAGTTTTGGATATTTACGGTATGTTTGATTCACTGAATAAAATAAGGCTAAAAAGGAATAGTAATTCTTTATTTTATAGTTAATGGTATTTTCATAACAAAACATACTTTATGGTCGAAAATAGTCATTCTTCTAATAAAGAAAAGGAATAAGAATTCATTATCTATTCCAGATCACATCAAATAGATATTCTTCTGATAGAATTTTTCGCAAACTAAATAAAGAAATAGATATTCCATAAAAACTAAGCTGAAATACTGATTCTATTCTATTCAACCAAACATAGTGTCAAGGTTAGCACAAGTATCCTATGGTGTGAAGGAAAAACTTTTCAACAATAATAAAAAAGAAAGAAATATGAACTAACCTAAGATTGCGTATCCCCCACCAAAAGCCATGGGCGAGCTTATTGATGAAATCCTTGGATGCAATGAGATTTGAGTGAATTGCATCACTGTACATTCCGTAGTCAAATGGTGTTGTGGTATTTGATGTGGGTTGTGCAACGCAAATGTCATTAATGAATCCATTGTTAGCATAATTGCCATTCTTACAATATAAGGAAGATTCTGTGCACCCTGAATGCCCTCGACAAGCTTCTTTCATACAATCCAGTTTTCGCTCCACAGCACGTAGATACCAAAACCCCCCAAGTGCCTATTAAGTATAACAATAAAATTTATCGAATAGTTGAAGTGTTTTTCTCACATTCACAAGAGAAACCATTTCCAATCAATATATGAATGTGCAAGTTGAGTTTTCTAGTATAAATATTATGGATGATATAATATATCACATAAATATATTCGCTTGTCGATCATGATTGATCAAGTGTTGAAGTTTCGCTGTTGAAGAAAAAGATTATTTTTCCATTTCCATCAATATTTGAGAATACTAGAAGAACAAATCATAAGAACCAATTATGAACATGTGGTATATGTATGTGAGAGTGGGCATTTGAAAATAGGGCAAATGTAAAATTTGGTACTTAAACTATATACGTAACTTCTACTTGGTATTTGAAGTGATCAATTTAATATATAATTAAACTTTTCGTGGCTATTCTTATTATCATACTAATATTATTTACTTTATTTACTAATATGAAAGAGACAGCTTATCATTTTTTTTATAACCTTTCCTAGCACCATGTAATATTGATAGGATATTTTTCCCACATTTATAAACAAAACAAACGGTGTTAAGAAGGTATTAAGAATACTCACAAAAAGTTTCATTGAATCTTGATTTGATAACTTCAATTATTGAATTGAAATTTTACAAAAACTTCAGTGCTAAATTTGACAATTTTACGTGAATATAAATGGAGAAGTTTACCCATCTCCAACTATTATTTATATATTGGAAAAAAAAAAGTATTATTAATATGTTCGCAATGAATATGCCTTACATATATTACGTCAGTCTACATACATGCATACATACATAGTGATTTTCTTTCTCATCTTTTGGGTTCATGTTTAAAAACATGCCACTATAGAAGGGATGAAAACTTCCTTTTCCATATATCCGGTCATTTGTGTGTGTATGTGTTTTTTTTTTTTTTTAAGGCATTGGTTAACGTTTCTAGGGAACTGTATAAAATATATTTATGACTTTTTCCATTATAAGCATAGGTGACACTAAAATTTCATCCTCAACCGAATCCATTACTAGTTATTCTTTACTATTTGACCTACGAAAATATATTATTACTTACATGACTGGTGAGAACAAAGAGAAGAAGATTAAAAGCAGCTCCAATCCACTCGTATAATTCAGAATTTGTAGTCGCAACTACGTATGTTGGACAGGTACGAAAGATTCGTGGAATAAATTGGCATATCACCCCAAATTTGAGCCATGTCCTTAAATGAGATTGCAAGTGTACTGCTAATACCACCACCTGCGGCAACAATGGTATAAAGTGGGATTAAATTAACAAAAGACTAAGTCAAATTTTAGTATAATCTAATATCCATCTTATATCGTATTTATGTAAAGATCAATATGATGCATATATATATGCATGTATCTATACATAATTAATTGAAATCGATAATAATCTGTTAATTCAAGATTTTAATCTAGTTGGATATTTGTCTTTTCTTAAAATTTCAATACTCTCTCTCTCTCCCTCCCTCCCTTCCTACCATTGATCACAATAAATGTAGATTCGTTAATATAGATTTCATATCTGACTTTTTTTTTCCCCTTTTCTATTATTCTACTACTCACCATTATTGTTATAATATTTTCACTACCATAATTTTATGTTTGCATATGTATTTCATTTAAAAATTTTGGAGAGTGAGTATATATTATATTGTCAGTATAGAATAAATGATTCTTTCCTCATGCGTATGTTTTTTTTTTCTTTTTTCTTTTTTACTATTTACACAGCTTATATGAGATTATGTTATTCCTATTAGGAGATTTATTTCACCCATTAGTTGTATCCTCGGTGCATTCCAACTTATGAAAAGTTGTGTTCGTTCATACAGCTGGCTAAACCCGTTGTTTGTCATTTTCCTTAAATCTATCATTTTGGTCGATATAATTGTTTCATTTAACGAAATTCACGATCACCCCCACCCCCACCCCCAAATAGAAAGAAAAAAAAAAAAAAAAAGAAATAAAACACACACACACACAAAGAAAAGAACAAAAAAGATGAATTTCATTTACCATATAGAAAGTTAATATATCTCACATAGTGATTATCCAATCTATCCATTAACAAATACAACATAGTATATGTAACGTTTGGTTGCAAAAACTGAACAAGATAAGAATAATTGAATAATACAGTAAAAAAAGTACTAGATGGTACAATTCTCTTATATTATGTTTGATATGTATTATACTAAGTAGTACTGGACAAAATTCTTATTAAAATATTTTATTTTTATCCAATTTCAATATTTTTAAAAAATTATGTTTTGTCGAGCTCCGTGGAGAGAGTTTTGTCCAGTCGCAAATATTATAAATTAGACATGGTTTAATGATATTTATCCAGTATAGTATTATGAAAAATTATACAACTAAATGCTACCTATATGAAATCTCGTACATAAGAATTGGAAACAAAAAGAAAACAAAAGCTTAAAGAAAAAACCCACTTATTAAACAGTACCACTAAATTAATATCAATTTCATTGTTACAATGTTTGAATTACCTATATCTACAAAAGTGGACATAAGGTGGTGAAAATGTAATGGCGATGATTGTGATATTATGAATGTGGAAAAATAACAATTATTATAATTGTCACGAGTAAATATAAAAGTATTAAGATCTTTAGTGATGGATCTTTAGATTTATGGTGGTTAAGGAAAGAAATTTAGAAAAAGAGACTGACAGGTTTGGAAAAATGGAATTTTGAGAGGAGAGAAGGAATATTCTGTTTATTAAGCAAGAAAAGAATAGCAAATGCTCATTGCATACCAACTGAGTTAATTTATATTAGTAGAGTTCGACGGTATGGAAAAGAAGTCATTTAGGCATAATAATGAAATTGTATTTGTATCCGGAATTTATAGTAGATATAGCTTTTAATAGGGTCACTGTAAAAAAAAAAAAAAAAAAAAAAAAGGGTTTTAAAGACAAAATTTATGTCTCCAAATGTAAATATATGTTACAAAAATCGTTTTTGATTATATTTATAAAGATATAAGTTATTTTATTAATTTTTTATTACGGGATTTCTATCTCTAAATATCAATTTTCTTATAATGATAATTATAGCAACAAATTTTTTAAATTAAATAACTTTAAATTAAACATATATATATATAACACACACACAAATTACTGATGTTATTACAAGCGATGTCATTCAACATGTACTTAAATTCAGTGGCTAGAAATAGGGAGAATAAATAATGCATACCTGAGGGAGAGGTAAAGATGCTATTATTGCCATTGCACGAGCTTCCCCACTTGACCTTCCATTAGGAGATAAAATTTTACAATTTCTAAACCACGTTAAGATGGTTGTGATCACACGAGCTGGCAGACTTGGTCTTCTGCTAGGACGAGCTTTTAATATTTTTGGACCTTCTACCAAAAGATGAAATCATATAATTTTCTGACCGCCCCTTTAACAAGTTTTTTCTTTTTGACCAACATTTCAACAAATGAAGAAGTCTAACCACAGGTGTAAACGGTGTTTCAACTGCCCTCTCATTTATTATGAGTTGCTTTTTACTACAACTCTTAGACCACCAAGACCAATCATGAAGAGCATCCATGAATGTCCGCAGTACAACTACCACAATTATTAGGGTCTTGTCCAATCCAAGACAAGTTGAATTATTCTCCATCATAGGAATATAGAAGAACAATGGATCCAGAGCGATTGCTATTAGGCCTAATAATAATAGAAACCCTTCCGAACGAACCACCTGAACCATGAAGTCTTTGAGAGACATCAATTCCTCAGGCTTTTCTACTTCTATTCGTCCATAGTTTTGAATGCTGAAAAAAAAAATAATAATAAGAGAGGGTTGGTATATTATGATTAGTTCCTGTAAGGATGCATATGTTAGAAGATTGGATCATTTATTGAATGCTTTTAAACAATTCTATTGAATATGCATTGACTTGCAAATTACTATTTGTTATAAATTTGTGTAAGTGTGCATGGTGACAATAGGATTTGATATCTTCTCTAAACCCTACCACATATGTACAAGTTTTAAAATTTTTGAATTGCAAAAAAATTGTACTCAATAAAGGTACATGCTACTTTGCTCAACTTGTAAATTATTATTAAATTTTAAAATTTAGATAATTTTTTTTCGAAAATCTAAACGAGTCAATATTTTCATTATGGCTTAAAAGAGTACATTCTATACAAAATTTGTTAGACAATCAAGATTGAGGTTTTATTTTTCAAGTTCATACATGCACTTGTGTATGCACACTGTTATACCAAAAATAGTTACACTAATTTAAGATTTCTTCACTTTCCATAGTAATAATGGTTTTAAGTTGTGCATATGTTTATTACTTTTTTTTTTCCTTTCTATATTTATTTTCATACTTAGAAGTAGACATGTAATAATATTTTTGATTTATTTTATTGTTATCTTTACATAATTTTTAGGGAGTATGTGATACCCCATGGGTGTGTAGTTCACAAATTTTTGAAGGAAAGTTAGTTTATAAGATGAAGTAGTGAACACTATGTTAATACTAATAAAGAGTTGTTGGGTAGAGTGGTTAAAAAAACTCATTATTGGTAATTAGCTTGACTATTGACTACTTTTAACCTATTGCATTACAAAGAGTACAAGAATCGATATACTATATATTAAGTAGAGGATATCATGAGCAAGACCTAATTATAAGGTCTCATAATGAGAACACTAAATATCACTACAAGAAAATTAACCTTTAGAGATAGAAATTGTACGATAGAAAATGGATTTCTACAAATAGAATAGACAAAAATGGTTTTTGCAACAAAATTTTATGTTTATAAACATAACTTTTGTTTCTAAGGCTTAGTTTCCTTATAATGTGTTTAAGTTAGGAAGATTATTACATTCCAAGAGTGTATAGCCTCACATAGATAATTGAAGGAAATTTGTATTAGTTTATAAGGCTTTACAAAAAATATATATCATGTCAACATTAATTAGAAGCTTTCGGGTTAAGTGGTTGAAAATAGCCCACTAGTATTTGTTAATTTGGCTATCGTCTATTTTTAACCTGGAACATTAGAAAGTTTAAGGTATCATAATCCTACACACTATACACATCTAAGGGTTATAGATTATGGAGATGCATACTGATACTCTATCCCATAAGAATAGGTTCAAATAAAATTGTACCACAATTTACATTATAATCTTCAATACCTTTCCAAATTCTAACAAGTCACACAAGGTATATGATATAAAAAGGTCTCCAACTAACCTCTAATTTAGGGTCTGTTTGTTTGGCTTTTTCTAGTAGATACAGACACTTTTTTCAAACTTTTTTTAACAAATTATTTATCAAAAAATAAATATAGATAAAAAAAAGTTGACAGTTCTCATCAAAATATCAAATAGATCAAATATTAATAAAATATAGATGCAAATCAGATAAATTTACACATATCATTTTGAAAAAGATATAGATATAGATAAAAAACAGACCATTCAAACAGACCCTTCATATAATAGGAAAAAATGAATGGAAAATAAAGAGTATATTTCTTTTAATGTATTAGATAGCTAAATTCTTAAATTATGGCTATGACTATGCTATTAATATTTTAAAAAGAAAAAAAATGAAGAGCAATGATGTTACATTCCAAAAGATACATATACTTAATTGTAGGAGATATAAACACATATTTCTAATATATTGACTCATACATGTTTTTCCAACATATCGGCTCATATTCTCTATTTTCTAGTCTAGATACAATAGATAGCTTTGCAGCTGCAATTAATAGGTATTTGGTTTATCTACCCTAGCTATTATGTTAAGATGCCTATATATTGGGCTCTTATGTGTAGTTTCTATTCAGGAAGATAGTGAAAGGAATTATTCCATTGTTTTATTTGTCTTCATGGTATTAGAGTATCAGTCAATCCATATTGTCAAAAACTAAATCATAATGAACAACCCTCCTCAAACCAATAAAGATAAATCACCAAGAATAAAATTTCAGTTTGGAACATACCAAACTAATGAGAGCAGAAATAAGTCTTAGAACTCTATGACCTCCTTAACAGACCACCTTTGTCTCCAAATTACCCAACATAAATTAAATGGAGCCAACCTTTGAGAATGAATCTAATCAGTGAACTTGGTACTCCTTGTTCATGGAAAATTTGGGTATTTGATCGACGCAACTAAGACCCCAAATGTGAGCTCTAAATAATTCAAAGTTTAAGAGGATAATAATTCGCTTCCAATAGCTCGACTCATAAACTTGATGGGGCTTAAGATTGGTAAGATGTATTTGTTTTGTGAAACAACTCAGGAAATGTAAGAGAGTGTTTAAGGAATCTCCTCATACCTAAAGAATATCTCTCAATGTTTTGAAATCTTGTCAAAATTATGAATAACTGCCTAAGGTAATATGAATGTCATTGAGTATGTTTTATGACTTTGAATGGAAATAAAATAAGAATGGCAAAATATTAAAAGATGCTTGAAAAGGATAAGATTTTTTATTTCTTGCAGGTTCTATATGCTGATCTTGATGAAGGGGTCATTTTTTGGAAAAACAACCCTTGCCTAGTCTTAAAGAGGCTTTCACTAAAGTAAGAAGGGAAGAAAGTCAACAGAGAGTCATGATGTCCCCCCAAACACAAGAAATTACTATGACTACATTAGCATTACCAGAAGAAAAATTAAAGAATACTTTTCCTAAGTAGAAATAGTGGTGTGACCATTATGAAAGATGAAACCACACTAGAACAACTTGTTGGAAGATATATGGTACACTTGACTATATGAAGCATCAATGAAAATGAGGACATCAAACTCTAGAGAGGGCACAAGTGGCTGAAGTAAATCAATATCAATCATGTAATTAAAGTTCTGGTATGACTTTCTCCTTTGATCAGATTGCTCTACATTAGCAACTACTTAGTAAAATGCAAGTTTCCTCCAATCAAAGTCAGTTAAGTGAATATCCTTCAGTCGTATTATGAAAAAGGTAGTTTTGTTATTGGATCTGTAAATGCTAAAAATAATTGTTGGATTATTGATAATGGAGGCTCTAACCACATGTTTGATGCCATCGAGTTGTTTGAGTCAATTATTTTCAGTGATAGTTTTGAAAAAATTTCATAGCTAATGGTGAATTTGTGATGGCTAAAGGGAAGGGCATAGTAAATCTAGATAAATCAATACCTAGTAATATTGTATTTGTTCCTAGAGCTCAATTCAATTTACTATCTGTTAGTAAATTGTCTAGAAATTTGAATTACCGAGTGATTTTCTCATCTAATCATTGTGTTTTGCAGGACTTGTCTTCAAGGAAGATTAATAGTATTGAGGGAAGTAATGCCCTCTACTATAGAACGGGAACAAGTTTTTGTGTAAAAAAAAAAAAAAAAAAAAAACTAGGATCTTAGTCTCTTGTGTCAGTTTCAAGTAAGTAAATGTGTTTTTGTGGCATTCCCAATTTATTCAAAAATAAAGCGTTAGATACTTCCATTGTGAATCTTGCATCATGGCAAAACTGTTAAAGAATTCTTATCACACCTAACCTTATAAACATCTAAACCATTTCACTTAATTCATAGTGATATATGGACGTCATCTCGTATCTTAACACATAGTGGTCATAAATGGCTTGCAACATTCATTTATGACCATTCTCGTGTTTGTTGGATATTTCATCTTAAAGAAAATTTTGAAATTTGCCTTCAAAAACTTTTGCAAATTTATCTCTAATATGTTTTAAGAAACTATTCAGTTACTCCAGAATGATAATGGGAAGGAGTATTTCTTTAGTAGGTTTGAATCTTATCTTAGAATTAGTGGGATAATTCACTAAAGTTCATGTGCATATACCCCTAAACAGAACTGAGTCGTCGAATGCAAGAATACACATCTTCTTGAGATTGCCAGGTCCGCGATGTTTGAATACTGTTCTAAATTACCTCTATGGTGAAGCTGTGTTAACAACCACTTACTTGGAAAATAGAGTTTCATCCAATGTCATAAACTTTTGAACACCTTTAAGAGTTCTTATTAAGTGCCATCCTAAAGTTCATCTTCTAAATTCCCTTTCTCTAAAAGTCTTTGGCTGCACAGTATTCATCTTAAATAATAAACCAAACAAACATAAACTTGATTTAGCAGCTCCCAAATGTGTTTTCATTGGTTATTCACCTTCTCAAAAGACATACAAGTGCTACCGTCCTCCCATAAAAAGAGATTTTGTTACTACTGATGTCATGTGGTTTGAAAATCAATTGTATTTTAGCACCACTATTCAGGGGGGAGCTAATAGGATTTGTGCCTTTTACTGACTACTTGCTTATACATAATCCTATAGTTAAATCCTTATAGTTACCATTAGTAAATGAGCTTAGTATAGATATATCAAATGAACCACCTAAATTGTAAGAGCAAAGGCAATGAGTCTATTCAAGACATTCCATAACAGTCAAACAATAGATCTAAAGTGTTTCATATCAGCATCCTTCATCAAGTGTACTTTCAAAGGCTTAAATCATCCCTACGCAAGCTAGCCCCTCTCCTTGAGATATTGCTTCAACCCGTAATTGAGGATGAAACCCAAGATAAAACATAAGAAGAGAAAGAATACGATCTACCAATTGTATTGCGAAAAGATAGAAGAGAGTGTGTAAAGGGATATTTTGGGTATCTAATTTCTAACTATGTAACTTATTCAAGGCTATCATCTAACTATAGAGCTACTTTAGATAGAGTTGATGAGGAAATTGTTCCAAAAGATATTTAGGAAGCAATGGAAAAACCTCAATGGAGAGAGACAGTACTAGAAGAGATGAAGGCTTTATATCAAAATAAAACATAGGATGTTGTAGATCTGTCAATTGGGAAGAAGGATACTGGAAGCAAATGGATATTTAGTATGAAACATAAACCAAATGGGAGTGTTGAGAGATATGAAGTAAGATTGGTTACCTAGGGCTATACATAGGCATATGGCATAGATTATGAAGAAACATTTGCTCCTATAGCAAAATTGAATTCTATTTGGGTAATATTGTCTCTTGCAGCAAATTGGGATTGAAAAATGCATAAGTTGGATAGGAAGAATGCTTTTCTTTATGGGGACTTAAAGAGATCTATATGAAGATGCCACCTGGATTTGCTTCAGGAAGTAAAGTACATAAGTTGGATAAATCTCTCTATGGGCTAAAACAATCCACTAAGACATGGTTTGAAAATTTTAGAAATACTTTAGCTCGATAAGAATACAAACAAAGTGGGGATGAACATATATTGTTTATAAAAATTGGAGTAGATGGATTGAAATCTATCTTTATTGTATATGTCGATGACATAATTATAATAGGAGACGATGTTGAAGAATTGCTTAACTAAAGAATAAGATCAAGCAAGAATTTGAAATCGAAGAACTTGGAGAACTAAAGTTCTTTTTTAGGGATAGAAGTAGGTAGGAGTTGGCAAGGTATTTTCATCAATCCAAGGAAATGTGTGATGGACTCACTAATGGAAACATGAAAATCAGGTTGCAAGCCAACTAGTACTTCCTTACCATAAAATTGGAAACTATATGTAGTGAAGGAATATCTACTTGTAGATAGAGGGCAATATCAAAGGTTAGTTGGGAGATCGATATACTTATCCCTTATCTGATCGGATCTTGCTTATTCTATCAATATAGACACTCAAGCTGTGCATGCTTCTACTAGACATCACTTAAATGGAGTAAATCACATCTTGAAATAGAGATCTTGAAGCCTTTGTAGATGCTGATTGAGGTGGTGATATATGGGATAGCAAATCAACATCGA
Source organism: Combretum micranthum (assembly GCA_024138025.1). Taxonomy (NCBI): domain Eukaryota; kingdom Viridiplantae; phylum Streptophyta; class Magnoliopsida; order Myrtales; family Combretaceae; genus Combretum; species Combretum micranthum. The sequence goes on along the minus strand of JAMXBD010000281.1, from coordinate 845,859 downwards.
GTTATTGCACAAAACTATGGGGCAATCTTGTGACTTGGAAGAGTAAAAGATAGTGTAGTAGCCAGAAGTAGTGTTGAAGCTGAATATAGGGCAATTGCTCAAGGAATATGTGAAGTAATTTAGCTCCAAAATTGTTGAACGGTTTAAAAGTTCAATTTTTAGATGTATAATTATATTGTGATAGTCGCTCAGCCCGGAGCATTGTGAAGAACCCATTTCAACATGGTCACATGAAAAAATGTTTGACTTGATTAAGATTTCATAAAATCAAAGATTGAGAATAACTACCGGATATTCCTTCTTTCAACCAAAAAGCAAATATTCTTATCAAGTCATTGGCAAGAAAAATTTCATAGAGATTTCAAGTAAGCTAGGAAAGATAAATACCACTTCCTCTGTTTGAGGGGCAGTGTGGGAAATCTAAACACACATTTCTAATATATTAGCCCATACATGTATTTCCAATGTATTGGGTCATATTCTCAATTTTTAAGTCTAAATACAACTGGTAGCTTTATAGCTGTAATTAATAGGTATTTGGTTTACCTACCCTAGCTATTATGTTTAAGATGCCTATATATTGTGCTTTGATATTTTTCTATTTTTCTTCATTAATTACAAATACATACATATGATATTATATAAATCTTACCTAACTTATATTCATGCCTATATATATAATTAAAATGTACGAAAGTTAACCTAAAACATATATATAGTATGAGACCAATCATATTAAGGCAGCATGTACTGTCGAGAGTATTCTAGTTCATTTTATTATTATGGCAAAAAAAAAAAAAAAAAAGAAAAGTTATAACAGTCATTTATAAACAAAAATGTATTCAATGTGAGATAAGAATAGGTTTGTAAACTATTATATGTTCAGTTATATTTCGAACTGTATTGTCGTACTTATTGATTCATAGTTATCACGACTAGAGCATTAAATGTTGGAAGTGTATAAGTTAACATAATTAGCTCTTGGTACTCAATAATAAAAGGAAAGTCACAAGGGACAAAGGATAAAGAAAACTAACTGCACGACATGCTCTGAATTGACTGGGCTTCTCATTTTTTATGTGTGGGCTTCGTGAATTGACCAAGTTGACGAGCTAGAAATGCCTCCCAAAAACTTCTGATCTGGAAGGGGCGGGGGGGGGAGGAGGAGGTGGAATACTTTATTATCTTTCGGCCTTTATATCAATAAAAGTTAATCAACAATAATATATAAATAAAAACTAACAAGTTTCATTACAAAATTTTTTATAGTACTAGACTGAACAAAATTATTGTATCATGTTTAGTTTACAAAATATATTTGGGAAGGGATAAAGCATTATGTTGTGATTTTTTAACTTTTAATAATAAGAAGTGAAATCCAAACAAAAAGTTGGATTATATCGAATTAAATTGAATAATTAAGGTTTGGTTAAAGAAAAATAAAATGATGATGAGATGCCTTTTTTAACAAATATTTGGTTGAGTTCGGAGTTAGTGCTATGATTCACGTCATATATCAAGCCAAAATAATTTTTACATATGAATTGAACCTTGAATCAAGCGAAGATTCATTTTCTTTTTTTTTTTGGTTGTTGTTGTTGTTGTTGTTGTTTCCCTTATTATTATATTTAGTTTGGCTCAAAGTGAAGTTCGGGATAACTATTTCGATGTGGGACAGTAAAAACAAGAGACTAGATGAATCAATTACTTTGATGCAAAGGTCCAACAAGCCCCTAAAGGAATCATACCACCAACGTGTTAATGAGATTAATAATATATAAAAATCATTCAATCAACTTTATTATCAAATAATCCATTATATTGCATCAAAATTAAGAATTACAACATAGAATTTTGTAACATTATCCACTAGATGTTCATTGATTTTGTGACTTTTTTTTTTTTTTTTTTTCTAACAATGAGAGAGAAGAAAAAACACAAGGATGTTCTTTTACACTAGAAAAGCATATTCCTTGATGCATTCTTACGCATTCATAAACAAATACTGCAACCTTTTCCGAACCAACTATGTATATCATTAATTTAAATTTTATTAATATTTACTTCTCTTTTTGTTTAGTATTTAAATCTTTATCTTTTGAAAAAAAAAAACGCTTTTTGATTCCCCATATGACATTTTTATCCGATTAAAAAAATAACACCTTTTAGTATTTTCTAATTATTTTGCATAAGACCATAGGAAAATGGGGTATACAGACAAGTTTCTATAAGATTTGGGTAATGAGCACTTAATTTTAAAAATAAATAATCTAAATATTCATGCAGAAAATAGTATAGAGTGCATCTCAGCTTATTAAATCTTAATAACTTTACTATTACAACACAAATGAATACTAAAAAAAAAAAAAATCAGAATACCTTTTTATATGATAATTTTTTTTTTTTTTATTTCAAAGATACAACAACAATAAGGAAAGACAAATGAGCTAACTATAAGCAGATGGTGCCAAATTTATATATATATATATTATATATTATTTCCACTATAATAAGACTTAGTCAACCAGGTAACTCATCCATGACAGCAATTTCCTAAAATTTTATTGCCAACCTGCAATTTCCCAAAAGTCTGACGCTCATTGTTACTCTTATAATCGTCCGAGATTCTCTTCATGAAATCAGACCATTTTACCGGTTATAAAATGGAAAGCATGAAACTGAGTGCTTCGTTAAGTTTTCATTAAATTTATTCATGTGAAACATCAATATTAAAAGAGACGCATGTTAAATTTATATTCGTTTATGTATTTTATTGAATTTATAGTTGTTCATTTAAATATTAACAACGGATGCATTAAAGCAATTCCCACAAAATATAGTTTAGTTAGCTATCTATAAATATTGTAATCTCTACTGGGAAACATAAGAACACTTAAAGAGATTCCCAACGATTATGTTATCCAATATAGTTTTCTTAACGATACTTCTAAAAAAATTCATTATAAGAAAATTGATCTTTAAAGATAGAAATTTTGCTGCAAAAATAAGCTGAAGAAGTTATATTTTTTTACAAATGGAATCAATTATGATAATTTTTATAATGAAATTTAGGTTTAGAGGTAGAATTTTTATCTCAAAAATCCAGTTTTCTTGTAGTGATTCACATCAAATTTGTTACCTAATATAGTTTTCTTAATTATTATGATTACATTAAATGCAGTACAAAGTAAATTCAAAATACCTTAAATGCATTCTTGACCAAGGTTAGCTTCGACTTAAATTGTAACAATAGGTTTTATATTTTTTTTATATGCAACACTGAACTCTCATATTATACGTATGGGTTTGATAGGTTATTTTAATAATTAAGTTTGATAAAACCTATTTTAATAATTGAATTTAAAATAATTCTAAACCCATAAAAAAAGTCCTCATATTATAGTGCAAAATAAATATTAAAAACTAAACCATTCGTCATACAACAATGATGGCCTTTAGTTTATGTAGAACTAAGTTCCATACAAGTTCAATTTTATTATGGTTTCTATAGCTATTAATAGATTTATGGGTGACTAACCAATTTATAATTCAATCAATACAAGATAATGTAGCAAACCACAATTCACATACCGAATCATAACAAGAAATTCAATCTCAATCATCAAATACGAAATCTTTTATTATCCTCTTGATTAATAGCGACTGTCATGAATACATAAAGAGTATAGAAAGAGCAGTATTGATGGTTTCTGAATTATTTGTACTGTATTTTTGAAGTGATTATTGTGTAAACTTGAGATCTTTTGTTTAAAGCTTCTCATCACATTATTGTGATACTGGAATGAGAGAGAAATCTTTAAATAATCCATCACCATCCTATCAATATACTATTATAAACATCAGGAGTTCCTATTAGTATAAATGTCATATTCAATTATCATAACAATTAATTGACTATTTTTTATTTATTTTATCCATTTGAAAATATTTAACTTTATTGACCCAGCGTCGGCGAAACAAGTCGAACTGGCTGAGCATCCGGTGGGCCGCTAGGGAATATATTATCGGTTGGTCGCTGTAATTTTTATTGAAATGTCGACATGCATCTTCTTCTTTTGTATTTTATCCAATACTTTTACTTCTGATTCAATGCCGCATAATTCCATAATTCGTCAACAATACACTATCAACAGTGGAAACACATTTGCTGTACATGTAATGTTGTCTCGCTCCTATTCCAATGAATAAGTATTTAACACGTGTCTTGAAATGATAATTATTATTTACATTATTTTAGAATTTTTTTTTTATTTTTTTACACATATCAATTACTTATTTACTAAGATACCAATAAAACAGCATTATACATACAGCAAGTTCTCATCCACATCAACACCATCCAACCATCAGCCAACGAATAACAATAGTATTATACACCACACAAGCGGTAAAAGCAGTAAATCATCAGATTTCTCACTCATTTTAGCCTTACTGTAAAGACGTAAACCTTGAACGGATATGCATGTTTGATATATTTGCCTAAAACATACAAAATGATGTTTCTAAAGTTTGATAAATCCAAATATATAAGTTTGAATTGAAAATTTGATACTTTTACGGAGTAGTTGATGTTTACGGCTTCATCGAATCCGTCGTCATTTTTCTTCGCATCGATATGAATTGGCAAGCAAGTTCCCATAATCTCACTAGATCTTACAGAATTGGAAATGGTTTAATTATCTGGAAAATATGGATTTTAGAAGTTGAGGAGTTTAAGGATGTTAAGAGAATTGATTCCATGAACAATCAGGTCAAGAAAGCTTTTCAAAAAGTAGAAGGAAGATTGAGTTTGATATATGTGTGTGTGTGTGTGTGTGTGCATCTAGAAGGTTTTTCAGCTGAGTAATGTAATGGAATGGATGATTTTGAGTAAAAACTACATGCTTACTACATGAAATATCCTGAACAATATCTTATGCTCAAAATTCGTAATTTAAGACTTTTTATCTTCTGATTTTAATATCTATTACGGTTTATTATAATTTAGTCGTTAAATGGCTAACTTGTTAGAGTTTTGATATTTTAGAGACTAATTATTAAGCAAACTATTTTTTATTAATCCTACTTTCTATTGTTAGGAAATTACAGGGTTTCTCATCCTCCCCTCCTTCAAGAAAGTTGTCTCCAAAACTTTTTATTATGTATTTGCAATTGCGAAGTTAGTAATAATCTCATTTGATAAGGATTTAAGTTTTCCTTATGTTGACTTGTTATGCAAAATTCACTTGTCGATTGTTCTCATTCCAGCAAAACATATATTTTATTACTCGAAGTTTTTCGGCGCTTCATACCAAATGAGTGGGGTAAACTTCTCTTCACCTTTTTTTTGGGCTCTAAGGTCACCTTTTTCTCAAGGTGCTTATTCCACTATGTTTTTGCATAATAAGCATTCTATATAGAAGGGTCCCCCTTTTGGTATATATGAGGATTAAATTAGGTCTGGATAAAGTGCTATATGATTCCTTCTTGGAATTCTATTGGATCTGAACATATTTTATTATCATAAAGACATGGAATCAATTATGAATATTAAACACTATTGAGACAAAATAAGTTTGTATACACCATCCCCACCAACTCTTCGGATGATCTTGTATAACCTAGTATGTCGAGGGTCTAACTCACCTTTTTTCTCAAATCTTTGGTTACCTAATGTCGAAGTCAATTTCAAGTACACATATTAGTGTGGTATGAGTCCCATCTCATGCTTAATTTTTCTATAATCCCCATGACTTTTTTACACTTTGTTTCTCTATCTTTACTTTTCTCACTTCCTTATTATATTTTAGATGCAACCATGGTGGGAAGGACTCCATGTCATAAAGACAGATCTTAGGGAATGTTCATGAATTCTTGAAGAAGATGAGATTCTTATTGAACATGTTGAGAATATGGCAACGAAAGTTTGTAATCTCTTTTTTAGCTTTTTGGTTTTCCATTCAATATAGAAAGAGTTGTCTACTATGACAGATTAATGAACGAATTATCCTGAGACAGATATATTCTTATAAATTATTGTCATGTAAAACACGAACCAAAGACTCTATGCTACTCAATATTTAAAAGGAAAGTTATAAGGAACAAAGGATGAAGAAAACTAACTGCACGATTTGCTCTAAATTGACGGTACTTCTCATTTTCTATGTGAAGTCGTGACTTAACCCGTTAAAGAGCTAGAAATGCTTCCCAAAAACTTCTGATCTGGGAAAAAAATTAAAAATAAAAATACTATGTTATCTTTCGGCCTTCATATCAATAAAAATAAATTAATCAACAATATAAATAAAAACCAACAAAACTTAATCTTATCGCTGGGTCCTTTTGGATGAGTTCGTAATTTGTTCTCATGGCATTATGTAACTAAATTAATGACAATCGAGGAAACCGGGTTGGTGCCTTAAATCAGACTGCGTCGTTTGTTACTGGAGACAATATAAGTTTTCTGGTTTCAATAAATGATCAAAAAGTGATGAATAATAAATTTTGACATATATATGAATATATGTATAGATGCATGTGTGTGTAAGCATATAGTAATCACATACCTAGTTAAGGAACTCTCAAAGCTCAAATAATTAAGGATGACTGGTAACACCTTCTCCCTGAACATGCCTGCTCCGTGTATATGCTAGAATTAGTCATGAACAAAATAATTAGCAGCGATATCTATAAATAAGTACAAACATATATAGGGATAGATCGGAATCCCAGTACATCTTATGGCTTCGTCATATACGTCCAAAGGAGCATTAGGTTAGTCATTTTTTTTCATTTTCTTAAATTTTTTTTTATTGGAAATATACTAGGACCATGGTGTTGATGGGATTACCTACGACAATAATTTAATTATGTAATATTTTACTATCATTCATCTATATAATTGCTTATAAGGTTTATCTATTTGTAGACTTGATAAAGGCAATCAGACAAGGCTTTAAAATAAAATAAAAAAGCGTGGCTATATATAGATTTATGTAATGTTTTCAGTTTTTTTTTTTTTTTAACCGAAGATTAAAACCTTATATTTCTCATTTTATATCTATAGTATAAAAATGAGCCCCTACTAAATCCACATACCGTTAAGATTTCCGTGAATCTCCTGAAAATTACATACAGAGAAAACATAACCTGTTCTAGATCGGCTGGCTAACGGGAAAAAAAAAAAAGTCAATAATACGTATTGAATTGATAATACACATTACGTAGATGTATACCTAATATTAAATATTATTAGTAATTACAAATTAGGTATATATTATACGTGCCATGTGGAATGCCACGGAATCTTTTCTTGGTAGTGGGCATTCCATTCACAATCAAACTTAATTTCTTTTAAGTTAATTCTTTTTTTTTTCTCTCAATAATTATAATAAAAAAAAAATTAGAACCTGTCACATCCTATTTAAAAGGCAAAAATGATATCACTAAGCCACAAACTATTGGCGATCGTGCTCAATCATAATCCTCTGGACAGACGCTCACCAAATATGACAGAAAAAAATAAAAATTTTCCTTGTTTTGTGACCTTTTGTTTTACTAGAAAAAAAAAATATATATATATATATATTGCAAAAATTTTAAACCAAAAATATTATATGTCATAAGATTAAATTTTAAGTTTTAATATTTAAATATTTAAATTTAAAAAAAATGCGGCTTTTTGATTCCCCATATGGCAATTTTATCAGATCAAAAAAAAAAAAAAGAAAAAGGAATTTTTTTGTATTTTCCAATTATTTTTTCAAAATATAATTGGAAAATGGGATACACAAACAAATTTGTATAAGATTCGGGTTATTAAGCACTTAATTTTATAAATTATAATTCAAAATATACATGTGAAAATAGGATAACTTAATATTACAAAACAAATAACTACTAAAACAAGTCAGAATTCCCTTCATATGAGAGCTTCTACCATCCTCGTCTATAGAATCGTCTAGTCAACCACTAAAATAAATACGTCAATTAAAATAATAATTATTTAGTGGGTTGATCAATGTGAGCCTTTATGTAATGATAATCCTATTAAAATTAATGATGAAATCATAAAATTTATCATTTCATATCATAATTTATTATTATTTTTTTTTAATGTCGAAGATATAACAATAATAAGGAGAGACAAAGGAGCCAACTGCATGACGGTGGTGCCAATTTATATATATATATATATATGCATGCATGCATGCATGCATGTATGTATTATATTTCCATTATAATAAGTCTCAGTCAACAAGGCACCTCTTCCATGACAGCTATTTCCTAAAATTTTATCGCCAACTTGCAGTTCTTCTTTAACTAAAATGTAAAACCAATCCCAAAAAGTCAGACGCTCATTGTTAATCATGTAATCGTCCAAGATTTTCTGCATTAATTCAAATAATTTTATCTGTAATAAAATGGAAAAAAAAAATGAGAATGATTGTTTCCGTTAAGTTTTCTTTAAAAATTATTGATGTGAAATATCAAATATAAAAAGAGACACACCACAAGTTCATATCCGTTCATGTATTTTATTGAATAATCCATAAAGTATAGTTTAGTTAGCTCTCTCTCTCTCTCTCTATATATATATAATATATATATGGTGGCATCAATAGCATTAGAATAATATGCATAATTCTCATTTGGATTTTTTCTTTTCTTTGTTGGAAAACAATAGCATGGGTAAAAAGTTTACTCCCCGAAGGCACAAATCGCAAATGGTCACTATAAGAAATTTCTAACAGCTCCTAACAGCGTGTGGTAGAATCGCTAAAGACTGGCATGTTACATGTGCAATCGTTACAAGACCCCTGTTAATCATTCAACTATTACAGCGAATTCTGTTACATAAGTATGATTTATAATAAGAAAAAGTATTCATGGAATTTGGACTTACCACATATCAATAAAACTATATAGACTTGGCATCTCCTACCAAATAGGTAGATCAAAACATGTTGTCTCAAGAATATGCATTATAAAATACTTCCAACATTTTAGAAATTGTTTTGTTTTTTAAATTTATTTGATATATATCATATATTTATTTGCAAAAACAGAACAAGAACAGCAAACTCCTTTTCCAAACATCTACAGGGCTAACATTAATATAAATTTGAATGGCAAAAAACTCCTATTTCGTTATAGGGTAAAAATTATATGGTTTTCTATTTTGTCATTAATTATATTAGTATTATAAGAAATAGAAAAAAAAAATAGAAAGTAAAAAATAAAAAATAGGAACACATGTTAGTTTTAGAATATTATAGAGTTTTTTAGTCTCTTACTTATTGGGTTTTGATATGGCTATATATTCATGCATAGCTTATTTTAAAAAGTAGGATAAAAAATATAATCTCCAAATTATGTATTGGTTCTCTATATTCGGAATTTCAATTTCTATTTGTATTCAAATAGATTTATCTTGCATCCGAACAAAACTAACTTATATTCGAGTTGGATTGATTCTTTGTATTTGTTTGTTGATTATTTTCTTGTTTGAATTTTCCACCTCACTTCAATTGTTATCAGTGCCACATTCCACCCAATGATTGAAACAGATCTAAAAATTGAGGAAATGATCCACGTAATTCAACGGGTCTTCAAGGAGCATTAGGAAGAACAAGAGAAGAGGATTAAATCAATCATGACGCCACTGTTGGAAACAACGAAGAGGCCGCAAGAACAATTAAGAGAAAACCCAAACCATCCTGATCCACAAAAAACCAACAACTCATTCGATCAAAACCATCCTAAAATCACCCTTCCACTCTCTCATCATGGCGACGACAATGAACTACAACCCACTTCACCAAATTCTATATCCAACACTCCTCCACTCACCATTTTCACTCCTTACGCAAGAAACATAGGAATTCAAAAACCTTTACCATCATTAAATCACCTATCCCTATACCAACCTAGTCTCCATTGCTTCTTCCACTCCAAACCCCACTCTCAATTCCTAACCCCAACCCTAAAAGACCTTAACGACCCTAATAACAAACCAAAATACCCCATATTTCACCATCCAACAACACAAGTGACCATGGCGGAAGTAAATAGTGTCATTGTTGCTGATCTCAGAGCGGACGCAGTAGCAAATCAGCTACCACCACGTTTCATGGGCAAAAAAAAATCATATACCCATTCCGTCAAATGAGGAAAAATTTGTTTCAAGCGTGTCTAGTTCAGGAAATGTGAAAATAAATACTAAGAAAATTGAGTCTCATAGGTCAAATTCAATAATTGGTGAGAAAACTTCTGTACCCAGTTTGTTAAATGGTGGTGGTTGTTTTGAGAAGGTTGGGAAGCACAATGCTAGTAGTAGTTTTAGTATTATGTTGAGAAAGAAAAATTGGAAGAGTGAGTATGTTACTTTGTGGAATACAATAGTTTCTAGGTATGTGAAAGAGGGTGATAGTGATGGTGCATTGGAATTGTTTGAAGAAAAGCCCAAGAGGAATGTGATCTGTTGGACTGCAGTAGTTTTTGGGTTAGTGAAATTGAATAATGTGGATGGAGCGGTTGTCTTTTTTCAAAGAATGTCGGTTGAAGGGGTGGTACTGGATGAAGTCATGATGTTGGTTGCACTCTCAGTTAGTGCACAGTTGAGTGCACCATCATTAGGGGAGTGGATGTGTAGCCATATTCATAGATGCAGAGTGCTTAAAACAATAGCACTTAATAATGCGCTTATTGATATTTATATCAGAGAGGATGAGTGAGGCAAGCCGGGCATTAGAAAGTGTGGGGCATAAGAGCATTGAGACTTGGATAATGATGGTTGCTGGATTGACACTTAATGGAACGGGTAAGAAAATGCTTGAAAGGTTCTATCAAATGGAGAAGGTTAAAGAGAAGGAATTGATGGAGACAGAGAATGAATTAGAGGAGTGGAGTATGAAAATCAAACTAGAAGGAAGGACAATCAAGTTTAAAGAAAAGGAATTTGCAATGAGATTTTAGGAGGGAATACAAGAAGTTGAGAGGAGAAAAAGAGAATTTGAAATCCATTGTGAGGAACACTTTGATTTACTTGAACTTGGAAAATAAAAAATAGAGAAGAATATTGAGATTGTTAGATTGGATGCTAAAAAGTCAGAGGAACGGTGTGAAGAGATTGAAATGTTGAAGAGAAAATTGGAGGAGAGAGTTATGAAGGTTGGTGTGAAGGAGAAGAGGTTGGAAGAATTAAGTAAAAAGCTTGAATTGCATGAAGAAGAACTCAAGCAAAGAGCTTGTGAAGCTATTTTCAGGGAACAGTGGTTGGAGGAGCAGTTAAAAGGGTTAAGAGCGGAAGCAAAATTCTCATATCTCTTGGCTAATGGAACCGTTTAAATACTATATGCTCAGGGAACCCATAGGCTTAGTTAGTGTAATTGCTCCGTGGAACTGCCCACTTTTGATACCTGCCAAGAAGATTGCTCTTGCATTAACGTTTGGTGAATCACTAGTACTGATATTGAAGACAGGGAGTTTGAAAAAATTTTCTACTATTGTAATTGAGGCTGAGAATAGGTTATACCCAATGATGGAAATGGTTTTTTGAAATTAAAAAAAATTAAGGAATCGAATTCGACAAGAAGCGTACCATCCAGATTTGAACTTTATGTTGCATGATTTAGAAGAAAAGATCAGGGAGATGATATTATATTCATACAGTAAAAAAGCTTGCGATTGTTTTTATCTCATGAATTTAGAACAAGGGTTATTAGTGATCGAAACAGATGATCAGGAGTGGTTCTTCTTTTGCCCGCATGATCAGAAGTATTCCAATGGTCATAGATCCGATAGAGCCATAGATGCAGAAGCCGAGTTCAACTACTCCTAGAATGATAAGAAGAAAGCAGACTCTTGTTTTTTATTGGGGCCGTGCACCAAAAGGTGAGCAAACCACCTGGATCATGCATGAATACCGTGCTACTGAGCAAGAGCTTAATGGTACAAAACCCGGTCAAGGGGCCTATGTCCTATGTTGCTTGTTTCATAAGCTTGAGGAGAAAGTTGAAACTATTAAGTGTGAAGATGTTGATGCAAGTGACTTATCTCCGATAGCCAAGGTTTTTCCTGAAGATACAACATTGGACCTAGTCCAAGATGTTGCTGCAGCTAATATACAAGTATTGAGTCCTTTTGATGATGTGCAATGGTTCAATCACAAGTACATGACATCCGATGCTCAGGCTCCAGTTGAAAGCGGCCTCAATAGTTACATGGCCTCTGATATAGAAGACTATACCAATAAAGGAACCTCGGCAGTAGTGCATCCATTATTGGGAAATATTTCAAATTTCCAAGATTTGTCCTCTAGTGAGGTTGATTACAAAGTCTTCTTCCCTAATCGATCACCGTTGGTGCAAAGCTAGAACCCCGTGTGAGTTGGCCTTTTGCTAGCGACTTTAGTAATAATTTTGATGGATATCTATTTCAGGAATGATGTCTACTACTGCGGAGATTACTGGTATTCATCTAAACCTTGAGGGCAAGGGTTTTTGAAGGGATGAGAATTGTTATAGGGTAAAAATTATGTGGGTTTTTATTTTGTAATTAATTATATTAGTATTGTAAGAAATAGAAAAAAAATAAAACATAGAAAATAAAAAATAAGAACACATGTTAGTTTTAGAATATATTAGAGTTTTCTAGTCTCTTACTTATTAGGTCTTGATATGGTTATATATTCATGCAAAGATTATTATAAAAAGTAGAATGAAAAATATTATCCCAAAATTGTGTATTGGTTTTCTGTATCCGGAATTACAATTTCTACTTGTATCTAAGTAGATTTAGCTTGTATCCAAGTAAAACCAACTCGTATTCGAGCTGGATTAATTCTTTGTATTTATTTGTTGATTATTTCTTTGTTTGAATTTTCCACCGCACTTCATATTTACAGTTGAATATCTATAATTGGATTTTATATTTCCAATTTAATTTTCTAGATGCCTATGATGATGACCATCCTAGGATTGGATGAATCTTGTTGATACTATTGAGATTTGGGACTAACCCATATGGTTCATAGCATATAGTAATAAAATCCTACCCCATTATTATATATATATATATATATATATATATGATATGTTATCTATATATACATATATCTTTAAAGATAAAGAAAAAGAATTAAGGCCATGGACAAATTGAATTATAAAACCTTGGGCTACGTAGATTTTAAGATTTGAGAGTGGCAGAATAGGAAGAAGATGAATTGGAAATGGTCAAGAAAAAAAAAAAGATAAATTGTTGGAGAAAGAAAAATAAAGTTATTTTTTATATTTTATACGATTCTGGTGAAGAAAATTCATTTTATTGGAAAAATTTTTTACTGACAATTGGATGGCTTATTAAATCCCGATTGTAACAAAATTTCTTCCATTGAATTCGCGGTATGGAGTACTACAAGGTGATTATTTTTATTCTTTATTAATTCTTTTCAGTTGTTTAGATTGAATAGGTATTTTTTTTTTCATAAATTACTTAGTTTGTAGTTTTATTAATATATGCTTATTTGGTGAAGAATTAACTATCTCCTAGTATAACTAGTTAAGATAACTATTGTAATCCCGTTATTTGTTGATTGTGAAAGTTTTGTGTTGTGGTACCGTGGTCTTTTCCCCAATAGGAGTTTTCCATGTTAAATCTTAGTTTTTATGATTTTAACTTTGGTTTCATATATCATTTATCGCTTATATACAAGTAGAAAAATATTTTATCATTCTAGGACATTATTTTTCTCAACATGTGGCATTAGAACTGGGATTGAAAAAAAAAAATTATTGTCTCTTGTGTTGCAGGTAAGGCAGAATCATTGGGTACTATAATAAAATTAAATTCTACAAATTATTCAATCTAGAAGTCAATAATGAAAGATGTTTTGTACTACAAAGATTTATGTGCACCTCTAAGCGGTGATGAGACAAAGCCAAGGGATAAATCTGAAGAAGATTTAGTGATCATAGAAAAGCTATTAGTTATATCCGATGATGGGTTGATCATAGTGTATATCATCATGTTGTTTAGGAAACCAAAACCGATGCTCTACGGAAGAAATTTGAGTCCATGTAAGAGAGATATATTGCTTTGAATAAAATAGGTTGGTTCATTTTGCAAAACACGAAGTCAAAGTTTTCCAAAAATTTATAAAATGACAATAAATTATGTTCAACTTTGATTGCAATCATCAATGTAGGCAAGCGCACCTACTAAAGTAGCATAGAAAGTACAAGGTTGTATTTCTTTAGGATTGTTAGCATCTATCTTACTCAATTTTCATCTATTATCTAGTCAAACAAAAATTTAGCAAAACATCTGCAAAAGGAAAACATTAGACTAATGTTAATGCTAAAAAAAAAAAACATGTTTTTAAGGTAGAATTACAAGATGAGTTTTTAAATGCAAAAAAGTACTTAGGATTTGCTTCACCAATTCCTTATCATATAATTTCTTAACAAACTCAAAGAATTTTTTGCTGGGTATATTTGCATTATCGGATTTACTAAGGTAAGCTAAAGCCTCACTTAAGGTCAAAAACTCTAGATCTTGATCAGACAACTGAAATCTCTTCATAAGCTATCAACAATCTATATCTGCATATAGATTACAAATTCTTTGATTAAAAACCATTTTAAGGAATTTTAAAACCAAGTGATAGAAAGTTTCAACATCCTTCTCTCAAGGTAATTATGAGCAACTTCATTAATAGTATAATTTTATTTAAAAGAATGATCTTTTAATCTATTCAATTGAAATCAAACATGGATGTAAAAGGTGCACCACATAACTAGACCCACAAAATTAAGTTTGAGTCAGTAATTACTAATATCCAGTCAATATTAAATTAAAACACATTTGAAATCACATGAATCAGGTATTTGATTCATAAACCCTAAGTTAAGATTATAATTTTTCCATAGATATAATTATTAAGCACAAATTCAAGAAAAATAATATGAAAATAGAGATGAATAAAGCACAAAGGGTCTTGCGAAAACAAACTTCGGGTTTAATATGAATTTACGAAAAAAAACCTAAAAATCCTTACAAAAGAAAGATTTCTATTACTAAGAATTCTCTCACTACTCTATTCTAAGCTAGCAAAATTTGTTACATATGGTATACTACTAATTACATGTCTGTGCAAGTTTATTTATAGGTGACAGGCATAGAAATCATAAAGATTTTATTCATTGACATAGTAGATTCTTTATAACGAAATTTATCCTTATCTTCACGCGCGTGTACAAACTAGTTCATTCATGATAAGGTCACTTTTTGTGGGTCTAATCATGGGCTTCAAGGTTAGCTACAATCTAAGCTATGTTTTCTTCATCAAAGTCGCAATTTTGGGCTTAGCTTCATTTGCGGGTAGAATTGCGAGCTTAACTTTAGGTGCAATTGATCTTGCACTTTGCATTGCAAGGAGCATATATCTTAGAGTGAATTGCGGGTATAATAGAGGACGTGATCTAAAGTTAGTTAACTAAGTGTAATCCGCTACTCTAGTCGAAGGTGCAATTTTAGGCGTGATTTGTACTTTTGCCTTGTATTGCCTTGTTTTCTTATCCTTGGTTAGGGTCTCTGGCAGCCATAGTTGAGTTTGTCTTTACTCAGTCATGTTGTTTTGCTCCAAATCTTATCTTAAATACTTTGTTTCTTGTTTCTATGATCCCAGGAGCTGAAAAACAATATTTAAATAATAAAAGCTTACACTTCATAAGAATTTATCTAAAAATGGATCAAATAAAGCATAAATTCCTATGAATGAAATAGAGTATAAAAGACTTATCAAATTCCTCTACACTTATGCCTTTATTTGTTCTCGAGCAAAGCATCAATTCAGAATCATAAGGCAAAGCTTCTTAAATAGGAAAATAAATCATGAATGGAATTTGACTAGATCAATTAAGCTCAATTCACCTATTAAATCAGTACTTTATATATTCAATCAATCTCATTAAATTGTGCTAAGGTTACTTTTGATAAAATCACTAGACTTATCTAAGTATATCAGCATTTACCTTTATTATTTAATTAAGAATTCTAAATTATTCAAAGGTTCAAAAAAAAGTAAGAGAAACTTAATCAATCTTATCCCCTTATACTTATAAGTATGTTGTTTCTTAATCATCTCTCCAACTGTCATACTCAAAAGTGAAAGCATGCACATCAATTTATCCCCTGAATTTATTTCCTTATTTGTGCTTTGATTTTATTTTCATTCATTTTTTTATATACTTTAAAGTTGCAAAGAGGAAGGTTTTTGCATTCTTCTTTACTTTTCTCTTATTGATAGGCTTTTGCCCCTATCTTTTCACTTTTTTTTTTTTTAAGATTAGATTCATGGCTTATTTAAAATTGATAGGGGGGTTAAGAAATTGCTTTTCTAAGGGACCAATCCCTACCCATTTCAACCATAAGCGCATGATCATTATTTTAGTTTTAATTTGATTAAGTGTAAGGAAAAGTCATCAAGTTATAAACATCATTTGAACCTTCATTAGAGATTATAAAGCTCTCAAAATGACTAAATTGAAAAGCATACAGATCATTTAAGTTTTTAAAAATTAATTGAGTAGCCTTATTAGGGACCTTAAGCCAATTCCAGCTCTAAATTTCTAGATTAAATAATAAGTAAAACTACCCCATAAGGATTTTGTAAAGTGATTAGAACAAGGTAAAATCAACTCAAAAGTAGGATGATATTTAACATTAAGCCCATTGAGTCATTAGATGTTTCAAAAATCCAAAAAAATTTGGTCAATTTTTTACCATTTCTTTATTTTTCCTAAGTTTGCGGAGAAAAATGATAAAACAAAGCACATTGACTCTATTTAAACAATTATCAATAATTCTCAACCCTCTTGCTTAATTCCCTTTCCCCATACTTAAGCTAAACATTGTCCTCAATGTTTAAAGCATGATAAAAAAATAGGGGAATATCATCAATTAAAAGTATAAAGTATGATTTTGAATTAGAAGTTTCAGAAAACTTCTCTATTTAAGGTCACTGGTTGAGAGTATTTTTGAAACTGTAGGTTGGTTACCTTCTGCATTTAGTCTGCTTAAGAATGATCAAGGCAAATCATTAGTAATAATGGTGAACTCGACTAAAACCATGGTTGAAACTTGGAAAAATCAAATTGACCTAGTCGCTAGTTGAACCGCGCCTAAAATTGATAGGTAGATTTAAGTTCATCCTCAAAACTTGTATACACAACCCCTTTTATGCTTCTATTCATAGCCTTGAAAATTGAGTTTAAACTCACATGACCATCATCTTTTGATTAAGAATCTGCTTTTATCCTAAAAACTTATTTATTAACAAAAGAATAAGGTTAGATAGAAAAAACGACAGGTTAGAAATGGATTGCCTCCTATCAAGTGCTTGTTTAATGTCCTTAGCTCAACAAATACTTCCTTTAGGACTGATTGAGCTTGCGCTAAGTGCAACTCTCCATTCTTTCTAAATTCTGTGGCAGTCCTTGATACAATTTAAGTCTTTGCCTATTAACCTTAAACATATCATTTTCCGAGTTTTCAACCTCTATAGTACAATATGGAAAGATCGTTTTGACTTTGAAAGGACCTGACCATCTTGTCTTGAGCTTCCTAAGAAAAAGTTTTAGTCTAGAGTTAAACAACAAAACCATATCCCCTTCCTTTAATTCAGTTAGATGCATGATTTTTTGTATCATGCCATTTTTTAACTTTCTCTTTGTATACTTTATTTCTCTTATACACATTTAAGCGTAGTTCATCCAATTCATAGATTTGAAACAGCTTATGTTTCACAGTAGCATTTAAATAAAGATTTAGCAATTTAATTGCCTAATATGCTTTGTGTTTAAGTTCTATTAGTAAATGACATGATTTCCTCTATACCAATCTATAGGGTGTTGTCCCTAAAGGTGTTTTAAAAACAATTTTGTAGGCCCACAGAGCATCATCTTTTTTTTAGCCTAGTTTTTCTGTTTATTGTGACTATTTTTTCCAAGATTTGCTTGAGTTCCCTATTAGGGACCTCAACTTATCCACTTATTTGAGGGTGATACGATATAGAAACCCTATGATGCACTCTATAACATTTTAAAACTTTTTCAATTATGTCTTGCAAAGGTGAGTGCCCTCATCACTAATCAAAGCTTTAGGACATCCGAATCTTGAAAACAACTTCTTCAAAAACATTCTACTCGAGTATCATTAGTGGGTAAGGCTTGGGCTTCTACCCATTTTGACATGTAATCTACTGCCACTAAGATGTATCTAATACCAAAAAAGCTAAGGAATGGTCCCATAAAGTAAATGCCCTATATATAAAAAAATTCACATTTTAAATTGAATTTTTGAGGCATTTCATCCCTTTTTGATACATTCCTCACTCTCTGGCATCTATGACAATTTGTTGCAAAAATCTACACATCCTTCAAAGTCGATGGCCGATAGAGACCTGCTTGTAACACCTTGTGACCTATTCGGTTTGCACTATGATGGCCCCTAGCTAGGCCAGCATGACAGTGGTGAAAAATTACCTTCTTCATAAGATACACATCTTTTAATTATTTAGTCAAAATAAATGCAAAAAGGAAAGGATCTTCCCAAAAAATAATGATTTAGATCAACAAAGAACTTCTTCCTTTGATTGTAATTTAACTTTGTCAGGAGTCCATTGTCAACCAAATAATTAACAATGTCACTGAAGCAAGGTTCAGGATCATCTTCTATAGTGCAAACAGAAAAAAGTTTCTCTTTGGGAAATGCATCATTGATTTCATCATCTTTTAAATGGTCCAACATAGAATTATCTAATCTAGACAAATGATTTGTAGTAAGGTTTTCACAACCTTTCATATCCTTAATTTCTAAGTCAAACTCTTATAACAGCAAAATCCAATGGATCAATCTCAACTTAGCATCAATATTAGCTAAAAAGTACTTTAAAGCAGAATGATTGGTATAAATAATGACTTTAGAAAGGATAAGATAGGACATAAATTTGTCAAAAGCAAAAATGACTGCCAGTAGCTTCTTTTCAGTTGTGGTGTAATTTGCTTTGGTTGCTATCATAGTCTTGCTCGTGTAATGGATAGGTTTGAAATGGCGATCTCTTCTTTGTCTCAGAATAGCTCCTATAGTTGAATCACTGGCATCACACGAGCTTGAAGGGTAGGTTCCAAATGGCACCACCATTATAGGTGCATTGACTAGCTTTTCCTTTAACAAGTTGAAAGCCTTTAGAAAATCATCATTAAAGTTGAATGCGACGTCTTTTTCCAGGAGCTTTGTTAGGGATTATGCAATCTTTGAAATGTCCTTAATGAATCTTTGATAAAAACCAACATGTCCTAAAAAGCTTATAATTGCCTTAACTATAGTTTATGGGGGCAATTTTTCAATAATTTCAACTTTGGTTGTGTCCACTTCGATTCCTTGGCTTGATATTTTGTGCCCTAAGACAATATCTTGATTGACCATGAAATGTCACTTTTCCCAGTTCAAAACAAGGTTTGTTTCTTCACATAATTGTAGAACTCTTTTTAGGTTAAGGATGCATCCATCAAAAGAATCGCCAAAGGTTGAGAAGTCATCCATGAACACCTCCATTACATTCTCTACAAAGTCCTCAAAGATGGTCATCATGCATCCTTAGAAGGTGACTAGATCATTGCACGTACCAAAAGGCATCCTTCTATAAGCAAACGTTCCATAGGTCCATGTAAACATGGGTTTTTCCTGATCTTCTAGTGCTATTGGGATTTCAAAATATCCTAACATGCCATCCAAAAAGCAATAGAAAGAGTGACCTTCTAATCTCTCTAGCATTTGGTCTATGAAATGCAATAGAATATGATCTTTCCTAGTAGCATCATTGAGCTTCCTATAGTTAATACACAAATGACATCCTGTGACAATGTGCATAGGAATGAGCTCATCTTTCTCATTGGGGACAATTGTTAGCCCCCCTTGCTTTGGAACTACTTGAGTTGGACTCACTCAAGCACTATCTGAAATGGGATATATTATTCTAGCATCCAGCAACTTAAGTACCTCCTTCTTCACTACCCCCTTTGTTTTTGGATTCAGCCGTCACTATGGTTGCACCACTAAAATAGCCATGAATTTCCCAATTTATATTTTATAAATGTGTTATTGAAATTACATATGATTTTAAAGTGTGATGAATGTGATTCATGTTGATGCTTGAAACATGAGTTGTGCAGTTGTGTAGTTGTGTTAAAAATAATTAAATATTGTAGAATGGTTAAATATTGAGTTCATAAATTTTTTATGTGCATTAGAATATATGAAATATGATTAGAACAAGTTAAATTATGCATCTATTTAAGCCTACACTTAGTAGAAAATTTTCATTATATAATTAAGCCCAAGACCCACTATTAATTAGCCAAAAACAAGCTCATTAATTAGTCAAGCCAAGCCAATTAAAGGCCTTAATTTAAGAAGCCCCTAAAGTCAATCATAAGGATAATATCAACTTCTAAAACTGCAAAAATTCGTCCAAAATTTTCAAACAACATAAACCCTCCTTCACAAGCTTTGAAACCCCATTTTTACACTCTCAAAGTTCTCCCATGGCTATAAATAGTTAGTCTCTGCATCCTCCACAAATTAAACTGTCAAAAGCTTGCAACAAGACTCCTAAACCAAGGCATAAATTTCTTATGGTAAGTGTGTTTCTCTTGCTTTATGTATACTAGAAGTTGTGCTTTTATTGGAATAGGGTTTATATGCTAAATTGTGATAGGATGATTTCTATGCTTTGATGGTAGTTTGAGTAGTGATATGTTGCTAGTGGAGCTTGTAATATGTGTTGTATATGAATTTGGAAGTGATGGGATGGTTGTCCTAGGATGACAAAGTGTTGAGCAGTGTAGTGGGCATGTGGAGTTGAGATGTAATTTGTGTTTGATGTTGTAATTGAGTGATTGATGGATTGAAGAGAAGTTAATGTTTGTTGAATGGTGTTAAGAATATATAACAAGCTTTGGGAAGCTTAGAATGAGTTTGGAGAATTTTTGGATATGTAATTTTTACAAAGAAAACAAGGGAATCCGTAAAAATCACGTAGCTTCGTTCTAAGGGTCTACGTCGGCAAGTAGGCCGCCGACGTAGGAGCCCACACCGCCAGCGTACCAACAAAAGCTGGCGGTGTTTAGGGGTTCACAAGGCGTGAACCATCTTGTGTACCTCTCGTAAAAATTTGGAAATTGACGATTTCAAACTACGCTGGCACCAAGGCCACTAGCCTTTCCCCTAAGCCGCCGATGTACTGGCTTAAGCCGTCGGCCTACCTCCCTTGGAACTTGATTTTTGAAAACTCCTCTAAATGTTCTCCAAAGCTTGATATATGATTAATTGAGTATTTTTTTTTTTTGAGTATTATGTGATATTATATGATGTTTAAATGTTATGTTATGATCTTGTGATAATTTATTTGAATTTCTTTGATTGGTTATGTTTGAAATTAGTTGAGTTATGCTTGAACTAAGAGAGAATTTCTTTATACAATGATAGATCCTCGCTTGGCTAACCCTATTAGTTCCCGAGCTAATTCAGGTATGCAGTAACTTGCTTAATTCTTTGTTAGGATAGGCATCCTTTAAAATTACTTTAAATTAAGAAAATTTAATAATTGCTTGAATGAATGTCTTTTATTCCATTGAATCTGGTTCGGAGAGTGATACCCTACTCAGACTGGGGGCATGGTAATTTTAGGCGCTTAGACTACCCCTATCATTTTGAAATGACTTTCATAAGTGGTTCAATGGGTAATTGATAGGGTATTCGGTATCGGTATAACACTTAATTATTTTTGAAAGGATGTAATATGATTTAATTCAATGTTTATGGGAATATTTGAATTAGGTGATATTATAGATTAAGTTAAGTAAATTCGAGAAACGGCTGAGAACCCTAGATGAAATTATTTTTTCGTTTTGGATAAAATAATCTAGGAGATATGAGTATCTAAGCTACTTATATCAACCTCCTGAGCATCGTGATCGTTACTCAGGTTCCCTCAAAAATCTCTGTTGCCCGGAGTTTGAATACTCCAGTGTTGTTTGGCTAATTAAAGATTAACTAATAATCTAATGACTGTTGCATTTGCATTTATCTTAAGCATGTGTGTATCACTTCGCATTTGTATTCGTTACTTGTGTACTAGGCCTTTGGCTCATATTTCAGCAATTTCAGGTGATGAAAATGATGAATTCTATGCGAATATGGGATATGGTACCGACTTTGAGGATTTCCTAGATGACCTGGAAGACTAGATATGACCATGGACCTTGATGGAATTCCTATTTTATAATAGATTAGTTATGGTATCTTTTGATGTTTGTATTTGATGTTATAGATTGAATTATCTTTTGTGGCTTTTGTATAAGGCTTATAAGAAGCCTTTCTTTGTAATATCTAAACCTAGCTATATGTATGTCTTGAACTTGTTTTTCTTGTGATATATGATGATGATGATGTTGTGTTTTTATTAAAAGTTTTAAAAATCAATAGTTTTCAAATTAGTTGATTTTGAGGATTTAGATAAACAATTCTTCTAGGACAACTTTACATATAATTCAACAGGTTATATATGATTAGGGAGTTGTTATCACTTGTTTTAATTATAGGGGTGATACTGGGTCCTTACAACCACCAAATTGAAATTGTCTTCCATAAGAATTATATGAGTGAGTATGTAGAACTTATGCCTTTAATGTCAGCAATCTTCTAAGGTATTGCCCTCTTGTGTTGTCCCTAAACTTTCAATAATTTCTCCTTCTGCTCCTCACTGAGTTTAGAGGAGATAATGATAGGTAGTTTGAGATATTCTCCAACAAACACATATTCTAGGAAATCTGGTAACCCCTTTAATTCTAGATTAAGTTACTCTTCGACAGAAGGACTCTATCTCTCAATGTCATCTTCTCTCTAAATGGATTCTTCATAATTTCATTCACTTCAAGATGCACTACTAATCCATCATCATGAAATGAATCTAAATTCTCTGCACTGTCTTTACTTAAACATAGCTTTAGAGTGTCTTCACAAGTCATATTTTGCATTGCCTTAAGGATTTCAAAAACCAATGATTCTAAAGCAAAAAAAAAAAAAAAAAAAAAAAATCATCATCATTATTCATTCCTCGTCTGACACTTTCTGATAGTCTTATGACCATCTCATCATCCCACACACTCATAGTGTTAGCTTCCCATTTTCCACATCTATGATAGCTCCTATAATTGCTAAGAATGTTCTCTCTAAAATAAGAGGAACATCTACACTCTCATCCATGTCCAAGATAACAAAGTCAGCAAGGAAAATAAAATCCTTCACCTTCACTAGCATATCCTCAATAATCCCTCTAGGATATCGAGTAGATCTATTAACCAATTGCAAACTCATCATTGTGGCTCTTGCTTCGCCCAACCCTAGTTTCTTAAACATGCTATAGGGCATTAAATTTATACTTGCCCCTAAATCTACCAAAGCTTTTTCAACAAGTAAGTTTAAACAAGGTATAATGAAACTACATGGATCTCTTCATTTTCTTAGGACTTGATTAAGGATGACAGCTGAGCATTCTTCTTCCAATGTAACCATGAAGATCTCCTCTAATTTTTTTTCAGAGGAGTTCCTTCAAAAACATTGCATATTTTGGCATCTGAGATAGAGCAACCACTAGAGGTAAATTGATATGAGTTGTTTGAAGAGTTCTAGAAATTTGTTAAACCGCTCCCCATCCCTTCTTATTTTAGCTTTAGCTGGATAAGGTAGTAGTGGTTTATAGGGCATGACAAAGGGTAACTTCCTCCTTTCTTCTTCCTCCTTCTCCTCAGCTATCTTGGTTTCTTTCTTTTTCTCAACTTGCTCTCGTTTCTCAGCTTGATTTTCACTCTCGAAAACTTCTTTTTCACTCTCCTTTTATCTTTCACCCCTTGCTCTTTTTCTTGCTTTTTTTCTTTTTACCATTTTTCTCTTCTTCTCTCCTTTGTAACTCCCTTCCACTTCTCAACGTAACTGCATGTACTCCTTCTTGAACTCTCTCCCTAAGCATTTCGACAACATTGCTCAATTGCATCTCTAGATTCTTGAGCGAGTTGACATGACTTTGCATTAGTAGTTCAGTTTGTTGATAATGGAGTTCAAAGATTTTGATGAAGGACAGGAATAGCTCCTCCACGCAGGAGTTTTGTTGATGAAATCTAGAATAAAAATATCTTTGCTGCAGCATTGTGAGTGGATGATAAAAATCCATGTTCTGTTGACACCTTCATATCTAGTTTAAAGTGGTTGGCATGAAATTTTGATTCAAGGGCCCATAAGAGTCTCTATAGAAACCAAAATGAAAAATTTCTTCTATTTTCCTATGATTCCTTAATGATATTTCCTCCATCTATCGAATTAATTGCGAAAACTCCACATTTGATTTAGTAACAAGACAAAGCAAAAAAACAAACAAATTTCGAAGAAATAGGAAAAAATTCAACTAACTTAAAAAAAATTGTGCAATAGAATAATAGAGTCAAAGCTTTCATATAGTGCTTCAATGAGCTTCATTTTCATGAATCAAACATCAATTCCCGACAAAGGTGCTATGGAAAACTTAGTTTATACATTTTGTAAAACACGAAGTCAAAGTTTTCCAAAAGAAATTATAAAATACTAATAAGTTATGTTCAACTTCAGTCGTAATCATCAACGTAGGTAAGCGCACCAACCAAAATAGTATAGGAAGTATTGATTCATATTCCTTGTAGATCTTTAGCATCTACCTTACTCACTTGTTAACTACTATCTAGCTAGGAAAAAAAATTAGCAAAACATCTGCACAGGAAAAACACTAGACTAACATTAATGCTAAAAAAAATATACACGTTTTTAAGGTAAAATTACAGGATAAGTTTGTAAATGCATGCAAGGACTTAGGATTTGCTTATGATTTCTTAACAAACTCAAAGAGTTGTTTGCTAGGTATATTTGCACTATCACATTCACTAAGGTAATGTAAACCTCAGAAAATTTCAATAAATAATTTTAAGATGAACTTCGAGAATAAACCCTAAAAATCACTCTAAATTAAAACCAAATTTCAACTAGTCCAAAAACACAAACGAATTCATAAACTTCTTAATCTTGAGAAAATGAAAATCTTTAAAAATAAAATAAGAACACAGTGGTCTTCAAATTCAAAACCACGACGTACGAAAAAATTCCATATTTAACTCCGACTTATAAAATCGGGTAATATAAAGCCCAAAAACAAATTATTAAAAAGTAAATAATCATTGACCTTCGAAAATAAAACTCAATTCAAGAATTCCGAAAATATTAAGAGATATTAAGTACTTACAAAAATAAAATTTAAAAATAAATTTCTTAAATTAAATATGTTGTATAAACATAAATATCAGTTTTCAAATTGGCAAAGGTTTAAACCGGAAAAATCACCCGGAAACCCTAATCGGAATGCAATAGCCTAAGTCCGGCAACCTAGTGCCCCTAACCCTAGAGGCCGAGGCGTAGCTAAATATGTAGAATAGCTCATAGTAATATGAGTTTGTTTAAAAATATCAATTGGTAAATTTTTGACCTATTTCGAACCCGTTCGGACACAGACTTCGAAAAGCGTTGCCGGGCCGAGATATCAAAAATATACCAATAGTCGTTAGACTCGTAATTTCATAAGATTTCTAAAAATATCAGTTATATAATTTTTCGGGTTATAAAAGTTACAGTTATAACCTTTTTATCGTATTTCCATTATTACCGGTAATTGATTAGTCTTTGGCACTATTCATTTTTTATTTCATTATAAAATTTTATTATTCTTATAAAGCCTTATATTTTTAGATAAATAATTTTATATTATAGAAAATTTTGTTTTTCTAAAAATTAGTTAGTTCGGGCTTTTACGGGATCAGATTCTGTTT
This sequence comes from Combretum micranthum, assembly GCA_024138025.1. Taxonomy (NCBI): domain Eukaryota; kingdom Viridiplantae; phylum Streptophyta; class Magnoliopsida; order Myrtales; family Combretaceae; genus Combretum; species Combretum micranthum. Next base: position 819,892 of record JAMXBD010000281.1, on the reverse strand, counting down.
AAGACCCGGTACTAAAAATAAAATAAATTAATTTAATAATTGGAAAATATTTGAAAAATATTTTTATTCCCATAAAATATATTTTTAGAATTTTTCGGGTTATAAAAATATTATTTATAGCCCATATTCGCGTATTTTGACCGTACCGGTAACGTATTTGTTAGAATACTAAAATAATTCAAATAATTATTTAATTTTTATTATGAAAATTCTGCTACAATTATTTGGAATAAATTTTCCAATTTTATTTTTTTAATTTATTTTATTAATAAAGTACTTTTACAACCCATACCTTCAAGTACACCTTACACATATCACTTCCTTTTCACTTCAATCTTTCTACACATAATCCCACAATTCATGACAGATTTTTGACCCATCTTTGCTGCCATTGTCCTTTTATTTAATCATAATTTGACTAAAATAATTATTTTCTACTCCTTCTTAAAGAAGCTACACATACACATTTATTACACAAATTAATTTCAAGTCTAAATTCAAACAAAACCCTCTCTCTCCTCTCTTTAGAATTCACGTGCAGCACACAAAATTGGCTGCCTTTGTTTTATTTTTTTCTCTTTCATTTAATACAATTCATCTCCATTTAATGCCTCTTTATTATTTCCTTTCATTTCTTTTTGAAATCTCTCTCTTTTCCTCTCTTTCTTTCTTCTTCTTGTTCATATTTCTTCAATAAACAAGCTGCCCCCTTCTTCTTCCATGGCTTCCACACTTCATTTTTAAAGATTTCTAAGCAAATCTTCTTCCCAAAGCTCCATAGGTGATATAGGTAAAGTGTAATGAAGGTTTCATGCATCAAATGAACTTCCATAAGCTTAAAAGCTTAGGATGATGATGCCAAAAATGAAATCTTTCTCTTCTCCACTTTTATTATCTTGTATTTCAATTATTTTCTTGTTTAAAGTTGATATATTTTGTAGATCTAATTTTTTTGTAACTTTGATTTTGTTTATGCCATAGATCTTGTTATTTAAGTTGTTATATTTTTATTCTTATGATTTATGCATAGATCCATCATCCACATGTGTTCATGCATTTAAAACTAGTTTAGAAAACTAGATCTAGAGTTTTGAGTTCATAGAATGCATTAGACTTTGTTTTATGTTATGAACAACTTGCTATAGCATGATGATGGTAGAAAAATTGTAGGAAACTCAAGATCTATTTTATTTTCAAAAAAACAACTTTTGAAAATTCGGATGAAAATGGAACCATATTTAGAAAAGTGGTTTTTCAACTTCAAAATGTATATTTTTCATTTAAAATGAAGGGCTTAGGGTATAGATACCATAAATGAAATATTTTGATAAGTGAAGTTTAGATCCATGATGTTTATAGCTTATTACCATGCATTTGTTTTATGTTTATGTTCATATTAAGTATGGATCTTAGTTATGAACTCAAACAAAATTGTGAAATTCGTATTTTGGCAAGACCCATATTTAAAAACTACTTTTCAAGTGTCAAAACGTAATTTTTACATAAGAAAATGAAGGCTTATATATATATATAACATCAAGACTTCATTTTATATGGTTCAAAGATGATTTTCAAAGATTAATTTTCAAGACAAAGTTCTATTCTCGGATTTTGGCCAAGGCCTAGTGCAAAAACATGTTTTCCGACTCAAAAATAAAGTTTTTATTCAAGAAATGAAGGGCTCTTAAGATATGATATGTAAGGAATGGATTTTCATAAGTTTAGATAGGTTTTATCAAAAGATATGTCCAAAAATGAATTTTGTAAATTCGGATCCCAACCATGATCAATTTTTAAAACCCATTTATCAACATCAAAACTCATGTTTTATGTGAAAAATGAAGTATATAGGTAATAGGTATCATTAAGTAGTGATTTTTATAAGTTGAAATGAGTTTTGATAAGATTAATGTATAAAACAAGAAATAGAATCAAGATGAGAAAATTTTGAGTTAGTAACCAATTTGTGAAATTCGTAATTTTGAGTGAAGGCCATAAGAACACCTATTATCCAAGTTCAAAATGAAAGTTTTATGTATTAAATGAAGTCCTTAAGTAATAGGTATCATAAGGTTTTAAATTTTAATGCATTAAACAAGTTTTCCCCAAATGAATCATTCAAAAAAGTGGATTTTCTAAAATTCGGATTTTTGAGTAAATCATATTGGAAAACATATTTACAAAGTGTAAAATGGGAATTTTATGTAGAAATGAAGGTCATAAGTAAGTATATATAATGAAGACTCAATTTTAACAAAATAATTATATTTTCTTAAGTAACAAATCCAAAACAAATGGAAATGATAAAAGTTAGAAAACTAGATTTTTCATAAGTAAGTTGTCATTATGGTCTTGCAAAATAAAAAGTTATAAAATTTCCTTTTAGTAAAATCATCAAGATCATGCATGCAATAGGCTCATCTCATGTCATTCATGTTAGGAAATCACTCATATTGCATGTATAGTTAAGTATATATAGGAACATTTCAAACATTTACAAAACTATTTTTCGGAAATTGAAATTGTTGCTGACCTAATCTGATCCGAACTTTTTGAAGCTTCAAAGTTTTCAAAACTTGAAAATAATGTTAGATTTAGATAGATCTTTCGAAGTAGATAGAAATCGATATATAATTTGCGAGATTCCGAGTTAAAATGACCAAGTTATGGCCGTTTTAAGTCGGAATTCCCACTTAGGACGAGAATTACGAATTTGATAGTTCGTATGAAATTGTTTGGATTAGTTTGAGTGGAAATACTTATTAAAGTATTTCTTCCCTTTTAGGAGATCCCAAAATCGACGATTCCCTACCACCGGATTACTATTACTAGAAGACCGGTGATCCAATGGCCGAGTGAGTTTTCTCCTTGTTTTGTTACCTTGATTGTGATTGTAGTTAGTTGCATTGGAATTATAGGAACAAGATAAAAATCGATATGAATAGGGATGGGATATATGATGAGACTGTGATGAATGTATGCCAAAGAATACTAAAGCATATCGAAACCATGATTTGATTGGATAACTGCACCGTTCATATTATTCCTGTTATATGTATGATATTGGTTGGTCACTCTAAAGAATGTATAAATATTTTTGTCCTAAACAAAAAACTTAAATTGGTCATGCATCACATCGGACATATTGCATTTGGTAGCATGCTACTCCTACGCAGGTCGATCGGTATGGTCCGTTGTTGCCTCGTTTGGATAACGAGCCCGTGCCAGAGCTCATTCAGGGTACTAAGACGCATGTGGATGCATTCTTGGATGAGCCTAGCCGAGTCGAGTGCTAAGAGCCGAGGGCTTGGGGACTAGATGCGGTCGTGTAGACTCAATACCATTCCTAACCCAAGATACGGAGGGCGTAAATCCGTTCTGTGTGTGGGTTCCGGATACCCACGCATAATTTCTTGCTCACGTGTTTGTTCATGCATAGCATATAATTGACTAATACTTGTTTGTTATGGTACGGAATTAAGGGAATTCTCACTAAGCTAGTGTAGCTTATACCCCAATAGTTGTTTAAATGAACAGGTTATCTCAAGAATGCAAGGTGGGGACCGAATTAGTTGGAGCTGGGAATGACTTTGGGATTTCGGAAAGTAATACGAATGTTTGAAGTTATCTGCTAGTTTTAGGATTTATCTTGTAATAGTTTATGCAGGGAAGCCTATGGATGAATGTAATTGGAGTTGAATGATTTGTATTTTGAAGTGTAGTGATTTGCATCTGAAGTATAGTAAATTTGTATTTCCTTTACATTGTTACTCAAGCTATATCAACGTAAAATGTATTACTCCGATGAGTCTCCTCCATGTGTTAGACGCCTTGTACATAGTATGGAAGCCTTCGCATGACTAAGGTGGTCATTCTTAGGCTTTAATATTGTGTACGGCGGACTGCCACGTTTAGGGTACCCTTTGGGGCGTGACAGGTAAGCTAAAGACTCTTTCAAGGTCAAAAACTCCAGATCTAGATTAGACCACCAAAATCTCTTCACAAGCTATTAGCAATCTAGATCCGCATAAAGATAAAGAATCCTTTAATTAAAAACCCATTTTAAGGAATTTTAAAACCAAGTGACAGAAAGTTCTACCATCCCTCTCTCAAGGTGATTATGAGAAACTTCATTAGTAGCTTAGATCTATTCAAAAGAATGATATCTCAATGTATTTAGTTGAAATAAAACGTGGATTTAAATGGTGCACCACATAGTTAGACCCACAAAATTAAGTTTGAGCTACTAATTACAAATATACAGTCAATATTCAATTAAAACACATTTGAAATCACATGAATTGAGTATTGGATTCATAAACCCTAAGTTATGATGATTATTTTTCCATAGATGTAAACATTAAGCATAGATTCAAGAGAAATAATATGAAAATAGAGATGAAAATTATAGATTAAGCACAAGGGCCTTACAAAAACTATTACGCCCCCAAAGGGTACCCTAAACGTAACAGTCCGCTGCATGCTAATTAAGACTTAAGAATCACTGCTACAATCATTCAGAAGTCTTGTGTTAGTATGAAAAGCATCCCCTCACGACAATAGAATATATAAACAATTGAAGATAGGTAGTTCAATTTGATAGGATAAGCATAAAAATATAAACCACAGATATCTTAGGATCAGTTACAAAGCATTAAGGGGCATTCCCTTACTACACATAAGTCTAAGTATTATCTTTTTGGTAACAATTGATTCTTCTAGGTTTGCTACTAAGAACTATACAAACCAATTGTGAACTTTTAAGGGGATAACTCCTAGTCTCTCATTACCTGATTTGGCCAGGTCCGGGGACGCAGCCATATGTACGGGAACTGCATTAGAAAGAAATTATGGGGGTGTAATATATGCTAGCTTAGTGAGTTCCACTTCCAAAATTAAATGCTCATGAGCAATATATAACAGATAAGTTGTATTAACAACTATATGAAATGCACATATACGTGAGCATATAATACATAAGACCAACCGGAAGTCTTATTTTGAATGGATTTACGCCCTCCATTTGAGGTTAGGTGTTTCGGCCCATACGACCAACGATTTTAATTTTTCTCACTTTTTATTATGGTTGATACAGGTGCTCACCAACACACATTTTTAATTTATTTTTGTGGTTGATACAGGTGCCTATCCACACACATTATTAATTATGGCCCATACGCCAATATTTAAATTTCCGGCCATTATGCTAACATTCAAGTTTACAAACCTCTCATTGCCTAGCTATTATGCCTTCTTTCCACAAAGGTATAATAACCTATGCAATGTGACTCACATATGGTATGCATGGCCAATTTGATTATAAGATCATGACATATTAATTTAACAATTTATGGGTGATCATAGATATTTCAGACATAACAATTCTATGCTAGGGCATACAAATATTTAGAACAAGCTCATTTTGATATTCTTATCATGAATTCACCCATGTAGAAGTCATATACATACAGTCAAATTTTATTATCTTGTCCAAATGCTAATGCCACTAACATTACAAGCACAAGCACAAGTATATAATTTAAAGATAGTGAACTCACTTTGCTATGGTGCGAAAATCCAAATAATCGTAATAGTCCTCGGGAAGGTCTAATTCGTCTTCCAAGTCTCCTAATCAAAAGAAATAACTCTAATGAGTATTTCTATGAAGTTTAAATGAACTTACAAATTCTATTCTAACAAGTTCGTCAAAATTCATCTAAGAGGAAATTCCAACTTAAAATGGCATAACTTGGTCATTTTAACTAGAAATTTCGCATATTATTTACCGATTTCTACCTATTCGACAATAGCTATCTATTTCTGGAGTTATTTCCAACAAACAAGGTCGGTTGGTCTATGAATAGTAGGGCACATAATACTATACGAATTTCCCATTCCACAATATAACTCCTAATTTCAAACCAAGCATCATACTAAAGCTTTAATAGATACTTAGCTTTCATTATATTTGTAAGACTATTAAATACATATATAACTCAATATCATACATGATTCATGGGTGTTGGTAATTGTAATTCCTCATGTACTAAGATAATGTCAAATAGGATGTCTAGGACTTTATTTTTCCAACTTTGTTTCTACCAAGTACATCATGTATATATGCAATACCTACAAGCTATTGTTATGAAGATTATGAAATAAACTATCTATATGTATATTCTTAATGATTTAGTACCAAGAATTCTTTTTGAAAAACTTTTGCTTTGCAAAACTTTTGAAATTTACTAGACTTAAGAAAAATAGTTTTTATTCTTGTAAAATCATACTTGCTTTTATCAAAACTCAACCTTGATGACCTACATAGCCATCATCTTAATTATTTTAATAAAAACCTTCATTTTTGGGTTAGAAAGTAGATGTTCAAATAGGTGATTTATCTAATTACGAATTTTACAAAATTTTAGAGAATAAAAACATTGTTTAATCTATTCTTGGAATCCATTCCTTGTCCTAGGATTATACTTTGATAAACCTCTCTTATTCTTATCAAAATTTAGTCTTTATTACATGTATCTCCTAGAACTTCCATTTTTCCATAAAAATCATCCTTTTGGCATTTGGAAATAGGTGTTTATATAATGGCCATTTTCAAATCTGAATTTTGAAAGTTTCATTTGAGTGTATTTTCTTTGTAAAACTTATTTAGTCTTTCAAAAAACCATTTCCTAATCAAACCTACTCCTTAAGGCTTCCATTTCTTTAATAAAAATCTTGTTTTGAAGTTGAAAAATGTGTGTTTGTACTTCAAGCATCCCTTATTACGAATTTAAAACTTATTATTGGGATTGACACATAACTTTTGTAAACTTTTCCTTGTTTTGAAAATATTCCTTAATAGATCTAAGCTTTACTCATCAAGATCACTCATTTATGATATATATTCCCTAAACCCTTCATTTCAAATGTAAAATACATATTTTGAAGTTGAAAAATGGCTTTTCTAAATATGGCTTCTTTTTTATCCGAATTTTCAAAAAACATTTTTGTTGAAACTAAAGTAGATCTTGAGCTTTCTAATACTTTCCTACTATCATCAAGCTATTACAAGTTATTAATGAACATAAAACAAAAGCCTAATGCATTTATGAACTCAAAACAACTTGATATGGTTTATTATACTAGTTATAAATGCATAAACACTATGACTATTATGTGAATGTAGCTGGATGATGAATACATGCATAAAACATTAATAACATCAACATATCTTAACAATAAAACAAGTAATAGAAAAATAATCTTAAATAATCAAGATCTATAACATTGTGATGACAAGGATCTCATGTTCAAGTGTTTCCACATCCCTAGCTTGATGCTCATGGGGATTTTTGAGTGGAATCGCCCATGAATGAACTTGCCATTATATGTTTTTAAGGTTGTAAAGGTGTAGATCTATTACCTATTGGATGTGTGGAGCAAGAAACTTGAAGAAAAATATGTGAGTGTGTTTGTGTATGTGTAAGTCCCGGAAAATTTCAATAAATAATTCTAAAATAAACATCGAAAATAAACTCTAAAAATGATTCCAAATTAAAACTAAACTTCAACTAGTCATAAATCACGAATGAATCCAGAAATTTCTTAATCTTGAGAAAATGAGATTCCTTAAAAATAAAATAAGAACTCAACAGTCTTCAAATTCAAAACCACTACATACGACAAATTCCATACTTAATTTTGAATTGTAAAATCGGGTAATATAGAACCCAAAAACAAATTATTAAAAAGTAAATAACGATAAACCTTTGGAAATAAAACTCAATTCAAGAATTCCGAAAATGTTGAGAGATATTAAATACTTTTTGTAATAAAATTTAAAATAAATTTCTCAAATTAAATATGTTGTATACATATAAAACATCAGTTTCCAAATTGACAAAGATCTAAACCGAAAAATCACCCGGGAACCCTAAATTGAATAAAATAGTTTAAGTTTGGCAACCTCGCACTCTTAACCCTAGAAGCCGAGGTGTAGTTTAAGTGTGTATAATAGCTCGTAGTAATATGAGGTCACTTAAAAATATCATATTGGTAAATTTTTTACCTATTTCGAACCCGTTTGGATACAAACTTTGAAAAGCATATCTCGAGGCTCGAGATATAAAAAATATACCATTAATACCGTTAGACTCGTATTTTCATAAGGATTTCAAAAATATCGATTTTATAATTTTTCGATAACTAGAAATATCTTATTTTGCGATTATATTCGTATTTCCTTACTACTAGTAATTGACCAGTCTTTTGTACTATTCACTACTATTCATTACATAATTTTACTATTCTCATAAACCCTTATATTTTTAGATAAATATTTTATATATCATAGAAAATTCTGTTTTTCTAAAATTTAGTTAGTTTCGGGTTTTCACGAGATTAGTTTCTATTTAAGACTCGATACAAAAAAATTAATTTAATAATTGAAAAATGTTTGAAAAATATTTTTAGAATTTTTCGGGTTATAAAAATATCATTTATAGCTCATATTCGCATATTTTGATCATAGCGATAACTTATTTGATAATTTACTAAAATAAATTAATTAATTATCTTATTTTAATTATGAAAAATCTGTTACAAAATTTTGGAATGCATTTTCTATTTTTTTATTATTTTTATTTTATTTATAAAGAAAGTACTCTTACAAACCCATACCTTTAAGTACACCTTTCACACATCACTTCTTTTTCACTTCAATCTTTCTACGCTTCATTATCACTTTATGGTAGAAACTTTGACTCCTTTTTGGCTGCCTTTTGTCCTTTGAAACCTCCAAAATTGATTAAAGTAAAGCTATTTCAACCCTTCTTTAAGAAGCTAACATACCATTAATTACACATTACAATTTCAAGTTAAAAACCAATCAATCTCTCTCTCTTCTTACATTTCACGCCAGGGAAAATAGTTGCTGCCATTTTTTTTTTTTTTTCCTCTCATTTAAGTGCCTTTAACTCCTCTTATCTTTCTTTATACACTCTCTCTCATCTACATCTTCAAACCTTTACTATTCCTTACACTTTCTCTCTATTTTTTCTCTCTTTCTTTCTTCATTTTTTCTTGTTCTTACAAGAAAACCTTGTTGCCCCTATTCTTTATTTGAGCTCCCACACTTATTTCTTCAAGATCCTTTGATAAGACTCTTATCCAAAGCTTCCATAGATGATATATGTAAAGTATAGCAAGAGTTTCATGCATCAAATGACTTTTCATATGCTTAAAAGCTAAGGATGATGATGCCAAAATGAAACACTCCTCTTATCCATGATTATTCTCTTGTATTATTATTATTATTATTATTATTATTATTATTATTATTATTTCTTGCTCAAAGTAGTTATATTTTGTAGATCTAACTTTTATGTAACTTTGATTATATTTATGTTTAGATCTATGAGTTTACAGTTTACTACCATGGATTTCTTTTATATTTACTATAGAAAGTGTAGATCTTGGTTTTGAACTTAAACGAAAATGGTGAAATTCGTATCTAGGCAAGACCCATTTTTAAAAACCATTTTCCAAGTGTCAAAATGGAATTTTTACTTGAGATAATGAAGACTTAATGTATATATATCATCAAGACTTTATTTTATATGGTTCAAAGGTGATTTTCAAAGATTATTTTTCAAAACAAAACTTTATTTTTCGATCTAAACAAAGGCTTAACTTAAAAACATGTTTTCCGACTCAAAAATAAAGTTTTTATTCATGAAATAGAAGGCTCTTAAGATAGGATATGTAAGGGACAAATTTTCATAAGTTCAGATAGGTTTTATCAAAAGACATGTCCAAAAATAAATTTTGTAAATTTGGATCTCAACCAAGACCAATTTTGAAAACCCATTTTTCAACACAAAAATGAAGGATTTGTTTTAAAAATGAAAGGTTTATGAAATTGGTATCAATAGGAGATGTTTTTGATTAGTAAATGGTAGATCTACTAGTAGAGATTCTCAAAATAGGAAGAGATTACAAAATATAAAATTTGAGTTTTATCTTAACTTTGTGAAATTCGGATGGTTTCATGACCATGCCTTAAAAACCCTTTTATCAACTTCAAAACTTGTGTTTTATATGAAAAATGAAGAGCATAGGTCATAGATATCATGAAGTAAAGATTTTTTAAAAGTTAAGATGGGATTTGCTAAGAAAAACATGTAGACCAAGGAGTAAAAATAAAATAGGAAAATTTGAGTTGTTGTCATTTTAAGAAATTCGTAATAATGGAGTAATGATATGAAAACCCATATTTTTCAAACTCAAAATAGAAGTTTTATTAAAGAAATGAAGTCCTTAGTGGCTAGGTATGGTTGAGCTTTAATTTTCTAAGTATCAAATGATTTTTACTTAAAGGAATTACCACAAAAAATAATTTTTACAAAATTCGGATTTTGGGATGAACTATATTGAAAAACATGTTTACAAAGTGTAAAATGGAAATTTTTATTAAAAAACAAAGGCCTTAAGGAATATACATAATGAGGACTAAATTTTGACAAGAATAAATAAATTTTATCAAGGAATTTTTCTAAAAACAAGTGGGGATTGTCATGAATATAAGACTAGCCTTTCTAAGTTGACTTTTCATAAAGTCTTACACGGAAAAAGTTTTCTAAAAATTTATTTTATTAAATATCATCAAGAACATGTATATATATATCTCATGAAATATCATTTATGATAGTAGCTTGTTCATATTGCATGTATACTTTCTTTGGATAATAGAAACTTTATAAACTTTCACAAAATCAATTTTTAAAATCGGTTTTCGCTACTATTCTGATTTGATCAGACCTTTTTGAAGCTCAAAGGTTTTCAAAACTTGAAAATAATATTATAATTAGATAGATCTTCGAAGTAGATAGAAATTGATATATAATTTGTTAAATTCCGAGTTAAAATGACCAAGTTATGGCCGTTTTAAGTTGGAATTCCCACTTAGGACAAGAATTACGAATTTGATAGTTTGTATGAGATAGGATGGATTATTTTTTAGTTGAAATACTCATTTGGGTATTTCTTCCTTTTTAGGTGACCCCGAAATCGATGATTCTCTACCATCGAATTGCTTTTACTAAGAGACCAGTGATCCAATAGCTGAGTGAGTTTTCCTTTTGTTTTGTTACCTTGTTTGTGCTTGTAGCTAGTTGCATTAGATTTATATGAACAAGATAAAAACTAGTATGAATGGGGGTGGGATAGATGATGAGACTTTGATATATGTATGCCAAAGAATACTAAAGCATATCGAAACCATGATTCAATTGGATAACTGCACTGTTCATATTACTTCTATTTATGTGTATGATATTGGTTGGTCACTCTAAAGAATGTATGAATAATTTGACCTAAGCAAAAATTAAATTGGTCATGCATCACATCAGATATGTTGCATTTGGTAGCATGCTACTCCTATGCAGGTCGATCGGTATGGTCCAATGACTCGTTTGGATAATGAGACCCAGTATTAGAGCTCATTTATAAGGAACTAAGGCACACCAGGGATGCATTCCATGTGTGAGCCTAGCCGAGTCGAGTGCTATGAGCCTGGGGGGCTTCGAGGACTAGCAGCGGTCGTGTAGCCTTTCAATACCATCCCTAACCCAAGATACAGAGGGCGTAAATCCGTTCTATGTATGGGTTCCGGATACCCATACATAATTATCTGCTCATGTGTTTGTTTATAACTTGTTTGTTATAGTACGAAATTGAGGGAATTCTCACTAAGCTAATGTAGCTTATACCCCAATAGATGTTTGATTAAACAGGTTAAGTCAAGAATGCTACCTGGGGACTGAAGTGGTTAGAGCCAAATATGACTTCGGGATTCCAGTAGGAAGTAAGAATACTTGAAGATATTAGCTAGGTTTTATGAATTGCTTTGTAATAGTTTTATATAGTGAAATCTTTTGATGAATTGTATTTGAAGTGTAAGCCTCGGAAAATTTCAATAAATAATTCCAAAATGAACTTAAAAAATAAACCCTAAAAATCACTCCAAATTAAAATCGAACTTCGATAAGTCCTGAATCATGAACGAATCCAGAAATTTCTTAATCTTGAGAAAAATAAGAATCCTTAAAAATAAAATAAGAACTCAACATACTTCAAATCCAAAACCACTATGTATGACAAATTTCATACTTAACTCTGACTTATAAAATCGGGTAATATAGAACCCAAAAACAAATTATTAAAAAGTAAGTAACGATAAACTTTCAGAAATAAAAATCAATTCAAGAATTCCGAAAACATTAAGAGATATTAAATACTTACAGAAATAAAATTTAGAATAATTATCTCAAACAAAATATGTTGTATAAACATAAAACGTTAGTTTCCAAATTGGCTAAGATTTAAATTGGAAAATCATCCGGGAACCCTAAGTAGAATTATAGTAGTTTAAGTCCGGCAATCTCGCGCCCTTAACCTAGAGATCGAGATGTAGTTTAAGTGTGTAGAATAGCTCGTAGTAATATAAGGTCGCTTAAAAATATCAGATTGGTAAATTTTTGACCTATATCGAGCTCGTTCGGATATAGACTTTGAAAAACGTGTCTCGGGGCTCAAGATATAAAAAATATACCAATAGTACCGTTAGACTTGTATTTTCATAAGGATTTCTAAAGTTTCATTTTTATAATTTTGCGATAACTAGAAATATCTGATTTTCCGATTTCCTTCGTATTTCATTACTACCGGTAATTAACTAGTCTTTTGGTACTGTTCACTTCTATTTCATTAAACAATTTTATTATTCTTATTAACCCTTAAATTTTTAGATAAATATTTTATATATTATAGAAAATTTTGTTTTTCTAAAATTTATTTCGTTTCGGGTTTTTACGGGATCATTTTCTATTTAAGACCCGATACTAAAAATAATAAATTAATTTAATAATTGGAAAATATTTGAAAAATATTTTTATTTTCATAAAATAATTTTTTAGAATTTTTCAAGTTATAAAAATACATTTATAGCTCATATTCACGTATTTTGATCATACCGATAACATATTTGTTGAAATACTAAAATAATTCAATTAATTATTTAATTTTAATTATGAAAATTCTGCCACTCATTTAAATATATTTTTCTTAATTTTATTTTATATATTTTCTTAATAAAAAGTACTTTTTCAACCCATACTTCAAGTATACTTCAATTGTCACTTCTACACATTAATCAAGTTTTCTTTCACTCATTCTATACTCCATTTCCCCACAAATGGCAGCTAACCACACTCATAAAAATATCCATTTTTCTTTTATTCATTAATTTATTTAATGATTTAAAGTCTCTTTTAGTTAGCAAATGAAGGCACACAAGTTATACTTTCAAAAATTTAAGTTACAAACTAACTAAACCCCCTCTCTCTCCTTTGCATTTCACATGCAAGCCGCCCCCCATTTGCTGCCTTCTTTTATTTTTTTCCTTTCAATTAATAAACTCCTCTCTCTCCATTTAATGCCTCTCATTTACACTCTTTCATTCTTTGAAACCTTACACCATTTTCTTTCTTAGCCTTGTTTTTGCAAGGAATACAAGCTGCCTCCATCTCTAAATCTTGCTTCCACAATCCATTCTTGAAGATCCTTTGAGTAAACCTTCTTCTTAATCTTCCATAGATGATATATGTAAAGTATAGTGAGAGTTTCATGCATCAAATGACCTTCCATAAGCTTAAAAGCTAAGGATGATGATGCCGAAATGAAACACTACTTTTTTCCATGATTATTTTCTTGTATCATTATTATTTTCTTGCTAAAAGTAGTTATATTTTGTAGATCTAACTCTTTTTGTAGCTTTGATTTTATTTATGTTTTAGATCATGTTATATGAGTTATTATTTTGTTATTGCTAATGATTTATGTATATATTCATCATTCACATAACCATCATAGTGTTCATGCATTTATAACTAGATCTAGTTGTTGTAAGTTCACACATGCATTAGAATTTTATTTTATGTTCTTAAATAACTTGTAATAGCTTGATGATAGTAGAAAAGTTTTAGAAATTTCAAGATCTATTTTAGTTTCAACCAAAATCTTTTTTGAAAATTCTGATAAAAAGGGAACCATATTTAGAAAAGCTATTTTTCAACTTCAAAATGTGTATTTTTCATTTAAAATAAAGGGCTTAAGGAATAGATATCATTAATGAATGATTTAGAGGAGTAAAGTCTAGATCTATAAGTTTATAGTTTACTACCATGCATTTCTTTTATATTCATGTTCTTATTATGTGTAGATCTTGGTTTTGAACTTGAATAAAAATAGGGAAATTCGTATGTTGGCAAAACCTATATTTAAAAACCACTTTCCAAGTCTCAAAATGGAAGTTTCAGTTGAGAAAATGAAGGTTAAGTGGATGTATATCATCAAGACTTCTTTTTACAATTATCAAAGGTAATTTTCAAAAGTTATTTTCAAAATAAAAATCTCATTTTCGGATTTAGGCGAAGACATGGTTTAAAAACATATTTTCCAACTTAAAATTGAAGTTTTTATTCAAAAAATGGAATACTTTTAAGATAGGATATGTAAAGGATGATTTTTCCTAAGTTTAAATAGATTTTATCAAAAGATATGTCCAAAAATAAATTTGGTAAATTCGGATCTCAACTAAGACCAATTTTGCAAACCCATTTTTCAACACCAAAATGAAAGATTTGTTTAGAAAATGGAAGGCTTATGGAATAGGTATCAATAGAAGATGTTTTTGATAAGTAAATGGTAGATCTACTAGTAGAGAATTCTCAAAAATAGGAAGAGATTATAAAATATGAAATTTGAGTTTTATCCAAATTTTGTAAATTAGGATGGTTTCAAAACTATGCCTTAAAAACCCATTTATCAACTCCAAAACTTGTGTTTTATATGAAAAATGAGAAGTTTAGGTCATAGGTATCATCAAGTAATGATTTTTATAAATTAAGATGGGATTTGCTAAGAAAAATATGTAGAACGAGTAGAAATGAAGTAGGAAAAATTTGAGTTGCTAGTCAACTAGGGAAATTCATAATTTTGGTGTGAGGTCATAAAAACACCTATTTTCCAAACTCAAAATGAAAATTTTATTTAAGAAATGAAGTCCTTAAGGGATAAGTATAATAGAGTCCTAAATTTTAATGTATTAAACAAGTTTTTCTCAAAAGAAATCACTCAAGAATAATTTTTATGAAATTCGGATTTTGGAATAACCTCTAATTGAAAACATTTTTACAAAGTGTAAAATGTGAATTTTTGTGTAGAAATAAAGGTCATAAGTAATAGATATAATGAAGACTCAATTTTAACAAGGATAATTATATTTTCTGAAGAAATAAATCCAAAACAAATGGAAATGATCAAAGTTAGGAAATTAGTTTTCTTAAAAGTAAACATTCATGGAGTCTTACCAATAAAGAGTTTCTAAAAATCCTTTTAGAAAATATTGTCAAAAGCATGCATACATCAAACTCATAACATGCCATTCATAATATAAATCATCAACATTGCATGTATAGTTAATCTATATAGTAGGAACATTACAAACATGTACAAAACTATTTTTTGGTATTCGAATTTGCTACTGATCAAAACTGATCAGAATATTTAGTGACCCAAACATTTTCAAAACTTGAAAATAATATTAGGATTAGATAGATCTTTTGAAGTATATAGAAATCTATATATAAATTGCTAAATTCCAAGTTAAAACGACCAAGTTATGTCCGTTTTAAGTTGGAATTCCCGCTTAGGACAAGAATTACAAATTTAATAGTTTGCATAAGATAGTTTGGATTAGTTAAGTGATGAAATACTTATTAAGGTATTTCTTCCTTTTTAGATGACCCCAAAATTGATGATTTCCCAGCACCGGATTATTTTTACTAAGAGATCGGTGATCCAATTGCCGAGTGAGTTTTCCTCTTATTTTGTTACCTTGATTGTGCTTGTAGCTAGTTGCATTAGAATTAGGAAAAGATAAAATTGTGATGAGTTGTGATATTATCTTGGTTGAATGAATGATAGGTATATTGAGGCGAGACTTGTTGTAAAATCATTGTATGAGTTAGCATAGGCTTGGATTGTTTGGAATTCTCTATTATCGCTCTTAACCTACATAATTAGCATGCCATGATTATATGAATAAACTGTACATGCATATCACGTACAGAGTCACATTGCATTAGCTTATATACCTTTGGTGGGACAAAAGTATATTAGTAGAAGGCGAGGGGGCCTTGTTAACATTAAGGATGCGAGATCGCTTAAGTTAACGGATGTGGAGTAGGTACATAAAACTACTACAATAAAACAATAGAGGTTGTATAACTAAGAGAAAGAGATCGGGATTATGGTTGCATGACTTATGGACCATCCTACTCAAGATTGGAATTATGGTTGCATGTCTCAAGGACCATCCTAACCCCGAATGGAGGGCGTAAATCCATTCACATATGGCTATCGGAAAGTCATATGCTTGTCTGCTCATGTGTTTGTTCATGCATAGCATATGGATGAATTATGACTTGCTTGTTATGGTACGAAATTAAAGGAACTCTCATTAAGCTAGTGTAGCTTATACCCCAATAGATGTTTGAATAAATAGGTTAATAGGAGAATGCTACTTGGAGACTGAGATGGTTGGAGCCGAATATAACTTCGGGATTTCAGCAGGAAGTAAGAATGATTGAAGATATTATCTAGGTTTTGTGAAATGTTTTGTAATAGTTCTATGTAGTGAAATCTTTTGATGAATTGAAATTGAAGTACAGTGATTTGTATTTGAAGTATAATGAATTGTGTTTCCTTTACATTGTTACTCAAGTTGTATCAATATAAAATGTATCACTTCGATGTGTTTTCTCCATGTGTTAGGCGCCTTGTACATAGTATGGAAGTCTTCGCATGATTGAGGCGGTCATTCCTAGGCTTTAATATTATGTACGGCGGACTGCCACGTTTAGGGTACCCTTCGGGGCGTGACATAAAGTATAGTGAACTGTATTTCCTTTACATTGTTACTCAAGTTGTATCAATATAAAATATATCACTCCGATGTGTCTCCTCCATGTGTTAGACGTCTTGTACATAGTATGAAAGCCTTCGTGTGATTGAAGCGGTCATTCCTAGGCTTTAATATTGTGTACGGTGGACTGCCACGTTTAGGGTACCCTTTGGGGCGTGACAATATGTGTGTGTTACGGTTTTGCAAGGGGAGAGGAAGAGAGAAAGAAAATTTTTTGCTAGACTTTGGTTTAGTGAAAAGTGAAAAAGTGAAGTGAAGTTAGTACAAAGGGATATATATAGACAAATGGATTAGGGTTTGTTGTAATAACAGAAATTAAATAAAACAAATTGTGAGAGAGGGAGAGGGGGCGTCAGCTTCACAAGAGAAAGGGAGAGAGAAGTGTGTTGTGTTATGTAAGTTTCATAATTAAATAAGTAATTTAAGTAATAAAAGTTATATTGAAAAAGTAAATTGTAAGGAAAATGATGAAATAGAAGGAATAGGTTGTAAGGATGTAAAAAATAGGTTATGGGTAGTTGTACTTGGTGAATAGTGTAGAAGAATTCAAAAAGTAGATTAGACATCTAAAGTACCGGTAGTTATGAAAATACGATAAAAATGTTATAATTGTAACTTTTATAACTCGAAATATTTTATAAATGAAATATTTAAAAATATTATGAAATTACGAATCTAACGGTACTAATATCATATATTTAAATCCTAAGCCTTGGGACACACTTTTTGAGACTTGTATCCAATCAGCTCGAAATAGGTCAAAAATTTACTAATCGGATATTGCTTAGCATTCTAATATTAATACGAGCTAATCTACACTTCCTACTTGTATTTCGACTCCTTGGTTTGAGAACCCGAGATTACTGGATCTAAATTGTTAAGGTTTTCTGAGATCTTGTTGACTTAAGATTTCCAGTTGACTTTCCGATTTAGAGTCTTACTTTGGAGTTAACTCGTTTTTATTCCTTCGGGGTTTCCTTCTTGATATCGCCAGATATAGGATTCCTAAGTCCGATTGGTCCAGAGATATTCCTTTAGGATTTCGGTTTTTGGTTTTAAATCTTTCCCAAAATCGAACTCAGGTTTTGTCACGCCCCAAAGAGTACCCTAAACGTGACAGTCCGCCACACTCAATATTAAAGATTAAGTATGACAACCTTAGCCATTCCCAAAAGCTTTTATATTAAGTGTAAGGCATGCTTTCACAAATTTAAAGGACCATATATGGAATTATGAAGTTTAAGAAGATATAAATAAAACATTAAGAAAAGAGGATTCATAATAATCATTCATTCATATCAATGGCTTTACAAACTTAGGAACATTTCCCTTTGATCACTAATATATTACATGAGTATTTGTACATTAATACTAATACTATACTTTATCTAAATTTCTATTACGCAAAAAGAAATTACCTGCCCGCAGGGTCCACGTGGCCTTAACCATAAATAGGGAAACTGTAAAAGATATCTAAGGGGGTATAAGCTGACATGCTTAGTGAGAACTATTTCCATAAATAACTTTTTGTAACAAGATGTCAAACAAGTTGATTAAACA
The DNA here is from genome assembly GCA_024138025.1 of Combretum micranthum. Classification (NCBI taxonomy): domain Eukaryota; kingdom Viridiplantae; phylum Streptophyta; class Magnoliopsida; order Myrtales; family Combretaceae; genus Combretum; species Combretum micranthum. Next base: position 801,291 of record JAMXBD010000281.1, on the reverse strand, counting down.
ATCAAATGTAATGCAACATACACGTGAGCAAACAAGCATATAGTTTTCCAGGAACTATATGTTGAATGGATTTGCGTCCTCCATTCGGGGTTTGGTGATACTTAACCTTAAAACAAGTAGTTTTAATTAAAAAGTTTTATGCTCGCGAGCACTCATCGCCAAGCATTCCGAATCTACTTGATTTGACCTTGCTTTCGGATCATCTGCCAAGCATTTCTCTTAAGCCGCCAAGCAATCGCTTTCGGATCTCCCACCAAGTGTTGCTTTCGACATGAGCTTACTATCCTTCTCACCCAAGGATAATAACCCAAAATGCAATGTGACTCACTTCGTGGTATGCATGAATTCATTTATTTATAAAGTCATAGCATGATTATTTTTGAATTTAAGGCGATCAAGGAATTTCATACAAATCAAATGCTATACTAAAACAAACATTTAAAACAATTCCGGCTCCGATATTCTTAAATTTCTTTCAAAGAATTATTTTACATACATATCGATTTATCTTTTCCTAACTCTAATGCAACTAATTTACAAGCACAACAGGTATAGCATTTAATTGAAATAAACTCACGATGCCATGTCGACTATTCCTCTAAGCGGATGAGTCATTCACATACTCCACTTAATCGTAATAATCTTCAGGGTAAAGAAATCTTTCCTCGGGGTCACTTAGCCAAAGAAAATACCCACAATGAGTATTCCTTGATGATATTCTTGAAATTTGACAAAACAATATCAAAAGAACGTTAAAGTTCGTATAAATGAATGTTCCAACTTAAAATGGCCATAACTTGGTCATTTTAACTCGGAATCGCACATATAATATACCGATTTCTATCTACTCGAAAAGATATATCCATTTCTAAAACTATTTTTGTCAAACTACACCATCTAGGCCCCGAAACAGTGGCGAAAAAATTCACCACGAATTTTCTAACATAAAACAACTTTGATTCAAGAAATCAAAATTTTTTTGATAAATACTTAGTTATCTATATAGTTGAAAAATTCTCTTTTCATAATTATATAACTCATATTCAAGCATGCTCAAGTGTTTTGTTGCTCAATTATTTTTTTTTGAGTAAAACAATGTCGGGTTGAAGTTTTTAGAAAAAAGATAGTTTTCAAAAATTGTTTTTGTAACTTTCCTGAAATAAATACTTTGTTTCCTTTATTTTTTTAAAAAAAAATGCTTTATGTTGGTTTCATTATTTTTCCCAAGTAAAATTAATTTTTTCTATTTTCTAAGTTTTTATATTAATACTATTTTGGAGTTTTTAGAAAATACACTATTATTCCTATTTATTTTTCTTGTACCAATTCCTTTGTCTATTTGTTTGCAAAAATCTTTACTTGAAAATTTCTCATTCTTTTCTCATGTCTTATGTTTTTCATAGAAATCATCCATTCATAAAAGTTTATTTTCTTGATAAAACAAAGTGGAACAATATGTGACTTAAGAAACTTCTTATAGTCAAAGTAGTTTCTAAAATCTTTGTGGTTTCTTTTTGTAACTTGAAAAGAAATAATTTTATTTTTGTTTTCAAACCATAGATTTTCTTCTTTACATAAACTTATTTCTAAGTGACAAAATTATTTTTAGAAATTGAAATTCTTGGACACCAATCCAAATGAACATGATTTATGAGAATAATAGTAAGCAAAAATAACATAAAACATAATAAAGTCAAGTATTGGAGTCTTAGCTTTTTCAAGGCTCCCGGGACTAAAAAGTAGACTAGTGTAAACCCCGAGAATTTTCACAATAGTACACAGTAGTAAAATAGAAAACATAAATTAGATAGTGAATTTAGAAACCGATAGAAGTCCTAGAATAGACCTATGAGTTGTGATAAACTCATTCCTAGTTGGAAAAACTTGAATAAAAATTTTCTCGACCTTAATAGAAACCAAAAACGAGATTTCGTGTCTTGAACCGATAATTCAAGATATAACTAGAATAGATTTAAAATTTCAAAACCGATAAGATACAGTTTATTTATAGAGCTTATCGGTATAAAAAAATAGATTATAAATACAAACAAACACTAATACCGAACAATAATATCAACTTAGATCTAAAAAGGAAATTTCAAAACTGCTGTTTTAATTGTTAGGAAATTCTGGTTTTATTAGGACTCAGTTCCTAATTTAATTTATCGAGTTTGAGAATTTAATCACGTAAGTTAAAAATATTAAAAATAATTAATCGTGGGAAGTTTTAACTAAAAATTTGAAAATACAAATAATTTAAAGTGTTGTAGTAACTTAGGTAAATTTTATTTTGATAAAACGTAAATACGACGAGTATAAATATATGCGGATAATTTATATATATATATTTTTAGTAAAACAATTTTAGATAATAATTATTGAATACATATGTATATATATATATATATATTTTAAATTATTTTAGATAATAAATACGTATGTATATATATATATATAAAATGGAAGTTGGACGTTGTGTGAAACCGCTGGACAACTGCACAGCTGGAACGTGATCCACAGCAGCCAAAGTCTTCACGTGCTGCAGCAAGCCGCTTCCCTCTATCGCACGAAGACAGCAGCAGCAGGACCTCCACGCGCGCGCTACTGATTTCCACCGAGCGAGCTCAGTCCATGCGTAGTCCAGGAGCCCACCGAGCAATTGGAATCCCTTCATGCGCTGTCGAGCAATCTCCACGCAAGCAGCAGTTCACACCAGCAGCAACACGCCCATCCACACCCACACGCACACAGGCAGTGGAAACAGAGCATGGAGGCAGAGCATCTGGAATCTCGGTTGCAGCAACAGATTTTCACCCAAACTTGATCCGATTTTTACAACGATTTTCAACTCGAAATTGACACCCCAACCAACCCAAAAGCTATACCTATAACCTATAATTAATTTACAAGAATCACAGCTCAAATGGAAGAAGAAAACAGCTGCAAATTAAGCTAAAAGTTCGTCCTACAGCAGCAAAAGACTCTCTGAAACAGAGCTTTGAAATTTCTTGTCCAACTTTGGTCCAAATTTGAGCTTCTAAATTCAAACCAAATTGACCCAAAAGCCAATCAAAACACTCCACATGTGAATAACATTAAATGAGGAGGATTTCAGCTTAGACAAACAACCATAACCGTTCCAAATTGTTGGCCAAAAATCAAATATTACAGCTGCAGCAGAGGAGAAATTCCACAATATACAGCAGCACACATCTCCAAATCCAACTCCGATTTTTGCAACATTCCTAGGATTAAATGAGCTGAAATTTTGACCAATTAAACACCAATAAGGAGCCTTCAAATGGACACTTCATATACCAAAAATTAATAAGAAAATCGGATCCAAAATTCGTCCAAAAATCAAGGTGAAATTGTTCTAGAAATTCCAGTTTTCACACTTCAAACTTCAACAAGTTTTGACCCGATTTTTACATTAGTTGATCTCTTATTTTTACACACATAAATAGCATTAATTAGCTACCAAACAAAGATAATTAAAGCCCTCAAAGATAGCCACCAAAAATCTGTCAAAACCAAGTCAAATTTTGCATCAAACTTTGCAAATTCGTGTAGAAAATTCCAGCTGCATTTACAAGCACTTTTCAAGTCCAAAACCAACTCCAAAGCCCCTAAAACTTAGTCTAATCCTAGTATAAGTATATAAGCCTAAGTTAGACACACTTTGAGCTCATAAACCCCCCAAAAACACTCTCAAATTCCAGCTGCAAACCAAAGTGCGTCCAGCACTTTTCATTCCTTTTTTCTACTTCCACCTTCAACATAGAAGCTTAAAAACATTGTGTGAACAACCATAAACCCTAGCCTACTTCCATAGCTTATACACACACACTAAGCTCATCAATAACAACCAAAACCGAATAAAAAATCCTAAGTTATCCTAGAGGTTCAAGAGGAGGAGTTTAGCTTGTCAAGGTGAGAAATTTAGATTACCTTAACAAACTTTTATTATACTTAATGTGTTTAGTTAGAAACTCATCATATAATCTTTGGTTTAGGTTTAATTCTTGCTTTAAGAGGAAGTTGAGCAACCTCCTTCCATCCCAATCCAAGGTAAGCTCCAAATTACAACCTATCCTTGTTAAATTTATGAATAGATCCTAGGATGAATTATTGAGCTTTTGAAGAAAATTTTGTGGTTGATAAAGGTCGTAAATCTATTGATGAATCCAAGAGGATAGATGGTTGATGTGTTGAGAATGCATAGATATTGTTGGAAGAAAAAAACAACAACTTAGAAGTCTTATAATTGTGGTAATAGTAAATTCGGATTTAAGGATTAAGTGAACAAAACAAGACTCAAACTTCATCAAATCTAGCCTAAATGCATGTTTAAAGCTTCTAAGACCTTGTATGAACATAAAGCTTGATAAAACAAACTTTACAAGCATGATTAGAAGTCCTTTAGTACAAGAAAGGTGTTATGAACAATTTATAGAAATTGTACATGCCAAGACTTCTACAAATTATAACGAAATTTAAGATGTAAATGGAAGTTAAATAAAATCCTTCATAATATATATATACTCAAAAGAAACTTGGAAGAATTAAACAAATAAAAATTTATGTACTTTAAGAAATCGCTATAAACCATAGGAATAATACCAAATATCGATCTATGACACTTAGTCACTTATAGGAATTTAACGTTCTATTTATAAATATTATTGACAAATACTTTATCTTAATAGGAAATCTCGATACTGTTGAGGATTTCCCGGTTGATTACTACGACTGATCAGCATGAGCAGGTGAGTAACTTAGACTTGTTACATTGTGTGTGATTGTAGTTTAGTTGCATTAAAATTGCAAAGATAATAATGAACTCTCGTGTGTATGGGATTATGGGACTTGCTTGTTGTTTGAAATTACTTGTTTGATAAATACTACTAATCAAAAGTGATAATGAATGGCTTGTGAAATTACTGTATGTAAAGCATGTTGAGTGTTTGAATGAAGTTGATCACTTGTAATCTGACTAAAAATTATCGAACTCATGAGTAAATTGGTGCATGCATAGCATGATTTGCATATATTGCATTATATTTTTACGAATGCCTACTACGTGTTAGAATTTCGGTTCTCTGGTAATACTTGGTTTTTCTAGGCAGAGGCTATTAGTTCTACGCAAGTTTACCTTTGTTCTGTCGGTTCCATGGGAACTAACTGGTAACGAAGGACGCCGCCCATGGTATCGCTGTGAAATGTCTGACACTTAGTGGAGTTTCTAAGGCGCAAAACAGGAAATGGGTGTTTAAAACATCATTAACATAAAGAGATAATAATTGTGAAGATTGTGGATTTCCTGTGTGCTTAGTTTCTCCTAGGTAGGTGATTCAGGGATTGGTTCCTTCAACCCCGATGAGAGGGCGTAAATCTCCATCCTGTTTGGATTCCGGTTTGTCCAAGCTTGTAATTGTTCATGTACTTGACTGATGCATTACATATGATTGATAATAACTTGCTTGTTGTGATAAGTCTGGTTATTCACTGAGCCCGTGGTTATGCTCACACTCCTACAGTCCTTACAGGATGACACTTAAGCCTTGGTTCGTGGCTTCTAGGAGCTTAGAGCCGGTATGATTCTAAAGCTTGAAGAGTTTTGGAAACAGGGAAAATAGTTTCTTTATTTATATGTATTAATTGATGTTAGTGCATCAATTTTATTATCTGAGAACTTAGATAGTTTTATGGTTTGTAATAGTTATTATTCAGACTGTAGCATTTAATTATGGTATTGTGATTTTATTTACTTTCATCGTTTCTTATCACGCAACCAAAAAGATCCTGTTTTATCAAATGTACGTCACTTTCCAAAGTAGTTCTAGTATGAATATGTGTATTTGATATCGTCTGGATTATCAGGCTATATCATAATATATATATTACTACTAGGGTACTATTGGGGCGTGACAACTAGTCCCAAAATAAAATAAAATGAAGGAAAGAAAGAAAGAAAGAAAGAAAACTTGTTTTGACTCGATGAGGACAAGTTTAAGACTAGAGACTAGTCTTAAAATAACAAGGACTAAGTAAATAAATTGCAAGGAATTAATAAATAAATTGCAAAGGAAAGTAAATAAATTGCATTGCATAAAAAGTAAATAAATTGCAAGTGAACTTATATGCTCTAAAGAATATGTATGTATATATATATAATAATATTTAGATATAGTAGCAATAATATGAACAAAAATAATAACATGAACATAAATAGATTTTCATGAACAAGAACAATACATGAACATAATGTAGCTTCCATAACTTGTAGTCTTTGGAAACTCACACTATGGTCATATAAAGTTACATGACATGAAGAAGAAGAAAATAGTAGAAGGTGGTTATCTAAAGAAGACTTTGGTATGGTTATGTGGTTATGGGTTTTAGTTGTTGGTAGAGGTTGTTGTGGAATTATTTTGAGAGAGTTTTGGGGGTATTTTGAGAGAGTTTTGAGAAAGTTTTGGTAAGAAATTTGTAGGTAGTGAATGTGTGAAAGAAGTGAAAGAGGAGGGAGATATTTATAGGAAAATGTGGAGAGATTTTTGTGTGATTAAAATAAATAAAAATTGAAACAAAATTGAGAAGAGAGGGGGGCATGGGCGCCGGCCATCTTGATGTAGAGGAGGAGTGATTTTATTTTTTTGACTTTTTAAAAGATGTAATATGTAAGGTAGGTGTGAAATAAAGTTATGGGAAAGTAAAAAGTAAGGATTATAGGTTATGGAGTGTGTAAGAATAGGTGTAAGAAAAAGTAGAGATAAAAGAATAGTGTAGAATAGTGTAATGTGAGATAGATATGACTAATAAAGTACCGGTAGTAAGAAAATACACGTATAATAGCTATATCTGTTATTTTTATCTACCGAAAAATTACGAAACTGATATTTTTAGAAAACTTATATTTTTACAAGTCTAATGGTGTATTCGGAATATTTTTACTATTTCGAGTTCCCGGACAAGTTTTTTCGAGAACTGTGTCCGATCGGGTTCGAAGGACATCCGAAATTCTAAAAACTGATATTTTTATATAACCTATGGTTATTACAAAATTTTCTAGCTAATTATCCTAACTTCGTTTTTCAGGGCTAAAGAAAACGGCAATGCCGGACTTAATCGGTTACGATAAACTAGGGTTTTGTTGACCTTTAGGGTTTTGTTCGACTTCCGGTTTAGGGTTTTATGCTAAACTGATTCCAAAAATTTGGGGGTTTACAGGTTTACTAAGAAAATGAGGGTTTACAAAAACAAACTTTAAGTTTAATATAAATTTACCCATAAATCTCGAAATTCCTTTGAAAGGAAAAGATTTCTCTCACTATTCTATTCTAAGTTAGTAGAATTTGTTATATATAGTACACTACTTATTGCACGTTTCTATACATTTATTTATAGATGATGGGCACAAAAATCATGAAAATTTCATTCACTGACGTGGCATATTATTTATAATGGAATTCATCCTTATCTTCTTGTGCATGTGCAAGCTAGCACATTCATGACAAGTTTTATGTAGGTCTGATTGCGAGCTCAAAGGTTAGCCATGATCTAAGCTATGTTTTCTTCATCAGAGTCACAATTTTAGGCTTAACTTCAACCATTCGTGGAATTGCATGCTCAACTTTGAGTGCGATTGTTCTTGTACATTACATTGAAAGGCATAGTTGTCTTAGAGTGAATTGCAGGTATAATCAAAGTGCAATCTAAAGTTTTTTAAAGTACGGTTATGTAAGTATAATCCATGGCTTAAGTTGAAGGCGTGGTTTTAAGTGCGATTTATACTTTTACTTTATTTTGTCTTGTTTTCTTGTCCTCGATTAGGGTATTTGGTAGCTGCGGTTAAGTCTATCTTTATTCATTCATGCTATTTTGCTCTAAATCTGATCATAAACACTTTGTTTCTTCTTTCTGTGATCCTAGCAGCTGAAAAACCAATTTTTAAATAATTAAAGCACAAAATTCATTGGAATTTATCTAAAAATGCAACAAATAAAGCATAAATTTTTATGAATGGAATATAGTATAAAAGACTTATAAAAAACCTCCTTAATTAAAAAAATGGTAAATTTGAAGTATTAGGATGGATTTAATATGAAAAAGATACTTAAATGACTTTCAAGGTCTTATAATTAAGCTATTTGCTACAAAACTTATGCTTGATGATGAGATATAAGCACTTTTATTATTGAGTTCACTACACGATAGTTGGAAGACACTTGTAGTGTCAATTAGTTTTTATTTTTTTTTCTCAAAAAGAAAGCTCATTGTTGTGATAGCGAAAGATAGCTTGATGAATAAAGAAGTTAGAAGAAATAAACTTGGTACAATTATAGTTGTCAAAATCGCGATTTTATCTATATGATTCTATAAGTTTATGATTTTATAGGGCCCATCTGAGCTGACTTATGGGTACAATTGTTTTGTTGTAGAATCTTACGATTTTAATGAGTCTATAGGTAAAATTGATAGAATGTTACGTTTTTTACCGAGTTTTCCAATTGTACTTATTTGAGTCAAATAAGCTAAAATATAATAAATAGATCATATAATTACAAGTTCATCAACTATGAATGCCGAGATTTTTCATACAAATAGAAATAGATGAAAATATAAAAATAGAAAATAGAATGATAATATAGGACTCAATCAAGACCTTAAAATTAAACCACAAGTAGAAATGAGCTTGTATATAATTTCAAACCCTAAAACAAAATTATCTAGATAGTATTTAAGATTACTAATAAGACTTCATAGTAAGTATCGAAAAACCCAAGATAAAGAAATAACCTAACTAAGATTTCAAATTTATTGAAAAGTAGATATTTGATAATACTTATAATTAGAAAATGATAATTTATAGATGAACTGTTAGGATTAGGAATACACAATAAAAATATAAACAGATGTATAACTAATAATCTGGACTTCAAATAAATATTTTGATGACACTATTAATCTAGTTAGTAAATTCTTAAGCTATTGAGCCTAAAACAAAAATTGAAGATAAAACGCTTGAATAAATATCATGTTAAACACGTTTAGCCTAATAAACTACCCTAAAACTAACTAATATTACAACTAAATAATATTATAATCTCTTTCTCAAATCTGGTCAAGTTGAGTAGCAAAATACAGAACAAAAATGCTTCATATATGGTGGAGATTGCACCGATTTTCTCAAGCTAAAACCATCATCTTCATTGTAAAAGCAATACTACAATTAATCAACAATATACACACACACTCTACTCATAATTGGATAGCTGTATGAATCATTAATTGAAGTAAAAACAAGTTGTGAAATAGTAGAAAGAGTTGGAGAAATCTGGATGTAAATCACGAACGCATTCTTCTTCTTTTCTCCCTATACTTCTTTATAAACACTCATTTATACACAAGCAAACAAGAACAATAAAAACTCAAACTCTCCAGTTCAAACCATCACTGAAATCATGACCAAATCAACCCTAAAACCGAACTAAATTCGTCACAAACTAGTAGTCTAGATCAAGAACACAGTTGTTATTTTAAACACAAACAAATCTTGGAGGAAGAACATAGGGTAAGTTGTTGGAATTTGAGTTGATTCCTTGCTTAAGAATTGTTCTAAAATGTGTTGTGAATATCCCAAGATCATAAACAAACAAAGAACAAGTTTTAAAAACATTCGAACAACTCCAATAAGGTAAATTATCCTAAACCCTAGTTACACTTTTCCTAATTCGAAAATTAAAGATCACATACATGTTGATATATATAGATATATATCACATAGGAACACTTAGGAATAACTTGAAAATAATTATAATGTAGAAAAATTGAAGAAATATGAACTAGTTCATCGAAGAAGATGATGAACGGTGTCAACATTGTCCTTATGCCAGTAGTGTAGACGTTGAATGCCGGCGGCTTATGAAGGTAGGTCGGCGGTGTTGAGACGGCTTATACTGGAATAGAAACTACGTAAAATTTATTTTTATGTAAAATGAACGAATGCTGGCCAACTGGGGTTATACGCCGGTTGCATATAGTCTGGCGTACATAGGAAAGCTGGCAGCTTACAACTAGTACGACCTGATACGAAATAAAATGTAAAACTTAAGAACGTCGGCATCTGGATTTCAATGCCAGCGGCGTAGGAGTCAGCGTACAAACAAGTTTTTTTTTTTTATATAAAGTTTGTATTACACGCACGTAAAATATATATATATATATAATAAATCATAATAATAAACATATTATATATACATATGTATATCAATACAAAATTACTAAGAAATAAAATAAATACAACTACTTAGAATAATAGCATGTATAATATTTGGTAACTTCGAATGTCACGCCTCAAAGAGTACCATAAACATAGCAGCCCGCCACATATAATATCAAGACTTAATAATGACCACCTTAGTCATGCGAAAGTCTTAGTATTACATGTAAGGTGTCTAGCACAGTAATAGGAGACGCTTTTGGAAAGTGTGGTCTAAACAAGTAAAAATGAACATAGAAGAATCCAAAAATAAAATAGACTATAATATTGATAATCAAAAGTTTATTACATGATTCTTAGGGGCATACCCCCACTAAAACCCAAAGATCGAAATAACTAATAGTCTTTACAATAATCTAATACTACATCAAAAGATTTCAAAGGAATTCTAATCTAGTTCTTCAAGTAGATTTCCTTCAAAAGCTCCAAAAGAAAACTTACGCAGATAAGAGCAGACCTCGGGTACAAAAACAGGTGTTCCTGAAAATGCAAATATCTATAGAGGCGTAAGCTTACGGGCTTAGTGAGTAAATCCCAAAAATTTCATACATGACACAAAATATCAATCAAGCTTATTAAGCAAGCAAATGGGATGCAACAAACATGTGAGCAAACAATACATGATTTTCCAAAAATCATATGTTGAATGAATTATACCATTCATTCAGGGTTAGGTATTCCGGCCCATTATGGCCAATACTTTTTTTAAAAACATTTTTATAGATCTTACCGGCTCCTATACGCCATCAAAACATGTAGTTATTACCGGCTCTTATTAGCCACCAATTTTCTTTATGTAGATTTTACTTGCTCCTACTCGCTACATATATGATATACCCGTTATGCCTACCACCATTATCACACACTTGTCCCACCAATTGTATAATAGGGAATACAATATGACTTAACATATGAACTTTATGTGTAAATTTTTAATTAAAGCCTAGCCGTTATATTTTAATTTTTTACAAGTGATCAACCAATTTCAAACACTTCAACGTAATAATACTCATACAATTTATTACAAGCAATTCATGCTTCGATATACTTAATATTCTTTCAATACATTATCATGCAACTTATATTTTATCTTGCCTTAAATTTAATGCAACTAAATTTACAAGCACAAACATAAGCATGAAAAATAAAGGGGAGTAAACTCACTCGGCTATGGTGAAACTTTTTTCTTATGGATGAGTCGATCGGTAATTCCATTAATCGAAATAATCATCCGGGTACGAACACTCCTCATTGAAATCACCTAATCTTGAAGAATACCCAAAATGAGTATTTCTTGTTGATTCTATGGTACTTATCAAAAACTATATCATAAGATCGTTAAAATTTTTATAGAGGGTAATTCCAACTTAAAATGGCCATAACTGGGTCATTTTAACTCGGAATTGTGCATATAATATACCGTTTTCTACCTATTCGAAAATATCTATCCTATTCTAAAACTATTTTCATCAAATTAAATCGTTTGAGCTCCGAAACAATGGTGATCAGATTCACCACGAATTTTGCAAAACTTACTTTTTCTTCTTTTACAAAAACTTGTATCAAAGATATAAATATTATAATGGTTTGAAAAGACCTTTGAAATGTATGTATGTGTATATAATATATATATATTCATTGAATCATGTTAAATGCATGAAATTAATGAAGTTGTCTCAACCATGAATTTTTTGGTAAAAGTAAAGTCTTCTAAAAATTTTCTCTTTTCCTTAATTCCATTTCCTTAGTTTTTTTTTTTTTTTAATTTCAAAAGAATGGTTTTCATTTTTCTAAATTTCTTATAGCTTAGTTTCTAATACTTTTTAAAGTAGTAATAATTCTATATTTTTTTACATTTAAAGAAATGATTTCCTAAGTTGTTCATTAATCTTATTTCTTAAGATCATTCTATTTTTATGAAAGGAAATTTCTTGGTGTTTGTCAAACTAGTTTAATTGAAATTCAAAGTATTGATGAAAAGTGAAGTTTTAGTAAAACTTTTGTTTAAACAAGAATTTGAAACTTTTACTTTTAAGAATACCTTTCCACTTTACAATTTTGTAAGGTCTGAGTGTATATTATCTAAGAATTCCTATGTTCTTTAGTTTTTAAATTTTATTATGAGCTCTACTAAATTTCTTAGAAAAGATATACTAAGATGGATCCTTAAGTTTTCATAGAAAAATCATTTTTTTCATGACAACATTTATTTTTGGAGAAGAACTTCTATTTTAATAAAACTTTTCCTTCTTTATTTTGTTGAGACAAAATCAATATGTTCATGCGTGATCATGAATATAGAATTATAAAAACATAAGAAAAACATAATAAGTAATAAGATAAGCAAGTAAAGAAATATGTTAAATATTGATAACCTTGGCTTCATCAAGGTATCCCGGGACTAAGAATGGACTACTCACAAAAGAAATAAGGAAAAGAAAGTAAATCTTATTTTGACTTGATGAGGACAAGTCTAAGACTAAAGAATAGTCTTAAAATAACATGAAATAAATAAATAAATTGTATTACTTGGAAGTAAATAAATAACAATGAGCTTATATGCTCTAATGATTATATATAAGTACATAATTATATCTAGTTACATATATATAAAAGGTTAACATAATATCAATAATAATATGAGAAAAATGACAACATAAAAATACATAAATACATATTTATGAACAAGAACAATACATGAATATAGTGTAGCTTCCATTAATAGTAAGTTGAGGAAACTCACACCATGATCATGTAAAGTTACATGACATGGTAAGAAGGATTTAAAGAAAATTCTTACCTAAAGTAAGAATTGTGGTAGTGTTTGTATTATGAGAGGGTTTTGAGAGGAGATTTTGAGGGAGTTTTGAGAGTGTTTGTGGAGAGAGTTTTGAGATGAGAATTTTGGAGAGATTTGGTAGTGAGTTTATGAGTAGTAAATGTGTGAATAGAGTGAAAGAGGAGGGGGATATTTATAGGAAAATGGGGAGTGAATTTAGATGTAATAAACTAAATTGAAAAAGAAAAAAAATTAGATAGATGAAAGAGAGAGGGATGCCGGCCATGGAGAGAGGAGGGACAGGGAGATGTAATTTTTTGGATTTTTGTGTATTAAAAGTAATAATTTGTAAAGTAAATATGATATAAAGTTATGAAAAAGGTAAAAAGTAAAGATAATAGGTGTATGATGTTGTAAGAGTAGGTGTTAGAAAAAGTAGAGATAAAAGAATAGTGTATAATAGTAATGAATAGTGCAATGTAAAGTAGATGTGACTAGTAAAATACCTGTGTAAGAAAATACTTGCATAAATGCGATATCTGTTATTTTTAGTTACCGAAAAATTTCGAAACTAATATTTTTGAAATCTTTGTATTAAATTGGTCCTAATGATGTTATCGGAATATTTTTATTATTCAAGACTCTGGGACACGCTTTTCGAGAACTGATCCCGCTTAAGTCCGAAGGATAGTCGAAATTCGTGAATCTGGTATTTTTATGTTTTCTCAAGATATTACAAACTATTAACACAACTTCGTTTTCTAAGGCTAAAGAATACGGGAATGCCGGATCTAAATTCTAGGGTTTATATTAGACTTTTGTTTGACCTTAGGCTTTCCGGTTGACTTTTTAATTCTAAGATCGAACTAAAAAATTAACCGAAATTTTTAGGGGTTTACATCTAAAACCCTAGAATTATAGGGAAATATTAAGTGTTATTAACAACTATAAATATCAAATATTTGTTTTATATAGATAAATAGATAAGAATGGAAATCGAAATAAGCTAAATTTATGAATAATGTGACTTCTAAAAATGACAGAATAATTATATAAAGTATATAAAAAGAAACACGACAACATTAAACAATAATAAACGATTATGAGTTACTATAATGAGTCAGATAGAGAATAACATAAAAATAGTAATAACTATAAAATATAAACTTGCTAAATATCAATTTTTTGAATACCAGATAAATGTATATAAATATCAAGCAAGACTAAGACAAGCTACATGAAAATAAAGATTAATTGATAATTGTTATCATAAGACCGTTAAAAGACCAAAATAAATAATAGAAATCGAGTCAAATATCAATTTAGGACACTAGACACTTATAGGAATTTAGTTATATAGTTTATGTTATATTGATTATTGATGAATATTTTATTCATCTCAATAGATGACTTTGATACCATAGAGGACCTTCCGGCAAATTACTACGACTAGTCACTATGAGGAGGTAAGTAATTTAGTTATATTATACTGTTTGTGCTTGTAATTAGTTGAATATATAATGCAAAGATAATAATATGAATGCTTTCATAGAAGTGTGTTGTGATCTGAATATATGATTGCTAATCTACCATTGAAAAAGTGATACTACAATGGTATGATGATGTGAAGTAGTACGATGATTATTGTGTGTGACGTATGACCACCATGAAACCAAATAAGAACTATTGACTTATTAAAATAACCTGGTCATGCATTGCACGTACTGCATTATTGCATATATAAATGGGTGATAGCCTGCTACGTATTAATATTTCGGTTCTCTGTTAATGCTTGGTTTTTCTAAAGTGTTAGTTCTTCCAAGGTTTTCTTTGTTCCATCGGTTCTACGGAAACTAAATGGCATTGAAGAACGCCGCCTGTAGTATCGCTGTAAAATGATTAATACTTAAGGAGTTTATAAGGATGGATACAGGAAATGGTCAGTTAAAACAGTTATTAAACTAAAAGTGATAGTCCTAAGATGAGAAATCATTGATTTTCCTGTGAACTTAGTCTCTCCCGGGCAGGTGGGTCATAAAGTAAATGTTCTTCAACCTTAAAAAAAGGGCGTAGATCTTTTTCCTGCTTGGAGTCTAGATCATCCAAGCTTGTATCTGAGCATATGTTTGCGTGATTGCATGACATACGATTTGTTAATAACTTACTTAATGTGTAGTATGTCTGGTTATTCACTGAGCCATAGTTTCGCTCACACTACTACAGCATTTTCAAGTTTATGTTTCGCCCTTGTTTAGTTACTTCTAGGAATATGGCTCTGGTAAGGGTTTAAAAGATGGAAGCCTACAGCTCTATTTAGGATTAATGGTTTATATTTTCCTAGAATAGATTAGCTAGTATTATTTTTTCAGTTATGTAAAGAATTACAAGAAGACTACTTAGTTTGTAATAAATTATGATACTTTATGATTAAGATGGCAGTTATTTACTAATGTATTTCTTACATGTATTTATCATTTCTTATCAAAGCAACTAAAAGATCCTATTATTTTGGAAAACATGTCACTCTCCGAAGGTAATCTAGTGATAGTATTCAGGTATGACTTGTCTACTTCTACAAGGGTACCCTTGGGGCGTGACAATTTTAAGTTGGTATCAGAGCGTGGTTGCTGATATAAGAAAGATAAATATGTGAAAGAATTACATTGGTAAATGTAGTAAGTTTAGACCTAATTAGCACCCTTTAGTAGTAGTTAGGTAGTTATAGGTAGAGTTACATTGCACAATTAGGAATAAAATCTGTGTGATTATTATTAATCATGTAAATTTTGTTGTGTGCAGACTAATCCTACTACATGCCATATTAGAAGGGAGATATTTAGTATGCAGTAAGAAGAGACTCTGGCAAATTACAGACGTAGATTGCGGGTTCTGGTAGAGGATTTGTATTTATGTGGGACTACCAAAACCCTAGAGGAGATTCTCAGCACTTGGAAAAGAGGATTACAACCTTTATTTAAAGGATGGTTATTTCTGATGGAGAGGGCCTTTTTAAATAATGGATCAGCTATAGAGACACTCTATAGATTCGAGAGGTTGATAGATCAAAAGTGAGGTGGTTTAGAGATTGATAACATAGCTTTCATAGTCTCATCTAGATCCGTGAGACCAGATCCTCCTAATTTTAGAGTTTAGGTATCTATTAGAGGAGAGGCAATTTATGCTCATGACGTTCGACATGATCACATCCAAGTGAGAGACGACACAGCCTATGATGATGACTGGATGTTTACATAGGTGATCAGATGCAACTATTCCAAACGGGTATTGATGAGGAAGCCTCCCATTATACTTGAGATAGCAGGTGAGTTCCAGCGTCCCCCTTCTATGCAAGATAGAGTAGTACAGGAGTCGGTTCAGACTGTAGTTCATAAAAGAAGTGTAATCATAGAGTTGCTAGATGAAAGAGAGGGAAAGAGTTGAAGCATTGAGGCAAAAAAGTATGTCTCAAATTATAATTTTGCCAGATGGATCGAAACTGCACATGGAGGGTGGATTGAGAGAGATGTAGCTCCTAGTTCCGAGAGTAAGCAGAGGCCTTCTCTTAGAGGTATCTGGATGATGGATATGGATCTGACCCTGGCAACACCAGGAGATAGGGACACGGGGATCGATATTAGTGATAGCATCTCGAGGGAGAGGACGATTACCCTCAGTTAGGCCCTTAAGAGAATGGCAAGGGTTGCCTTTTATCCTAGCCTTGAGTCAGATCTAGTATTATATGATGATGATGTCTGTACTATCTATTAGTGATGGCATGATAGATATAATATTGATAGACTTTTGATGATGTACATGTATGCATAACATGTGGTATGTAGGGCGATGTATATGTATCTTTTGATGACTTTAGTAGTAGAATTTAGGTATAGAGTTAGTGCCATTCTTGATATGTACATAATGCACTAACCATGAGAAGTTTATGTGTATTTTGGTTATGTATATATATGTGTGATATATACATATATATATATATGAATGACTTTGATGTTTTTAGTAAAGGTAAACCATGATCCAATCTAAATAACATGTTTAATGTTAATAGAATGCCAAGAGGGAGAAATAGAAGTAGAAATGCAAGGATATCTGGAAATCCACCAATGAATGGCCCTACACCATCCCAAAACCAATTAGAGGATGTTTTGCAAAGTCTCCAACAATAAAATGTATTGATCTTGCAAGCTTTGCAAAATATGCAAGCAACAAATGTAGCACCACCCACTGAGGCGCCAACAATGCCTCCAACAACTCCTAGAGGAAATGAAAGGCATACTGTACCGGTTCAATTTCAGGAAAATGGACCAGTGAACTCTGATGAATCTGCTACCGAGGTGCAAGGACCGCCCCCATATGACTAGGAATTACCACCATCACAACCTTCACGTCCGTAAATGACTTTGTTGCCTGAATTCATTAAATGTAATCGGTACTTTAAAGGACTATTCGGAAAGCCAGAAGAAGCTGAGGGCTGGCTAGCTCAGACTGAGCGATCCCTTGATGTTTTCCGGATACCTGAAGCTTTGAGGGCATCATATGGAACTTATTTGCTAAGATTAAGAGCAAGGATATGGTGGAATTCAAACTAACGAAGTTTGCCACAACCTATTACTTGGGAAGTGTTTAGATGGGAATTTTTAAAGGAATATTTCCTAGATAGTTTAAAAGTAAAGTATAGCACCAACCTGATGAATCTGACACAACGAAGTAGGACAATTGATGAGTATGAACATGAGTTCAACCAGTTGTTACAGTTTGCTCCTGATGCTTATTGGGATAGTGATGGGCTAAAGAGATAGACTTTTATGGCTGGATTAGAACCTCATTTTGAGAAGACTAGCTGAATTTGAAGTCGATAACTTCACGGCTATAATAGAAAAAGCCCGAATCATTGAACGAGCAAGAAGATATGAAATTGAATGATATAAGAGGAAAGGATCAATTTTCGGGAAGAGAACATATGATGGTTCTATGGCAAATTCTATGCCTTAGAAGATTAAATTCTTCAAACCTTTCAGTGTGAGCAAAGGAGAAATAATTGGAAAGAACAATGTTACATGTTGGAAATGCAAGGGTTCTCATTATCCAAGGGAATGTCCACAATTGCAACAAAAATGTTACTATTGTGGAGAAAGTGGACACATGGCAAATAATTGTCCAAAAAGGAAGATTACAACCTGTTTTGTATGTAACAAAGCTGGCCATATATCAACCAACTATCCACAAAAAGTGAATATAGTAGTTGGATCTTCATAGCCTAGAGGACTGGTTGGAGTTATAGGACCGAAAAATGGAAATGCCAATACCAGTAAAGCTAGTACAACAACTAGAGTCTTTGCTATGTATGGAAATCCGGTTGAGGATGTGGATATGGAAGAGAAAGATGAAGAAAATATATGGGAAGAAGTTGACTTTGATTATTATGGTTTCGTTGCAGGTATGTTTATTAGTTTATTCAAAGTAGAAGCCCTTGTGAATTGAAAATAATGTGAAATTAATAAATGATAAATAAGATCAATTCTAGTGAGAGATCAAACTACGTATGCTTTGTTTGACACGAGAGCAACGCATTCTTTCATTAATGCTGGATTAGCAAGGCGTGTAGAATTACCAACCGAAACCATGAGTGAAGAATTGAGAGTTACTATGCCAACAAGAGACTTAGTGATAATACGGGAGATGATAAAGAGTTGTCCATTAACGATTGGAAATCAGGAATCGATTGCTGATTCGATCATGGTAGATATGCAAAAATATGATATTATTATGAGAATGACCTGGTTAACTGTTGTAAAAGCGAAAGTTGACTGTCGTCTCAAAATGATATCTTTTGTCAATAATCAAGGAGAAAGAAAGGAATATAAGGGTGAGATACTCAAAGGAATCGGGAATAGGATAACAGCAATTGAAGTAGAAAATGAAGAAGATATGGAGTTAAATGGGTGTATTATTAGAACAACCGAGGGTGAATCTAAAGCATTAGATATTCATACTATTAGAACAGTGTGTGAATATCCGGATGTATTTCTAGACGAATTACCGAGATTAACCCCACATAGAAAAGTGGAATTTTCTATTGATTTGATGCCTAGAACTGAACCAGTATCGAAAGCTTCGTATCGCATGGCACCAGTAGAATGGAAAGAATTAATGGTGCAATTGTAAGAATTGTTGGAAAAAGGATTTATCAGACCTAGTGTTTCCCCATGAGGAGCACCGATATTGTTTGTTAAGAAGAAAGATGGTTCAATGAGACTCTGTATTGATTACAAAGAATTAAATAGAGCAACTATCAAGAACAAATATCCTTTTACCCAGAATTGATGATCTCTTTGATCAATTGAGAGGAGCAAATGTATTTTCTCGAATTGATTTAAAGTCAAGATATCATCAAATCTAAATTAAGACGGATGATGTACCAAAGACTACATTATGAACTAGGTATGGTCATTATGAATTTTTTGTCATGCCATTTGGACTAACCAATGTACCTGCAGTTTTCATGGATTTGATGAACCATATTTTTAGACCTTTGTTGGATATTTGTGTGATTGTTTTCATATACGATATACTAGTGTATTCGTCTACTAAAGAGCAACACGATGAGCACCTAAGGAGTGTGTTGCAGATCCTAAGAGATAATAAGCTATATGCCAAACTGTCTAAATGTGAATTTTGGCTTAGAAGTATATCATTCCTTGGACATATTATTTCCGGTGAAGGAATATCAGTTGATCCTGCAAAAGTGAAAGCTATTGTAGAATGGAAAAGACCTAAAACTATTATGAAAGTTAGGAGTTTCTTGGGATTAGCTGGGTATTATCGGAAATTTGTACAAGATTTCTCAAAGATTGCACGACCCCTTACATAACTAACTAGAAAGAATGAGAAATTTGAGTGGAATGATCAACATGAACAAAGTTTCCAGGAATTGAAAAAGAGGTTTGTAAGCCCTGGAAAATTTCAGTAAATAATTCTAAAATAAACTTTAAAAATGACTCCCAATTAAAACCGAACTTCAACTAATCCGAAATCTAAAACAAATCCAGAAATTTCTTAGTCTTGAGCAAAGAGAAAATCCTTAAATTTAACATAAGAACTTAATAGTTTCCAAATCCAAAACCACTATGTGTGCTAAACTCTATGCTTAACCCTAACTTGTAAAATCGGGTAATATAGAACCTGAAACAATTTATTAAACAGTAAGTAACGATAAACCTTCAGATATAAAACCTGATTTAAGAATTCCGAAAACGTTAAAAGATATAAAATAACTACGAAAATAAAATAATGAATAAATATTCTCAAATTAAATATGTTGTATAAATATAAAACATCAGTTTTCCTAGTTGGCAACGATCTAAACCGGGAAGTCAACCGGAAATCCTAAGCCAACAATTCCCGAAAAACCCTAGTAGGTTAAACCCGACAATCCCGTAATCCTATACCAAGGAGTCGGAATATGAGCAAAGAGTGTAGTTTAGGTCGCAATGATACTATAATTCTTTAAAATATAAGATTAGCGAGTTTTCTATTTATTTCAAACCTGGTCGGGTACAGACTTCGAAAAAAGTGCCCCGGGATTCGACATTTAGATATATGATATTAGTACCATTAGGTTCGTAATTTCATAAGAATTCCAAGTACATCAGTTATATTAATTTTGGATTGCTTGTAAACCTAGTTTTTCTAATGACCGAGTAAACTCCATAAATCGGAAACCAAAACCATAAATAGGTTTAGTATGAGCAACCTAAGAACCTTAGATCCGGCTTTTCTTCGATTTCAATTTAAAAGAACCTCTATGGAATAATTTAATGTGGATTATTGTTTTATAGTATATTTCAAACCATACAAAGTTTTGATTTCGAAAAATTTACTATTTCGAGCTTTCTCGAGCTTTATTATGGAAAAGCGAGCCCCGAAACTAGAAACTTAGAAAAATATTCCAAAATACTCTTTAGAACCGAAATTTTATAAGGATTTTAAAAATATATGTTTTATAATTTTTCGGGTTATAAAAATTACAGTTATAGCCTTTTTTCTATATTTTTCTTACTACCGATAAAGTAAAGGTCTTGTCTACTAGTTATTACTATTCACAAGTACAACCTACTACATACACACTCATACCTTAGTCTTCCAACCTTACAAACACTTAATTATATTTTCTTTTCCAAGAATTTTTGTCTCTTAGCAAATTATTACATATAATACTTTTTATTACATAAATTACAATTTCAAAACAAATTCAAATCCCTCTCTCCATTCTCCATGTATGGCCGGCACATTTCTCCCCCCAATTTCCCTCTATTTGTTTATTTTGCTTCTTTTATATTATCAAACAAACCCTAAATCACTTAATATAAATAATCCTTTACTTTTCTCTCTCTTTCATTTTTTACTTTATTTGTTTCAAAGCTCACAAAAAAAACCCTCTCTTTTCTTCCTTGTGCCGTGAGCTCCACCACCATCATAAACATACACACAAGCTTCATTTCTTCTTCATATCTCATCTATTTCAAGTTTTAGGTGATGATTCTCAAGCCTTACTACCATCTAATCTTGTAATGGCAAGGTTATTCATGAGTGTTTTTACTCTAAGTCCCCATGAGCACTTGCTAGGGACAAGAAAATGCTACTACATGAATATCAAGCTATCACAAGAGTGGATCTTGTGTTTGATTAAATTTTTGTTGAAATATCTTCATGTTCATGCATGTAGAAGTAGAGTAAAGTAGAGATCTAGCATAAAAATTCCATGTTCATGCTTTTAAACTTCATTTCATACATTATAAATAGTGGATCTAGCTTTTAGATGCTTACACCATGCTTGACATTTGTGATCTTATGGATGACTTATGTTTTCATGCATTAATGTTCTTGAAGGCTTTGTTTTGTGTATATAGATGTTGTGGTTGGTAGATCCTTAAGCAAATAAAACAAGGAACTTACAAAGGAAAGGCTTTTGTTTGAAATGTGCAAAGACAAATTCGTATGGTTTCAAAACCCTATTTTAAAAAACCCTTTTATCAAATTTAAAACTCATGTTTTATGTGAAAAATGAAGGATATAGGTAATAGGTATCATTAAGTAATGATTTTCATAAGTTGAAATGAGTTTTGATGAAATTAATGTGTAAAACAAAGAGTAGAAACAAGATAGAAAATTTTAAGTTATTAATCAACTTGTGAAATTCGTAATTTTGAATGTAGGCTATAAGAACACCTATCATCTAAGCTTAAAATAGAAATTTTATGTATTAAATGGAGTCCTTAAGTAATAGGTATCTTAAAGCCTTCAATTTTGATGCAATAAACAAGTTTTTCCAAAAGAATCATTCAAGAATTTAATTTCTAAAAATTCGGATTTTTGAATAAATCCTATTTGAAAACATATTTACAAAATGAAAGATGCAAATTTCTATGTAGAAATGAAGGCCTAAGTAATAAATATGATGAAGACTCAATTTAGACAAGGATAATTTAATTTTCTTAAGAAAATAACTCCAAAACAAATGGAATGGTCAAAGTTAAGAAACTAGTTCTCTTGAAAGTGATTAGTCATGGAGTTTTACAAATAAAAAGTTTCTTAAATTTCCTTTTTGGTAAATAGTGTCAAGAACATGCATGCATCAAGTTCATAACATGCCATTCATGATAGCAAATCATCAATATTGCATGTATGGTTGATCTATATGCTAGGAACATTACAAACATTCACCAAGTTATTTTTTCAGAATTGGAAAGCTCTTCGGATCAGATCTGATCCCTCTGTTTTGTGATTGAAATACTTTTGAAACTTGAAAATAATATTAGAAATAGGTAGATATTTCGAAATAGATAGAAATTGGTATATTATATGCTCAATTCCTGGTTAAAATGAGTTAGATATGGTCAATTGAAGTTAGGACTTTAGCTTATGCGGGAATTGACGAACTTAGTAGCTAGAATTGTTAAGTTATTAGAACTATGTAAGAAATACTCATTTCGGGTATTCCTTGTACTTAGGTGAATTGGAGAACGGATTTCCACCCCCCGAGGACTACTACGACTAGTGGATTTCTTTCCAAGGCCGAATAAGTTCATTTCTTAAATAGTTATGCTCATGTATGTGCTTGTAATCGTAGTGGCATTAGAATTAGGAAAAGATAAAATTATGATGATTTCTGACCTAATCTTGGTTAAATGAATGATAAGTATATCGAGATGAGACTTGTTGATAAATCATTGTATGAGCTAGTATAGATTTGGATTGTCTGAAATTTTCTATGATCGCACTTAATCTGCTTAATTAATATGCCATGATTATATGAATAAACTGTACATGCATATCACGTAGTGAGTCACATTGCATAAGTTGTTATACCTTTGTGGGAAGAAGGCATAATAATTTGGGCAACGAGGGGCCTATAAACTCGATTGTTGGCGTATGGGCTAGAATTGAAAATGTGTGTGGGTGGACACCTGTATCAACCACAGTAAAAATTTAAAAGTGTTGGATGGGCACCTGTATCAACCATGATTAGAAGTGAAAAGAATTTAAAAGTGGTTGTATGGGCCTGAAACACCTAACCCCGAATGGAAGGTGTAAATCCATTCAACATAAGATTTCCGGATGGTCTTATGTATTGTATGCTCATGTGTTTCTGCATTTCATATGAATGTTAATAACTTGTCTGTTATTTTCTGTAAGCCGTGTACTAATTATTGGAAATGAAATCTCACTAAGCTCGTAAGCTTATACCCCAATAGTTTCCTGTTGCAGTATGAATATTTATGGCTATCTCCGAGGAGTCGCTATCATCAAGTACAACTCTTGGACTTAAGGAGCTTTTGATGGGGCCAAGACCTAGACATAGGCACGGACTTCTAATTGAGTCTCCTAAATTGATATTTGAAGGATAATATAAGAGACTTTGAGAGTCTGAGAACTCTTAACATTATTGATAGGGGGTATGCCCCTTAGATCATGTAATAGAATAAATCTCAATGTAACAGTTATGATTTACATTCTCGTTGCTATGTATGTCTTTTTAAACTATTTCGAAGCAAAGTATGGTCCCTATATGTGAAAGTGACCCTTACACCTGATGTTCAAACTCATGGAAAGATTAAGGTTGCCTTACTTGAGTTTAAATATCGAGTGTGGCAGATTGTCACGTTTAAGGTGCCCTTTGGGGTGTGACAAGGTTAGTATCGGCACCAATATTGGTTCTGCCTAGTGACAAGGATCCATATATTGTCTATAGTGATGTATCCAGAAATGGTTTAGGATGTGTACTAATACAAAACAGGAAGGTAATAGCATATTCTTCTAGACAGTTAAAACCACATGAGATGAATTACCCTACTCATTTTAGAGTTAGTTGCTATTGTATTTGCACTCAAAATTTGGCGTCATTATTTATATAGACAGAAATGTGAAATATTTACAGATCATAAGAGTCTGAAGTATATATTTACACAAAAGGAGTTGCACATGAGACAAAGAAGATGGTTGGAATTGATTAAAGATTATGATATGACTATCAACTATCATCCTGACAAAGTGAATACTGTGGCTGTGCATTAAGTTGTAAAAATTATGGAGAAGTAGCCTCAATGTTGATGGAGTAGAAAGAATGCATCAAAGAATCTGAGAAATTAAACTTGAAATTTTCAATGCAAGGTGTCGAGCCTGGATTTTTCAATAATCTGGTTAATTTCTTCTAACCCAATTCACATTAAACCCTTACCCATTTAATATGAATCCTCGACTAAGGGTCAAAAGAAATTTTAATGTTGAAAATCATTTAGAGTCGCCACCTGATTTAAATTAGGGCAAAATAAAAGCTAAGGTCAATGGGTCGGTTGATCTTAACTTAGCTACTAGTCTGCGAAAAAGATTTGATTTAAAAAAAAATCAAACCTTGAAAAACCAAATATCATGGATTCGGGGGATAACCTATTAAAACCAAATTGGTTACCACTTTTGGAATTTTAACTTTATAATCTATCATTTATATGCTCTAGAATTCGAATAATATATTATGAAACAATATTCACAAGTCACATTATTCATTTTTTATGTTTTCTTTATTTTTTTTCTTAGGGTATGAATATCAACAAATCTATTTTCATTTTTTTTAGAAGACTTGCAATATTTACGAAAAGAATTATTGAAAATATTAAACCAAAATTTTTTTTTTCATTGTTATTGTCGCCCCGTAGGTGCCTACGTACTCGTTAATTGAGATCAGGCAAAGCGTAGTTCTTTTGAAAAGAACTTCACTTTGTTGATCTATTTTAATTTTTGAACTATTTTCATTTTAAGTTCATTAATTTTTTTATTTTTTATGAAAACCATTTTTGATGATCCTATGATCTAATCACTTAATTCTTATTTTATAAAAATGTAATTTTTCTAAGTCTTTCTCTTTTTTTTTAAATCATTTTATGAGAATTCATGGCTAATTTAATGCTACATGAGAATAATTTTAATAAGAATTTTCATAGCTAATTTAATGCTACATGAAAATAATATTGATTAAAAAAAACTTTCATTCATTTTTATGAATTTCCTTTCTTTTGAAGAATTTTCTTTATCTCCATTTTCATCAAAATATTTACTATTATTAAAAAAAAAAGTCCTTTCATTATTTATGTAAACTAAATTATTTTTTTCATTTTCTTGAAATTATTTTTGTCATTTTTTTGTTTTTTCGAAAAAAATCCCTTTTTCTTTAAAAGAAAACTCATTTTTTTTTATTTTATCATTTTTACTTTTTATTTTTCCCAAATTTAATTACTATCATATATACATAAATATAACACATCCAAAATCTATGATATCAAAACTATATTGTAAATACAACACACTAAAACTATATTACTTGCATCATATGTACATTTTTTAATTAATCTACTTACATATACATATTCATAAAAATATTAAAAATATCAAAAACTAATAAAGCATGAAAATTTACACTAAAAATATTTATTCTAATTTTTCTGGATTTTTCTGAATTTTTTTATTTTTTCATGCATTTTTTCTATTTTTACTATTTTTCGCAATTTAAATATATTAAATATATAATAAAATATACAGAATTCACCTGAGCCGTTGGATCAAAGTGGACTTGATCTGAAGCGCATGATCGGAAGACTCGATCTGGACCATCTGATCTTGTTGACTTTGATATGGAGCGTTGATTTGGATGTGGATCGTTGACCGTTGACCGGCACAGGTAGACTTCGGATCTTCGGGTCGGATTTCGAGTCGGGTCTCTGGAGTCAGGTAAAGAAGACGACCACGTGATCTTCAAAGCGTTCCTCGACCACTCCTGGTAGTGGCTTCTAATGTTATTGGCCCGACGCGTCTGATGGTGGAGCAGCTCCTGACGTCGGTGGTTTCCTCCCAGAACCACCAGAGGTGGCGATTTGAAGTGGTGGTTCACGGCGACACAATTCGGAAATTTGCAGAACTTCTTGTGGATGTTTCAAGCAATTCTGGGCACACTCGAACCTTCATATAACTTCATTAAAGCTTCCTAGATCCTCAGATTTGATCGAAATTGGCTAAGATTCTTCGAATTTGAAATTTTCTCCAAGAAACCCTAACCCTCGAAATTTTTGGATCTCTCTGATTCTGAGTACTATTCTTTAAATTGATGTCTGCGTTCGATCCTCCTAGTGCTCCTATTAATAGTGTTGAGAATTGATTTCAGTTTCGAATCATATTTAATGATTTCCTAAAAATTTCGCAAAAATTGAATTTGTAAATTGGAATTCAATCCGTTCGAAACTGATGAAATTGACCACAATATCTTCGAATATTCCATCCTATCTCTGTTTAGGATCATTGGAATCATTCGAATTGCATTGATTTCACTCACAGCTGCCATTGATGATCATGGAGTTTCCAGATTTTGTGATTTTTCCTAATTTTCAATCGAAAATTTGGGGCTACTCGATGTTGATTTTTCGCAAATCATCCTTACAAATTCATAGTATCCCATGCCGTCTATCCATTTCTATCTTCAATTTCGAAAAACAAGGAAGATTAGTCGGCCAAATTCAATGCCAAAGTGAGTATGTTGAACCGTTGTGTATGAGGAAGATGAAGCGCGTGTCCAATCAGAAGGTGACACGTGTCCCATTCTGGCAAAAATAAAAGGCAGCTCCTGCTGCCAAGGGGATTCGAACCCTGATCTTGTGGCTGGTCTAGTCATATGGGTCAGTGGTCTTAATCATTAGGCCGTTGGCCTGTGCCTGATTGGGTCCAGCAAAATTAATATTTAAGGCTCTTGAAAATTCTATTTTAATTAAACAAAATAATTTTTGAAAAATTGTTTAATTATTTTTATGAATAATTTATAACAAAAATATGTATTATATCAAGCTCGGGTAATATTTTTTAATTAATTAATTTTTTTTAATTCTAATTTTCTTCTTTTATACTCATTTTTTATTATTTACTTACCTATTTTTTTATTTTCTATTTTTTTTTTGCATTTTTTTTTGCTATTTTTTGTGAGCTCGGCGTAATACTAATTTTTATTATAAATTCGAGTCTTAAATTGAGCAAAATTGGGTGTCTACACAAGGTTTGGAAGCCGAATTAGGAAACTTGATTTTAGAGCCTACTTTACTCTAACGAATTAAGGAGGCTTAGAAAGAGGATATTGAAATCCAAGAGATTAAATGAGGAATATCCTAAGGAAAATACAAGGATTTTCATGTAGATAATGAAGAAGTACTAAAAATGAGCAAAAGATTGCGTGTGCCACCCAATGAAAGCTTGAGGAAAGAATTAATGCATGAAGCACATTATTCTGGATATTCTATGCATTTAGGAGAAACAAAGATGTACCAAGAGTTGAAAACTGCATATTGGAGGGTTGGAATGAAAAAGGATATTGTAGATTTTGTTGCTAAGTGTGATGTGTGTCAAAGGGTAAAAGCTAAACACCAAAGACCCGGTGGATTGCTGAAACCGTTACCAATTTCAGAATGGAAATGGGATCAAATATCTATGGATTTTGTATGTTCATTACCTAAGACAAATACAGGCCATGATGCTGTTTGGGTTATTGTGGATAGACTCACTAAATCAGCTCATTTCTTGCCAATTAACATGACATATCCATTAGAAAAGTTGGCTCGAATATATCTGAAGGAGATTGTGAGATTACATGGTGTACCGGCAAGTATAGTGTCAGATCGAGATCCACTGTTTGTTTCCAGATTTTGGCAAGGATTGCAAAAGCCTTAGGAACACAACCAAAATTCAGTATAGCTTACCATCCTCAAACTGATGGGCAAATCGGGAGAACTATTCAGACCTTGGAAAGACATGTTGAGATCTTGTATTTTAGAATTCAAAGAGAATTAGGATCAACACTTACCATTGGTAGAATTTGCTTATAATAACAGTTATCATTTGAGTATTGGAATGCCACATATGAAGTATTGTATGGTAGGAAATGTCGGATACCATTATTCTGTGATAATTTGGAGAAAGTAATGACTAGAACTGAATTGGTATAAGAGACGATTAATAAGGTCACTGTGATAAAACAAAAAATGAAAGAAGCTCAAGACAGACAAAAGAGTTGGGCAGACTTAAAAAGAAGGGAATTAGAGTTTTCTGAAGGGAACATGTCTACTTGAAGATAAGTCCAATCAAAAGTCTTCACAATGGACAAACAAAAGGAAAATTGAGTCCTCAATATATTGGGCCATTCGAGATATTGGAAAGAGTTGGAAATCTGGCATATCATCTGGAATTGCCACCAAACTTATCTGGTATACATAACATTTTCCATGTATCAGTACTAAGAAAGTATATACCAGATCTAGATAAAGTGGTTGAGTTGGAACCAATTAATTTAAAAGAGAACTTGACCTATGAGAAGCAACCTGTTTAGATATTAGACAAAAAAGTGCAAACTCTCCAGAATAAAGAGATCCGTTATGTCAAAGTGTTATGGGATTTTCGAACTGAAGAAATGACTCAGGAATTAGAGGATGTAATCAAAAAAAGTTATCCTCATCTGTTTGAAAATTCAGGTGTGCATGCAAGCTTTGGGGACAAAGCTTTTTTTTTTTTTTTTTGGGTTGGGGGGGGGGGGGGGTGTGGGTGTGGGTGGAGAATATAAACCCTAAGACTTTTCATAACAAATAGAAATAGATGAAAATATAAAAATAGAAAATAGAATGATAATATAGGACTCAATCAAGACTTTAGAATTAAACCATAAGTAGAAATGAGCTTGTATATAATTTCAAACCCTAAAGCAAAATTATCTAGATAGTATTTAAGATTACTAATAAGATTTTATAGTGGGTATCAAAAACCTAAGATAAAGAAATAACCTAACTAAGATTTCAAATTTATTGAAAAGTAGATATTTGATAATGCTTATAGTTAGAAAACAATAATTTATAGATGAACTGTTAGGATTATGAATCCACAATAAAAATATAAACAGATGTATAACTAATAATCTAGACTCCAAATAAATATTTGAATCACAATATTATTCTAGTTGGTAAATTCTTAAGCTATTAGAGCCTAAAACAAAAATTGACCTATTATGCTTATAAAACCCTAATCGCAGGAGATAAAATTCTAAAAATAATTTATCGCATAAACTTTAAACTCAAAGTTGAACTTAACAACAATCTATAAAATTTGTAGAATTCTATATAAATTTTTGAAGATAAAACACTTGAATAAATATCATGTTTAAACACGTTTAGCCTAATAAACTACCCTAAAACTATGTAATATTACAACTAAATAATATTATAATATTCTCTTTCTCAAATCTGATTAAGTTGAGTAGCAACATACAGAACAAACATGCTTCATATATGGTGGAGATTGCACCGATTTTCTCAAGCCAAAACCATCATCTTCATTGTAAAAGTAATACTACAATTAATCAACAATATACACACATACTCCACTCATAATTGGACAGCTGTATGAATCATTAATTGAAGTAAAAACAAGTTATGAAATAGTAGAAAGAGTTGGAGAAATCTGGATGTAAATCACGAACTCATTCTTCTTCTTTTCTCCCTATACTTCTATATAAACACTCATTTATACACAAGCAAACAAGAACAATAAAATCTCAAACTCTCCAGTTCAAACCATCATTGAAATCACGACCAAATCAACCCCAAAACCGAACCAAATTCGTCACAAAACTAGTAGTCTAGATCAAGAACACAGTTGTTATTTTAAACATAAACAAATCTTGGAGGAAGAACATAGGGTAAGTTGTTGGAATTTGGGTTGATTCCTTGCTTAAGAATTGTTCTACAATGTGTTGTGAATATCCCAGGATCATAAACAAACCAAGAATAAGTTTTAAAAACATCCAAACAACTCCAACAAGGTAAATTATCCTAAACCCTAGTTGCACTTTTCCTAATTCGAAAATTAAAGATCACATACATGTTGATATATATAGATATATATCACATAGGAACACTTAGGAATAACTTGAAAATAATTATAACGTAGAAAAATTGAAGAAACACGAACTGGTTCATCGGAGAAGATGATGACCAGTGTCAACACTATCCCTACGCTGGTAGTGTAGACGTTGAACGCTAGCGGCTTACAAGGGTAGGCCGGCAGTGTTGAGACGGCTTACACTGGAATAGAAACTATGTAAAATTTATTTTTATGTAAAATGAACGAACGCCGGCTAACTGAGGTTATACGGCAGCAGCGTATAGTCCGGCGTACGTGGGAAAACTGGCATCTTATAACCAGCACGACCTGATGCGAAATAAAATGCAAAACTTAAGAACGTCGGCATTTGGATTTCAACGCCGACTTCGTAGGAGCCAGCATACAGACATGTTTTTCTTATATAAAGTTTGTATTACACGAACATAATATATATATAATAAATAATAACAATAAACATATTATATATACATATGTATATCGATATAGAATTACTAAGAAATAAAATAAATATAAATACTTAGAATAATAGTATGTATAATATTTGATAACTTCTAAAACCCTAGAATTATATGGAAATATTAAGTGTTATTAACAAATATAAATATCAAATATTTGTTTTATATAGATAAATAGATAAGAATGGAAATCGAAATAAGCTAAATTTATGAATAATATGGCTTCTAAAAATGACAGAATAATTATATAAAGTATATAAAAAGAAACACGACGACACTAAACAATAATAAACTAATATGAGTTACTATAATGAGTCAGATAGAGAATAACATAAAAGTAGTAATAACAACTATATAATATAAACTTGTTAAATATCAACTTTTCGAATACCAGATAAATGTATATAAATATCAAGCAAGACTAAGACAAGCTACATGAAAATAAATATTAATTGATAATTGTTATCATAAGACCATTAAAGGACCAAAATAAGTAATAGAAACCGAGTCAAATATCAATTTAAGACACTAGACACTTATAGGAATTTAGTTATATAGTCTATGTTATATCGATGAATATTTTATTTATCTTAATAGGTGACTTTGATACCATAGAGGACCTTCCGGTAGATTACTACGACTAGTCACTATGAGGAGGTGAGTAATTCAGTCATATTATACTGTTTGTGCTTGTAATTACCTGAATATGTAATGCAAAGATAATAATATGAATGTTTTGATAGAAGTGTGTTGTGATCTGAATGTATTATTGCTAATCTACCATTACAAAAGTGATACTACAATGGTATGATGATGTGAAGTGGTATGATGATTATTGTTGTAATGTTTGACCACCATGAAACTAAATAAGAACTATTGACTTATTAAAATAACCTGGTCATGCATTACACGTATTGCATTTTCATATATAAATGGGTGATAGTCTGCTACGTATTAATATTTCGGTTCTCTGTTAATGCTTGGTTTTTCTAAAGTGTTAGTTCTTCAAAAGTTTTCTTTGTTTCATCGATTCTATGGGAACTAAGTGGCAACGAAGAATGCCGCCTGTGGTATCACTGTGAAATGATTAATACTTAGAGAGTTTCTAAGGATGGATATAGGAAATGGTTAGTTAAAACAATTATTAAACTAAAAGTGATAACCCTAAGACGAGAAATCGTTGATTTTCCTGTAAAATTAGTCTCTCCTAGGTAGGTGGGTCATAAAGTAAATGTTCTTCAACCCTAAAAAAGAGTGTAAATCTTTTTCCTGTTTGGATTCTAGATCATCCAAGCTTATATATGAGCATATGTTTGAGTGATTGCATGACATATGATTTGTTAATAACTTGCTTGATGTGTAATATGTCTGGTTATTTACTGAGCCGTGGTTTCGCTCACACTCCTATAGCATTTTCAGGTTTACGCTTCGACCTTAGTTAGGTACTTCCAGGAATATGGCTCCGGCAAGGGTTTAAAAGCTGGAAGCCTATAGCTCTATTTAGGATTAATGGTTTATATTTTCCTAGAATAGATTAGCTAGTATTATTTTGTCAGTTATGTAGAGAATTACAAGAAGACTACTAGGTTTGTAATAAATTATGATACTTTATGATTAAGATGCAGTTATTTACTAATGTATTTCTTACATGTATTTATCATTTCTTATCAAAGCAACTAAAAGATCATGTTATTTTGGAAAACATGTCACTCTCCGAAGGTAATCTAGTGATAGTATTCAGGTGTGACTTGTCTACTTCTACTAGAGTACCCTTGGAGCGTGGCATCAACCATTACAATGATACATCTTTTTTATTACATTTCAATTTTATTTTCAATGACATTCCCTATCTCTTTCCCTCCCTTCCCCTAGATCCCATATTCTATATTTATAGAATTCATTAATATCAAGTTATAGTTGTAAAGTTTACAAGAGAACTGATTTATTTCATTTATGTAATTAAGAATTTAATATAAGTTGAAAAGTTTGATTCATCTTTAATTTATAACTTTTTTTCATAGAGAAAAAATAGGAAGAGCTTAATTTTGACTTTACTTACTCTGTTTTTTTTTTTTTTTATGGATTAAGAATTATTATGAAAAAGAGAACTGAATTTTTTTTAACATTCATTGTATATTTCAATTTGTATGTCTTTCGTAAGCATATCTAGAGTTTTTCAATTTTTACGTTTTGATTCTACATTATGAGTCTACAAATCCTCTGACGATTCCATGTAGAATCATAAGTTTAACAAACTTTGTACAATTTGTGAGACTTGGGCAGTAAATACTAACAAATAGTAATGTAGGAGTTGCACGTCTACAGGATCATCTAATAGATTAGACAGATCTAATGTATCCAGGGGAAAATCTAAATTGAGAAGAAGAAAAATTAAGTGCTATCAATATAACAAGCCAAGACATTTGAAACAAGAGTGTAGAATATAGAAGAGAGCAAGCGAAAGGTAAAGATGATGGAAAAGGTGATATCATGATTGCTATAGCAACATATGGCTATATTTTTATTGTCTAAGATGATGATTGTGCTAGTTTTGCATGTCATGATAGTGATTGAGTTATTGACTCTAGTGTCTCATTTCATGTAACATCACATGGTGAATTTTTATCAACTGACATTATTGGTTATTAATGTAATGTTAGGACTAACACAAATTACGAACTCATCCTCAAAGATGTTACACTTACAGGCATGATTGAAAACTATTACATGAAAGATAGAACAATATGTGGTGCTTTTTTATTTTTTAACATTTATTAATATTACTCTAGAAAGTCATGGACCTTTCTTTGAAATCAAAAGATCAAGTTCTAATTGTGTTTAAGCAATTTCATTCTAGAGTTGAAAGAGAAACAGGAAGACAGTTGAAATGTGTCTAAGTAGATAATGATGGTAAATATAGAGACCTTTTGATAAATATTTTAAATTCCATGGAATTAAACTTGAGAAAATAGTTCCAAAGACCCTACGACAAAATTGCATTATGGAAATGATGAATCACATAATTATAAAGAGAGTAAATTGTATGTTATCTCATGCAAAGCTACCTAACTCATTCTAAGGAAAAGTAATGAGGATAGCTATTAATTTTTTAATTGATCTCCATCTTATGCTCTAGATGGTGATTTTCTAAAGAGAGTATAGAAAGGTGAAAATATCTCGCATGATCACTTACGCGTATTTAGTTGCGGGGCAATTATACATAATTCCAAGGATGACAGAGTAAAACTTGATTCAAATTAAAAGCATAGTATCTTTCTAGGTTATGTACATTATGAATATGGATACAAATTGTAAGCCTCGGTTTCCTTTGGAAACTAAACTTCACTTCGAGAGCTGAACCGGAAATCGAAACCCTAAAACAGAATAGCTAGGATTAGAAAGAAACCTAGAAACCCTAAGTCTGGATCCATCGAGAATAAAATCATAGAACTTATGAGAGCAAGTTGACCTAGATTATAGTTCTAAAGAATATATTGAAACATGAAAAGATCAGTTTTTGAGAAATTATCTGTTTTGAACCCGACTAGGATCCATTCCCAAAAACCGGCTCTCGGGACTCAAAATTAGAAAAATATTTCGAAATACTCATTTAGACTGGAATTTAATAAGGAATTCAAAAATATATTTATTATAATTTTTCAACTTATAAAAATTACAGTTATAGCCTTTATATCATATTTTCCTTACTAACCGGTAATTTAATTATCTAATCTACTATTTATTACTATTCATAAGTACAAGCCCATACCCTACTCACACTCACAAGCCATACCCCTACTCTTACATTCTTACAATCTAACATTATCTTATTACATCACATTCCTTATATTTGCTTTTCCAATACACTTTATTACACAAATTAAATTTGAAAAAATCGTAAAGCTCTCATTTTCTCTCCCTCTCTCCCTTGTGGCTGGCGTGAACCCCCTCCCTTTTTACCTCATTTTTTTTATTTTTCTTCTTTTATTTTACACACACAAACCATAATCTCATTCCCTATATATACTCTTTTATACCTTTCCTTTCTCTTTCTTCATTTCACCTTTTGGAAAAATTTACAAACCCTCCCTCTCTTCTCTCAAGTGTGTTGTGAGCCCCTCTCCCTCTAAACCACACACACATACACAACAAATTTTTCCTTTAAGCTTTCTTGTTTCAAACATTAAATAGGTATATATCTAAACACTAGCACCACAAAAACATGTAATGGAAAGATCATTCATGTGTGGATTCATAAAAATCCACATAAGCTTCATGCTAGGGATGTAAAACCACTAGAACATGATGATCAAGCCATCACAAGTTGTGGATCTTATGTTTAAAGTTCATATTTTTGTCATAATCATAATTGTAGACACCCAATTTTTGCCCAAATGAATTAAGGCTTAAATTTAATTAAACTTATTTTTTTTTTAAAAGCCTTAAGTATTGATGAAATTGGCTAAGTGATCAAGGCACAGGCCAAATGGCCTGTTGGTTAAACACATTGACCGAAACACACATTCAAGCTCAAGGACACAGGTTCAAACCCTGGCAAAGGCAAATTTTTGCCTTTTTATCATTTTTGTCTTTTCATTTTCCTCAAATGTGACTTTTGCCTTACTTTGCATCAGTTTTTAACTGACAAAACATCATTGATTGTCAAAATTGATGATGGAATTGCAAAGTGGTTATGGAATATGAAAGATTAGTGCAAAAACAACCCAAAAGTTACAAAATTCAATGTATAAAGCATTCAATTGCACATGAATGAGGAGTTACAAAAATTGATTGGATGAATCTGACATGGAATATGAAAACAATCATCATTTCATCAGTTTCAAACAATTTAGTCATGGATTTTCGAATTAAATTCGTGAAAAATCAAGAGGCAAAAATTGATTCATTTTCGAAACTGCTTGAAACGTAAAATTGAGCTTGCAACCTATAAATAGGGGGTCCTAGGATCAAAAGGCAGAAGTTAATTTCAGAAAAACACATACATAACCATATCAATTCGAGATTCTCGAATTTAGGAAGAAAAATTCGAATTTTTCAAATTCGAAGTGATTGAATCGAATTTGATCAAAATTGAGTGTGTTAGGAATGTTAGAAACCTAATTTTGATGTTTTAGTTTGCTTGGATTTGATCAAATTGATCAAATTAATCTCTGAAAATTTTTTTTATTTTGTTCATTAACGCCGCCATTCCACCACCGCCGGAACCGCCGCTTGCCGCCGTTCTGGGCGCGAACCACCACCTTCGGAGGACGCGCAACCACCATAGGAGTCGGGCCGACAAACTTCCAGCCACCGAGGACCACCGGAGCCGCCGAAATCGGCCCCGAAAAGTCGCGTCATCGTCTTCTTCACCCGCCGGAGCTCCGAGATCCGACCCGAAGATCCGAATCCAACCCGGCCGGTCATCGGTCAACGGTCGTCGGTCATCGGTCAACGGTCAACTCAGATCGGACGGTCCAGATTCAATCAAGCAGATCAGACGGCCCAGATTTCATCAAGCGATCAATGGTCCAGATTCAATCAAACGATCAGATGGCCCAGATTCAATCAAGCGATCAGACGGCTCAGATCGAGTCAACAAGATCGACGCTCCAGATCTCGTTCGCCTCATCCGACGGTCCAGGTTAATCCGTATTATTTTATTATATTTTTATTATATCATTAATTTCAGAAAATACAAAAAATAGTAAAAAATTTATAAAAATTCATAAAAATTCATAAAAAAAATTCAGAAAAATTCAGAAAAATACAGAAAAATCAAAATATTTATTTTTTATATAAATTTATTTTTTTTTATATTTTTAATATTTTTGAATATATTTAATATGTATTTATACATAAATTGCTTTTAGAAATGTGTATTTAATGCATGAAAAATAATTCTAATATATTGTAAAATATTCTGAACATGTCGTGAACTTATGTGATGATTTTTTTTAAAAAATAAAAAATAAATAAAAATGATAAAATTGAATTTTCCAAAACAAAAAAAAAGATAAAATAATAAAAAATGATTTTTTGGACTTAGAAAAATATTTTTTTTTTCATGAAATGAAAATCAATTGATTAGATCATAGATCATCAAAAATAATTTTTTTTTATAAAAATTCAAAATTTAATGAAATAAAGTGAAAAGAGTTCAAAAAATTAAATTGACCAACAAATTAAAGTTTTTTTTCAAAAGAACTACGTTTTGTTGATCTCGATTAGCGAGTACGTAGGCACCTGCGGGGCGACATTAAAAAATAAAAAAATGTTTTGTTCTTTTTAATAAATAAATATTTTGTAAATATAAGATATTTTGTTAATGATTATGTTTAAAAAAATAATAAAAATAAAAATGAAGAAAAGCACAAAAAAAAATAAATGAATAATTTGATTTGTAAATATTTGTGCTATAATGTTTTATTTAAGTTTTTTTGAGCATGAAAAGGATAGATTATAAATTTAAAATTTCAAAAGTGGTAACCGATTTGGTTTTAATAGGTTAGCCCCCGAATCCATGATATCTGGTTTTAAAGGTTGATTTTTTTTAAATCAAATTTTCGCAGACTAGTAGCTAAATTAGGATCAACCGACCCATTGATCCTAGCTTTTTATTTTTTCCCGATTTATATCGGGTGGCGACTCTAAAATTTTTTTAAAAATTTCTTTTAACCCCTAGTCGAGGATTCATGTTAAATGGGTTCGGGTTTAATGTGAATCGGGTTAAGAGAAATGAACAAGATAAGGTTAGTGGAAAAATCCAGGCTCGACAGCTTGGCGACTCCACTGGGGACGCCTAAATTTTTTTAAAAAAGAGAGGGCTAGCCACTTAGGATTTTTAAATTTTGAATTTATCCTTGCTCAATTTTTGTGAATATATGATTCTTTGTATATTAAAATGAATAATTGTTTTGTAAATATATATACTAACCTTGCAAGTATGTAAAATAGAAAGCAAAAGCTTGATTGTTTGTTTATTTATTTATTTGCATTTGCACTTGCATTTTTGCACAATATGTGTGCTAGATACGGTCGGACCCAGGCCGTCTTAAGAGCCTAAGCGAGGAGGACGAAGTAAGGTCCGGGGGCTGTGGCTTTCCACCCTCTAGATCAAGAAATGTCCTCCCACCGGTTTAGTACCACTAAATCGGGGGACCTATAGAACCCTACCAAATCATGCATTTCAACATGGGATTTTGACCAAACTTTTTAAAAAAATGGAGTTGTATTTTCGTCCAAAAAATGTTTTTTCAAAAATAAAAAAAATTCAAAAAAGTCCACCAAATTTTTTAAAATGTGGAGTTGTTTCTTTCCTAAAAAGAAAGTTTTAAAATCAAACATTTTTTTTAGTAAAATAAAATTTTAGATTGAGATGGTTTTTAAACCTTTATTTTTAAAAAAAAAAAAATAATACCACTTCAAGTATAGTTTTTTTTGTCATTATCCCCATTGGCATGGATAGTGACTAATTTTTTCTCAAATGGAGTCTTAATTAATTTTGTTATTTTTTTTTTAAAAAAAGAAGATTTTCAAAAAAATGATTTTTCATCAAATCCAACAAAACTTTTTCACCAAAACTTTCAGGGTCCTTATCTCCATTTATATGGATAGTGACAAAAAAATTTTCAAAAAAAAAAAATAATAATAATTTTTCATCAACTCCAGCAAAATTTTTTCATCAAATTTTCAAGGTCATTATCCCCAATTGCATCTATATGCTTGCATCCTTGCATCTTTGCATCTTGTTTAAGAAAAAAATAAAATAAAATAAAAAATATGTACAGTAGACTTGTAAATACTCAGAGAAAATTTTGTCCACCTATAGTTATAGGTCCTCTCCAATCAAAATTACCTTTGTCATATGTATTCCTCTCCCTTGTCTTCAGGATAATCATCCCTGTAAAAATCAACCCCCATTTGAATTTCCTTCTAAAAGAAAAAGGGGGGTCTTTTTTGTTCCACTATTCTTGTAAAATAATTTTTTCCTTAAAGAAAAAAGAAAAAAATGAATTATTTTTGTAAGTATCCTTTTTCCACTTTAGGATAAATAATCATTTTCAAACATTCTTTTTTGTAAATATCCATCAATAACTTTTTTTTTGAAGATTTTTTTTTAAAATAAAAAGTGAGAACAAAAAGTTGTTGTCTAAAAAAAAAAAAAGAATAAAAGTTTTTCAAACTTGTTCTCCAACAATTTTTTTTTAAAAAAATGAAGATTGTTTTCCAACAAATGAGAAAGAGAATAAAGGTTATTTTAAAAAAAAAATAATAAAAATTAGAAAAGAAGGAAAATTGCCAACAGAAAAAGAATGTTTCAAAATTGTTACCCCAATGATCATTCATTTTAAGCTAAGGCAAATGAAATCAAAATTAGGGGCAACCAAAAGGACTTTACCAATTAAAGGGCATTTGTTGAAAAGATAAACCCAAATGGGGCATTTAGTTAAATATCTTGAGGCAATTAAAAATGGATGATTGTAAGCCAAGAGAAATATCTCACTAAAAATGATTGCCTAAGATAAAAAGAGGCAAACTTAATCCCAAACACCTACCCTACACACTAAGAGTGGAGTGAATTGTGAGAGATAAAATGGACTCATTCCTTAAAGGAGGTCTAGTTTGAATTTGATACATAGGTCAAAGTGACATTAGGCATTCATTTCAAAGTCCTAAACACATTATCCTTTGTCAACCCATTTGAGCCTATTAAGGAAGAATTTTTTTAAAATTAAGCCCTGTCAAGAACCACCCTACATTAGGGTACCCCACAACGGGGCAATTTGGAGGTCAGGGTCATTATCAAAGAGAAAAAGGATTAACTTATATGCACTTGCCTTAGTTGCATCAATTCAAGAGTAGTCAATTGACATAAATAAATCATTTCCTTTGAAAGGAAGAAGAATTTCTATCCCAAACCATACACAATCCATATACTTTGAGCTATAAGCTATCCAATGGAAAAAATACAAATCACCTTGCAAAAGAAGAAGAAAAAAGGGATACATGAATAAAGTGCCAAAAAAAATGAAAAAAAAAAAATGAAGAATAGCCAAGCAAGGTGATTAAACCAAGAAATTACAAGCACATGCTCAAAGTTCAAAGCCCATCAAAACACAAGGTCCAAAATTTATATGATGGACCCCCCACAATTCCACCCTGATGGAAGACAATCACACAAGCACATGCTCAAAGTTCAAAAGCCCATCAAAACACAAGGTCCAAAATCTATATTATGGACCCACCCACAATTCCACCCTGATGGAAGACAATCACACAAGGTGATCATACCCAAACACTGGGGGCACATGCTGAAAGTTCAAAGCCCATAAAAACACAAGGTCCAAAATCTATATTATGGGCCCATCCACATTCCACCTTTGAGACTCTTTGGATCAAAGGAGTTGATTTATTAATGCTCTTGAAACTAGGAATAAGTGTATATTCAAGTTTTCCTTAAGGGTTCTTGACTTGTAAACCAGGGATGTGTTGAAAAATTTGCAAAAAAAAAAAAAAAAAAAAGGAAAAAAAAAAGCCTTTGTGAAATATCTTTTTGATTAAAGCAACAACCAAAAGCCCACATTATAGTCCAAAAAAGACCTAATAGATTGACCAAAGTGTGTCACTTGCAAGCCAGACCATAATTTTTGGAATCCGAGTCAAATGTGTGAAAATAAGCCTAAGAGAGTGTAAGGAAGTCCTCTTTGATTAGGTAACTTAAAATAAGATAACCAACCTTGGTGTAAGAATCATCCCAGGGGCATGAAATCATTTGCCCCAATTTGAAAGAAGTCTGCATCAGGGTTAGGAATTAATTGCCCCAAAGTTGGAAACAATGCCCCAATTTCCAAATTAATGTCCTAAAAGAAAAACTTTGCCCCCAATGATTAAAATTTTTCAATAAAAGACCTTAAGTGGTTAATAGTGAAGCCTTAGGCTGAAAAAAAATGAGTGATCAATGGGGCAAACCCTATTTATGATTATTTTTACCTATTGGTAACTTTCAGAAAAAGTTGGAATTCAAAAAGAAAAAAAAAAAGGAAATTTTTTACCTTTAAAAGGTCCAAGAAAAGAAGGAATTTCTTCCAAAAATATAAAAATAAATTTTTTTTTTCAAATATCTGAAAAGTAATAAAAAAAGTCAAAAAAAAAAGAAAATAAGTTTTCTTCATTAAAAGTAAAAAAATTGCCTTTGGTTTAAATTTTTTAAATAAAAGAATAAAAAAAAAACTTTGCAAAAAAAAAAAAAAGGGGAACATAAAGTTTTGGTTTTTTTTTAAAAGAAAATTCTCAAAGGTTTTCTTAAAAATTTTCAATGAAAAAGGGGAAGAATTTCCCACATTAAAAAATTAGCCAAAAAAAAAAAAAAATTTCAAGCTACGGTTTTCAAAACTGGATTTTCAAGTTTGTGTTTAAGTGAAATGACCTAGATTTATATTTTAATCAAATCTCATGTGTTTATTAATTTATTTTAAGGAGATGAATTGAATGAGTATGTTTGTGTTGTTAGTAGTTTAATATATAAGATTTGGTATGTGTATATGTGGATATTAATATTTTGTTCTATATGCATTAATGTGTGAGTAATGGAATTATTAATGTTGTCTTGTGCATATTAAGATGTTAAGTTAAATTAGATTAATAACTCAACCATAATTTTACTTAAGTTAGTTGATTGAGTTCCTTGTAATTAAATTAGCATTATGCCCTAAATGTAAGCTAAATGGAGCCCAAATTAAAGTGAAATGCAACCTAAAGTTAATATATGCATTAAGGGGTAATTTTGGAAGTGAAAAAGTCAAAATTAAGTTAATTTGATTACTTTTTGAGGCAGCTCAAAAATTTATCCGAATTTTCTTTTCTTTCTCCTTTTTCTCTTCTTCTTCTTTCTCCATTTCCATCTTCATTTCCAAGCTCAAGTTAGGGTTATATCAAGTTGAAAATCAAAGTTATTCTCAAGACAAGGTATATATATGTATGTATTTGAATTGGTTTAGTTTAGGTTGTTGTGATTATTGTTTTGTTTCCCTTTCTTGAGATAGATGTATAGATAGTTGGATGAATTGAGTTTAAGATTGATCAAATTGTTGTTCATGCATGGAAGGAGTTATGTATGTGTTATATGAGTGTGTGAAAGTATGCATGTATTGTTTGTTGATATGAAGTGTCTTGATGAAACAAAGATAGTTTAAGTAGTTAGAGTGGAGATTGATGAAATGGAATTTGAAGTGTTTAGTGATGTTGAATTCATGCCTTGTGTTGCTAGAATTGAGTAGTGTATGTTGAAGTGAGTATATGAAGTTTGAAGTGTAGTTGAGGAAAGTTTTTGAAGTGTTTTAAGATGTAATTTTACAAAGTGAAAACAGGGGATTTGAATTTTCGTATAAGCTTGTTTTTGTAACGTACGTCGGCATCTGGGGATTCTACGCCGCCGACGTAGAGGCGGTGTAGAAAGCCCACAGAATGATTTTCCCTAACGCTGTTTGCAACGCCGCCGGCTTATATGCAGAAGATTTGCCAGCGTCTGTTCTTCAGAACGTACGCCGGTAATTTGAATCTCTACGCCGCCGGCGTAGAGGCGGTGTTGAAAGTTC
This sequence comes from Combretum micranthum, assembly GCA_024138025.1. NCBI lineage: Eukaryota > Viridiplantae > Streptophyta > Magnoliopsida > Myrtales > Combretaceae > Combretum > Combretum micranthum. The sequence goes on along the minus strand of JAMXBD010000281.1, from coordinate 758,682 downwards.
ACATAACCAAATTTCTTAAAGCCGACTGAACGCCGCCGGCTTTCGTTAGGAAGTCAGCCGGCGTTCTTTCTTCTAACTTGTACACTGGATTTTGGGAATCAAGGCCGCCGGCGTAGATTACAAAGGCTGACGGCGTACGCTTTGAACGCTGCCAGCGTTGACAGTGTACATTTTCAGAACAGTTAACACCGGCCCAACGCCGCCGGCGTATCCCCTGAGTTTTTGAATTTTGAGAACTTTTTCTAAAAAGTTTCCAAAGTTGTTATTTGAGTATTTGAGTTTTTGGTAAGCAATTTGGGATATATTAGGACGTTTAAATGCCTAGTCGTGACTGTATATCCAATTATGTGAATTTCTTTGATAATTTGTGATATATGGATATATTATGTATATTTGTGAGAATGAAATTTATAAATGTTGATTTATTAATTATTGTGACATTTCTATTACAGTTAAGGATTATTCGGTTAATCTATCACCGAGAGATCCTAGTTCTATTCTAACGAGTTCAGGTACGCAATAACTTGTCTGATGATTGCTAGGACCAGACATTTCTAATTTGACTTAAATTGATCCGATTTAACATTTGGATGAATTGGATGTCTATTACGCTGTTTAATCTGGTCCGAGGAGCAGCAAACCTGTCATGATGCAATGACATGTTAGCTAGGCGCTTAACCAAGTCATGATGCAATGACTTTACCATGATGCAATGGTACGCTATGATGCAATAGCGATTCTTTTGGTTAAGTGGGTAGCCGATAGGGGGAATTGTATCTGTGTAACGTTTGCTTAATCTTAGGAGGAAATACCATGATTTAGTTCAAGGTTTATGGGAACTTGTGAACTAGGCTCATGTTATGGACTGAGTTTAAGTAGAGTCGGGCAACGGCTTTTAAACCCTAGATGAAGCTATTATCTTTATGAAATAGATATAGGAGATATAAGTATTTGGACTGCTTATATCAACCCCTGAGCAGCTGCTGTTACTCAGGATCCCTGGATTCCCGGAGTGTGACCGGGGTTTGAATACCTCTTGTTGATTTGTGAATCAAAATGTAATAAAGATAACCACTTGTTTTATGATGCATTTACATCAATTGGATGACTTGTTTTGCATTGGTTATTGTGTACTGGGCCTCTGGCTCACTTTTGCTACTTTGCAGGTCATGGAGATGAGTATTATGATGACTTGGGCTATGGGTCCGATTTCGAAAGGTTTCTGGACGAGTGGGAGGAATATGATCCGATGACCCGGGACTTTTAGAAGACTTTTTGCTAAGGATCAGCTTTGTATAGAAGGCTTGTTAGTTAAGCCAAGTTCTTTTGTAATGACCTTAAGATCCATTAGGATTTCTCATGTTTTGAGAAATCATGTAATTGTTTTGTTGTGTCATGTATTGACACAAAGCAATGGTTATTTGATGTAAAAATATGTAAAGATTGCTTTTGTTAGCAATCTTGTTTTATTTAAAAGTTCTTTATAAAGTATGGTGTTTTGATCAAACAATTTTCATAAACTGTTAGTTTTAGAACAACCTTACATATAATGTGAAAACGTTATATGTGGTTGGGGATTCGGTACTCTAAATCTCGGGATTTAGAGGAACGGGTCCTTACATTAAGTTTTAGGATCACCTGCTCAAAGGAGCGTCATCCTATTTGTTTAAGTTTTAGGATCGATTACTCAAAAAAGCGTCATCCCGTCTGTTTAAGTATTAGGGTCACCCGCTCAAAGGAGCGTCATCCTACCTTTCAATCTTTAGGATTATATGCCCAAAGGAGCATCATCCTATTTCTTCAGCATCAGGATAGTCTGCTCAAGGGAGCGTTGTCCTATATTTTTTTTTTCAATCCTTAGGATCATATGCTCAAAGGAGCTTCATCCTATTCTTCAAATTGAGAATCACCAACTCAAGGAAGTGTTGTGCTGCCTTGTCAAGTTGTAAGTTTTAGGCCAGCTCAAGGAGCGCCTTAACAAGTCGAGTGTCAGCTCGAGAAGCGCATTAATGTTAAAACCAAATGCCAGTTCATAGGGTACGTTTGAACCAAGTTTTTCAAAAAAAAAAGAGAAAGAAAAACTTGAAGCCCATCCAAGTTTTCAAACCAAATTTTCCAAAAAAAAAAGAAAACTTGAAGCCCATCCAAGTTTTCAAACCAAGTTTTCCAAAGAGAAAGAAAAACTTGAAGCCCATCCAAGTTTTCAAACCAAGTTTTCCAAAGAAAAAAAATTGAAGCCCATCCAAGTTTTCAAACCAAATTTTCCAAAAAAAAAAAAGAAAAAACTTGAAGCCCATCCAAGTTTTCAAACCAAGTTTTCCAAAAGAGAAAGAAAAACTTGAAGCCCATCCAAGTTTTCAAACCAAGTTTTCCAAAAAAAAAAGAAAAACTTGAAGCCCATCCAAGTTTTCAAAGCAAGTTTTCAAAAAAAAAAAAAATGCTTGAAGCCCATCCAAGTCTCCCAAAAAAGAAAAAAGTTTGAAGCCTATTCGAGTTTTCCAAAAAAGAAAAACCAAGTCCCTAAGTGGATAAAAAAAAACCAGTTCCCCAAGTGGATCAGAAAAACCAAGTCCCGAAGTGGATCAGAAGAAACCAGTTCTCCAAGTGGATCAGAAAAAAAAACCAAGTCCCCAAGTGGATCAGAAAAAAACCAAGTCCCCAGTGGATTGAAAAATCACAAATACCCCTCAGTCTAGACAGATAGTCTAGTACTACCCAAATTCAAAATCCATCCTTTAGAGATGGTGACCCAAAATCCATCCTTTAGAGATGGTGACCCAAAATCCATCCTTTCGAGATGGTGACAAAATTCAGAAACCCATCAATTGAAGATGGTGATCAAGATAAAATTCAGAAATTCATTCGCTCAAGATGGTGATCAAGACAAGTTCAGAAATTCATTCACTAGAAAAATATGATCAAGACAGAAGTTAGAAATCCATCCATTCCAGATGGAAACCAAAGCCCATTGGTCCGACAAATGACCAAACCAAAGCCCATTGGTCCGGCAAATGACCAAAGCCCATTGGTCCGGCAAATGACCAAACCAAAGCCCATTGGTCCGGCAAATGACCAAAGCCCATTGGTCCTGCAAATGACCAAACGACCAAAGCCGTTGGTCCGGTAAATGACCAAAGCCCATTGGTCCGGCAAATGACCAAACCAAAGCCCGTTGGTTCGGCAAATGACCAAAGCCCATTGGTCCGGCAAACGACCAAAGCCAATTGGTCCGGCAAATGACCAAACCAAAGCCCATTGGTCCGGCAAATGACCAAACCAAAGTCTAGGTCCGACAGTTGACCTAGCAAAATCTCAAAGTCTAAACTCGACAGATAGTTTAGCATAAGATAAAAATCTCCTTAAATAAAATTTGGAAGGAGAAGCTAAGCAAAAATTAGTTGTCTTTTTTGTCTTTGTGGCAAAAGTTTTGTTCAAACTTTACCACAAAGAGGGGCAGCTGTAGACACCCAATTTTTGCCCAAATGAATTAAGGCTTAAATTTAATTAAACTTATTTTTTTTTAAAAGCCTTAAGTATTGATGAAATTGGCTAAGTGATCAAGGCACAGGCCAAATGGCCTGTTGGTTAAACACATTGACCCAAACAAACATTCAAGCTCAAGGACAGGTTCAAACCCTGGCAAAGGCAAATTTTTGCCTTTTTATCATTTTTGTCTTTTCATTTTCCTCAAATGTGACTTTTGCCTTACTTTGCATCAGTTTTTAACTGACAAAACATCATTGATTGTCAAAATTGATGATGGAATTGCAAAGTGGTTATGGAATATGAAAGATTAGTGCAAAAACAACTCAAAAGTTACAAAATTCAATGTATAAAGCATTCAATTGCACATGAATGAGGAGTTACAAAAATTGATTGGATGAATCTGACATGGAATATGAAAACAATCATCAATTCATCAGTTTCAAACAATTTAATCATGGATTTTCGAATTAAATTCGTGAAAAATCAAGAGGCAAAAATTGATTCATTTTCGAAACTGCTTGAAACGTAAAATTGAGCTTGCAACCTATAAATAGGGGGTCCTAGGATCAAAAGGCAGAAGTTAATTTCAGAAAAACACATACATAACCATATCAATTGAAGATTCTCGAATTTAGGAAGAAAAATTCGAATTTTTCAAATTCGAAGTGATTGAATCGAATTTGATCAAAATTGAGTGTGTTAGGAATGTTAGAAACCTAATTTTGATGTTTTAGTTTGCTTGGATTTGATCAAATTGATCAAATTAATCTCCGAAAATTTTTTTTATTTTGTTCATTAACGTCGTCGTACGACCACCGCCGGAACCGCCGCTTGCCGCCGTTCTGGGCGCGAACCACCACCTTCGGAGGACGCGCAACCACCATAGGAGTCGGGCCGACAAGCTTCCAGCCACAGGACCACCGGAGCCGCCGAAATCCACCCCGAAAAGTCGTGTCATCGTCTTCTTCACCCGCCGAGCTCCGAGATCCGACCCGAAGTCCGAATCCAACCCGCCGGTCATCGTCAACGGTCGTCGGTCATCGGTCAACGGTCAACTCAGATCGGACGGTCCAGATTCAATCAAGCAGATCGGACGGTCCAGATTCAATCAAGTAGATCAGACGGTCCAGGTTTCATCAAGCGATCAGATGGTCCAGATTCAATCAAACGATCAGATGGCCCAGATTCAATCAACCGATCAGACGGCTCAGATCGAGTCAACAAGATCGACGCTCCAGATCTCGTCCGCCTCATCCGACGGTCCAGGTTAATCCGTATTATTTTATTATATTTTTATTATATAATTAATTTCAGAAAATACAAAAAATAGTAAAAAATTTATAAAAATTCATAAAAATTCATAAAAAAATTCAGAAAAATTCAGAAAAATACAGAAAAATCAAGAAAAATCAAAATATTTATTTTTTATATAAATTTATTTTTTTGATATTTTTAATATTTTTTAACATTTTTAATATGTATTTATACATAAATTGCTTTTAGAAATGTGTATTTAATGCATGAAAAATAATTCTAATATATTGTAAAATATTCTGAACATGTCGTGAACTTATGTGATGATTTTTTTAAAAAAATAAAAAATAAAAAAAAATGTAAAAAATAAATAAAAATGATAAAATTGGATTTTCCAAAACCAAAAAAAAAAAGGATAAAATAATAAAAAATGATTTTTTGGACTTAGAAAAATATTTTTTTTTCATGAAATGAAAATCAATTGATTAGATCATAGGATCATCAAAAATAATTTTTTTTATAAAAATTCAAAATTTAATGAATATAAAGTGAAAAGAGTTCAAAAAATTAAAATTGACCAACAAATTAAAGTTCTTTTTCAAAAGAACTACGTTTTGTCTGATCTCGATTAGCGAGTACGTAGGCACCTGCGGGGCGACATTAAAAAATAAAAAAAATGTTTTGTTCTTTTTAATAAATAAATATTTTGTAAATATAAGATATTTTGTTAATGATTATGTTTAAAAAAATAATAAAAATAAAAATGAAGAAAAGCACAAAAAAAAATAAATGAATAATTTGATTTGTAAATATTTGTGCTATAATGTTTTATTTAAGTTTTTTTGAGCATGAAAAGGATAGATTATAAATTTAAAATTCCAAAAGTGGTAACCGATTTGGTTTTAATAGGTTAGCCCCCGAATCCATGATATCTAGTTTTAAAGGTTGATTTTTTTTAAATCAAATTTTCGCAGACTAGTAGCTAAGTTAGGATCAACCGACCCATTGATCCTAGCTTTTTTTTTTCCCGATTTATATCGGGTGGCGACTCTAAAATTTTTTTAAAAATTTCTTTTAACCCCTAGTCGAGGATTCATGTTAAATGGGTTCGAGTTTAATGTGAATCGGGTTAAGAGAAATGAACAAGATAAGATTAGTGGAAAAATCCAGGCTCGACAATAATTTATGTTCATATAGTGATGATTTCATATAGGAATCTTGCAACTACATTATTGTCATAAGTAGTATACTTCATTTCGTGCATTTAACATGATCATTATACTTAGATTTAGCTTTTAAACATTTATTCTTTTACATGATATTGGAGATCTCATGCATTTATTATGTTTAAGATAAATGAATGGTCATTAATATTTTTGTCTTATGTAAATGAATGTTTTGTTATTCCTAAAAGTTAGGATATTTATGAAGATGACCCAAGAAGCTCAAGAACAAATTTGGTTTCATCAAAACAACTTTTATAAATTCGGATGGAAAAAGAGTTGTATTTTGAAAACCTATTTTTCAACTCCAAAACATGATTTTTATGTGAAAAATGAAGAGCTTATGGAATAGGTAACTATAGGAAATGATTTTAGTAAGTTAATGGTAGATCTATTAAGAGAAATTTGTCAAACAAGAAATATTTACAAGATAGAAAATTTAGATCTTAGGATAGTTACATAAAATTCGTAACTAGGAAAAGAGGATATGTAAACACCCATTTTTCAAACTTAAAATGGAAGTTTTATTAAGGAAATGAAGTCCTTAGGGGATAGGAATAATGGAGCCTTAAATGTTAAAGTATCAAATGAGTTTTTCTTAAAGAAATAACTTAAAAACTATTTTGACAAAATTCGGATCTAGGAATAGCCAATATTTAAACACATGTTTACAAAGTGTAAAATGAGGATTTGTGTTGAAAAATGAAGACCTTAAGGGATAGATATGGTAATGACTTAATTTTAGCAAGAATAAATAAATTTTATTAAGGAAAATCTCTAAAACAAGTGTGGTTGATTAAGAACACGAAACTAGACTTACTAGGTTAAGTATTCATGATATTTTGTAAAGTAGAAGTTTTCAAAAGTGTTTTGTAATAGAATATCATCATGAACCTACATGTAGGAAGCTCATAACATACCATTCATGATAGTAATTTGTTAATATTGTATGCATATTTGGCATGAATAGTAGAAATATCATAATTCTTCACAAAACAATTTCGAGAATGAGTGTTCGGATACTGACTAGAATTGTTCGGATCTTTTCGAGACTTAAAAGTTTTCAAAATTTAGATATTATATTAGAATTTGATAGATCTTTCAAAGTAGATTGGAATGAATATATATTTTGCAAAATTCCGAGTTAAAATGACAAAGTTATGGCAGTTTTAAATTGGAATTTTCATTAATGAAGAGTGGTGGGTGTCGAATCCAACAAAATTAAAACCTACTTTAAAATTTTGTATATAATAGTGAGTAGGTTCGTCTCCACAGGGATTGGGGTAAATTTATTTCTATTTAAGAAAGAATGCAGATGAAAGAAGATTGGGGGTTTGTTTAATCAAAAGCAAATAAAGTTTTATCTCTAAAGCTAGCAATTACAAATAAGAGTTGAATTCAATAATAAGAAATCTCTAATCAAGGTGGTACTACAATTCAATTCCTAGATTCGATCATTGATGCAAAGATCATTATTCTTTTTCTGACTAGATCGGTTATAGGTTTCAATATGCTCTGAAACCCTATCTCTCCTTACTGAATTGATAACTAAGATAAGATCTTTAGTTATTTCTCTTATTGATTAGATAACCCTAAACAAGCTCTTAGATTTAACCTATCAATAGCAATAGAAATTAGAGAGACTACCAATCCTAATTAATAATCCATAGAGCATGAATCATTTAAATTAGATTATATATCATCACAACATGAATTAACTATTTGATGATAATCAACCACGTTGTTGTGTTACTCCTATTAGAATAGATGAACAATTACGGATTCATTATTCTAATTAACAATGTATTGTTTTGTCAATTGAACAATAGGCCTAAATTGTAACAATCAAACATAACAATAATAACAAGACAATTAGATGATATATATATAATCAGAAGAAAAGAACAATTGATTAAATCAAATTAGATCTCACAAATCTTTGTAGAATTGAATCTGTAGCAATCCCCCTTGATTAGAATAGATGTTTAGCCACTCATAACTTCAAATCTTCTCTCTAGGGTTTTTCTTAACAAAGTTGTATCTAATATGGAATTTCTCAAAGAAACCCTATAGGATATTTATATACAAAAGTGAGTAATTGAAAGGTCATCATTTAGTGTAAACTGGCAGTTACACATTAAACGCTGGCGGCTTAAATTTATAACGGCCGGCTTATCTTCATTTACCTCTTCATTGTCCCTTGCAGTTACATGATAGGCCGGCATTTTCCCATAAAGGCCGGCGGCGTTTCTCTTTTCAAAGCCGGCGTATGTTCTCATTCATGAATCCAGTGTAGCAAAGGCCGGCGGCGTTGATATAAGCTGGCGGCCTTCATGTGTTGTCAAACATCCGAGATGAAATGGCCGGCGGCTTAGATATATATGCTGCCGGCGTTTAATGTTGAATTTGTTCACTGCCGAAATTCAAGATACGCTGATGAAATCCAATAAAGGCCGGCGGCTTAAGTCATGAATGGCCGGCCTATCTTTCTGATTTTTGTTCCTTGTGTATATTTTACTCCAATTTTGTACTTTTTGCTTCTTTTGGATTCAAAGACCTGATATTCATATAAATCATGATTAAGTACCGATTCCATATAATTTCTAAAAATTAATAACAATTAATCCAAATTAAATCCCATAAAATTAGAGTAATTTTCATCTCAACAAATTCCCCCACACTTAAACCATTGCTTGTCCTCAAGCAAAACTATGTAACCAAAATGAAATCTTTTGTTAGAGTGTGCTTACTTTCAAAATTCATATTCAAGCATCTCTTTTCTTTATTTGATTCAAGACTTGTGATTTTTCAATGCTTATTGCTCAAACCAAACTGAGGACTTGTAATTAGAGTACTAAGATGAAAATTCAGTAGTTAATCTAAACAAAACAAATTTAATTACATATTTAACCAAAGATCCTTCACTCAAAGTAAATACCATCCAATAAGGAAAAATACCCATTTAGACTTCATTGGACATCTAACCGGCATATACTCTTACCAACACAGAATAAAAGCATGTGATATCAGTTCTTTTCCCTAGATTATCTCTTTGTTTATTATAAGTCTTATTTCGTTCAATTGTTTCACATTCATTTTTCATTTTTTTCAAGCATATTTAGAGCCTTCAGAGATGAATCTCTGGACGGGTTTTAGTCCGTTTCTTTTCAGCTCTTTCTTTTTCTAATTTTTTTTTCTTTTAAAGCACATATATGAACTTTAGCCTTTCCTCCCTTATCGTTATAGTGAGTTCATTGAGTCGGTACATCCCGGGTTCATCACCCAAGTGACCAGGTTTTAAAGGGACCCCTACGAACTCTTCCTCACTCTAACATTCAAGTTTGGATACTCATAACTCGATTGTTTAGTTAGAGGAGTATAGGCTTATGCTTGTTTTTACTTTTGAATGGAATAACAAACTCAAGACTTTTTTATCAAAGATCACTAAGAAAAGACTTCCTTTATCTCTTTTACTAAGTGTTGAAAAATTCTTTAATAAGAACTTATAAAAGTATATATAAATTAGCTTTCTTCCTAGAAGTAAATCTGTTTATTTTTCACTCAAGGACTCGACTTACTTTCAAACTTTCAAATCTAAAGCCAAATACACAGTAAATTTGTTCCTTAAAGATTTTACTACTCAATTTTAATCTAGTATTCAAATCACAACAGTATAGGTGAGTAAAGCACTTTACAAGTCAATTTTCCACTTTTCAGATGCTATCTTTAATTTTTCAGATTTCATTGAAATTTTTGAAAAAATTAGGCCTTAAATGCCATATAATACTTAAGAACAAATGATCAACAGCTTAAAGTGTGGGTACACTTTCATATCCATGTCTTATATATATATAAATCAAAAATCAGACATCAATCACAAGATGAAATACTCCAATTCATATCTTATCCCTCCCCCACACTTATAATAAACAGTGTCCTCACTGTTTATAATTCAGCACAAAGTGAGAGAAAATTAAAAAGAAATAGGAATAACGATACTTCCCTGATTTATCTTGTGGAGCAAGATGAAGCAAATTGAGTAGCTTGTGAAACGATTGTAAGGATAGAGTGCATTTATTTCTAAATCACCTGTCACAACAAAAGCAAAAAGAAACAGGGTTGGAAAGCAAGGTTAATCCGACAGATCGGATTATCAGGAAAATCATAAGTCTACCCATTAAATGGGTGCTTAATTAAGTACAAAATATAAATCGAAGCTAGCAGGAACTCTAGCTTCCTTCTTCTTCTTCTGTGCTATCCTCCTCTTCGGAAGTCTCATACTGAATATGATCGGCTGCAGCTTGATTGATACATAAAAGGCAGCTTTCAACATGTCGACCAAAGACTTCCTAAACTTTTGTGTTTCTTCCGCTCCTTCTTGTTTTCTCTTTTCAGTTCCACAATCTCTTGTTTCAACTGATCGTAGCGGCTACAGTAGGAGCAGGAGGAGGTGGTGCTGATGATGTGGAAGGTCCCGTATAGGGAGTGATTTCGGGCACTGCTGGCTCATCCTCGTCTTCATCATCATGGCTAACAGCTTCAGTATCATCAGCAGCTTGGGATGGCTTATTCAAACCCCATAACCTGAATGGTGCATTCGTGATTTTCTTGCATTCGATGCCTTCATCCCCCTCAGGTTGTTGAAAGATTCCCATTCCTTCAGTAAGGCAGTTATATATCCTCCACATGAGATCACTTTCGTCCTGGTGTCGGATATTTGTCTATCTAGAAAATTTACCACCTCGACACCAAGGTCTATTGGACAACCCTTGATCATACTATGCATGTAAAATACATCAAAGCTCGTTACCTTACTATGGCTTGTTTCTTACAGCTAATTGTATGTGATAGTATGTGATGAAGCAGCTTATGCTCCATAGCTGTAAAGGCAGTAGACAAGCTTTTTGATGAAATAAATGGATCCGTCTTTGGCTGAATCAGTTCTAACCAGAACTTTGAAGCATCCATGTCTTGTGGCCAGCTATTGGACAGATCTGCTGTAGCTTCCAAAGTATCATACAGACCCAGGGTATATCCAACGTGCTTCAATTCTATTTCTCTTAATTCCTTATATGCCTGAAACTTCATCGTTGTTACCCCATTTTCTGTCTCAAGATACATGGTCGACAGGAACTCTATAGTTACTTCTTTGAATGTGGGCTCCCGTACATCAAAAACTTTAAACCAAGTGTGATCTTTGACAGCTTGAGTTACGACATCCACCATCCCATATTCATTCAGCAACTCCCAATCAAGATATTGATGGTTGATGAACTTCATCTTCTGGAATCGCTTCTTTCTCTCCTTAGCATAATCTTTATAGCTTAGCAAATCGGAAGATTGAGTGTCAGATGTAGAAGCTCCCGAAGCTTTTCTTTTCTTTGTTTGTAATTTCTTGGGCGGCATCCTGATTTAAATCCACGTTAGGCAAGAAATCCAACAGATATGGAATTCTAAATCAGCTCAGTCATGAATCTATAACATACTTGTTTCAGAAATATTGAGCAAATTAATAATTATACAAGCATGGATGAAGTGGACTATAAGTGTTTTTTGAAACATTTTTGAGTTCAAAGCTGTCAGCCTACATTAGTCAGCTTAGTTTTTAAACGTTGAAATGGGAACTGTTTCAAAACTTTGTTCAAACTTCACGGTTTAAAATTTATTCAAAGCAGCCGTTGAAAAACATAATGACTTAGTTTGAAATTTTGATTGCAAAAATTCATCCAAATTTCTATATTGATAATCCATACTAACAAACCAAATCACTTTTAGTGTATCAACTATACATTTAGACCCACGAAATTGAAGTTCGAACCATAATCTTCTAAAAATTCAGAAAACCCCAATTTTTCATCTCCATGAACAATTATGAAACCCTAGAAATTCAAGTTCAAAACTACATGAATCAGCCACTCAAAACGAATCACAATACAGCCATAGCATAATTTCTCTTAAACTTCAACAAAAGCATCTATACAAACCAACTCAGCTCATATCTCCACCGACCCATCATTCCCCACCATCATTCTTTCACAAACAACTCCACCGCACTCAACATTCATATTTAAAATAAGTAAATACAAGTAAAAATACAATGAGGAGTGTTAGAATCACTTACTTGGAACGTTTGAGCACAAAAAATTAGATCTTGATGATGGATATTGAAGGATGAGATCCAATGCAATGAGAGAATGAGAGGAAGAGATGTGAAATGTATAATAAGAATGAGGGAAATGGAGAAAGAAAACCTGTTTTGTCTCGCATCTGTCACTTACGCCGGCAATCCTGTATATACGCCGACGGCGTATGTGACGGCGTATCATATCCACAATGTCCAGCAGCATAATCGCCGGCGGCCTTTAAACTTACACTGCCGGCCTATGTTTCTCAAAATCTTCCCGAGACGAGATGGCTGGCGGCTTATAAAGTTAAGCCGCCGGCCATTTAGTGATGGTCAATCTTTCCAGAATGAAGATGGCCGACGGCCATCATATTTACGCTGCCGGCCTATGAAGTTGATCTAATTTGTCAGAATGGTTATGGCCGGCGGCGTTGAAATTTAGGCTGCCGGCCTTAAACATTAAAATAGTTGGCCGCCTAGACTTACAAAAGGCCGACAGCTTTCTTTTTTCTTTTTTTTTTTTTTTTTTTTTTTTTTTTTTTAAAGAAAGAGCAAAAGAAAATCAAATACTTGGGTTAATAAAAAAATCAAAATATTATACAAAAATAAAAAAAATTAGACATGGGTTGCCTCCCATGTAGCGCTTTTCTTTAACGTCTTTGGCTAGACGTAACGGAACTCATTTGTATTCGGGACTTCCCAAACTGATTTCTTCAATATTGGTCACCTGAAAACCTTCATAAAAAGGTTTCAAGCGATGACCGTTTACTTTAAAAATCTTACCAGTTTGCTCGCTCTTGATCTCAACTGCACCGTGGGTGAACATATTGGTGACAATAAAAGGCCCTATCCACCTAGATCTCAATTTACCAGGAAATAATTTTAATCGAGAATGATAAAGCAAAACTTTTTGACCGATTGAAAAGTTTTTTCTTGAAATCATTTGATCATGAAAAGCTTTTGTTTTTTCCTTGTAAATTTTTGAGTTTTCATAGGCATCAAGGCGAATCTCTTCAAGTTCTTGCAACTGAAGCTTTCTGTGTTCACCTGCTTCATCCAATCTCAAATTGCATTGCTTCACAGCCCAATAAGCCCTATGTTCCAACTCAACAGGAAGGTGGCAAGGTTTGCCAAACACTAGACGATATGGAGACATTCCAATGGGGGTTTTATAAGCCGTTCTATAGGCCCACAACGCATCATCAAGTCTAGTGCTCCAATCTTTTCTGTTCACATTGACAGTCTTTTCAAGGATGGATTTAATCTCTCTATTGGATACTTCAGCCAATCCATTAGTCTGTGGATGATATGCCGTAGAAGTGCGATGAGTGACATTGTACTTCTTAAATAGAGTTTCAACAACTCTATTACAAAAATGTGTTCCACGGTCACTGATGAATGCTCTTGGTGTCCCGAACCTAGCAAAAATGTGAGACTTGACAAAATCTACAACAACTTTAGCATTGTTAGTTCGGGTAGCCTTTGCTTCTACCCATTTTGACACATAATCAACTGCAAGAAGGATATAATTATTTCCAAAAGAAGAAGGAAAAGGACCCATAAAATCTATACCCCATATATCAAAAATTTCACAGGCAAGAATTGGGGTAAGTGGCATTTGATCTCTATGTCCTAAATTTCCAACTTTTTGACATCTATCACAGGATTTGCAGAACATGTAAGCATCACGAAACAAGGTAGGCCAATATAATCCACATTCTAGCACTTTACGAGCTGTTCTTTTAGGTCCAAAGTGTCCTCCACAGGCATATGAATGACAAAATTGCAAAACAGAGGAAGTTTCAACTTGAGAAATACACCTTCTAATAATTTGATCCGAGCAGTGTCTCCATAGATAAGGGTCATCCCAAACATAATATTTAGCATCACTTTTAATCTTTTCCTTTTGAGATCTAGACAATTCACTTGGCAAAGTCTTAGTAACTAGATAGTTAACAATATCAGCGTACCAGGGAGTTGTCTTTTGTATAGAAAAGAGATGTTCATCTGGAAAATCATCTTGCAACGGAACGGACTCTTCACTATTGGGGATTCTACTGAGATGATCCGCAACCAAATTTTCTGTGCCTTTTCTATCTCGTATCTCCAAGTCAAACTCTTGTAATAAGAGTATCCATCTAATGAGCCTTGGTTTTGCCTCCTTCTTTGAAAGCAAGTACTTCAAAGCTGCATGATCTGTAAACACAATTACTTTAGTACCAAGTAAGTATGAGCGGAATTTTTCTAAAGCAAAAACAACAGCTAAAAGTTCTTTTTCCGTTGTTGAATAATTGGATTGTGCACTGTCAAGTGTTCTGGAAGCATAACAAATGACATGAGGGGCTCTTCCAATTCTTTGTCCAAGTATAGCACCAACTGCATAGTTGCTCGCATCACACATAATCTCAAATGGAAGACTCCAATCAGGCGGTTTGATAATTGGAGCAGAAGTCAACTTCTCCTTTAGCTTGTTGAAAGCATGCTTACAGGCTTCATCAAAATCAAACTCCACATCTTTTTGCAATAATTTGCACAAAGGTTGAGTAATCTTTGAAAAATCCTTGATGAAACGCCTATAAAAACCTGCACTGCCAAGAAAAGAACGAACTTCCCGTACACTCACGGGGTAAGGCAAAGATTTAATCACTTCAATTTTAGCCTTGTCAACTTCAAGTCCCCTAGAAGATACAATGTGTCCTAAAATAAGACCTTGATCAACCATAAAATGGCATTTTTCATAATTAAGCACAAGATTTGTATCTATACATCTTTTGAGAACTTTTGTAAGGTTAGTTAAGCATGAATCAAATGTGTCACCATAGACAGTAAAATCATCCATGAAAACTTCTATGATATTTTCTACATAATCTGAAAATATACTAACCATACATCTTTGGAATGTCGCAGGGGCATTGCATAATCCAAATGGCATCCTTCGGTATGCAAAAGTTCCAAATGGACATGTGAAGGTGGTTTTTTCTTGGTCTTCAGGTGCAACTGGAATTTGATGAAAACCTGAGTAACCATCAAGACAACAGTAGTGAGAATGTCCAGCCAATCTTTCAAGCATTTGATCAATAAAAGGAAGCGGAAAATGATCTTTTCTTGTAGATTTATTTAGTTTCCTATAATCAATACAGACCCTCCATCCATTTTGTACACGAGTGGATACCAACTCACCTTTCGAATTTTCAATCACAGTTAAGCCCGTTTTCTTAGGAACAACTTGAATTGGACTTACCCATTTGCTATCAGAAATTGGATAGATCATACCTGCATCTAGAAGTTTCAAAATCTCTTTCTTTACCACTTCCATCATAGGAGGATTCAGTCGACGTTGAACTTCCCTTGAAGGTTTGCAATTGTCTTCAAGCATGATCTTGTGCATACATGTGGAAGGGCTCAGTCCTTTGATATCAGCAATAGTCCATCCAATGGCTTCCTTATACTCTCTTAACACCCGAATTAGCTTTTCCTCTTCCAGAGTACTCAATTTGCTAGAGATGATTACCGCAAGAGTATCTTGTTCTCCCAAATATATGTACTTTAAATGCTCTGGTAAAGGTTTCAACTCCAATTTTGGTGCCTGCACAATTGAAGGGAGAAGTTTTGGATTAGTAGAAGATAAATTAATGTAAGAGATACCATACCTTAATGGCAGCAACGATTCCAGTTCTTGAACAGTGTCTTCCAAGTCAGAATGAGTGACAAACTTCTTACCAATTTTCTTCAATTTCTCAGCTGTAAGGCTCTTTTCAAGTGCAATTTTCAGCCTATTTCATCACTGAACTCAAATGATTTTTGTGCTAATGGGTCAACAACATCAATTACAAAAACAGAAGAGACATCACTAGGATACTTCATGGTTTCATAAATATTAAATTTAATAATTTCACCATCAAACTCCATAGTGAGTGTACCATTATGAACATCAATTTTTGTTCTAGATGTTTTGAGAAAAGGTCTCCCTAACAAAATTAAGATGAATTATGAGAATCATCATTCTCCATGTCAAGAACATAAAAGTCTGCAGGAAAAACCAACCCATTCACTTGCACTAAAACATCCTCCAAAACACCATCAGGATACACATTGGATCTATCAGCAAGTTGAACAATCACCCCTGTTTCTTTTAATGGTCCTATATTCAACAACTGATAAACTGACAATGGCATGACATTAATTGACGCTCCCAAATCACACATTGCCTTGGTAATTCCAACATTTCCTATTTTACAAGGAATGGTAAACATACCTGGATCCTTGCATTTAGGAGGAAGTTTCCTTTGAAGTATAGCAGAAATATTTTCTCCTACACTAATCTTTTCATTTCCTTTCAGCTTTTTCTTGTTAGTGCACAATTCTTTAAGAAATTTCGCATATCGAGGTACTTGTTTGATTGCATCAAGCAAAGGAATATTTACCTCGACCTTTCGAAATGTATCAAAAATCTCCTTTTCTTCTTCCAATTTCTTAGATTTTGCCAACCTAGAAGGAAATGGAGGTGTTGGCACCGTAATCCTAGACGGTTCAGCTGATGTTCCTCCCATTTGATTATCTTGAATGTGTGATTTTTTCACCTCTTTTTCAGTTTCTTGATCCAAATTATTCCTGCTATCTTCTCCATCGGATTGCTGCAATTCCTTACCAGATCTCAAAGTGATAGCATTAGCACTTTGCTTAGGATTAGTAACGGTCTGAGAGGGTAACTTACCTTGAGATTCTAACTTACTCATTGATGTGGCAAGTTGACTCATCTGATTCTCCAAGTTTTGGATACTTTGCTTTGTCTCATGCTGAAATTGCTTCGTGTCATCCTGGAATTGTTTTGTATTAACAGCAAGAGATTTAACAATGTCTTCTAGAGACATCCCTGAACTCGAAGATGAAGAAGGTTGTGGTGCTTGGTTTTGTTGCCTTGGACGGTACTGTTGTTGAAAATTTTGTGGTCTGGATCCATAACTGAAATTTGGATGATCCCTCCATCCAGGATTATAAGTATTAGCATAGGGATCATACTTTCTTTGTGGTAAACCTGGAAATCCTCCAATCGCATTTGCTTGCTCATGTGAATCTTCTTGAAGTGTAGGACACATGTCAGTGGGATGATTGATAGCAGCACAAATCCCACAAGCCTTAACCTGCTGTTGATTACCTAAGGCTATCTGTTGCACAAGAGAAGTGAGATTAGAAATTTGATTCTCGAGATGAGGAACATTTACCTCATTAACTCTTCTTGTGATTGGGTCATGACGGTATTCAAACTGTTGTGAATTTGCAGCCATTAAAGATATCAAATCCCGAGCCTGAGCAGGGGTTTTGTCTACTATTGCTCCTCCGCTTGCTGCATTCATCATTTTTCTTTCTATTGGCAGCAGACCTTCATAGAAATATTGGATCAAAAGCTGTTCTGAGATACCATGTTGTGGACAACTGGCAACCAATTGCTTGAATCGCTCCCAATATTCGTGAAGATTTTCGTGTCCCTTTGTCTTATCCCACTAATTTCCCGTCTAATATTTGCAGCTCTTGTAGCAGGGAAAAATTTGTCCAGAAAACTTTAACCATATCAGTCCAAGTAGCTATGGATCCAGGAGGTAGATAAAATAACCAATCCTTTGCCTTGTCTTTCAATGAGAATGGGAAAGCTCTTAACTTGATTTGATCTTCAGGAATCCCTTGAGGTCTCATGCTGGAACAGACAATGTGGAATTCCTTCAAATGTTTATGAGGATCCTCATTTTCCAGACCATGAAAACTTGGCAACAGATGAATAAGCCCCGACTTCAATTCTAGTGCTACATTCAACTCCGGATATTGAATACAAAGCGGTTGTTGATTCACATCCGGTTCAGCCAACTGTCGTAGAGTCCTATCTTGATTTTCCATTTGTCTTTGTTCTTGTAATATATCTTCTCTTTCAGATTCACTGGATGATTCAGACAGTTCCAGTGCTTGGTTCAAACCAGGAGATGGAGATGATGTAGTGGCAGCTTGGGCACGCAACTTGGCTTGTTTTCTCAATCTCTTAGCGGTTTTCTCAATTTCTTGATCAAACTGTAATTCACCTGTTTGAGAAGAACGAGTCATAAAAAAAATAGAAACAAATATTCGACACCAATCCCCGGCAACGGCGCCAAAATTTGGTGGGTGTCGAATCCAACAAAATTAAAACCTACTTTAAAATTTTGTATATAATAGTGAGTAGGTTCGTCTCCACAGGGATTGGGGTAAATTTATTTCTATTTAAGAAAGAATGCAGATGAAAGAAGATTGGGGGTTTGTTTAATCAAAAGCAAATAAAGTTTTATCTCTAAAGCTAGCAATTACAAATAAGAGTTGAATTCAATAATAAGAAATCTCTAATCAAGGTGGTACTACAATTCAATTCCTAGATTCGATCATTGATGCAAAGATCATTATTCTTTTTCTGACTAGATCGGTTATAGGTTTCAATATGCTCTGAAACCCTATCTCTCCTTACTGAATTGATAACTAAGATAAGATCTTTAGTTATTTCTCTTATTGATTAGATAACCCTAAACAAGCTCTTAGATTTAACCTATCAATAGCAATAGAAATTAGAGAGACTACCAATCCTAATTAATAATCCATAGAGCATGAATCATTTAAATTAGATTATATATCATCACAACATAAATTAACTATTTGATGATAATCAACCACGTTGTTGTGTTACTCCTATTAGAATAGATGAACAATTACGGATTCATTATTCTAATTAACAATGTATTGTTTTGTCAATTGAACAATAAGCCTAAATTGTAACAATCAAACATAACAATAATAACAAGACAATTAGATGATATATATATAATCAGAAGAAAAGAACAATGGATTAAATCAAATTAGATCTCACAAATCTTTGTAGAATTGAATCTGTAGCAATCCCCCTTGATTAGAATAGATGTTTAGCTACTCATAACTTCAAATTTTCTCTCTAGGGTTTTTCTTAACAAAGTTGTATCTAATATATGGAATTTTTTCTCAAAGAAACCCTATAGGATATTTATATACAAAAGTGAGTAATTGAAAGGTCATCATTTAGTGTAAACTGGCAGTTACACATTAAACGCTGGCGGCTTAAATTTATAACGGCCGGCTTATCTTCATTTACCTCTTCATTGTCCCTTGCAGTTACATGATAGGCCGGCATTTTCCCATAAAGGCCGGCGGCGTTTCTCTTTTCAAAGCCGGCGTATGTTCTCATTCATGAATCCAGTGTAGCAAAGGCCGGCGGCGTTGATATATAGCTGGCGGCCTTCATGTGTTGTCAAACATCCGAGATGAAATGGCCGGCGGCTTAGATATATATGCTGCCGGCGTTTAATGTTGAATTTGTTCACTGCCGAAATTCAAGATACGCTGATGAAATCCAATAAAGGCCGGCGGCTTAAGTCTATGAATGGCCGGCCTATCTTTCTGATTTTTGTTCCTTGTGTATATTTTACTCCAATTTTGTACTTTTTGCTTCTTTTGGATTCAAAGACCTGATATTCATATAAATCATGATTAAGTACCGATTCCATATAATTTCTAAAAAATTAATAACAATTAATCCAAATTAAATCCCATAAAATTAGAGTAATTTTCATCTCAACAAAGAGAATTACGAACTTAATAGTTTTTATGAAATAAAATGGATTAGATATGAGTTGAAATACTCATTTGGATATTTCTTTTGTTTAGGTGACTTGGATCCCGATGATTCATTACCACCGGATTACTATTACTAAGAGAACGACGACTAATGGCCGAGTGAGTATTACTTCCTAATTTCATTTTTTGCTTGTGTTTGTAGCAATTAGTTGCACTAGATTATGAGGCAAATAAAAAAATGGAATTGCATAATGGGAATTATGAGGGATTATGTATGCTTGTTGATGCGTTGAGAAATTGTATTAAGAATATTATAATCGGGTGATTAACTTATGGTTGTTTATAGTACTATAAGGTTAATTGTTCGTGAAATTTGTTGATAACCTAGAAATTGGTATAAATAATTATTCGGATTGATAAATTAACATGGTCATAATCATTTCACCATGGGAATGGAATATTAGCATATGTTGGTTACCCATGATCCTTAAACAGCTAAAAGTTGGTTGATCATGATCCATAAACGACATAAATGAGTTGGTTGATTGTGATCCATAAATGACATAAGTTGATTACTCGTGATCCATAAACGACATATTAATTCAATGGTAGTACCGCATCATTCGTTAATCTGCTAACCCCAAATGGAGGGCGTAAATCTATTCACATATGATTTCCAGCTAATCATATGAATGTTTGTTCATGTTGTTGATGCATTCCATACGATTGATTAATTAACTTGATTGAATGATTTATTATAAATGTCTTTATGGAAGTACTCACTCACTAAGCTAGTGTAGCTTATGCCCTCACAGCTTTTTCTTATTACAGTATTCCTATATATGGTTAAGGTCGAGGCATCCTACCGAGCAGGTACAAGAATTAAGAGTTTCCATTAGAAGTTTGTGTTCGATTTTGTATAGATTTCTATAGGAAACCTTAATATTTATTAGATAACTGTAAAAGACTGTTTTTAAACTCAATATTATTTTGCAGAGTAATACCCCTGGAACTTTTGTAACTAATTATGTGGACTCATGGTTTATATTTTGATGCTTATAGTATGGCAAATTAAACTATTCATCTCCATTGGTTCATGTATTCTATTATCGTAAAGGTACGCCTTGCATCTATACGAGACTTTGGAAAGGTTGTGGTAGCAATTCCTAAGTCTTATATAGTATACGGTGGACTGTTATGTTTAGACTACCTTATGGGGCGTGACACAAATTATGGGATTTGATGGAGAATAAAATTGTTAGAAGTAAAATATCGGGCTATTGAAGATACAAAGAAATTAGAAAAGTCTAAATCCTCAAGTTAGACCTTAACCAATATAGATCTAGTACTCTTACTTAAAGATTATGATAATGATGGGAGAGATCAGTGATATTTTCTCTTTCGATCGTATCAAGAATAATAAAATAAAACCTATTGTAATTCTACAATCTAGTAAAGGCTAGCGTACCTATCTTGTAGTATCGAATTAATTGCGGGTGTCATTCTCAAGGATTTGTGAGCAAGTACTAGCATTTTCCTTTACTACTATCTAGCCTAACTTAGCAAGATAAGTATACCAATTTTAAATCACTAATTACAATTAAACTAATAGCTAAAGGACGCTAACTAATGATATAAGTGCTTTTATTGATTTTTACATCAATTCACAAACGTTACCCCTAATTTTGAACCACCTTAATCCTTAATTCTTATAATAAGAGTTAATTAATGGTTAGTTAAGTCTTGAACTATAGGATTTTTTTATTAAACCAAATGCTCTCTTTAAGTTAATTTATTCCTAATTCTACACGAGATAGTGGGAATGTCTTCCTTCACTAACATCAATGAAAATTGCATGAAATTCATGAACCCTCACTAACATTGGCTATTTATTATAGAAATTCGAAGTCTCCCAATGTCTAGGTGAAACATGCAAATTGTTTATTCATGGATGATCTATCTTATTAGTTGAAATGTCTTTCTAACTTACATGAATTTGAAATGCATTAAACTTGGCCAGAAATTATCACAAGAGCAATAATATCACATGAATAAACTCAAGACATCAACCTTTCCTTAATTAAAAAAAAAAATCAACACATAGTTTTGGGTTTCACAAAACCTAAGGCATATAAAATCTACTCTTCCATGGAATAAATAATGAAAACAAGCAATGTAAAAGAGTTTAGAGATAGCAAGATTGATAAAACTCTTAGAAATAATCGTTTGTAATTTCAAATGTTCATGCAACAATTCTCCTTTGAAAAGTTCTCCAACACATGTCCTTTAGGGCATAGGAGTGGAATACATATCATAGCCTCCTTTAAAATAAAAAAAAAAATACAGAGCACTATACATATTCTGTCAAACATGCACGACTCCTACACAACTCGTGTATGGCTAGTCATGACTATAAGCATCAAAATAGAAAAGGAAGCTAACCTAGCATAAGCATCCACCATAAGCATCAATACACCACAAATAAGGATTCTTCCCATTATTTTGGGGAGGGTAGTGCAACCAAAGAGCAGATAGTTCAAGAATGGGTGTAGACTACTCTTCCACACGACTTGTGTATAGCTAGTCATGATTGTACAAAAGTTAGAAATTCATAAGCTAGTATACACAAAAGGGTATACAAATTGTGTATGTCTACTCATGACTAGTCAGAAGCTTGATTTTTGAAATTTGATTGTACACAACCCAAGTACACGGGTCATATATGGTCACTTGTGACTCTACAATAGGCTTGCAAACTAAAAACAAAATTACACTACCCTTACATAAGTCATCTATCTTCATTGGTGACTTCATAGAAAGTTTGCCATTGGAAAACACTTTTACATGACCCATATATACGGGTTGCATATACTTACTTGTAACTGCACAGAAGCTTCTCTTTATTGTACACAGTAGATATATGGGTCTTTTACTGCTAGCCATGACTCCACATAATGCTAAAAAATTATACAAAACTAAAGTACATGGGTTATGTACTTATCGAGCCTGGATTTTTCCACTAAATCTGATCTGGTTCATTTCTCCTAACCCGATTCACATTAAACCCGAACCCATTTAACATGAATCCTCGACTAGGGGTTAAAAGAAATTTTAAATTTTTGAAAACTTTTTAGAGTCGCCACCCGATATAAATCGGGAAAAAATAAAAAGCTAGGATCAATGGGTCGGTTGATCCTAACTTAGCTACTAGTCTGCGAAAATTTGATTTGAAAAATCAACTTTTAAAACCAGATATTATGGATTCGGGGGCTAACCTATTAAAACCAAATCGGTTACCACTTTCGGAATTTTAAATTTATAATCTATCCTTTTCATGCTAAAAAAAAAAACTCTAATAATATATTACAACAGAAATATTTACAAGTCAAATCATTCATTTTTATTTTTGATGTGCTTTTCTTCATTTTTATTTATTATTATTATTTTTTTAGAACATGAATAACAACAAATATATTTCCTTTTTTTTTAAAAAAAAATTTATATTTACAAAAGAATTATTCACAAAAAAAACATTTTTTTTATTTTTTTAATGTCGCCCCACAGGTGCCTACGTACTCGCTAATCGAGATCAGACAAAACGTAGTTCATTAAAAAAGAATTTTAATTTGTTGATCAATTTTTATTTTTTTGAACTATTCTCAATTTAAGTTCATTAAATTTTATATTTTTATAAAAATCATTTTTGATGGTCCTATGATCTAATCAATTAATTTTTCATTTTATGAAAATATAATTTTTCTAAGTTTGAAAATCATTTTTGATTTTTTTTTTGTTTTGAAAATTCAATTTTGTTATTTTTATTTATTTTTGTTTATTTATTATCATTATTTTTATTTTTATTTATTTTTTTTTAAAAAATCATCACATAAATTCACAACATATTCAGAATATATTAAAATTATTTTTCATGCATCAAATATGCATTTTCTAAAGCAATTTATGTATAACCACATATTAAAAATATTCAAAAATATTCAAAAATATAAAAAAAATAAATTTATATGAAAAATAATTATTTATATTTTTCTGGATTTTTCTGAATTTTTCTAAATTTTTCTGAATTTTTTTAATGAATTTTTATGAATTTTTTACTATTTTTTGTAATTAATTATATAATAAACATATAATAAAATAATGCGGATCAACCTGGACCGTTGGATGAAGTGGACGAGATCTGGAGCGTCGATCGCGCTGACCGATCTGGATCGTCTGATCTCGTTGACTCGATCTGAGCCGTCTGATCGCTTGATTGAATCTAAGCCGTCTGATTGCTTTGATGAAATCTGGGCCGTCTGAGCTGCTTGATCAAATATGGACCGTCTGATCTGCTTGATGAAATCTGGGCCGCTGATCTGCTTGATTGAATCTGGGCCGTCTGATCTGCTTGATCAAATCTGAACCGCTGATCTGCTTGATTGAACTGGGCCGTCTGATCTGGATGGTTGAATCTGGGCCGCTGATCCACTTGATCAAATCTGGACCGTCTGATCTGCTTGATTGAATCTGGGCCGTCTGATCGTAGTTGACCGTTGACCGATGACCGATGACCGATCGGGTTGGATTCGGATCTTCGGGTTGGATCTCGGAGCTCCAGCGGGTGAAGAAGACGATTACGTGATCTTTCGGGGCGGATTCCGGCGGCTCCGGTGGTCCTCGGTGGCTGGAAGCTTGTCGGCCCGACTCCTATGGTGGTTGCGCGTCCTCTGAAGGTGGTGGTTCGCGCCCAGAACGGCGGCAAGAGGCGGCTCCGACGGTGGTTGTACGTCGGCGTAAATGAAAAAAAATTTAAAAAAATTTGCAGAGATTAATTTGAGCAATTCGAGCAAATCTAAGCACACTAAATCATCTAAATCAAGTTTCTAACATTCCTAAAACACTCAATTTGGATTAAATCTAATCCAATCAATTCGAATTTTTCATCCTAAATTCGAGAACTTCGAATTGATCCTATTGTGTATGTGTTTCTTGAAATTGACTTGTGCCTTTTGATCCTAGGATCTCCTATTTATAGGTTGCAAGCTCAATTTTACGTTTCATACAGTTTCAAAAATGAATCGATTTTTGCCTCTTTGTTTTTCACGAATTTAATTCGAAAATTCGTGATTAATTTGTTTGAAACTGATGAATTGATGATTGCTTTCTCATATCCTCCATCAGATCATCCATTGTGGGTAGATTAATTGCCCAATTTGTCCAATTCTTGTAACTCCCCATTTATGTGCAATTGAATGCTTTGCAAATTGTATTTTTTTTTCCAATTTTTTTAGCACGAATTTTGTGACTTTTGGGTTGTTTTTACACATGAATTGTGCACTAATCTTTCATATTCCATAACCACTTTGTAATGGCATCATCAATTTCGACAATCAATGATGTTTTGTCAGTTAAAAACTGATGCAAAGTAAAGCAAAAGTCACTTTGAGAAAGATGAAAAGGCAAAAATGATAAAAGGCAAAAATTTGCCTTTGCTAGGGTTTGAACCTGTGTCCTTGAGCTTGAGTGTGTGTTTGGGTCAATGTATTTAACCAATAGGCCATTTGGCCTGTGCCTTGATCACTTAGCCAACTTCATAAATACTTAAGGCTTTTGGAAAAATGAGTTTAATTAAACAAAAATGAAAATTCTGTTTAATTAACTTTATAAATTTAAGCCTTAATTAATTGGGCAAAAATTGGGTGTCTACAGTACTCTAGTTATGTAGTTTGGAAAAATTCAAGTGCGAAACATTCCTCTAAGTATCATGTCACATGAAAGTGCACAATAGAGTCTACTTATTTTGGACAATTAAAAAACATATTTACCTCTCAAATCCTACTCATGGACGCTTTTCCCCACACTTTGCTTGAAAGCACAATTTCCTTTCTTGATACTCTTTTGCTATCTGCAAACATTAAGTGGAGTAAGGATAAAAAGGAAGAATAAAAGGAAACGAAAACTACCTATATATGTCCAACATGGGCTGCCTCCCATGAAGTATTGTTGTTTTATGTTGTTAGCTCGACATCCTTCACAAACTCAGCTTAGTGTTAACCTTTCCTCCTGGATCCCATGGGAGTGGGTCCCACTCCCATATTTCTAAAGTTAATAAAGGGAATTCCTCTTTCATTCATGTTCCAATTCTTTTAAGTTCAATTCCCTTGTTCTCAGATATCATAGGTTTTTTATAGGGTCCAAATTTATAAATTAGTGTTGGTTCAAACTCTATTATATAAAATATATGCTCTAGGTACATCTCATGAGGTACATCAGCTCCCAAACAATCAAGTCAACTCAATACATGGAGAAAAAGTGATATCTTCAACTTCCATCCGTGTTTAATTTCCCCAACCTTCTTTTCTTTAAAGGTAAACTGTGGAATGTCTTCTAAATTTGTGTTCTCAAGGATTATAGTACTAGGAAAAGAATTAAGATATAGCACACTAATCTCCTCACATTCATCCTTTTCTTTAATAGACTCTAACTCATCTTCATGACTGTTTAGATCTACCTTATGATCTACAAATTCATCTTCTCTACCAACTCATCCATGACTTTTTTTGACTCCTTAAGTTGTATATTTGGATCATTTTCTCCTATTGCATAAAAAGGACTTATAATTATCTCCTTATTTACTATCTCATGTCTCCTAAGAGTTTCTAAAGATTTATCTAATCTAGATATCCACTCTTGAGATGATCCTAGAAAAGTGGTCAATTCTTCTGAGCTTATGAGTTTACAAAGAATATGAGCATAAGATTGACATGAGTTTGATTCCAAAAGTACTTGCATAATCTTAACAAATGAGTCTAACTTGTCATATCTTATCTTGATGATCCATTCTAACATGGATTTTGTATGAGGATATTCATAGTATGGTTGAAGGAAGAAGATGATGTGGTCAAGGTACCTTGAGTATGGTCCAAATGTGAGAGTTGAGAAAAATGTGAGACAAGTCTCTCACTTTGACATTCAAAAGTCCAATGTATACCACCACACTCCCTACAAATCATATCATCAAGAGTCATAGGGTCAATATCTAGAAACTCTTGATAACAAGTAATAAGAGAGAATGCATTTGCGTTAGTTAGAAGGATGATGATATGTATTAGAGCATTCACAATACCCGTGATCATCACCATAATACAAACATGTAAATCCCATGCAATTCATAGTTTGCACAATTACAAAAACTCAAGAACATGATCAATGAAACAAATAACCCTAAAAACCAAAATAAAAAATAAAAAATGGCCAAAGTAGTAGATACTAAGGTTTTTCTTAATATTGCCTTTTCAAATCCCTAGCAACAATGCCAAAAACATGATGTTTGCTCTTTTGATCGTATAAAAAATAATAAAATAAAACCCATTGTAATCCTACCATCTAGCAAAGGCAAGCGTACCTATCTTGTAGTATGGAATTAATTGTGGGTGTCGTCCTCAAGGATCTATAGGTAAGTACCGATATTTCCCTTTTACAACTATTTAGTCTAACTTATGAATATGAGTATACTAATTCTAAATTACTAATTATAATTAAACTAACCACTAAAGGACCTTATCTAATGATATGAACACTTTTCTTGGTTTTTAAATCAATTCACAAATGATGCTACTAGTTTTGATCCACCCTAAACCTTAATTCTTATAAAAAGAGTTGATCAATGGTTAGTTAAGTCTTGAACTACAGGGATTCTTAACTAAACCAATTGTTCTCGTCAAGATAATTTATTCTTAATCTTACTTGAGATAATGGGAATGTCTTCCTTCACTAACACTAATGTAAAATTGCATGAAATTCATGAATCCTAACTAAGATTAGATATTTATTGTAGAAATTTGAAGTCTCCCTATGTCTAGGTTAAACATGAAAATTCTTTACTCATGGATGTTCTATCCTATTAGTTGAAATATCTTTCTAACTTACAAGAATCGAACATGCAATAAATTTTGCTAGAAATTATCACAAGAGCAATAATATGACATGAATATACTCAAGACATCAACCTTTCATTAATTAATGAAAAATCAATACATTATTTAGGCTTTTACAAAACCTAAAGCGTACAAAATCTACTCTTCCATGGAATGAACAATGAAAACAACCAATCTAGAAGAGTTTAGAGATAGCATGATTGGTCAAACTCTTGGAAATAATCGTTTGTGATTCTGCATGTTTGTATAATACTTCTCCCTTGGAAAGTTCTCCAAGACACATCCTTTAAGGCTTAGGAATGGAATATAGATCATAGCCTCCTTTAAAATAACGAAACAAAATGCCATATATATTCTGTCAAATGTACACTACCTGTGTACATGGGTCGTGTATACTGGACCTAATGCTAAAATTATCGCTCATTGATTATATACAATCGTGACATACACAACTCATGTACTTAGGATGCGTACCCTAGAAACTCAATTTTCCTCACTTTATGCTCCAATGATTGTACACTTGACGTGTACTCCTGGTAGTGCACTTCTAACTTTGTAATAAATACTTCAAACTTCGTTAAATCTTCACTCGTTGCATTATCAATCCTTTAAAAAGTTCATGTAAAATACGGAAATATAAAGATGAAAATATAATGAATTATGAATCATAAGATGACATAAAATGAGTTTAAGGTCAAAACAAGTAAGTTGTAAAGGTTTAAGTTTGATTGTGGAATGAATGTTAAAGTTTGGATTCTGCAATTTTTGACAGATTCAACGCTGCCATCTGGAGAATCTACGCGTCGGCGTAGAGACGGCGTAGGAAGGGAACAATAATGTTTTTCTTAATGCTGGGTGGAATGCCGCCGGTGTACGCGAGAGTTTCTTTTAACGCAGGATATGAACTCCGCCAACGTAGGTCATGGATCTGCCGGCGTATGTTGTTGGATCGAAGTTTTGGGAATTCAAAGCCTCGATGAATGCCGTCAGTGCTTGTGTAATTTTTGCCTGCGTAAGGTGTACACCAGCAAAATTTACATGTATGCTGCTAGTGTATGAGCAATTTCTATATATACGGGACGCGAGAAACGATTTTTGATAGAAACGTTTATTTATATTTTTCCTTTGTATAAGAGAGTTTTGGAGCATTTTTTGAGATCTAGGGTTGGAGAATTATCAAAAGTGTGTTTTTGATCCAAAGTAAGTGATCTTAACCTTCTCCTATGGATTATATACGAATTTGTGTTCTTGAAGGAAAACGTGGGAATGATTTAGATCTCGGATTTAATCTGTCTCGGTTTTTAAGGAGTGCGTTTTGTGATTAAAACAAGTAAGTATAATGTTCTCATATAAGATTTATACGAATTTCATGCAAATTCTAGGGATTTTGTGATTGTTTGCATGAAGGAGACCCTAGATTTGGTTGGAATCCGAATTTGTAGATGTAAGTCGGGTTTTGGTGATCCAAATTAGTAAGTTTCATCTTGTTGTTGATGAATTTAATCAATATGTGATTAGATGATATTTATATGTTATTGTTGTCATATAATATTAGGCTTTCAATGAAATATTTGGAATTTATGGAGTTTTGTGTGGTTCATTGTTGTTCCTGAGGATATTTGTGGAGTTTGATCGGAGTAGATGGTATAGATAGTGGAGATTTCTTTTCAGGTTAGGATTTTTGGAGGATTCATATCTGTTAGAGTATTTTGATAATGTGATCATATCTGTTGATGTATATATATATGTTGTAACAGGATATTTGGAGTTGTGGAATTGTTGTTGGTGTTGATATAGGAGTTATAGAGTTCAAGTTGTCTTTGTTGTTGTTGATATCGGATTTGATTTATATTCCTGAAATTGAGAAAGGTACGACCAATCCCTGCTTGTTGTTTTTTCTTGTAAGTTTAGTATTGATTGAATGGTTGTAGGAATAGAATTTCATAATAAACCTAATTATTATTTGATTTAATAATTGTCTGTTTGGTTTGCTTAGCCTTGACCAGTAAAGACCTGGAAGACAATGATACTAGTGAGGCACCTTGATGATCTTGGTGTGAGGTTGTCCCAAGTGGACTTGTGCCTTGATATGATTTCAATAGAATTAAGTGTTCTGGATTCGGGGTGTTTGGAGAGTACCCACTCATCCATATTGTATATGATTATTATTTTCAAAGAGTTGTTTGATTTTCAATGGGGTCTGAGTAACTTCGAGTTCGGTATTAGAGTATACCTAATACTAAACTGTATTGTTTTGTTGGCTTAAGAAAGATAATGATATGACTATTTGCATTAGCTTAAGTTGCATGACTTATCTCCCTATTGTATGTGCATATGCATTTGTTTTTAGATTGGAGTTATCGTACTGGGCGTCGCCGCTCATTCTTTTAAATTTCAGGTATAGGTGAAGAGGATATAGTATATGATCTTTCTGGATATGAGTTATTCCTTGATAACGAGGATGGCGATAGTAGACCCGACTACCCAGCCAAGAGCTAGTCTTCAGATATCAGCATTTCTAAAGAAAAGACATATTTAGATCTTTTCAAATTGTAGTTGAATGTTTAGATAGGTTTTTAATGAAAAGATTTTGATGTAAATAGTTTTTAGTTTCCATTGAACTTGTTGGCTATGTGATGTCAACTTGGATTTTATGCTTGAATCAAGAGTTTATGTTTTGTGAGGTATATGTTTTTAGCTTAAACAAGTTTCGTATCCTATGAGATACCATATGTGTGTTTATAGGAGTTAAATGTATAATCTGTGGATATTAGAGCCTTTGTGTATCCTATATAAGAGAGGATACGTGGCGGGTTGTGATGCCTTCAGTTTAGGGCGTTACAGTTCAATTGCTCCTTATTCATCCCTAAAATGAACAATTCATCCAATAAGTATTATTTTCTTTAATAGATCGACTGAATATCATACAAAATATAATCATTAAAGTACAATTATTAAGGGTCTTGGGACACTTATCAATATACAAGACTGAGTTGAAGATGATGAGATGTCCCAAGAGTCTAACCAATCGATTGAGTTGAGAAGATCTACAAGAGTGAGAAGATAATCTACTAAATATAATCTAGATGAGTATGTGATACTAATGGATGGAGGAAAGCAAGAATGCTATCAAGAGGCTACGCTGCATGAAAAAAAAAAAAATAGGAATAGGTGAAAGCCATGCAAGAAGAGATAAAATCCTTACATAAGAAACATACTTGTGATTTGGAATAATTGCCAAAAGGCAAGAGGCCATTGAAAAACATAAGGGTGTATAGATTGAAGATTGAAGAAAATAGATCATAGCTAAGGTACAAGCAAAGATTCATTGTGAATGTGTTTTATTAGAAGAAAAGTATTGGTTTTGATGAGATTTTCTCATCAGTAGTAAAATTGTCTTCTATATGAGTTTTTCCTGGTATAATAGCTAGCTCAAACTTAGGGATTGTATAGTGGAATGTGAAGATGACATTCCTTCATGGTGAGCTGAAGGAAAAGATTTATATAATCCCTTTCTTTTGATACATCCGGGATGATGAAATTAATTTTTAAAAACAAGAGGTATAAAAAAAAAAGAGAATTAAGAATTTCGGATGTCAAGGGAAAGCAACATTTTGTATGCAAATTGAAGAAGAGCTTGTATAAGTTGAAACAGACTCTAATACAATGGTATAAGAAGTTTGACTCCTTCATGATTAACTTGGGATATACCAAAACTACAATAGACCATTGTATCTTCATAAAAAAATTTAGCAGTGGTGTGTTTCATTATTCTTTTGTTATATGTGGATGATATGTTAATTATTGGTCATGATACCAAATAGATTCAAAATTTGAAGATTGCATTAAGGAAGTATTTTGATATAAAAAAACTTAAGACCAACATGATAAATTCTTAGTATGAGATTTACTCGTGATAGAAAGAGATAGAAATTGTGGCTATCACATGAGAGATACCTAGAAAAGGGTATTAGAGAGATTCAGCATGAGTAAAGGAAAATATGTATGTTCTCCACATGTAGGTCATTTTAAACTTAGTTCTCAAAGTATCCTAAAAGTGAGGCAAACAAACAATACGTAAAGAAGATTTCTCATGCTTCAACTACTGGTAGTCTAATGTATGTTATAGTGTGCAATAGGTATGATATTACTTATGTTGTTGGTGTTGTTAATCACTATCTTTCAAATACAAGTAAAGATCATTGGACTACAATTAAATGGATTCTTAGGTATTCTATAGGAACTTCTAGATTATGTTTGTAGTTTGGTGGTACTAAACTAAAATTGAAAGGGTTTATAGATGATAATATGATGGGTGATCTTGATTCCAAAAAGTCAACATTGGGCTGTCTAATTACCTATGCAAAGAGAGCGGTGTCTTAGCAATCAAAATCATAGAAGTGTGTTGCATTATCTACCATAGAAGTAGACTATATTGCTGTCACTAAAGCCTATAAGGAAGTCTTGTGGATGAAGAAATTTTTGGAAGAGCTATGCTAAGAGCAAGAATATTTAAAATTATTTCTTGATAGCCAAAGTATTATGTATCTCAATAAGAATCTTACTTTCCATTCCAGATTCAACCATATTTTTGTTAGATTTCATTGGATTCAAGATGTATTAGAAGTGAATCTCTTGAAGTTAAAAAAGATTAACACTTATGACAATAGTTTACACATAAGATTGAAGCTCTATCAAAGACCAAACATATGTTTTGTAGACAAATAGTTGGTGTGATGGAATCTCATATATAAGCTAGAGGAGGAGTTTATTGAGGTTTGAGTTTAACCATTTGGACCTATGGAATATAATAACAAAAACCTACAAAATCTTATATACATACATATATATATATATATATCTTTAAAGAAAAAGAAAAGTATTTAAGGTCATAGGTGACTTAAATTATAAGGTCGTAGACGATTTGAATTAAAAAACTTGTAGCTACATAGATATTAAGATTTGTTATTATAAAACTTTGTGTTTTCACAAATTAATTAGTTTTGTGATTTTATCAATATTCACCGATTTGGTAAAGATCTAGCTATCTGTTAGTAAAACTGGTGAAGATAAACATTATAATTTCATTAGCTATTGATAGTGGAAGTTTTGTGTTGCAGTCCCGTGGTTTTTTTCCCTTGTTTAGACTTTCTATGTTAAACCCTAGTGTTGTTTCATTGCAAGAAAACCAGTACTTATAAAAAGAAATTTTGCGATGCAAAAAGGGTAAAGCAAGTTATATTTATATAAATAGAATTAGCGACGATGATTTTTGTAAATAAAATTTACATTTAGAGATAATTTTTATTTTTAAAGCTTAGATTTCTTGTAGTATTTATTATTTTAATTTCAATTTATTATACCGTTTATTAGTTATAGGTAAGAGGAAAAATGTTTTGTCATTATAAGACATTATTTTACTGAACAAACACGAATCTTATTCCATCTGGCTCTTATGGGATTACTTGCAAAACAATTTATTAGAGTTGAGTAAATTCATTGTTCATTGAGATAGAAGTATAATTTTATCATTATTACCTCAAGCATAACCAAATTTTCAAATATGTGTGATACATAAACATGCATATGCAATATAGCATTGTTTAAAGTCTTATAGTAACTGGCATGAAGTCATCGATATAAACCCACCCCCTACAGGTGGTTAGGAAATTGTAGTTCCATTAGTGTTCCTGCTCTAATTGAGTTCTCATGTATTATGAATCCTAAGATACCCTCAATGCAGCTCTACTCATAACACCATTGGTGCAGTCCTCATATAACTCATCCAAAGGTTCCCTTAGCCCACTAATACCTTTAAATGGTAATCCTAAGTTAGCACTTGATATCTTAAATATAGTCTTGAGACAATGTCACATAAATCGTATGATAGGACCCTTAATGATAGATGAAATATGACTTCAACAATACATGGCTGCTAAGTTAATTTCTTTGGCTGTATCTGAATTATTTCAATATAACGAAATTGTACCTAAAAAAAAATTCGGCCTACAAAAATATCAAAACTTTTTAAATTTTGCACCCATGGTACTTTTGACTAGAATCTAGCCAAAAGTCTAGCGATATGCTGATGTGGTAGAGAACATATTTTAAAAAGTTAATTTATAATATCCATGTAAGCAAATTTATATTCTTTTTTTCTTTTTTTTTTCCACTTACCCCCCTTTCTCTCTTTCACTTCTTCCTTAGTCTCTTCTTCTTTAACCTCTCGTCTTTCTCTCTCTAACTCTGCAACTACCAAACACATCAAACGTTGCCAAAACCATTATAACCACAACCCTCGCACTCTACCATAATTGTCGAATACAGTTGCATTTTAAGATATTATAAATATTGATAACTTTTAGTATTAACCGGTAGCATAAAATTATGGTACCAACAAACCTATGCCTAATCAAAGCGTGATTTTACACCACTAGTTTTTATGAATCTAATCGAGGAGTTGTGGGAAGACTTGATAGGAGAGTTGCATCTAAAATCTATTACAAACACATTAAGCATCATGTGACTTGCTTTCTTGTCTCATATGATCTACAATTTCAAATTCTTCTTTTCTTTTCTTTTTTCTTTTTCCCTCTTTTTCTTGATAATCATAAGAAAAATGAACTTTTAGATCAATTCAAGGATAGATAAGAAATCAAACACATAGCAATAAATTAAAGGAACACAAAGAATGTTACACAAAACAACAAATTTTATCTATTATTCAGTATTGACTTAGAACGAATATAGTTAACACATGATAAATTTTACTTATTACATATATTGCTATAATTGAAAATATCATATCATATTTGAATAGACACGAGTGAAACATAAAAGTAGACAAATATAAATTCATGAAAGTTACAAGAAATTTGATAGAAAGTCTTCTTAATTTAGTAACCAATTTAGTTCACATCACCTATACTTCTTTTTTTTTTTTTAATTTCTACTTTTGCTCAGTTCCATGGTTAACTTATTGCTTTGAAGTTTTGTTAACTGAACTGGTGCTTGTTTCCAACATTTCATCCACTAAATAAACCTTAAAATTGCAATGAACATCACGATCATACCATTGTTCAAGGTGGTGAGCCCTAGCAAGGTCATTGATTTGTCACACCCTGAGGGTACTCTAGTAGTAGTAAACAAGATAAGCTTGAATACTATTACTAGTTTACCTTCTGAGAATGACATATTTTCAATAAACAGGATCTTTTAGTTGCTTGGATAAGATGAACAAATATATATAAGACATAAATTAGTAAATATCTGGCACACCCAGTTTGCAAATAATAATAAAAATATTACAGACCATCACATTTCTATAAACTCCTTCAATTACATAACTAAAGTTTCTAATGCAAGATACGTGCAACTATAGATAGGAGATATATCTTATTCTATACTGTTCCTTAAGCTTCCATCTTCTAATTTCTTACCGGGACCATGCTCCTGGTAGTAATGAGCCATGGTCGCAAGGTGAACCTAAAAGTACTGTTGGAGTGTGAGCTAAACCACGAGCTTAGTGAACAACCAGAACTTATCACATAACACATACAAGTTATTTAACAATCATATGAAATGTATCAATTAAACATATGTACAAATACAAGCCTGGATAATCCGGAATCCAAACAAGATGAAGATTTGCACCCTCTCATCGGGGTTGAAGGATCACAGTCTATGACCTATCTACCCAAGAGAGATTAAGCTTTTGGAAACAGTAATGCTCAATTTAATTATCTCTTTGAACTTATTGTGTCTTAACATTCATTTCCTGCTTTAGCTTTAGAAACTCCACTAAGTGTTAGTTATTTCAATATAATACCATAAGCGGCATCCTTCATTTACCATTTAGTTCTTATGGTATCAACAAAACAAAGGTAATCTTGTGATTAACTAATAGCTTTCTTGCCTAGATAAACTAAGCATTACCAAATATCCGAAATATTAACACGTAGTAGGCTACCACTTATTCAAATGTTATTTTGCAAAATATGCAATGCATGTACAATTTTCATTATGGTACCAGTAGTTTTTAATTAATTTGAAGGCGATCAAGCAATATAGACATTCAATTGAGATAGTCATTCTTAAGTTTTAATATTGCGTACGGCGGGCTGTCACGTTTAAGGTACCCGTTGGGGCGTGACAAAGAAACTTCACATTCAACAAATATTATTTATTACATAATACTACATTGATTGAAAAAAATATCATATACGAATAAACACAATAAAAATGATAATACTTAGTAGTCACATGCAAGTGCACTATAAAGTAGCCAAATTAGATATAAGTTCATACAAGTTACAATAAATTTAATAGACAATCTTCTTAAGCATATAAGAAATCTCACTACATGAAAAAAAAAAAGTGTTTCAAAACAAGTAAAGAAATCCAACTAATCTAATAATCGTCATCTATAAGCCACTCCTCAATGTCGGATCTGTATCCCATATAATCGTAATGATCAAGATCATCATAAGTCTCATCATCAAAACTAGAAATAATAATATAATGAGCTACAAAGCCCAGTATGCAGCAACACAAACACATGTGTAATGCACATGTAAACATAATCTAACAATCAGCAACCCATCAGCTTATATCTTTGATTAAAACGTGACACATAACAATGGAGTATTCATAACTCTAGCAACACGACGGGGAACAAAAGGGGTCTTAAGTAGGAACATCTACTTAGGGGGTTAATAAAATAAGCCAGTGCCTTATCGACAAGAAGAGAACAGGAAAAAAATTAACCTCATATGGGGTTAACAACCGCTATTCATACATCACTCCAGTCAATTAACACCTTATGGTTCAATGAGTCCCCCATGAGTCCCACTCCTATGGACTACTCCCAAATGAAAAACCACTCCGAAGGGTTAACCATATACCGATATTGTATTCCCCATTAACTAGCCATTGAGTCACTACTGGTGACCTAAGCATTTAACTACCGTGTTAGAGCCTTATAACTCTAACAAGGGCATCACTCTTTGGCTCAATATGACTTCACACACTCAAGCACAGTTAAGCCATCTTTAAATATTATTCTAGTTTAATATTTAGTCTAACATCCAACAAACAAGTTACTATGTACCTAGAGCTGTGCATTTGGGGTAGGTTATGTGGGCTAACCTGAAAAAACATGCAGGTTAGGCTAAAAAATTTAGCCTGTTTAATGTGCGAATGGGCTCATTGTGGAGGCTCAATCAAAATGAAAATTTTTTCCTTTCTATTTTTTTTAATTTGTAATTCATGCATTGTTAAAAATTTGAAAAGCCCACAAAAGATAAAGGGAGAGAAAAAAACCCTTTCACTTTCCCTACCTCTCTCAATCTCATTAATTGTTCTTTTCATCTCTCCCACCTCTTTTTTCTCTTTCACCTCTTGTGTCTTTACCCTCTCTTGCCCTTTGCTCTCTCTTGTCTTTTGTTTCTCACATGTCATTTTTCTTCTGCACTTGTCAGTAAATGCATGAGCTATGTTGAATTTGGGATTATGATTTGTAAAAGGCAAAGTGGGAGAGGAAGTCGAAAGCATTAAAGTTGGTGATGAGATCCACAAAGCTTAAAAAGTGTGTTGAACATGTTAATACTGGGGTTATCTTTATTAATAATTGTTATGTCCCCTGTTCTTTGTTCACCACTAACCAACTATTTAATGGTATTTTTAGTTCTTTAACCTATATTTATTTTATCTTTTCATATCTTTCCTTTTGAACAATTGTAAAGTAACTATCAGGGTTGACTCTAATGATTATTTGAATTTTTTTTCCTTGAAGTTAGTTGCTACAATTCATTTCTTCTTTTTTTCCTTTTAAGTTCTTTTTTCCCCTATATAGTGTTAAAGCCGAATATTAAAAATCACATCACTTATACTTGATGGAGTTTGATTTTAATATGAGTTTTGCAAGAATTATGTAGGTATAGCATATACACAATCATTATCAATACACTTTTAATTTGATCAATTAAGGTTTGATACACTAGTTAATCATCAAGATAAAAGCAAGTATAATACATTGAAAAGCCCTTCAACTTTGCCTTATCTAAATTAGATCATGTGTGATTATATCTTGGAAGTGCTACAAGAACAATTATTGCTACCTTTGATTGATGAATCCTTCTCTCCTTGTTAAGGTTGTCCCTCATGCTTCACCTTAACAAATTTTCGTCAGGCATCTTATATAGTAGAAGCAGCCCAATCATCTACATCTTATTCATATAAATTGCTACCAAATATAGCAAATGCTTTGTTCAAGTCCTCTTTAGGAAATGCAAAAGCTTCAACTTTAGTTGCAGCCTGAATGGTTTCACTTGCTATTGGAAGATCTAATGAAGATACATCACAAGTTTGTTGATGCTGAGCTACTTGAATCAATTGTTTCAGTATCTCTTCTCCAAAAAAACAACCAGCGGATAGTTGCTTTTTTGGAATTCTACTCTCTTTGCTATAACTCAATAAGTTTCCATTTACTATGAAGATTACCTCATGAATTCGATCCCCCTCACTAAAAATGTCGCTTCTTTTACGAAAAACAACTGGTTTAGCAAGGGCACATAGCTTTTCTCGTAGCTGATTCCTTAGATTTTTTAACTCTGAAATCTAATTACACAAGCAGAAATTATCAAACAATTGACACAACTAAAATGATTTTCAAAAATTTTTGAGTGCATTTGTTTCACTAAGGATGTCTTTCGAAATTACTAGTAGATGCTAGTAAGAAGTGGTGAATAACTAAACTATTCAACATCTAATGATTAACAACCATAGATGAATAGTGGAATAATGTCATAAATGGTACCTAAACTTTAGTAAAATATACAATGAGGTACTTAATTTTGTAATTGAACAATTTAGTACTTAAAAGAACTTTTCATGTATACAAATAGTACATTTGTCATATAAGTTAACATTATCATCTAATGTGGCGTTTTTAACCAATATGATAAAGGTACTGTAGGCTTACACAAGAAAGTTCTTTTAAGTATCAAATTGATCAATTTTTACATTCAAGTATCTAATTATATATTTTGTTAAAATTTTGGTACTATTCGCAACATTTTCCTAATGAACACCTACAATCAATATGGAAAATTACATCTCTATTTTGAAAACTAAAATCCATTCTAATATTCAACTTAAAATTCTATGATAGAACTTACAAATCACCACAATTGCTTGAGATTTCTTCAATAATAATTGAAAGTTGCAAAGTTTTAATCTCCAACAAATATATTTAAACACCTTTTTTTTTTTCAAACAAATGCACCTCACTAATTTGCAATTGTTACCGACATCTCGGTTAATGAAACCAAATGACATGCAATAGTATAACATAAATTGTGTAAATGTGACTTACTTTTGAAAACATGGCCTCACATAAGTGTAGCCTAAGTTTTGTCCTCAGCTTTTGTGGAAGGTTGTTTAGCAAACTCTCTAAATTAACTTTAGTTATTTCTTGCCACTTTGGTTCTTTGCACCATGTGATTTCTCGTTTTAGATCCTCAGGAAGCGAAATGAAAGGTTTCCATCCTTGTAGATTAGTTTTCCTCTGTTTCATTCTTTCTAATTGAGCTGGAGTTTTAGACTGTAAAAAGGTCTACGCAAACCAAATATATAAATTACTAAAAAAGAAAAGCACCTCAACTGTTGAAACAAATCTTATGGATAGATGCAATTTCTTTTCGGATCTATGGATGCCAAATCATATAAACTAGCTTTAGATATACAATCCTTTTTTTTTTTTATGAATTGAACATCACCTAATTTGATCCTTAAAAGAATAAAGATTCCTATAATATGAAATCAATGTTGAAGAAGCTTGAATCAAATGGTAAACTAACTTACAAAGTAGTTATGAGAGTATAATAATAAAAAAGAAGACCATCATAATATAAAAATTTTAGAGAAATGATGATTTGTATTTTTCAATAAATGCAGTTGCTATAAATTGGATAATTTTCATAGAATGTTGCTATTATATTTTACTGCATCTTAATAATGAATATAAGCAATACCAACCTGCATATTTCCAATGAGGAAAGCAAACAAAACTAAACCACAAACAGCAATAGAAATTGCAAAAAAGTTGTCCCATATATATGAACTGGTACTAAGGTTTTGTCCCAAGGAACTGCAAGATTTATACAAAACCTACATTAGTAATTCAACCAAAGATGTTATGCTCTTAAGATTATGAAACATACAAACGCAAAAGACAATGTTGTTTTAGTTTCAACAATCAAGAAAAATGACTAATTAGTTTAATATAACATTGTGCAAAAGATAAAAGGATAAATTGCAAAATTCTTCCTTATGTCTACCTCAAAATTAATATACACTAAAGTCTATCTCCAT
This sequence comes from Combretum micranthum, assembly GCA_024138025.1. NCBI lineage: Eukaryota > Viridiplantae > Streptophyta > Magnoliopsida > Myrtales > Combretaceae > Combretum > Combretum micranthum. The sequence goes on along the minus strand of JAMXBD010000281.1, from coordinate 718,669 downwards.
CGAACATTTAGAATTTGAACCTTAAATTTCTTTAAAAAAAATGTTTTGTAACTTTTATCTTAATATTTTGCCACTCATGAAATAATAAAAATGGCAAGAATATTTTACAATCTTTACTTATAAGTAGGGATGCAATCGGGGCGGGTTTGAGATGAGTCTTTTTGAAACCCGAACCTAACCTTATTCTTAATAGGGTGTCTCAGAACCCGAGAAAAACCTTATTGGGTTTTTTTAATCATTCCCAAAACCCGATTCAATAGGGTTTTAAGGAACCCATAACCTGATCCGACCCGACCCAATTCTAAGATTTTTAAATTTTTTTTTCAGAAAAAAAGGCAAAAAATGAATTTTGTTTTAAGTTATTAATGATGCAAACATTTATATTGAAAGAATGAATTTTAGATAATAATATCACATAAAAGAATGCAAATACTTCATTTCTACTTACTTTCACATACATAGAATATAAATGGGATCATTGCCTTAAAACTTAATATTGTTATTTTTTTATATTTTAAATTTATGTCGAGTCAAGTTTTCCCAATGGGTTACATATAAACCCGAAACCCGACCCAATAACTTATAGGTTTTTTTTTTTTTTTAATCCCAAAACCTACTCTGAAACCTTATAGGGCCAAACCCTATAGAGTTTTTAGTGGGTTGGATGGGTCGGGTATCCTATTAACAACCTACGTCGATTACATCCCTACTTATAACAGGCCATAAGGTGAAGCTATTATTTACATGATACAACAACAATATCATTTTACAAACCTCAAATTTCGCAAACCCCACCAAAAACATTGGAAGTACTTATCGACAAAACGGGTCTCTGTCTCAATTATATGTGTCTGAAATGCTTCTTCGTATATGCCGTATTCAAAGGGATTTGTGTCGTTAGCTTGAGGCATCGAGCAATGATCGTGCAGATATTTTTTGTAATTTGAAGTATCATCACAATACAAAGAAGAATTAGCGCACAAGGTCTCATTCCCATTCTTATGACAAGCTCGTATCCAACAAATCACGTTCCGCTCAACAGCACATAGATACCAAAATGCTCCAAGAACCTAAATTTATTGGAAGCATTTCAATGACATAATACAATATACAAATTTTATATAATATCTATATCTTATCTTAATATGTCTATATGGACCAGGCAACTAAATTCGTAGTAATCAAGATATAACAGAATGATTACTTACATTAAGCAAGCGTGTACATGAAAAGATTAAATGCAGCCGCAAACCAAGCAAATATAAGCATCATGTCGAAACTTCTTATTGCATCTTTATAAGCTGGTACGATTCGCCAAAGCCGTATGACGACTTGGATAAGCACAGTGAACTTAAGTAACTTCAGAGTTCGCAATTGCCAAGATATAGCAAAAACTATCACCTGCAAAGTTAAAGTAACGAAGGTGAATCAACTCCATGCCAAACTTAAAATTTGTAGCAACATACACTTGAGGAATCACCCTTTCTCTAATATCCTCATTTAGAAATTATTAATTTTCATTTAGAATATGACAGTTACGTTTTGCAAGGTTTTTGTTTTTGTTTTTTTTTTTTTTTTTTTTGTTTTTCAAATAATTTCAATGTGACAGTCTGACTGACAAGTCTCTTGTACTTGTGAAAGGCTCGAAGAAATAAAAACTGATCACATTTTTCTGTAGAGCTTATGCACGTTATGATAGATAAAAATTTATTTATTGAGCCTTTTGAATACAGTATGAAGGACGCTAAATTTCATTTTTATAGAATCACATTTTAAGTTTTTCTCGTGTTTTCGCTGATTGGTGTACTATTCTTTTTAAGTTACTTTGCTTTAATTTTAGTTTATGCAATATCTCATCGATTTACCAATATTTTATAATTCATTTAGATAATCCTTTGACTAATTTCATATTTATACATTTTTCCTTTTATTTCAAAAGGGAAAATATGAATTTCCGCGCCCTCTCCGAATAACGTGTGAAAAGCTCTAAACAAGTTTACCTTTTTTCATTAGAAAGTTGGAATTTTTTAAAGGACAATAAATTATTACCAGACATCGACTAATAAAGTTTTTGTGAGTTTATTGAGTGGGAAGCTATATCTAATTACCATCATCCTTTACTTCTTACAGTTTTGTGAGCGAACCTATGTGAGTCGGAAATTTATATATACCTTAGTATTTTAAAACTCATAAGATGACATTTTATAAAAATGCCGAGACCATTAATAGATAGATTAAAGATATTTACAAGCAATTTTCTCGGATTCGGGTGTCTCAATTATCGTCAAACATACACATCCAATCCTAGTGTCGAATTTGAAATCAAATTCCATACCCTACCAGCCCAATCCCTACTAGAGAATGCTTCAAGTCCTACGACGGGAAATGAATGTCTAAATTTATTTTTTTCTGTGAATTTCTGATATTTGATTTTCTTTTTGAAGCCCACTCACATGTAATCAATTATTAAGATTATATATAAACAAAAGTAATACAGGAACACATGATATAGTATTTTAAGAATTTAACTAATTTCAATTATTGGATCTGTTTGGATAGTTTGTTTCTTATTTGTATATGTATCTATATCAAAACAATATGTGTAAATATGTTTGATTTACATATTTGATCTATTTAATTTTTTTATTAAAATTGTCAACTTTTTTTTTTTATCTATATCTATTTCTTGATAAACAATTTGTTACAAAAAAAGTTTGAAAAAAAAGTGTCTTTATTTACTGAAAAAAGCTAGTCAAACCCATATTAATTTTGTAATTTTTAACATACTTAGGGAAAAAAAAACTATAAATTTAGCATATCTTGCGCCCGAAAAGTCTGTCCAACTTACCATCCAAAGGTATCCTAGTCCTGGGGGTAAAACGTGAATAATAAAATCCAGAAGAAGTCTAATCATCAGTTGAATGCCTAAATTTGTGAGAGATAATAATCTGTGCCGTGATGCAATCTATTAACCAAATAAATGGTGGATGCATCGAAATTACTATATATTCATCTTCCGAATTTTATTATATCTCTAACTTTTAAGTAATCTGTAATTCATCAGTGTGTTTAAATGATTTGGGTTATTTCATTGATAATCGATACTCAAGGATATAGGATAAAAAGCGACTTCTCCACTTTTAAATATTCTAAACACGGGTATAAACATTCTATCTTTAATTAAACTGCTCTGGAATCGGAATATATATGTTTGATGTGCCTCAAATATTTGCTTACCACAGTCATGGAACAATGGAACTTTTTCAAAGCATAAATTAAAGATTTGTTTAGATGGTTTGTTTTTCATCAATATCTGTATCATATTTATTTTATATTAGTATCCAATCAGTTTTATCGATTAATGAATCGGCATATGTTTTTGACAAACAGTCCGTTTGAAAATAACAAAAAGATAAACCGTAATAAGTAGCTTCAAAAAAAAAAGGAAAGAATAATACCTGCGGTAGTGGAAGAATTGCAAGGATGGCGAACGTCCATTCTAGAAATCGACAACATCCACTGAGAGAAGATGAAGCATGAAGCGACCATAGAACGGTATGAAGCACATCCACAAACGAACGGAAGGTGACGACTATAATTCTTATGTTTTTGTCTAATTCAAGGCAAGTTGAGGCATTTTTCACCACTGGAGCATAAAAGAACAAAGGATCCAAGAAAACAGCTGCTACACTCAGCAACAATATCAACTTCGTTACGGTAGAAGAATGGTCATTCGGCGTCTTGTTGCTTTGTTCTACATCCACATCTTGAATACTGTAAAATAAATAAATATATATATAATATATATATATATTAAAAACCGCTTTTAAGATTATCAAATGAAATAAAACAGATATTTAATATATAAAGGAAAAAAAAAAAAAGAAAAAGCTCTTGACATACTGATCTAGCTAATTAACATGATGCACGAAGGAAATAAAGATGCTCTTATAACATATAAAAATACTTACTAATTAATAGGACCAATGGATAAATGAGATTAGGAGACTAACCTTACAACATGCCGTCCGGTTTCATTGGAGCCCATCCCCAGTGCTGTATAAAATTCAAATAAGTACAAGGACTATAATAATATTTAAACAAGCTAGAAATACACAGCACGAGCATCTTGATGAGCCGAGAAAGAAGCATCCAATCTCATTAATACTGTCCTATTTTATTCATCACATGCTGTGATAAAAAAGCTATATATGTAAATATATATATTATATATATATAATTGGGTATAACCTACCTTTATATATTGATTCTCTTGGAAAGCATAACAACTGGATAGCTACTAGCCACAAAAGAACTTGACCATACTTTGCTGGAAAAGAAGAATATGTTCGAGTATTGGGATGGGAAAAGAACCAAAACCATTTTTTTTTTTTAATATTCTTTAACAGATTTATAAACCAAATTAAATCAAGATGGTTCAGAAGAGCAAATCAAACCCAAAAAAAAAAAAATATATATATTATATATATATCAAACAGCGTGTCGAAAAGTAAGTAATATTTTATGTACGTATAATATTTAAAAGATATATCAGCATATATTTATTAATGCACATATATGTTTGACTTGTATAACTTGGTTACTAGAATGTGTACAAAGTTTATCTTATATATTATAACTATAAATGAAATGAATTATCAAGATACCTATAGGAAATCCGCTATTAATTATACAAATATTGACTTCATTAGTCTTTTATAACATATCAATACATCTTATATCACTAAAAGAATTTAGCACTTATAATATGAGACTGTATATAATATATGTGAATTTTTTACATCACTAAAGAATTCATGTTAAACATAGTATATTATACAAATAATGAATTCTTTATTATAAAGAATTGTAGTATGAAAAACAATTTCTCCTTTTAAAATCATAAGTTATTTTCCTAAAAAAAGCTAAAATTTCTCCATAAAAAGAAAAATGTTTTCCAAATTTTGGTCTAACAAACAAATGAAAGAGACAATTAGGGCCTAAGATTCATTATATTTGCATAATAGGTGATGTAGTTTCTCTATTACTGTTGAATAAAAAATATAAAATAATAAAACAATACTTAAAACAAAAAGATAATTAAAATAATGAAAATAATACAATAAAATATCAATAGTAAGCGGTTATTCAAGACATAGTGAGAATTATTTAGTATAGTAGGCAGTTTTATTTTTTCCCAAAGATTGAATATATATATAACAGAGTTCAGTATATATCTTTCAGTCAACAGCATATGAACTAAGAAGTATTTAGCCTTAGATAAGAAGGCCTGGCCAGGGATGTCCCAATCACTTGCTATTACATGTTCCAAAAGTTCGAGAGCCCAATAATAACATGTCAAACTAAATATAATTGGACAAACAATTAATGTATTTTGAAAAAAAGAATACTTTATGTTCCTCAACATTATCTATACACCATAAAAAATAAGAAGTCCATAAAAATATAAAAATTTCTATCTATAAATAATTTGCTTTCAAATATTAAGATATTATCCAACTAATAACTTAAATCGAGGTGTATATAATCGAACCTAGATTATCTTTTTTTTCATTTTCTTAACCCTTGTTAATTCATAAATTAGTGATTATTATTGTATAAATTTGAACTATTTTATGATATTTTGCAATATTTTTATATGTGGCAATATTTAAAAAAAAAACTAATAAAATAAGAAAGAAATCCTTTTTCTATCAATTCATAATTATTAAAGGAAATAAAAGGACACCCTTCGAAAATCAAAATGTTAATAAACATGTGTTTGACCCCATATGCATGTGTGTGTAAAGCACAGTGCAATTACATACCTCTACTTAGCACTTAGCAACGCCAACGCTTGAAGCTCAAATCGTTAAGGATGAATGGTAACACCTTCTCCGTGAGCTTATAGAAAAAGTTCGTTCCTATTTATGAATGAAGCCGTGAGCAGATTAGGCATATATAATATATATATATATATATATATGGATGGATCAGAATAATCCAGTTCAGCATATGGCTTCACATATGTCCAAAAAAGGAGTAGGTAATTGACCGACTTTGCAAAGGGTGAAAAGTAGTTTAGAGAAACCCTAAACAAGTCTAGTCAACTAACTTCTAATTCCTTCGTTCAAAAAAAAAAAAAAAAAAAAAAAAAGAACTTTTAATTCCGTAAAACAAGTGGCATACCTGGATCATGGAAATATAGTCGAACACGAACACATGACTATTAGTTGGCTTGTCCAGTGTGGAGCTCGATCACATGTTCCTTAAGGTTATTTATGTGGAGACTATTTAATTATGGGACTGTCTCAAGATTTTATTGTTAATTATTGAGGTTCTCCCTACCTATACATAAAGCTTTTTTTATCATAGTAGAATTTGCTCCAGTTCATGTAGACTTTTTCATCTAATGATATTTTTGGATTATTGCTTCATGTAAAGTTATTACCTTTGTTTTCTACTTTGTACTCCTTTTCTCGCTATTGTTGTTTATTACATCGTGAGGACCAATTTAGTTAGAGGATGTGTTTGCAATCTTCTGTATAATCTAAATCTATTACTATATAAATGAATGCTAAATAAATGAAAATTTGAGACTTTTCTCTGAAACGTAGAAATTTTCATGTGGCAAGTGCCATAACAATGGAGAGAAAGGAGTAACACACACCCAAATGATGCCAAATTAGTGTGTGTGTGTATCTATTACATATATTAAGATAATACTTCTCTTTATAGGATTCCAAAGGTAAATAATATGATTTTTATCTATGATACTCTTAAAAAAAAAAACATAAGATATGTAAAGGGTTATTTATGCATTTGAACCTTATAACCTCTAAATTATGAATTCCCTCTATGAAATATATGTATATGATTACTTCTAATGTCGACAATATAGTGGATACATTTCTAAGTAAGATAGAAGCGTCCAAGAAACAAAGAAGGAGACAACACAAGGACAAACACCACCTAATCGGTGCTGCAACAAAGGCTACCAACCTTAGAGAAGCCAACCTTGCAACTTGTTGAAAGCCGCACAAAATACTACTGGCTTTGCCAGAAGGTCACTGGTGTTGAATAATGGCCATCCGATTATGATGTTCTTAGGCCGCCAGCTCACTACCAGCTTTTATTTAATCGACTTATTTATTGTTATTTCTTTTTAGGGTTTTATGAAATAGTATAAATACGTCTTTTAGACTTGTTACAAAGGACTCATATCATACTTTTGAAACCTTTTGAGAGAATTCTCTCTTGACATTGCGTTAAGTATAATTGTTGTGTGTTTGAGATTCACTTGTTTAGTGTTCTTGTTCAATCCACGATAACACGCTGCATCATATTGTTATTAAAGCAGAAAAATTTCTTATGGAGATGTCAAGAGACAGCAATTCAGGAGGCGGTCAAGTTCCAGATGTTGTTAGGGATGTGGAAGCCCTACGAGTCAAAATGCAGAATCAAAGGGCAATGTTGGGTGACATGGATTAGAGATTCTAGTGTTTTGAATAGCGCCTTGATGACTTGGTTAAGCATTTCGGCATGATGGGGCCCAATACCAATAGAGACAGGAATGTTGTTCAGAGAGGACCAAGGGTAGGAGACACAAACGGTGATCCTTTCGACAAGCCTATAGTTGTAAATTGTAGGTTACAAATGTACAATAATGATTCAGAGGAGGAAGATGATGTCTTGTTTGAAGAGAAACAACCATGTAGGAGAGGCAGTTATGGTGGTACAGCTAGAAGAGATAACCATGGGATTGGTTATAGGGACGGCAGTGATTTTAGATTAAAGGATAATATTCCCAATTGTAATGGAAATTTAAATATTGAGGGCTTTATCGACTAGATAGTTGATATCAATAGGTTCTTCTACTATATGGAGATTTTAGAGGGAAAAAAGGCGAAGTTAGTGGCCTGTCTGTTAAAAGGAGGCACTTCTACTTGTGGGAGATGCTGCAAATTAGGAGATACAAAAAAGGTAGATAGCTAATGATTTCGTGGTACCAGATGAAACAACTGTTGCAGCAGGATTTTCTGCCCCTATATTATGAATAAATTTTGTTACAACAATATTAGAGATGTCAGTGCATGAGTATACCACAGACTTCATGTAGTTGGTGGAGAGGAACGATCTGTGAGAAAGTGAAGGTCAGTAGGTGGCGAGGTATTTGGAGGGGTTGAAACCATAGATCCGTGATAGAATCGAGGTCCATGTATAGCGCAGTTTGAATGAAGCCAAGAATATAGCTACTAAGGCTGAGTTGATGTTACAAGAGAAGAGTAGTCGTTTTCATAGCAATAGGCTATAGGGGCAAAAGTTCTAACAAAGTTCTATAGAGAAATCTAAGATTGTCCAAGAGGTACAAAGAGTATGTTGTTAAGCGGAAAGAAGATAATTCAATGGGTAAGAAAGTGGTGGAATCAAAGGAGGTGCAAAAACAAAACAACCCTTTTGCAAAACTACACTAGGGAAGTGTTACAAGTGTAACTAATCGGGTCATCGATCTAATGAGTGCCCGAACAGAAGGGAAGTCAAGATAGTGGAGAGAGATGAGGAAGATGGAATTTGTTGTGAACCTAACGAAGGTGATGATTGTAAAGAATATGATGAAGATGATGAGCGGACTTAGGTGATCAGAAAGTTAATGTTAGCACCCAAGGAGGAGGAAGGGAACTAGTGACATCACTTGTTTTTGCACCAAGTGTACGATTGATGGTCATGTTTTTTATCTGATTATAGATAGTGGCAATTGCGAAAATATCATAGGAAGAATAGCGGTCCAGGCCTTACAGTACCAGTAGAGAAGCATCCAGATCCATACTCTATTGGGTAGATCAAGGTAATAGAGAAAATCGAGGTTAAAGAGCATCGTAAGGTACCTTTCTCTATTGTCGAGTATAAAGATGAAGTTTATTGTGATGTGGTGGACATGGATGCCTGTCACCTTTTATTTGATAATCCTTGGCAATACGATATCAATGCCTAACATGCAAGTAGAGAGAATGTGTATCAATTGGAGAAAAATAGAGTGAAGTTTACCCTTCTCCCATTGAAACAGGTGAACTATTCTAAACCTTCCAAAGTAAAGGGGTATTCATTCCTGACAATTACACAACATGAAAAGGAGATGGAGGATGCTATGAAGGAGTCTTGAACAGTGCATGCGCTTATTGTAAAGGAAATTTTGACAGTTAGTGAGGAGGATAAGATTAAAGAAGTATGAGAAGGTGTCAGGGAGTTGTTGGAGGAATTTAGTGAAGTACTACTAGATGATCTATCAGATGGCTTACCTCCCTTGAGGGATATACAACACCATATTAACCTAATTCCTGGTGCTAGCTTACCAAATCTACCTCATTATAGGATGAGCACGAAGGAAAGTGAAATCTTGCAAGAGAAAGCACAAGAATTGCTTCAAAAGGGGTGCATAAAGGAGAGCATGAGTCCTTGTGTTATACCAGCCCTATTGATGCCTAAGAAAGAAAGCAGCTAGAGGAAGTGTATAGATAGCAGGACGATCAACAAGATTACTATCGAATACAAGTTCTTGATCCCTAGACTAGAGGACATGCTTGATAGGTTGAGTGGAGTTGTGTGGAGCTATAATATTCTTGAAGATCGATATGAGGAGCAGATATCACCAGACTAGGATCAAGCTAGGAGATGAGTGGAAAAAAACATTCAAAACTAAGAGTGGGCTTTTATGAGTGGCTAGTCATGCCCTTTGGATTTAACAATGCTCTAACCACCTTCATGCATGTCATGAAGCGGGTATTGAAACCATTCATTGGTCATTTTGATGTAGTTTATTTAGATGATATCCTGTTGTATAGCCAGTTTGAGGAGAAGCACTTTTTGCATTTGGGAGAGGTATAGACAGCTTTGCAGGGGAGTAAACTATATGTGAATATGAGGAAGTGCCTTTTTATGACAAGAAATTTGTTGTTCTTAGGCTTTGTTATTAGTGGTGAAGGGATTCAAGTAGATGAGGAGAAAGTGAGAGAGATTGAAGAATGGCCAATCCCAAGAACAGTTACTAAGTTGCGGAGTTTTATTGGCCTAGCAAGTTTTTATAGGAGGTTCATTAGGCTTTTTAGCACTACTGCAGCTCCCTTAACGGAGTGCATAAAAAAAGGAAAATTCCAATGGAGTGACGAAGCTTAAGGGAGTTTTGCAATCTTGAAAGAAAAATTATGTTGTGCACCTGTTTTAGCATTACCACACTTTGATAAGTTGTTTGAGGTAGACTATGATGCAAGCGGGGTTATAGTTGGGGGCTGTTTTATCTCAGGAAAGGAGACCAATTGCCTTTTTAAGTGAGAAGTTAAGCAAATCAAGGCAAAGCTAGTCCACATACAACAAAGAATTTTATTCAGTTGTGTATGCCTTGAGAACTTAGGAGCATTACCTGGTAAGCAAGGAGTTTATATTATATTCAGATTATGACGCCCTAAATAGCTAGACCAGGATAAGTAAAGACATGCATGCTAGATGAACCCAATTCCTGTAGAAGTTTCCTTTTAAGTTGAGGCATAAATTGGGGGTACAAAATAAAGTGTCTGATGCATAGAGTAGGAGAGCCAATCCCCTTGTGACTTTAAGTGCTAAGGTAGTACAATTTGAAAACCTAAAGGAATTATACGAGGATGATGTGGATTTCAAGGAAACTTAAGGCAAGTGTATGAACAAACATCCTAGTGGGGATTATCACATACGTGATGGATATCTGATGCGTAGGAATCAGCTTTGTGTGTTCAAATCTTCTCTAAGGGAGAAGTTGATGCATGACTTACATAGGGCGAATTGGCTGGTCATTTGGGGCAAGACAAAACTATTGTAGCAATCAATGAAAGATTCTATTGGGCTCACTTGAGGAGAGATGTGAGTAGATTGCTGCGATGCTGTTATGTGTATTAGATAGCAAAGGGACAGTCCTAAAACACTGGCTTGTACAAGCCATTGTCTGTCCCAGGGAACATCTGAGAAGACTTGATGATGAAATTTGTACTTGGTTTGCTTCGTACTCAACAAGGTATGGATTATGTTTTTGTTATTGTTGACAAGTTTTCAAGGATGGCCCACTCCTCCCTTGCCATAAGATAGCTAATGCACAAGCCATAGGAAGTTGTTTTTCAAAGAAGTGGTTCACTTATATGGAGTTCTTAAATCTATAACATCAAATCGGGATAGTAAGTTTCTGAGCCACTTTTGAAGGATCTTATGGTAGATGTTTGATTCATCTTTGAATTATAGGAGCACAGCCTACCCCCAGACAGATGGATAAACTAAAGTTACAAACAAAACCTTAGGTAACCTGATTAGAAGCAGTTTTGGGAAGCAGCCGAAGTAGTGGGGTGTTGCATTGGCTCAGGCAAAGTTTGCCTACAATAATACAGTCCACAGGACAAGAGGGAAATCCCCATTCTTTATGGTCTATACGAAGACTCCTCAACATTCCTCATACCTTATCAAAATTCCCAAGGATTCTAAATTCAATATTGTAGCAAAGAATATGGCAAAACACTGGAAATCTGTGACAATAAAGGTCTAGGAGAAGATCGAGCAGTCCAATGTTAAGTATAAAGAAGCTGTAGATAAGCATTGCAGGAAATAAATCTTTGCAGTTGGTGACCAAGCGATGGTGTTTTTAGGGAGAGAGAGATTTTTGGTTGGCAGATACAATAAGTTGCAGCATTAGAATTATGGTCCATACCAGATTGTATAGAAAATCAATGACAACGCGTATATGGTTAGACTACCTAACAGCATAGGCATCTCGAAAACCTTTAATGTTGGTGATATCTTCTCATTCCATCCAGATGACAAACCTTTATATCCAAAAGAGAACTCGGGGTTGAGTTCTTTCTTTATGGGAGAGAATGATGTGGACAATATAGCGAATACATTTTTGAGTAAGATGAAAACATCCAAAAAATAGAAGAGGAGACAACAAAGATAAACACTACCTAATCAGTATTGCAACAAAGGTTACCGGCCTTGGAGAAGTCAACCTTGCAACTTGTTGAAAGCCGCCCATGAAGGTTGCCAGCCTTGGGTCAACATTGAATAACGGCCGCCCGATTATGACGTTCCTAGGCCACTGGCTCACTACCAGCTTTTATTTAACCGACTTATTTATTGTTATTTCTTTTTAGCATTTTATGTAATAGTATAAATGTCTTTTAGACTTGTTACAAAGGACTCATATCATATTTTTACTTTTGAAACCCTAAATTTGAGAGAATTCTCTCTTGACATTGTATTAAGTGTAATTGTTGTGTGTTTGAGATTCACTCATTGAGTGTTCTCGTACTATCCATGCTAACTCGTTGCGTCAACTTCACTTTCAATAACATGTTAAGTTATAAATATAATAAAGTATTTGTCCGCGTTGTAATCCTACATTCTTAATAAATACGGTAAATGCCCTATTTGGTACCTAAACTTTGACTAAAAGATCAATTAGGTACCTAAACTTTTAATTTGTTTAATATCATCCCCCAGATGAACTTTTTGTGTCATAAATACTACCTCACTCTTTTATTGTTTTTTTAAAAATAACACGTGTCAAACAATGATTGGTTCAGGTAGTGTTTAGAGTATGAAAAGTTTATTTGGGGTATGAAATTAAGCAAATTAAAAATTTAGGTATCTAATTGATCTTTTGGTCAAAGTTCAGGTACCAAATAGAGCATTAACCCTAACAAATAATATCCTATTTTATTTATTTTATTTCATAATTGTGTTGACTGCTTTTAGTTACAAAGGCCACTAAAGTGATACATTATTTTGCTACATATAATAATTTTGTATTTTACTTATAGTAAATTCTCAAAGTGAACATTAAAATTTATGGTGCATTCATCCGGTGTCCAATATTTTCTTTCCACCAAGATGCTATCTATAGTAAGTCATTTCCCAATTATTATTCTGTGTTATATGGTAAAATCAATACTTCTTATTCATGGTTTCTTTTTCATTTTCTAATGCAATCAAACCAAAGATATATGATGAATTTGACACTTCTTGAAAAGAATTTCTCGCTGTAAGGACACCTTCTTATGATGAATGCAAGGGATGCATATGTCATTTTTATTAAAACACATGGAACCATTTGTTTACGTAGGGATATATGAATCCCTTATGGCTCCATTTCAGTAAAAAGAACCAAAAAAAAAAAAAAACAGTGAGTAAGGAAGGATGTTAATTTTATGATATGACAAAGAGAAGAAATAGGAATTGACTCACCGTATAGCATCTGGTGGAAAACTAAATCTTATAATGGAACTTAGATAGGTTTGATTGTTTATTATGATTAATCTTCACTTTCAAAACAATATAATAAACTTTTCCATTTGACAAAAGGAACCCGAGTTGAGACTGAAAAATGCAGTTTCACAATTTTTTTTCTTTTAAAATATAGTAGATTTTGTATGATTCTATTGATTCTATATATTCTAATGAATAGTAAAATTATGATTTTGACAACTATAATGCATTTATAATACATGTACTTAAAACAAAGAAAAAAAATTACCATTGGACTAAATAAATAAAATATAAAACAACTTGAATACATATAAATAAATAGGCATGCACGTTACATGTGCAATTATAACCATTTTTTTTTTTCCTAATGTATTACCGACACCATAAAAAAAGATACTTATGGTTTTATAACATTAGCTTGTTAATATTTACTTAAAGAATATGCAAAGAAATTATATGTAAAATAGTTTTATTCTTTTATGCTTACAATTATTGAACATCGAAAGCAATAAAATAAATTCTTCATGGTAATAACTATATTCTCGAGTTAAGTTTCACAAAGATACTATCATAAAATACTTAGTCTAGGTTTTTGTGCTAAGCAACTCCAATGAAGATGATCTAATACATTGGGTAGATCAACGATTTCTACTGCTTCCTCTCCTAAGCCTAATAGATCTGAATCACAGGTGGAGGATCTGTTGATATTCTTCTCAGATGCATCCTTGGTTAGGTCGAACGTTGCTGTTGGGCTGGTTGTTGTGGCCAAAGGTTTATTAGGACACATTTTTAGTGGTGATGCGAGAGGAGACTTCTATGGATTGGAAAGTGTAGCAATAGTATGTATTATATATATATATATATATATATATTGTATATATCAACGACTTTTATTCCATGGCTTGCCAGGGGACCAGTAAAGTCAACTTCAACGGGGACGAGGGAACATTAAAAATTTCCCCTTGCACAAGTTGTGTTGTGTCCTCAGTGTTCATGACAAACTTTCCACCAATTATATAAGAGAGGGACTGATATATAATTAATATACGCCTTATCAATTAAAGAAAACTCACCTATACAGCTTTTGTCGGGAGGAATAACTCTTTAACAAAAGGAAATGTTCCAAGTCAACCCTTTTGAACTTAATGCTTTATTTATATATCCCAGAAGCATGGGTTCACAACTAAGCAAAGTTAAAAATAAATAAATAAATAAAGGACTTGAGGAACTACTAAGAAAACAAGTTGGCATTAGTTATGGTTGGTTGGTGAAGATTAATAAAACTCGAATTTACCAATAATATGAAGTCAATCCGAATAGAAGCAATGGTATCTTCTTCCACCCTATAATTTTTTTACCAAATGCTATTTTATGAAAGGACGTTTTCTTTACACATAAAATTTGACTATCCAAAATACCTTCTTCTTTTTTTTTTATTTATTCTTCTGATGAAAAGAAAACGTCCAAAGTGTAGCACCAATCATCGAAATATACGGTGGTGAATTATTATATACTTAAGAATATTCAATTCGTCCAAAAATTGCACATTGACCGGTGCGATACTTAGTTGGATGATTTCTCTAAGGTCCCTATGGGAAAATCGGTAGAAATACTCCAAAATTATCATATCATGCATACTCTATGCCCATACTCTATGCCCAACACATAAGAACTATCTTACGAGCTAAAATTCGCTAGCTTTACTTAATTATTATTTGATTTTTACATTTAATCATATTTCATATAATTATACTTATTTCAAATTGACTATGGAAATGAACATCCCATGAACATTAAATACCATAAAGAATTCGAATCTCCTACCAAGTAATAAAGGAGGTAAATGTTAAAACATTCCTAGGTTAAGAAAAAAAAAACTTTTTAAGTTGCTAATAGAAAAATCTATAATTCTATAACCAAGGCATTAGAACATCTATGATACTTTGGTTGTGAGTCTAAACTATTATGACCATTAATAATTTGGTATAGAGTCTTGGCTCGTCCATATTTCTTTAATATTATCCTAAACAAGTTGTTTTTGAAAGCTGAATACATATAGCAACTTATTGAGAGAAGTATCTCTCAATGTTGCACAAACATACAAAATCAAGTAAGTTCTCAATCGTAAACAATTCATGAACATGTATATATTACAATGCATCATCTGACTTGGTTTTCTAGTAATTAATTTGAAGTTAATAATAAAACCCCTCATAGACTAGGATTAGGGACTCCCTCCCACTATTAGTGCTTGAATTTATAACGAAATCTTAACTCATAAACATAGAGTCATCCCTACTTAATTGCCTTATCATGCACACATAACAATCCTTATCCAAATGCCTAGCCATATGTAAAGTCCATTACCCTTAATGGTAGTACAAGACTCTAATTTCATTAAATGTGTGACAATCTTAGAATAACTTAGATTATAGATAATGGAATAGAATTTTCATGAACCCTTCAATCTATTGTGTAGTAGTGATGGCTTTTGAAAATAATGTAAGATCACATGTAATATAAATATGCAAGAAGCATTACAAAATCACAATGAATAAGGTTCTAGCAATAATAAAGATCCACTTTTAAATGGTCCAATCAAGCACCCACTTCACTAGCTTATATTTTAACAATAGATCAATAACACAACACGTCCATCATAGTCACGTGATCATATCCTTATAAAACAATTCAATGAAAGGTATTTTGCTAAAACACGCATAGTCAATGGAAACACAAGTAACACATCCTTGAGGCCCACTTACTTGAGTTATATGGATCCTTGGTTGAAGTAATCTTTAGGTACCTTCCCAAGTCTCATAAGATGGCAAATTGCTTGAGATAGGAACAAACAACAAGCTATTCCATCATATTCTTAACAATTTTTTGCATCCACTTATATGCTAACTTTTACTATTTTTACTATGCATATCTTTTCATATTAAAATGGATTTTGATGCTTGGAAAAAAAAAAAAAAGGTTCTAGTGCATTATGTATCATTTTGATTACTATGGGGCGCATTATGATCATATGATATGAACTAATCATTTTAGATATAGTAAAGGGATAGTAAACTAATATTATCTAAGTATATTTTAATGGAAGCCCCTCCAATAATTTTTATGCAAAAACTTAAAATGTGTGTTTCCTTATCAATTTTGGTCCATTTCTGATCTATTATATGTCAATTTGATTGTTATGAAGTGCATATTGATTATATGATGTAATAATGTAAGACCATATGCATTGATGAGTTTTACCTATCCTATCACTTCTTTTCCCTTTATTCCTCCGTCTTTACTTTTCCCCCTTCTCCTTATCTTATGGCTCCTAGTTAAGATAATGTTTACGTACCCTCAACATTAGAGACAGATATTTAATAATAAGAATTATACATCTCAAAAAATAATTATCTTCCGATGGATCTAAGACAAATTTTTTACAACATAAGTGAATAATTATTTAAATTTATATGCACTTTAGCATTGAGAATTTGCTTTAATTAACTTAATTATACATTTGGCTATAAAAATTAATTTAGTAAGCTCATGTATGATTTTAGCTATATATATATATATATATATATAAACAACACACATTTTTATGAATTTTGTGCAAATGTGTCTCGAAATATGAAAGGAAATAAATGATGGGTAAAGATCATTCATTTCTAATTCTA
This sequence comes from Combretum micranthum, assembly GCA_024138025.1. Classification (NCBI taxonomy): domain Eukaryota; kingdom Viridiplantae; phylum Streptophyta; class Magnoliopsida; order Myrtales; family Combretaceae; genus Combretum; species Combretum micranthum. The sequence goes on along the minus strand of JAMXBD010000281.1, from coordinate 701,714 downwards.
AATACCTTTATAATTCTAAATATTTTTTTTATTCCCTCTTCGTTCACTATTTTTTTTTTTTTTTGGTAGTTATGAAAACGTGACTTGTGTTTGTCAATTTATAAGCACATGACCGATGTTAATTCTTTTCGCAAATAAGTTACCCAAGTTTCACACAAAGGTCTCATTATAATTAATTACTATTAAAGGGATATGTGTTAGAGTCTTATTGGTCTAAAAAATTAATTTAATAAAAATATTATTAAATGAAATTAAATAAATAAAATATTAAAAATTATTTTTTTAAAAATGAGAAAATTGAAAAAATTAATTTTTATGAATAATAAAATATTGACATGTGTCATTCTAAAATTAAAAAAATAATATATTTAATATTTTTGTATGAAATTCGAGTAACCTACTTATAAAAAAAAATAATAATAACACATGTCATGTATTTACAAATTGGTCAAAACACAAATCATGTTTTTATAATTAATCCCTTTTTTTTATGTATCTCCACACTTAACATAACAACAACAGTAATATTATTAATACTAGAAAAGATTAAAAACCTTCTTTCGTCACCTAGTTTACCCGGGGATTAATATTGTCTTACCTCCAAAGCCGATCACGTTGCCGTACCCCCACTTTGGTTAGTTGACACTTTTTTCTCTATATTGTGTTACTTGTTTGTCTCGAGTTACTAGAATTAGGATAAATAATTAAAAGAGAAGCAGTTTAATAATAGTATCCTAATTTTTGAATAATCCTTAAAAAAAATGAACTTTTAGATTAATTTAAATATCAATAAGAAATCAAACATAAACCAATTAAAATAAAAGGAACACAAAGAAACTTCACACGCAACAAATATTATTTATTACATAATATTGCATTGATTGAAAAATATCATATACGAATAAACACAATAAAAATGATAATACTTAGTAGTCACATGCATGTGCAATATAAAGTAGCCAAATTAAATATAAGTTCATATAAGTTACAAGAAATTTAATAGAAAGTCTTCTTAAGCATATAAGAAATCTCACTACATGAAAAAAAAAAAGTGTTTCAAAATAGGTGAAGAAATCCAACAAATCTAATAATCGTCATCTGCAAGCCACTCCTCGATGTCAGATCTGTATCCCATATGACTGTAATGACCAACATCATCATAAGTCTCATCATCAAAACTTGAAAATAATAAAATAATGAGCTGCAAAGCCTAGTATGCAGCAACACAAACACATGCGTAATATACACACAAACCTAATCTAACAATTAGCAACCCATCAATTTATATCTTTGATTAAAATGCGACACATAACAATGGAGTATTCATAACTCTAGCAACATGACAGGGAATGAAAGGAGTCCTAAGTAGGCACATCTACTTAGGGGGCTGATAAGATAAGCTAGTGCCTTATCAATAAGAAGAGAATAGGAAAAAAATTAACCTCATTTGGGGTTAACAATCGCTATGCATACATCAGTCCAGTCAATTAACACCTTATGGTTCAATGAGTCCCCGATGAGTCCCACTCCTCTAGACCACTCCCAAATGCAAAATCACTCTAAGAGGGTTAATCATACACCGATATTATGTTCCCCATTAACTAGACATCGAGTCACTACTAGTGACCTAAGCATCTAACTACTGTGTTAGAGCCTTTTAACTCTAATAAGGGCATCACTCTCCTGCTCAATATGACTTCACCCACTTAAGCACAGTTAAGCCATCTTTAAATATTAGTCAAGTTTTATGTCTATTCTAACATCCAACAAACAAGTTACTACATACCTAGAGCTGTGCATGAGAGGCGGGTTATGTAGGTCAACCCGCAAAAACATGCGGGTTAAGCTAAAATTTTAGCTCGTTTAATGTGCAAGCCAAAATAGCCTACCCCGCATAACCCGTGGGTTGAAGTGGGCCAACCCGTTGCTGGTCGGGTTATCTCGCAAACCCGCGCTTAAAAACATACAAGAAAAGAAAGAAATATAATTTAAAAAAAAAAAGTAGTATTTTACCTTCTTTATTTCCTCTTTACTTCACTTTTCTATTATTTAGTTATTCAATATTGATTACGTAATTTTTATGGGGCTGATGTTTTAAGCTTTCAACTTTTATATTTATTATATCCTTAATTGTTTTATCAATACATTTTCTTTTATATTTATTAGATATTTAGATGCTTCTATTTAAAATAAGCAACACAATTTTAATTGATAATTTTCATGATCTATTTTTCCTAGCCACACCAAAGAAAAAAATTGGAATGAATTCTAATTTCTATTAGTTAAAATAAATCCTTTTATGTTGAAATAAAGAAATCTCAAGATAAAAATCTATAATTTTTTTTATACGCGATTATCATTTAAGATTAATATGTAGGTCATTGGTGAGATAAAAAGAAATGTATTATATATTTAAATTATTAAAAATTTTAATTTCAATTTTAATTCTTATAAATAATAGGTCACTTACGAAGAAAGTCTCAATATAATAGGAGCATTATTTGTTAAAATGTTGGTAATGCATTAGTATATCAATACCATAAACAATTCAATCCTTTATACATATATATATATATATATATATATGCACGCGTGCACACATACATGCGCATATATATTATGTGCTACTCTACATTGGGTTATAAATCTTGAACTATAGGAACTAACTTCATATTTTTTCCTTTTCTCTTTTTTTTTTTTTTTTTTTGGTTAGGTTAATGGTGTATCCTATCTGATCCTACCCCCTTCCCCCCAACACACACACATATTTAAACAAAGATCACTGGTGTAGTGATCATCATCCTAAGCATCAACTTGTGCCATTTGAAGCATACCAAAACAAGGGGTTAATAGTAGTTCAATCCTACCTAAGCATTGTTGGGTCAATTTAGGGGCATAGTGAATTGACCTTATGCTATTCGATATGATTCGACTCATATTATGAATCGACTAGACCTAAATTCGTATTTGTTTGGTAAGATAAACTTTCTCTTAATCCATTTTCTAAACTTCTCCACCTATAAGTTAGGCCTTTTAATTTTAAGAATCCTAAATTGACTTCCTATAAGAAAAACTTTGCTTCCAAAGTAATTCCTTATCATTTTAGGTCTCTTTATGTATTGTTAAATCTATAATTCATTTTCAATAAACCCTTTTTTTTGTCTAATATACAAATAGACTACTTTTTTATTTGTTTCATTAAACTACTTGTGTTTATATATATATATTATATATATATATGCACACATATAATATACATTCAAAGGTTATTTGGTTCTAACTTATACTTTTTTAAATTATAACCTCTGTTGCGGCGAAGCTAACCACTACAGTAGGTGGACTACTGCAAATGGGCCCATTGTGTGGGGTCAATCAAAATGAAAAACTTTTCCCTTTCTTTTTTAATTTTTAATTTAGTCATCATTAAATATTTGAAAAGCCAGCAAAAGATAAAGGGAGGAAAGAAAAACCCTTACACTTTCCTTACCTTTCTCAATCTCATTAATTCTTCTTTTCATCTCTCGCGCCTCTCTTTTCTCTTTCAAATCTTGCGCCTTTATCCTCTCTTGCCCTTTTCTCTCTCTTGTCTTTTGTTTCTCACATGTCATTTTTCTTCTACTCCCATCAGCAAACGCATGAGCTATTTCGAATTTGGGATTATGATTTGTAAAGGGTGAAGTGGGAGAGGAAGTCGAAATCATTAAAGTTAGTGATAAGATCCACAAAGCTTAAAAAGTGTGTTAAACATGTCAATACTGGAGGTTCTCCTGATTAATTGCTATGTCCCCTGTTCTTTGTTCACCATTGACCAACTATTTAATGGTACTTTTAGTTCTTTAACCTATATTTATTTTATCTTTTCATATCTTTCCTTTTGAACAATTGTAAAATAACTATAAGGGTTGACTCTATTGATTATTTGATTTTTTTTCCCTAAAGTTAGTTGTTGCAATTCTTTTCTTTTTTTTTTTCGCTTTTAAGTTCTTTTTTCCCACTATATAGTGTCGAAGCCGAATAATAAAAATCACATCACTTATACTTGATGGAGTTCGATTTTAATATGATTTTTGCAAGAATTATGTTGGTATAGCATATATACAGTCATTATCAATACACTTTTAATTTGATTAATTAAGGTTTGATACACTGATTAATTATCAAGATAAAAGCAAGTAAAATACATTAAAAGTGCTTCAACTTTGCCTTATCTAAATTAGATCATGTACAATTATATCTTGAAAGTGCAACAAGAACAATTACTGCTTCCTTTGATTGATGAATCCTTCTCTCCTTGTTTAGGTTGTCCCCCATGCTTCACCTTAACAAATTTTCGTCAGGCATCTTGTATAGTAAAAGCAGCCCAACCATCTACATCTTATTCATATAAATTGCTACCAAATATAGCAAATTCTTTGTTCAAATCCTCCATAAGAAGTGCAAAAGCTTCAACTTTAGTCACAGCCTAAATGGTTTCGCTAGCTATTGGAAGATCTAATGAGGACACATCACAAGTTTGTTGATGCTGAGCTACTTGAATAAATTGTTTCAGTATCTCTTCTCTAAAAAAACAACTAGCGAATAGTTGCTTTGTTTTAATTATACTCCGTTTGCTATAACTCGATAAGTTTCCATCTACTATGAAGATTACCTCATGAATTTGATCCTCCTCCCTAACAATGTAGCTTCTTTTAGGAAAAACAGCTGGTTTAGTAAAGACACATAGCTCTTCTCCGAGCTGATTCCTTAGATTTTTTAACTCTGAAATCTAGTTTCACAAGCAAAAATTATCAAACAATTGACACAACCAAAATGATTTTCAAAAACTTTTGAGTGCATTTGTTTCACTAAGGATGTCTTTCGAAATTACTAGTAGGTGCTAGTAAGAAGTGGTGAATAACTAAACTATTCAACATCTAATGATTAACAACTATAGATGAATAGTGGATTAATGTCATATAACTTTAGTAAAATATACAATGAGGTGCCTAACTTTGTAATTGGACAATTTAATACTTAAAAGAACTTTTTGTGTATACAAATAATACCTTTATCATACAAGTTATCATTGTCATCTAATATGGCATTTTTAACTAATATGATAGAGGTACTATAGGCCTGCACAAGAAAGTTCTTATAAGTATCAAATTGATCAATTTCAACATTCAGATACCTAATTATATATATATATATATTTTTTTTTTTAAATTCTGGTACCATTCGCAACATTTTCCTAATGAATACCTACAATCAATAAGGAAAATTACATCTCTATTTTGAAAACTAAAATCCATTCTGATAATCAACTTAAAATTCCATGATAGCACTTACAAATCACCATAATTACTTGAGATTTCGTCAATAATAATTGAAACTTGAAAAGTTTTAATCTCCAACAAATATATTCAAAAACCTTTTTCGTCAAACAAATGCACCTCGCTAATTTGCAATTGTTACTAACATCTCGGTTAATGAAACCAAATGACATGCAATAGTATAGTATAAATTGTGTAAATGTAACTTACTTTTAAAAACATGGCCTCACATAAGTATAGCCTAAGTTTTCTCCTCAGCTTTTGTCACGCCACAAAGGGTACTCTAAATGTAACAGTCCACTATACTCAATATTAAAGCTTATGTATGAAAACCTTAGTCATTCCCCAAAAGCTTCGACATTAAGTGTAAGGCATACTCTCACATATTTAGAGGACCATACTTTGAAATATGAAGCTTAAGAAGATACAATAACAATTTAAGAAAGGGAAATCATAATATTCATTCATTCATAATAATTGTCTTACAATTCTTAAGGGCATTCCCCCATCAAAATACCAAAATCTATTATAAGGAAATTTCTATGAAGTCTACATCCAACTAATACTAAACTTTATCTATAAATTTCCTTAACTAAAAAAAAGGAAATACCTGGCTGCAGGGTCCACGTGGCTACAACCACAAAAAGTTAAACTACAAAAGATATCTATAGGGGTATAAGTTAATAAGCTTAACAAAATTAAGCAAGTTTTCAGGCATCCAAGTGATATGCAACAAACACGTGGGCAACCAAGACATACAGTTTTTTAGGAACTATATGTTGAATAGATTTATGCCTTCCATTCGAGGTTTTGGGGAGGCTAAAAAATTTTGCTTCGAGCCAATGGCCGCTAAGCATTGTTCCTTGTTATTATGCTTCTGGCTTAAAGTCGATAAGCATCGTCCTAGTATTTTGCTTCAAGCATAATGCTGTGAAGCGTTTCTCTTTGTATTATGCTTCTAGCTTAAAGCTGATAAGCATTGTTTATGGCCTTATAACCGTACCATTAACCTTTCCCCGCAAGATTAGTGATCCTTATGCAATGTGACCCACTTTGTGATATGCATGAACCAATTTAGTTAGAATATCATAGCACAATTAATGTCAATTTATGGTGATCATATAATTTCAGATATATCAAGTTCTATACTAAAGCAAACGATTACTTACAATCAATTCCCACCTTGATATTCTTAAAATTCTTTTAACAATTTTAAATACATATCAATTTGTCTTTCCTTAATTTTAGTGCAACTAAACTACAAGCACAATCAAGTAAGGTAATTTAGGAAATAAACTCACATTGCCATGATGATACTTTCTTCTAATGGATGAGTCGATCAATCAATCCACTAATCAAAGTAATCCTCCAGGTATGGATACTCTTCTTCGGGATCACCTAATCATGAAGAATACCCATAATGAGTACTTGTTGATAATTTTCTTGAAATTTAACAAAATTATGTCTTAAGAACGTCAAAATTAGTATAGAAGACAATTCCAACTTAAAACGGCCATAACTTGGTCATTTTAACTTGGAATTGCACATATAATTTACCGATTTCTACATACTCAAAAAGATCTATCCGTTTCTAAAATTATTTTCATCAAACTAGGTCATTTGGGCTCCAAAACAGTGGCGATCAGATTCACCACAAGATTTTCCATTCCCAAAACATTTGTTTCAATCATCAAATCATTCAAAATTTGTTTTGATAAATACTTAGTCATCTATATGGTTGAAAATTCCTTTTTATAGCTATATAGCTCATTATCCATGCATGCGCAAGTATTTGTTGTCAAACCAATAATTCTTTAGCAAAACAATGTTAGTTATAAGTTTGAAAAAATCATAATTTACAAGAAATCCTTTTTGTATATCTTTTAAAATGGATATTTTGATTCTTTGTTTTTCAAAAAGTATTTTATGTCTATCTTATTATTTTCATTGATGATTTTTTTCTATCAAAAAATGAATTTCTATTTTTCCTTTTAAAGCTTTCAATACTAGTATCACTTTTCCTATTAGTTTTGCATATATCATTTGTACTTTGTAAATCTTAGTTTGAAAATTTACAATCCTTTTTATATTATGTTTCAAAGGAATCATTTTCATACAAGGATTCATCTTCCTTATCTTTGGAAAACAATTTTATTACTTCTTAAGTTATGGTTTGAAAAAAGTCTTTCAAAATGATGATATTTCTAAAATCATGATGAGTTCTTTCTAAAGTTTTGAGAAAGTAAATTCCTCTTATTATTTCTAAATTTCTTTTAGGACTTTCTTTTGGTGGCAAAATCTCTTTTTATAAAAAGTATAGTTTGAACTTAATAGTTTAGACAATAATATTTAAATTGCATGAGTATGAGAATAATAACAGGCAAAATTATAACAACAAAAATAAATAGAAAATAATATAAATCTAGTATTGAGTCTTAGCTATGAATCAAGGCTCTCGGACTAAGAATGGATTAGTCCTGAAAAGAAAATAAAAACTATATTGACTTGATGAGAACAAGTCTAAGAATAGTGACTAGTCTTAAAACAATATGAAATAAATAAATTGCATAACTTAAAAGTAAATAAATAACGAATGAGCTTGTATACTCTAAAGATTATATATAAGTACATAATTATATTTAGTTAAATATATATAAGAAGTTAGCATAATATCAACAATAACATGTACAAAACATGATAACAACATAAAAATAGAGAGATAGATTTTCATGAATAAGAACGATACATGAACATAGTGTAGCTTCCATAACAACAAGTTTAGGAAACTTACACCATGGTTATGTAAAGTTACATGATATGGTAGAAAAATAGGGAAAGAAGATTTTTACCTAAAGAGGATTTTAGAGTAGTATGTGTGAATGGGTTTTGTGTATGTAGAAGCTAATTCGAGAGAATTTTCAGAGAGTTTTGGGAGAGTGTTTGGAGAGAGTTTTGAGAGGAAAATTCTGGAGAGTTTTGGTAGTGAATTTGTGGGTAGATGAAGTGTGAAAGAAATAAAAGAGAAGGGGGGTATAGGAAAATAAGGAGAGATTTTTGAGTGATTTAAATAAAGAAAAATTGAAAAAAAAATAAAAAAAGAGACAGAGGAGGGGGCTACCGGTCATGGGGGAGGAGGTGAGAGGGAGATATGATTTTTTTGTATTTTGTGTAATAAGAGTAATAATATGTAAGGTAGATGTGATATAAAGTTATGGGAAAGATAAAAGTAAATATAATAGGTGTATAGAGTGTAAGAATAGGTTTTAGAAAAAGTAGAAATAGTTTAATAGTGTAAAATAGTAATGAATAATGTAATGTAAAGTAGAAGTGACTAATAAAGTACCGGTAGTAAGAAAATATGCATATAAATATAATATCTGATATTTTTAGTTACCGAAAAATTATAAGACTAACATTTTTGAAAACCTGATATTTTTACGAGTCTAATGGTATATCCGGAATATTTTTACTATTCCGAGCCCCATCGAAAACGTGTATCTATTTGGGTTCAAAACGAAATGCGATTTGACTAATCTGATATTTTTAAGCTTTCTTATATTATTACGAACTATTCTACATACTAGTCTCTTACTTACTCACTTAGGGTTGCAAACACTGGATTGTCGGACCTAAACTTGTTAAGTTTAACTAGGGTTTTGTTGACTTTAGGGTTTCCAGTTGACTTTTCGATTAAGGTTTAAGCTTACCTGATCGTAAAACTTTGGGGTGTTTACAACCTACCCCCCTTAAAGAAAGTTTTATCCTCAAAAATTGGGAATACATACCTAAAGCTTTAAACAAACTCGGCTACTTGCGCCGTATCTTATCCTTGGCTTCCCATTTTGCTTCTTCGTGAGAATGATTTCTCTAAAGAACCTTGACATACTTGATTTCCTTATTCCTCAACTTTTGAACCTTTCGGTCAAGGATTTGTATAAGGTGTTCTTCATAAGTGAGGTTTCCCTTTAAGAGTACTAGTTTTAACTCCAAAACTCGGTCCAGGTTGGATACATGCTTACGTAGCATAGAGACATGAAACGCATTATGTACTTCATATAGATTCAGTGGCAAGGCTAGATGATAAGCTAAATTTCCAACTCGTTCTAGCACTTCAAAAGGTCCAGTGTATCATGGGCTTAACTTTCCTTATGAGCACGCCCGATGTATACTCTTTATTGGGTTTATCTTTAAGTACATAAGGTCTCCAACTTGAAAATTCTAAAGTCCTTCTTTTCTGATCAACCTAACTCTTTTGTCTATTATGTGCCTCCTTCATCCTTTGTCAGATTATTCTTACTTTATCCACTACGTCTTGTACTAATTCAGGTCCAGTTGTAAGCTTCTCTATGTCATCTTAAAACAAAGTTCATCTACATTATCGTCCATATAGTGCCTCGCAGGGTGGCATCTGGATTGTCGAGTGATAGCTATTATTGTAGGAAAACTCGATCAGCGGCAAATGGATATCCCATCTTCCTTTGAAATCCATGACGCATGCCCTTACCATCTCTTCCAAGGGTTGAATTATCCGTTCTTACTAACCATCAGTTTGATGGTAGTATGACGTACCAAGGTATAGCTTCGTCCCCACACTCTTCTATAGGCTAGTCCAAAACTTAGATACAAACCTTGGGTCTTGATCTGATACAATTCCAGCATATAGTTCATGCAATCGAACTATCTCCTTTATGTATAGCTTGGCTAGCTTATCGATGGAAAACATCATATTAATCGGTATGAAGTGGGTCGACTTAGTCAATCGATCAACTATGACCATATGGCATCATATCCGGTTGATGTCTTTGGTGTGTTATATGGTAAAATCAATACTTCTTATTCATTGTTTCTTTTTCATTTTCTGATGCAATCAAACCAAAGATATATGATGAATTTGACACTTCTTGAAAATAATTTCTCGCTGTAAGGACACCTTCTTATGATGAATGCAAGGGATGCATATATTATTTTTATTAAAACACATGGAACCATTTGTTTACGTAGGGATATATGCATCCCTTATGGTTCCATTTCAGTAAAAAGAACAAAAAAAAATCAGTGGTTAAGGAAAGATGTTAATTTTATTATATAACAAAGAGAAGAAATAGGAAATGACTCACCATATAGCATCTGGTGGAAAACTAAATCTTATAATGGAACTTACATAGGTTTGATTGTTTATTATGATTAATTTTCACTTTTAAAATAATATAATAGACTTTTCCATTTGACAAAAGAAACTTGATTTAAGACTGGAAAATGCATTTTCATGTTTTCTTCTTTTAAAATTTATTATATTTTGTACAATTCTATTGATTCTATACATTATAATAAATAGTCAAATCACGATTTTGACAACTATAATGCATTTATAGTACATGTGCTTAAAACAAAGAAAAAAAATTACCATTGGACTAAATAAATAAAATATAAAACAACTTGAATACATAAAAATAAATTGGCATGCACGTTACATGTGCAATTATAACCATTTTTTTTTCCTAATGTATTACCGACACCATCAAATAAGATACTTATGGTTTTATAACATTAGCTTGTTAATATTTACTTAAAGAATATGTAAAGAAATTATATGTAAAATAGTTTTATTCTTTTATGCTTACAATTATTGAAAACCGAAAGCAATGAAATAAATTCTTCATGGTAATAACCATATTCTTGAGCTAAGTTTCATAAAGACACTATCATAAAATACTTATTAGTTTGTTTCGGTAAATTTAAATATAATTTGAAGGATATATACATAGTTAATTTTATAAGATACGGCGCGGTGTTAATTCCTATTCTTTTAACAATGTGTGTGTATATGATTCTACTGTATCAAGCCATAGTCATAGTCAACTAGGCATATAGGATCCGTCACTAGTCTTTTTTTAATGTTTCTTCCAAGATGGTCTACTTAAAGGTAAAGTCAATCCCGAAAGGCAGACACTAGCTTTCCTAGCTCGCGGTCATTGTTAATTACTTATAATCTCCCACACGTTTCCCTGCATGAAATCAACAACTTAGAAAAACTAATAATAATATTTCACTTGTTTTATAGATTTGAAAATAATACTAAGTAAGCATTCTTGCTAGGAAACGTGCTCAAGGCTGCTAAATGTTTTTAGTTGATTGAGTCAAGATTGTTCCTTATTTTTGGAAACTTGATTCTAGTGGTTTGTTATTTTTTCAAGCTTTAAATTGTAATGCTTCCAACATTAATTAATTGCAGAGCTTTGATTTACTAAAGACTGCAATACTTTTTAATTTTTATTATTCCTTCTCATTAAAAGCTGAAAACAACAATTGATATCAAAGCTTTTTACTTGAGGGACCTGTGACTGAGAGTAAACACATTTTCATTTTTTTTCTTTCTTCCATGGCGTCAGAAATTCCTTTCATTGCGCTTGCAACCAGTCTTCAATGGTGAAGGCTATCATGTCTGGGCAACATGGATGGAGGCAAATGATATCTAGGAAGTTGTTGAGGAGGACTATGAAGTTCCTCTCTTGCCTACAAATCCAACCATGGTGCAAATAAAGAATCACAGGGAGAAGAAAACTAGAGCTACATTATTTGCAACAATATCACTAAAAATCTTTGTCAGGATTATGACAATTATGGCTATAAGTGAGTCGAGCTACTTGCAAGCTACTCAAGTTTGGCTCGACTTGAGCTCAATAACTAAACGAGTAGAGCTTGAGCTCAATGTGAAACTCGTATAGTTAAATGAGTCAAGCTCAAGCTTTTTTCAAGGTTGCAAGCCTGCTCATGAATGGGCTCGTTTAGAGCTTGTGAGCCAGGCTCACGAGCTAAGCTTGTTTAAAGCTTGTGAGCAGGGCTTAATATGTATATAATATATTTTGTTAATGTATTATACTATAAAATAATACATTTTAATAAAAACATCTTTTAGTATTAAATATTATAAATATATATATATATATATATATATTGTAATCATCTAAATTTATACATTTTGAATATGAAAATCATTAAGTGAATAATGTAAAGTTTTTAGAAATGTTTTAAGAAAAATCACAAGAATCACTCCTAAATTTATTTCATTTTAAAAATATTATAATACAAACAATCTAATTGGTGATTAAGAATTTAAATTATTATTAACAAAATTTTAAGATACAATTTTCCATAGTTTTTTGTAATCAATAATTGATAATAACTCAATGACATAATGAGATAATCTAATTTCAATCTTAACATGATAATGGTAATTTTGACACATGCAAAGTGTGAAAACCCCGAAATTTTTCCATAATAGTATATAGTAGTGAAATAGAAAATGTAAAATAGATAGTGAATTTAGAAACCGATAGAAACCCTAGAATAGACCTATGAGTTGTAATAAACTCATTTTTAGTTTGAAAAACCCGAATAAAAATTTTCTCGATCTTAATAGATACCAAAAACGAGATTTCGTATCTTGAACTGATAATTCAAGATATAACTAGAAATAGCCTTAAAATTCCAAAACCAATAAGATACAGTTTTTTAATAGAGTTTATCGGTATAAAATAATAATTTAAAAAGTAAATATTAAGATTATAAATACAAACAAACATTAATACCGAACAATAATTATCAACTTAGATCTAAAAAGAAAATTTTCAAACCTGCTGTTATAATTGTTAGGAAATTCTAAATTTATTAGGACTTGGTTCCTAATTTAATTCATCGAACTTGGAAATTTAATCACGTAAGTTAAAAATACTAAAAATAATTAATCGTGTGAAGTTCTAACTAAAAATTTGAAAATACAAATAATTAAAAAAATTTTGTAATAACTTAGATAAAATTATCTCGATAAAATGTAAATATAACAAGTATAGATATACGCGAATAATTTATCTTCTTAGTAAAAATATTTTTGTTAATAACTATTAAATATATACATATATATATATATAAAAAGAAAGAAAGAGAGAAAATCAGATTTCTCTCAACCGCTGCACCGATGCATGATATGGAGGCCTGGAACGGTCAGCAAGGAGCTCACGCGCGCAACATGATCGAGCAACCGAAGCCTCACGCGCGCACTGCAGGACATCCTCGAGTGAGCGCATGTAGCAACCACCGAACAGTAGGGCCCATTCCAGCGCACGAGCAGCAGCACAACCGAGCAATGGAGTTCCTCGGGCACACAACAAGCAGCAGGCAGCATCATCGGATGCACAACAGTCTCCATTTCTCGCATGCAAGCAGCAGGAGTCCACCGAGCATCAACTCCACACACACGCCTCACCAGCAGTAGCTCCACAAGGCAATTGAGCAGCACCCATCCACACACATGCACATGAGTAGCTGGAACAGAGCACCAAGGGAAAAATAGAGCAAGATGCCTCGGTTGCAGCAGTGATTTTTAGTCAACTTTGCTCCGATTTTTGCTACGAATTTCAACCCAAAAAGGACACCTAAACCAACCAAAAAGCTACGCCTATAACCCACATTTAATTTACAAGAATCACATACCAAATAGAAGAGGAAAACAACTCCAAAATTGGATGGAAAAATCGTGATACAGCAGCAACAACCTCCCCTACTGCAAAGACCCGATTTTGTTGACTAAGTTTGATCCGAAAATTGAGCCTTAAACTTCAAACAAAATTGACCCACTAACGAACCAAAACACTCCACATGTAAACAACAATAAATGAGGAGAATTTCAGCTTGGATAAACAACTATAACCGTCCCAAATATTTTTGCAAAAATCAGATGTTACCAACTGCAACAGAGGAGAAAAATTCAACAATTACAACAGCACACATCTCCAGATTTAGCTCCGATTTTTGTAATAATCCTAGGCTTAAATGAGCTGATATTTTGACCAATTAAACACCAATAAAGAGCCTTCAAATGGACACTTCATACACCAAAAATTAATGAGAAAATTGGATCCAAAATATGTCTAAAAATCAAGATGAATTGTTCCAGAAATTTCAAACTTTCACACTTTAAACTTCAACAGATTTTGACCCGATTTTTATCCAATTTAAGCTGTTATTTTTACACACATAAATAGCATTAATTAGCTACCAAAAAACCATAATTAAGACTCTCAAAGATAGCCACAAAAATTTGTCAAATACAAGTCAAATTTTGCATCCAACTTTGCAAAATCGTATGGGAAATTACAGCTGCATTTGTGGACATTTTTCAAGGCCAAAACCAATTCCTTAGCCCCTAAAACTTAGTCTAGTCCTAGTAAATGTATATAATCCTAAGTTAGACACAATTTGAGCTCATAAACCCCACAAAAACACTCTAAAATCCCAACTGCAAACACAAGTGTGTCCAGCACTTTTTCCTTTCCTTTTTCCCTTACCACCTTCAACATAGAAGCTTTGGAACCTTGTGTGAGCAACCATAAACCCCTAGCCTACTCCCATACCTTACCTACACACTAAGCTCATCAAAACAACAACCAAAACCAAACCCAAAAGTCTTAAGTTACCCTAGGGTTCAAAAGGAGGAATTAAATTGACAAGGTGATGTAGATTACATTAGTAAACTTTTATTATAGTTAATTTTGTTTAGTTAGAAACTCATCTCTAATCTTTGATCTAGGTTTAATTTGTTTAGAGAAGTTGAAAACCTCCTCCATTCCAATCCAAGGTAAGTTCCAAACTACAACCTATTCTTGTTAAATTTATGTATAGACCTTAGATGGATTATTGAGCATTGGAAGAAAGTTTTGTGGTTGGAAAAAGTTGTTAATCCTTGAATGAATTTAAGTGGATAGATGATTGATGTGTTAGAAATGTTAAGATATTGTTGGAAGAGAAAAACAACAACTTAGAAGTCTTATAATTATGGTAATAGTAAATTCGGATTTAAGGATAAAGTGGACAAAACAAGACTCAAACTTTATCTAATCTAGTCTAAATGCATGTTTAAAGCTTCTAAGACCTTATATGAACATAAAGCTTGATAAAACAAGCTTTACAAGCATGATTAGAAGACCTACATTATAAGAAAGGTGTACGAACAAATTCATAGAAATTATACATATCGAGACTCTTACAAGATATCATGGAATTTAGGATATTGATGAAAATTTAAATGGGATCTTCCATAACATATATACTTAAAAGAAACTTGAAAGAATTAAACAATAAAAATATCTTTACTTTAAGAAATCGTTATAAACCATAGGAAAGATATCAAATACCGACATAGGACACTTAGACACTCATAGGAATTTAACTTTCTATTTATAAATATTATTGACAAATACTTTATCTTAATAGGAAATTTCGATACTGTCGAGGATTTCCTAGTTGATTACTATGACTGATCAGGAGCAGGTGAGTAACTTAGACTTGTTACATTATTTGTGATTGTAGTTTAGTTTCACTAAAATACAAAGATAATAACAATGAACTCTCGTATGTATGGGATTATGGGATTTGCTTATTGTTTGAAATTACTTGTTTGATAAATACTACTAATCAAAAGTGATAATGAATGGCTTGTGAAATTACTGTATGTAAAGCATGTTGAGTGTCTGAATGAAGTTGAACACTTATAACCTGACTAAAAATTATCGAACTCATAAGTAAATTGGTGCATGCATAACATGATTTGCATATACTGCATTATGTTTTTATGAACGCCTACTACGTGTTAGACTTTCGGTTCTCTAGTAATACTTGGTTTTTCTAGGCAGAGGCTATTAGTTCTACGCAAGTTTACCTTTGTTCTTTCGGTTCCATGGGAACTAACTGGTAACGAAGGACGCCGCCTATGGTATCGCTGTGAAATGTCTAACACTTAGTGGAGTTTCTAAGGCGCAGAACAGGAAATGGGTGTTTAAAACATCATTAACATAAAGAGATAATAATTGTGAGGATTGTAGATTTCCTGTGTGCTTAGTTTCTCCTGGGTAGGTGATTCAGGGATTGGTTCCTTCAATCCCGATGAGAGGGTGTAAATCTCCATCCTGTTTGGATTCCGATTTGTCCAAGCTTGTAATTGTTCATGTGTTTGATTGATGCATTACATATGATTGATAATAACTTACTTGTTGTGATAAGTTTGGTTATTCATTGAGACCGTGGTTATGCTCACACTCCTACAGTCCTTATAGGATGACACTTAAGCCTTGGTTGGTGGCTTCTAGGAGCTTAGAGCCGATATGCCTCTAAAGCTGGAAGAGTTTTGGAAACAGGGAAAAATAATTTCTTTATTTATATGTATTAATTAGTGTTAGTGCATCAATTTTATTATCTGAGAACTTAGATAGTTTTATGGTTTGTAACAGTTATTATTCAGACAGTAACACTTAATTATGGTATTGTGATTTTATTTACTTTCATAGTTTCTTATTACGCAACCAAAAAGATCTTGTTTTGTTAAACTCATGTCACTTTCCAAAGTAGTTCTAGTATGGATATGTGTATTTGATACCGTCTGGATTATCAGGCTGTATCATAATATATATATTACTACTAGGGTACTATTGGGGCGTGACAAAGAGCAAAATAAGACATCTTGATTTCAATCTTGTCAAGATGATCACATTAATGAAAGTTATAAAACAATTTTTTAATGATTAAAAGAATATAAGTACTGTATATTTTATATGCACATTATCATATATATTTAGATAAGAATGAAAAAGTGAGTACAACCTTCATTTGTTGAGTTTGTCAAGTTGTATGAGTTCATATAGTTGTGTTGTATTGTGTCGTCTCAAGTCAAGAGATATATATGTTTAGTCAAGTCCAGACATGTTATCAGTCAATTGTTGTCATTACCAAGTCTGAGTCTTCTTTAAAAATCGAATACTAAAGGTTGAAATCACTAAACTAATTCTTATTGTTTTGTATATAACCTTGGCATTAAATTCACAAGAAGCAAAGAGTTCCAGCTAGTTGGTTTTTCAGATAGTGATTGAGGAGGTTCTATTGATGATATGAGGGGCACTTTAGGCTACTGTTTCTCACCTAGTCAGGTGTTTTCTTATGGAGCTTGAAAAAACAAGAAATTGTAGCTCGATCTACTATTGAAGCAAAGTTTGTTGCTATAACAACTACTATTAATCAAGCCTTGTTGCTAAGGAAAATTTTTTTAATCAATCTTAACTTGGAGCAGAAGGAAGGCACGAAGATCCTTGTTAACAACTAAGGTACTATTGTTGTTTCTCATAACCCAGTATTTCATGGGAAAACTAAGCATTTTAATGTTAAGTTATTCTTCTTAAGGGAAGGGTAGAAACATGGAGTTGTTATTCTTGTTCACTAAAATAAAAAGACCAAGTTGCAGATATCTTCATCAAACCATTACCGCTCTGCAAGTTTAAATTTCTCTAAACAAAAGTTGGTGTTTGCAGCTCATAAAGCAAGGAGGAGTGTTAGGAAATGTGCTTAGGACTGTCAAATGTTTATAGTTGATTGAGTCGAGGTTGTTCCTTATTTTTAGGTATTGGTTATTTTGTTATTCATGCGCCATGATCTTAGGACCATGACTTTAGTGGTTTGTTATTTTTTCAAGATTTAAATTGTAATGCTTCCAACATTAATTAATTATAGAGTTTTGATTTACTAAAAGCTGCAATACTTTTTAGCATAGTTGTTAAAATTGCAGTTTTATCCCACACAATTCTACGAGTTTACGATTTTATGAAGCCTTACCGAATTGACTCGTGGGTAGAGTCGCTTTTTGTTAGAATCTTACGATTTTAACCGAGTCTACATGTAAACTTAGTAGAATTTACCGATTCTATCTATTTGAGTCAAATACGTAAAAAGATAAAAGAAAAATACAATTGTATGTTTATAAGCTTATCAACTATTATGAATTACGATGATGTATTTTTCTTGTTATCATTCCTATTTGGTTTTTACGTACTCGCTCAATCTTCCCCAACCCCAACCCACCCCTCACCCCACACGCCCCCACCCCCACCCCCCCCCCCACACGCCCCCTCCCCCCCCACCCCCCCCCCCCCCCCCCCCCCCCCCCCCGTCCTCTCTCAATTTTTCATTCTCTTTAAATTTATCACTTATTTCAAATCAAACGATAGAAAATAAATTAATTTTGACTCTATTCGTTCTTTTTTATATATGTTACATCATGGACTAAGAGTTATTATGAAAACAAGAACTTAATTTCTTTCTTTTCTTTTTCTTTTTAGACATCCATTATGTGTTATAAGTTTTTTATAAGCATTTTTATAATTTTTCAAAACTATTTTACAAAGATTATAGAAACTTACGTTTCTGCGTTTCAATTCTACGTTCTGATTCTACTGACCCCCTGACGATTCTACATAGAATCATGAGTTTAACAACCTTGTTTTTTAGTTTTCATTATTCCTTCTCATTATGAAAGGACTCGCTATCACCCTCATAATAAAAACAGGTGATAACAGCTTCCTAACCGTATATAATCTGCAGAATTATATGTAAAGTTATCCTATAAGAAGTGTATGAATAATTATTTGCCTCAACCCTCGAAGCTCAACTAATTTGAAAACTATTGATTTTTAAAACTTGTAATAAAAACACAACATCACATTCATCATATATCACAAGAAAAACAACTTCAAGATATATATATAGCTAAGTTTAGATATTACAAACAAAGGCTTCTTACAAGCCTTATACAAAAGCCACAAAAGATAATTCAATCTATAACATCAAATGTAAACATCAAAAGATTCCATAACTAGTCTATTACAAAATACGAATTCCATCCTGGTCCATGGTCATATCTAGTCCTCCAGGTCATTTAGGAAATCCTGAAATCGGTACCATAACCCATATTTGCGTAAAACTCGTCTTGATCATCACCTGAATTAGTTAAAATATGAGCCAAAGACCCAGTACACAAGTAACGAATACAAATACGAAGTGATCCACACATGCTTAAATTAAATGCAAATGTAACATTCATTAGATTGTTAGTTAGTCTTTAATTAGCCAAACACTGGAGTATTCAAACTCCGAACAATAGGGATTTCTGGAGGAACTTGAGTAATAGTCACGACGCTTAAGGGGTTGATATAAGTAGCTCGGATACTCATATCTCCTAGATAATTTTATCCAAAATGAAAAAGTAATCTCATTTAGGGTTCTTAGTCATTTCTTGACTTTACTTAACTTAATTCATAATATCACCTAATTCAAGTATTCTCATAAACATTGAATTAAATCATATTACATCCTTTCAAGAATAAGCAAGTGTTATACTGATACCGAATACCCTATCAATTACCCACTGAACCACTTATGAAAATCATTTCAAAATGATAAGGGTGGTTTAAACGCCTAAAATTACCATGCCCCTAATCTGAGTAGGGTACCACTCTCCGAACCAGATTCAACAGTATAAAAGACACTTATTCAAGAAATTATTAAATTTTATTAATTTAAAGTAATTTTAAAGGATGACTATCCTAACAAAGAATCAAGCAAGTTACTGCGTACCTAAATTAACTTGGGAGCTAATAGGGTTAGCCAAGCAAGGATCTATCACTGTAAAAAAAAAAAAAAATGAATTTCTCACTTAGTTCAAGCACAACTCAACTAGTTTCAAACATAACCAATCAAAGAAATTCAAATAAATTATCACAAGATCATAACAGAGCATTTAAACATCATGTAATATCATACAATAGTCAATAAATACTCAATTGATCATATATCAAGCTTTAGAAAATATTTGAGGAAGTTTTTGAAAACGGGAACTACAGGGGACACGCCAACCTTCAATGCCGGCGCCGTTAGTCTGGTGTATTCTGCATTAAGAACTCCACGCTTGCCATCGCTGGCAGCGTTCAACAAACGCCGGCCGTGTTGTGGTCTATACCAGTGGCTTTAAGCTGGTGTAGACTGCAACTTCAATTTTTCAAAATTTCCGAGTTCCATGGGGATGGTCCATGCCCATGGATACCCCCAACATCGGCAGTATTGCCATTTATGCCAGAAGCGTTGACCCCTATACTGGCGGTGTTGGGACTACATACATTGCAGCACAGATTTTTCAAAAAGTTACAAACCTACCTGTTTCGGTACATAAAATTTTTACCATATTTCTCATTTTCAAACTTCCTCCAAACACATTTCCAATACCAAACTTCAATCGATATGTATTATAATTCCTTTTAATACACCCAATCTTTACTTTGAACTCATCAAACATATATATTTACCATTTCAAACAAAATTCTTCATTCAACCCTTCACATTGCAAAATTAACTACTCAAAACCATCTCAACTCTACTCATTCCCAACTCCATTTATTCCAACACTACATGTTACTTACTTAGCACAAATAACTACTTATAAATCATCAAGACATTCATTCAATACCTAACTAACACATGTATATCATTAAAACTCATATTCTAACTTAACCTTAAACTATCAAATATGTTCTTAACATAACAAACACACACCTTTAAAGTCTTGGGCTTGTCTTTATGGTTTTGCCACAAGGAAATAATGATCTTGCTTAGGAAAAAAAATGTAGGAAATGTTTAGACTTGGGTTGGGTGAGCTATGGAAGACCAAAAATGGTGTTTTTGGCTTCTCTTTTAGGTTGCTTTGGCTTGTCTGATTTTTCCCACGAATTTTGCACAAATTAGACTTGATAATTATTCAAATATTGACTTTTGTGGCTGCCTAAAAAATGGGCTTTAATTAGCTTAGGTTTGGGCTTGATTTTTAGCCTATAATTAATACATTTAAGGCTTATTTGGGTCCAATTTTTCTGTTCAATGTGGAAATACATATTTAACTTGTTTCAAACAAATTTTCATACACTTCACTACATATATAAATTTATAAACTCAATATTTAGTTACATTAAGATATATCAATATTTAAACACACTAACACAATACATATATCATATACTAGCTTAAATCATATTCATCATGCTTCATAATCATGCATAAATTCATTAACACATTTATAAAATATAACTTAGGAAATTCATGGCTATTTCATTCTCCCCTCCTTCAAAAAGTTTCATCATCGGAACTTAGTTTACCCCAATCATTATTTGAATATCTTTGGATACTTATGTCTTATCTCATTCTTGGGTTCCCATGTTGCCTCTCTCTCGGTTTGTCCACTCCATAAAACTTTCATAAAAGGAATTACTTTCTTCCTTAGCACTTTACCAATTCTATCCAAGATCTTGATCGGCTTTTCAATGATGCTCAAATCTGGTTGGACTTCCGGTTGATGAGAAGAAATGATGGCATCGAGGTCTGATATACATTTTATGAGCTAAGACACATGGAAAACGTCATGCATTTCCGACAAGTTTGGGGGTAAAGCTAATCGATAAGCTAATGGTCTAACTTTCTCTAAAATCTCATAACCACCAATATATCTCGGATTTAATTTTCCTTTAACCCCAAATCTAATAACACCTTTTGTTGGAGAAATCTTAAGGAACACATGATCACCCACATCAAACTCTAATGGTCTTCTCCTCATGTCTGCTTAACTCTTGTATCGGTCTGAGCTATTTTCATCCATTGTTTTACCACTTGTATCTTGTCCACTGTTTGTTGAACCAATTCTAGACCTAGAATAGCTCTCTCACCAACTTCATCCCATTATAATGGAGATCTACATTTCCTACCAAACAAAGCTTCATAAGGCGCCATCTGAATCGTCGCTTGGAAACTATTATTGTAGGCAAATTAAATAAGTGGTAGATAAGTGTCCCATATATTGCCAAAATCTAAAACACATGCCCGAAGCATGTCTTCTAGTATTTGAATAGTCCTCTTTGATTGCCCATTAGTTTGTAGATAAAACGCAATGCTGAACTGAAGCTGGGTGCCCAAAGCTGTATGTAGACTTTTCCAAAACCTGCCGACAAAATGAGTATCTCGATTGAAAGTAATGATCTTTGGAACACGATGAAGTCTTACTATCTTCTTAATGTAGATATGTTCCATCTTTTCCAAAGAATCTCTAACTTTCAAGGTTATAAAATTAGCCGACTTTGTTAATCTATCAATGATCACCCAAATAACTTCATACTTGGTAATGGTTCTTGATAGTGCTGATACAAAATCCATAGTGATATCTTCCCATTTCCACTCGGGAATGGATAGGGGTTGAAGTTCTCCTTCTGGTCTCTGATGCTCAATCTTTATTTGTTGACAAATCAAACACTTTGATACATAATGAGCAATATCTTTCTTCAATCCTTCCCACCAATAATATTTCTTCAAATCCTTGTACATCTTGGTGCTTCCAGGGTGGATAGAATATGTGGAGGAATGAGCTTCCTTCATGATCTCTTCTCTCAAACCATGTGGTACAAAAATCTAATTCCCATGTATAACAACACCTTCCATATAAAACTTTTAACTCTTTTCTTTTTCCATCATTTATAGCAAACTTCATTCTCTTGGTGTCGTTATCTTATTTTTGAGCTTGTTTAATCCTCTCCAAGATTGTTGCTTATAAAGATAATTAAGCTAACATCACATCAACTTTTTTTATTGTAACTTCAAGTTCTAACTTTCTGAATTCCATGTGAATCTCCTTCTAACTTGTGAGTAGAGTTGCAATATTTACTTGCTCCTTCCTACTAAGAGCATCTGCTACCACATTCGCTTTACTGGGGTGGTATAGAATTTCCACATCATAATCCTTGATTAATTCAAGCCACCTTCGCTATCTCATATTGAGCTCTCTTTGTGTAAATATGTGTTGCAAACTCTTGTGATCAGTGTATATCTTACACTTCTCTCCAAAAAGATAGTGTCTCCAAAGTTTCAAAGCAAATATCATCGCTGCCAACTCTAAATCATGCACTGAATAATTTTTCTCATGGGGCTTTAGCTGTCTTGAAGCATAGACTATGACTCTTCTATCCTGCATAAGAACACAGCCAAGTCCCTAAATAAAAGCATCACTGAACACCAAAATTCCTTTCTACTAACAGATAATGCAAAAATAGGAGCAGATATCAATCTTTCCTTTAATTCTTCAAAACTCATTTCACACTTATCATCCCATACAAACTTAACATTCTTTCTTGTCAATCTTGTTAATGGAGATGCAATTTTCAAAAATCCTTCCACAAGTCTTTGGTAATATCCAACCAATCTAAGAAAACTTCTTATTTCACTCACATTTGTGGGTCTTGTCCATTCCAAAACAACTTAATCTTCATTGGATCAACTGATACACCTTCTTTTGATATAGTATGCCCTATGAAGGATATTTCCTCAAGCCAGAATTGACATTTGTTGAATTTAGCGTAAAGTTTCTTCTCTCTAAGCTTTTGTAACACGAGCTTCAAATGCTCTTCATGCTCCTCTCTACTTCGAGAATAAATCAAAATATCATCGATAAATACTATAACAAATGAATCCAACTAAACTTTGAAGATCCTGTTCATTAAATCCATAAACACGGCTGGAGCATTTGTTAACCTGAAAGGCATCACCAGAAACTCAAAGTGCTCATATCTAGTCCGGATATTCGTCTTCTGAATATCTTGAGATTTGATATTGAGTTGATAATAACCCGATCTCAAGTCAATCTTGGAAAACATCACGGCTTCTCTCAATCGATCGAATAAGTCATCTATCCGGGGCAAAGGATACTTATTTTTAATAGTAATTTGATTTAATTCCCTATAGTCGATACATATTCGCAAACTCTCATCTTTTTTCTTCACAAAGAACACAAGAGCACTCCAAGGTGATATACTTGGTCTAATGAAATCCATTTCTTACAACTCTTGTAACTGCTGCTTCAATTCCTTCAATTCTGCAGGTGTCATCCTGTATGGAGCTTTGGAGATAGGTACAGTTCTAGGTAACACTTCAATTCCAAATTCTATCTCTCTATTGGGTGGCAATCCTGGTAACTTCTCAAGAAATACA
This sequence comes from Combretum micranthum, assembly GCA_024138025.1. NCBI lineage: Eukaryota > Viridiplantae > Streptophyta > Magnoliopsida > Myrtales > Combretaceae > Combretum > Combretum micranthum. The sequence continues at coordinate 677,511 of JAMXBD010000281.1, read as the reverse complement.
TCAACAAATTCATTCACAATAGGCACCACTTTAATATCTATCTCCTCAATACTCATAGCTACTACAAAAGATTTTTCCCACAACTCCATCGATTTCATGCTTTTAGGCCTTAACCTTTGCAACAAATATGTAAATCTTCCTTCACTCAAATTAAAACTCAACTCTACCTTACTACAATCAGTTGTGACCTTACAATGATTTAGCTAGTTCATTCCCAAGATCACATCAAAGTCAAACAAAGGAAAGACTATCATATCAATAGGCACACTCACATCAGAAATCATAACATTCACATTTTTACACACACATGGTTGCCTATTCTCAATCATCAAAGGAGTAGTCACACACATAATGCGATCAATTAATGTTTCAGAGACAATTTCAAACTTATTCATAAAATTTTCAGATATGCATGCATGAGTAGCTCCAGTATCAATCAACACATAAGCATCTCAATTAATTACACTCAAAATACCTACCAATGTGTCTACTGAAGGTACCTCTTCAATCTGCTGTAATGTAAAGACCCTAGCATTTGTTTTTCCCTTCTCTAAATCAACTCCACTCCAGCAATGTGGTGACATTTTTGCTTACAGTAAGCATAGAAAATGGGTGGTAATTTTGGATTTTTGCACTTAGAGGATCTATGTCTGATCTGTCGACAAGAGAAACACGTACCAAGAATCCACTTACAATCTGATAACTCATGGGACCAAAGCACCTGAAACATTTCTTCTCAAATATGGGGGTTGAAGCTCTAAATGTCGACGTTTGATCTCCTTACTTTTCCATAAAAGGCTTCTTTCCCTTACCTTGATAATTCACTCCTTTACTAGCACTTTGAAAACCACTATAGAATGAAGTAGAAGCAGGTCTTTTCCCCAAAAATGCAACTCCCCTTGCCCTTCTCATGCTACTATCAGTTTGAATTTGCTCAACCAACAAAGCCTTAGCCATAATATATGCTAGTATATGCAACTCAAATTTCTTCACATCACCTTGAATTTCCTCATTCAAACCATTTTGAAATTTTTGAACTTTCATCGTCTTATCTTGATAATCTCCTCCAGCAAAGCATAGCAGCCTTCAAAATTTACCATAATATTCATCTATGGTCTTGCTTCCTTGCTTCAAGTTCAACCAATCAACAATCATCCTTTCTCTGACTGAATTTGGAAAATATTTTGTGAGAAAAATGTCCCTTAGCATACTATACATGGAATCAAACTTGTCCCATCAAATTCAGGAACCATCTTGCTAAAATCATCCAACTTGATATGATTAGGTTGGTCATTCACAGGTGGATTCTCATTTTGTCTCACTCCTTGCTGATTCCTCTGCTGCATAATATGTTATGTGTGTTGAAACATCATCAATTGATATTGTTGCAACATTGCCATCATGTCCCTTAGCATACTATACATAGAAGCTGGGTCATTTGTAGGCATTTGTGGCATTGGTGGCATAGGAGGAAAATGAGGCATAGGAGGAGGGGGTGGAATCTGTGTTATTGGAGGAACCTATGATGCAGAAGCCGAAGCATGAGGTGGAGCAACTTTAGTACTAGGAGGAGAAGATGAAGCAGGAGCTGATGTAGATGACGATTGTGGTGGTGTAGACATATTTTCTCTATTAGAGTGTTGCCTTGTTGACCTCCTTAACCTCTCCATCTTAATAGTTGCATACAACACATTTAACACATACACATATATAAAATTTTAAATCATACACAAAGCTTACTAAATTCACATTCACATTTATAAATAATAATAATAATAAGCAAGTTAAACAAGCCATCAAACAAGCAACAAGCACATTAAGCAAACTAGAAAACAAGTGAATAAACCATTTGAGCATACTTAACTATTTTCTATACTCCTATTTGTATCTAGGTCAAGTCTCAAACAAACTATTACATTTAGCCAAACAATTATTCAATGATACCATCTATAAGGACCTGCTATCACCTTTATAATAACAACAGGTGAAAACAGCTCCCCCAACCACATAGAATCTGCAGAATTATATGTAAGGTTGTCCTAGAAGAAGTGTTTGAAGAATTATTTGCCTAAGCCCTCGAAGCTCAACTAATTTGAAAACTATTGATTTTTAAAACTTGTAATAAAAACACAACATCACATTCATCATATATCACAAGAGAAACAACTTCAAGATATATATATAGCTAAGTTTAGATATTACAAACAAAGGCTTCTTACAAGCCTTATACAAAAGCCACAAAAGATAATTCAATCTATAACATCAAATATAAACATCAAAAGATTCCATAACTAGTCTATTACAAAATAGGAATTCCATCCTGGTCCATGGTCATATCTAGTCCACTAGGTCATTTAGGAAATCCACAAAGTCGGTACCATAACCCATATTCGCGTAAAACTCATCTTGATCGTCACCTGAAATAGTTAAAATATGAGCCAAAGGCCCAGTACACAAGAAACAAATAAAAATACGAAGTGATCCACACATGCTTAAAGTAAATGCAAATGCAACAGCCATTAGATTATTAGTCAGTCTTTAATTAGCCAAACTATACTGGAGCATTCAAACGCCGAACAACAAGGATTTCTGGGGAAACCTGAGTAACGATCACGACGCTTAGGGGGTTGATATAAGTAGCTCAGATACTCATATCTCCTAGATAATTTTATCCAAAACGAAAAAGTAATCTCATTTAAGGTTCTTAGTCGTTTCTCGACTTTACTTAACTTAATCCATAATATCACCTAATTCAAGTATTCCCATAAACATTGAATTAAATCATATTACATCCTTTCAAGAATAAGCAAGTGTTATACCGATATCGAATACCCTATCAATTACCCACTGAACCACTTATGAAAGTCATTTCAAAATGACAAGGGTGGTTTAAACGCCTAAAACTACCATGCCCCTAATCTGAGCAGGGTCCCACTCTCCTAACCAGATTCAACGGTATAAAAGACACTCATTCAAGCAATTATTAAATTTTCTTAATTTAAAGTAATTTTAAAGGATGACTATCTTAACAAAGAATTAAGCAAGTTACTGTGTACTTGAATTAGCTTAGGAGCTAATAGGGTTAGCCGAGCGATGATCTATCACTGCACAAAGAAAATATTGAATTTCTCACTTAGTTCAAGTACAACTCAACTAGTTTCAAACGTAACCAATCAAAGAAATTCAAATAAATTATCACAAGATCATAATAGAGCATTTAAACATCATATAATATCATACAATACTCAACAAATACTCAATTGATCATATATCAAGCTTTGGAAAATATTTGAGGAAGTTTTTGAAAACAGGAACTGCAGGGGACACGCCAACCTTCAATGTCGGCGTCGTTGGTCCGGTGTAGTTTGCACTAAGAACTCCACGCTTGCCATTGCTGGCAGCGTTCAACAAACGCCGGCTGCGTTGTGGTCTACACTAGTGGCTTTAAGCTAGTGTAGACTGCAACTTCAATTTTTCAAAATTTTCGAGATTTCCATGGGGATGGTCTACTCCCGTGGATACCCCCAACATTGGCAGTGTTGCCGTGTATGCCAGAAGCATTGACCCCTATACCGGCGGTGTTGGGACTACGTACACTGCAGCACAGATTTTTCAAAAAGTTACAAACCTCCCTGTTTCGGTACATAAATTTTTTACCACATTTCTCATTTCCAAACTTCCTCCAAACACATTTCCAACACCAAACTTCAATCGATATGTATTATAATTTCTTTTAATACACCCAATCTTCACTTTGAACTCATCAAACATCTATATTTACCATTTCAAACAAAATTCTTCATTCAACCCTTTACATTGCAAAATTAACTACTCAAAACCATCTTAACTCTACTCATTCCCAACTCCATTTATTCCAACACTACATGTTACTTACTTAGCACAAATAACTACTTATAAACCATCAAGACATCCATTCAATGCCTAACTAACATATGTATATCATCAAAACTCATATTCTAACTTAACCTTAAACTATCAAATATGTTCTTAACATAACAAACACATACCTTTAGTCTTGGGCTTATCTTTATGGTCTTGCCACAAGGAAATGATGGTCTTGCTTAGGAAAAAAAAATGTAGGAAATGTTTGGACTTGCGTTGGGTAAGCTTTGGAAGACCAAAAATGGTATTTTTGGCTTCTCTTTTAGGTTACTTTGGCTTGTTTGATTTTTCACACGAATTTTGCATAAATTAGACTTGGTAATTATCTAAATATTGACTTTTGTGGCTGCCTAAAAAATGGGCTTTAATTAGCTTAGGTTTGGGCTTGATTTTTGGCCTATAATTAATGCATTTAAGGCTTATTGGGGTCCAATTTTTTTGCTTAATGTGGAAATACATATTGTATATATTTAACTTGTTTCAAAAAAAAAAAAATTCATACACTTCACTACATATATAAATTTATAAACTCAATATTTAGTTACATTAAGATATATCAATATTTAAACATACTAACACAACACATATATCATATACTAGCATAATCATATTCACCATACTTCATAATCATGCATAAATTCATTAACACATTTATAAAATATAAATTGGGAAATTCATGGCTATTTCACATTAAAAACAGAAAACAACAATTCTCACCATGTTTTCTTTAATACTTACTCATCGAACAGTTTCAAAATTAGAAGTCACATGTGTTAAGTTGGCATCTAGTGTCAAGAAATAGAAACTATCGAACATGCCATCCTCTACAACCCTTGGATGTTGTGCGTTTGGTTTGGCTCTCTATGCCTGAAGTACAATAGGAGTCAGATTTCTTCCATAAGAGAGTGGATGCTTCAATCTTCTGATTTTTTTTTATCTATCTAAACATGAAAGTTTACACCTTCAATCAAATGCGTAAAATTATGTGGCTTATATGGAAAGAGAGGTGTGGTGCTATTTTTTCCGAACGTCTCCCTAACCCAACTTTAGTTCTTACTAAGTTTAAAGCTAGACAATTTGAGAAATCACGTCTAAAAGATTTGCAAATCCTTGGTACATCTATGGGTCTAAAAAATAGTAGTTCATGTGAAGACACCTGTTTTTGATCATTCTAAGAGCAACTTTAACAATGGGTTCCTTATAAAGTTGCTTAAAGTGTCACATCAATAATTTAAGCAACTCTACACTTTATTTATGAATTACTTTAAGAGAGTTGCTTAGCATTTTTTCTAATAATTTTTTTAACAAATTTTCAGTTTAAATGAGTTAAGAAACTCACTTTTTAAGTTGCTTAATTAAGCAACTTTAACATTGGTTCTTATGTCAAGAACCTTGCTTTATTGATTAAATGGAGTTACTTAGTTGAAGTTATTGTGCCAAGCAACTCCAATAAAAGATGGTCTAATGCATTGGGTAGATCAACGATTGCTAGGGTTTTCACTCCTAATTGTACATTCTAGGATGATATTGCTTGGTTTGATGGGACAGGTCGACCGCCTAATAGATCTGAATTATAGGTGGTGGATATGTTGATTTTCTTTTCAGATGCATCCTGGGTAAAGCCGAACGTTGTTGTTGGGCTGGGTCTTGTGGCCAAAGGTTTATTAAGACACTTTTAATGGTGATGCAAGATTGGCTTTCTCCCTTTCGCCTAAAACAATAGAATGCCAAGCCTTAGATTTAGCAATTGGGCTAGCTCAAAGACCAAATCCATCAAGCACCCTATTTGTCTTTGATTGTAGCAACTTATTCAAGGCTTGTACAAGAGTAGTGGACAGTTTACATTAGAGTTCTAAACCTTTCTTTGATGTTATTTAACTTTCCTTAGCTACTTTTTTTCCTTGTAATTTTGGTTTAAAGTTGGTTAAGCACTCAACAAATCGTGCTGCAAATTGGGTAGCTTCTTTTTATAGGAGAATAATATATCCTTATGATTGGTGGTTATTTGCCCCATCTAACCTCCAGAAGTTGCTTGACCTTGATTTGTTTTTTTTTTTTTCGGCTCTATATGGATCGATTACCTTTGATGAACAAGACGATAGTTGATTTTTAATAATATTGTCTCATTTGAGCAGGAAAAAAAAAAAAGATGGCACCTATTCACCACTTATATCAAAAAAGCCATGTGCATTTATAGCTGTTCATTTAAATAATAGTAAGTGGTTGCATATAAACAGTGCTTTTATAACTATTGAAAATACAAGAAATAAATGAAAATTTTACTACAAAGAGGTTAAAGGTTTTTTATTTTTCCAATACATATTACAATTATTAGGAAGGAAGAATTGAGCTGAGACATCCCACTAACTCTTGATCTACTTATATTAGATAGACCCTCCATTGAGGGTCTACCAAGTGGAAAAATGATAAAGCATGCGGTATAGCATATGGGACCACTATGGTACTATTTTTCACATGGCAGACCCTCATGATGGATCCTTTTTTTTCCCATTAAGAGACCAATACCTATACTACTAAGGTATAATGGTTTTGGCAAAGGTTGTTTTACTCAATAGTTCAAATCTTACCATTACCGCCACTCTACGCAACGTATGTGAGATTTTTTGTGAAAAGTTTTATTTATAAAACTCCGATGAAGAAAAATTATTAAAAAAGAAAAAGCAATGCTAATGTGATAATCACGTCTTCGATCTGGGTATGGTAGCATTATTATAAATAAATTTGTACTTAAAATGATTAATAATTGGGCCAAAATCATTTATATCAGGCAGAGGTTTGAGCCCAGCACCTCAACTCATTTAAAACATATTAAATAAACATGTCGTATAGCTCAATCCCATACACTAAGGTCAACTTACTCCAGTCTCTTCTCTAGTATCTACATCCTCATCTATTCTCTTTCGCCATTTTGATTCTACTTACACCAAGGTAACTCTCTTTCAACTTTTGAGTTCTTTCACACTAATTTTTAGCTAGTTATGTTATAGTGAAAATATCAAAATTGATACCTTAAACTTGCATAACAATTTAATTTGAAATTTTGAACTTTGAAGTAGTCAATTTAATATTTAATCAAACAATTTTTTTTTTTTTATATTCTCATTACCTCACAAATATCATTTGCTTTGTTTCCTAACATGAAAGAGGGAATCTATTAACACTAGATAGTGTTAAGTGAAGTGAAAGATTTAATCATACATATGTTGTCTCTTCCAAATCAACAAATAGAGTAAACAAAGTTACAAAAATAGTAAAAATAATCATAAAAAAAGATTTATTGAATATTAAATTGATCACTTCAAAATTTTAATACCATATTAAATTATTAAACAAATTTAGGACATTTATGCTATCCTTCTCCATACAATCATCCATGATTCATAGCATCATTAGAAGTTAGCGGGAATAAAACTTTGATTCACAATTAGGGTCTATGAAACTTTTCTTATTACAATTATAGTAAAGCCCTCTTCCATGATGAGTTATTATTATAATTACTAACATCAACCTCTTAGCAAGAGGATAGATAGAGTATCCACATTGGAGGTCCTCAGCACGGATACCTAGGCAATGGACCTCACTTTTTGAGGTACTTTTGGATGTGGAGAATTCCTTTAACTTTTTGGGGTCATCTACAAAGAACTTCAAAAAGCGAGTTTCTTCGAAATATTTTATTAATATTTTATAAAAGTAATATATTATGTAAAAATAAGTGGGATCCATAAAAGTATTAATAAAAAAAGTAAAGGAACTTATGTGAAGGACTTTACAGATAAAGTTGTAATGTTCTTTGAGTGGAAAATTTCTTTAGATGATGATGTAGCACTTTAAGGACCTTGCAAAGGACCCAATGAATGTGGATGCTCTTAGAAAGAACCTTGGAGGTAGAAATAGTAAAATCAGAAGACTTATGGAAAATTAATGTAGAAGAAGTAGAATTAAAAGGACGAGTACAAAATAAAGCTACTCATTGGATTTTTGCAAACATATGACTAGAGAAAGAACCAGGCCGATAAGCCATTATCTGACGTCAATCTGCCATCTTGGTTTTCCTGCTTACATCATCATTGCAACTAGGGCTAAGAGAGCACCAAATGACAAGACAATAGTAGGCCTGTTTGGATAGACTGATTGGTATCATTCGTGGATCATTTCAAACTGAACTAATATTAAACTAATATTGATACAATACCAATAAAAAACTGATAATTTTACTCATAAGTTGACCAAATAGAATAGATATTGAATCGATACATATATGATACTGATGAATTACAGATACTGATCCGATAGAAATTTGATACCGACAAAACTCTTACAATCCAAACAAGCCCATAATGTCTACCCCAATATACAACTCAATTTCAATGCACATGCAAGTGTGACACTTCCTAATCTTTCAAGCCCCAAAGGGTACCCTAAACGTGACAGTCCACCACACTCAATATTAAAGCTTAAGTATGACAACCTTAGCCATTCCCAAAAGCTTTTACATTAAGTGTAAGGCGTGCTCTCACAAGTTTAGAGGACCATACCCGAGAAAATGAAGCTTAATAAGATATAACAATATGTTAAGAAAAGAGGATTCATAATATTCATTCACTTATAACAATGATCTTACAAATTTAGGGGTATTTCCCATGTTCACAAATCTATTACAAGAATTTTGTACATCTTATCCAACACTAAACTTCATCTAGAATTTCCTTATCTAAAAAGAAATTACCTAACTGCAAGGTCCTCATGGCCTCAACCACAGATAAGGAAACTGCAAAAGATATCTATAGGGGTATAAGCTAACAGGCTTAGTGAGAACTATTTCCATAAATAACTTCTTGTAACAAGATTTCAAACAAGTTGTTTAAACACTCAAATGAGATGCAACATACACGTGGGCAATATTGCCAAGCACACAAAGTCTACTTGAATTGAACATTGCTTTTGGATTTTCCGCCAAGCATTTCCTTAACGTCGCCAAGCAATCGCTTTCGAACACTCCGCCAAGTGTTGCTTTCGACCTAAGCTTACTATCCTTCTCACCCAAGGATAATAACCCAATGCAATGTGACTCACTTCGTGGTATGCATGAATCCATTTGTTTATGATACTATAACATTAATTTTATCAAATTTAAGGCGATCAAGGAATTTCATACAAATCAAGTGTTATATTAAAACAAACATTTAAATCAATTCCGGCCTTGATATTCTTAGGATTCTTTCAAAGAATTATTTTACATACATACCCATTTGTCTTTTCCTAATTCTAATGCAACTAATTTACAAGCACTACAAGTATAGCATTTTAAGGAAATAAACTCACGATGCCAGTCAACTATTCTTCTATACGGATGAGTCGTTCACACACTCCACTTAATCGAAATAATTTTTGGGATATAGGTATCCTTCCTCGGGGTCACCTAGCCAAGGAAAATACCCACAATGAGTTTTTCTTGAATTTTGATAAAACAATGTCATGAGAACGGCAAAGTTCGTATAAGGAAGAGTTCCAATTTAAAATGGTCATAACTTGGTTATTTTAACTCGGAATCGCGCATATAATATACCGATTTCTTCCTACTCAAAAAGATCTATCCATTTCTAAAACTATTTTTGTCAAACTAAACCATTTAAGCCTCGTAATAGTGCCGATGAAATTCACCACGAATCTTCTAACTCAAAAACAACTTTGGTTCAACCATTCAAAATTTTCTTGATAAATACTTAGTTATCTATATAGTTGAAAAATTCTCTTTTTATATCTACATAGCTCATATTTATGCATGCTCAAGTGTTTTGTTGTCCAATCATGTTTTTTGAGTAAAATAATGTTGGTTTTTGGAGTCTTTAGAAAAATATAGCTCACAAGAATTCATTTTGTAAATCCTTTGAAATGAATATTTTGTTTCTTTTGTTTTCCAAAGATGCTTTACGTTTGCTTTATTATTTTTCCCAAGTAACTTTTTGAAAATAAATTTTCCTTCTTTCTAAGTTTTCTATATTTAGTACTATTTTTCCTATTTATTTTTCCTATACAATTTTCTTTGTCTATTTGTTTGTAAAGATCTTTATTTGAAAATTCCTCATCCTTTCATTATGTTATCTTTTTCATAAGAATCATTTTTGTACCAACAATTATTTTCTTTGGAAAAACAAAGTGAAATATTAAAGGATTTAAGAAGCTTTTCATGACAAAAGTAGTTTCTAAAATTTGTAGTGGGTTCTTTTTGTAATCTTGAAAAGAAATGAATTTATTTTTGTCAAATCATAGATTTTACACTTCACATAAACTTATCTCTAAGTGATAAAATCTCCTTTTGTTAATTATTTTTAGAACTTGAAATTTTGGACGAACATGATTTATGAGAAATATTAGTAAAAATAACATAAATAATGAAGTCAAGTATTGGGAGTCTTAGCTTATTCAAGGCTCCCGAGAATAAGAATTAGACTAGTCCCAAATTAAAATAAAATGAAAGAAAGAAAAAAAAATTATTTTGACTTGATGAGGGCAAGTCTAAGACCAGAGATTAGTCTTAAAATAACAAGGAATAAATAAATTGCAATGGAATAATAAATAAATTACATTGTATGAAAATAAATAAATTGCAAGTGAGCATATATGCTCTAAAGAATATGTATACATATAGATAATAATACTAAATATATATTAACAATAATATGAATAAAAATAACAACATAAACATAAATAGATTTTCATGAACAAGAACAATACATGAACATAATGTAGCTATCATAACATTTAGTTTTTGGAAACTCACACTATGGTCATGTAAAGTCACATGACATGAGAAGAAGAAAATAATAGAAGATGGTTACCTAAAGAAGATTTTTGGTAGTGTTATGTGGTTTTAGTTTTTGTTGTAGGTAGAAGTTGTTTTGGAATTATTTTGAGAGAGTTTTGGGAAGATTTTTGGAGAGAGTTTTGAGAGAAGATTTTGAGAGAATTTTTGTAAGAAATTTTTGGATAGTAATTGTGTGAAAGAGGGGGGTATTTATAGGAAAATGTGAAGTGATTTTTGTATGATTAAATTAAATAAAAATTGAAACAAATTGAGGAGAGAGGGGGCATGGGGGGCACCGGCCATACATAATGGAGGGTGGGGAGAGGACTTTTATTTTTGCTTTTTGTTAATTAAATGAAATAATATGTAAGGTTGATGTGAAATAAAGTTATGGGAAAGGTAAAAATTAAAGATTATAGGTTATGGTGTTTGTAAGTGTAGGTGTAAGAAAAAGTAGAGAGAAAAGAATAGTATAGAATAGTAATGAATAGTATAATGTAAAGTAGATATGACTAATAAAGTACCAGTAGTAAGAAAATAGGTGTATAATTGCGATATCTGTTATTTTTACTTGCCGAAAAATTTTGAAACTGATATTTTTGAAAACCTTATATTTTTACGAGTCTAATGATATATTCGGAATACTTTTACTATTCCGAGCTCTGGGACATGTTTTTGAAGAACTATGTCTGATCGGGTTCGAAACGAGTTGCGGTTTTATTAATCTGATCTTTTTACGCTACCCTAGATAATTATGCACTATTCTACATTCTAAGCTTCTACTTACTCTTACCGAGTTGCTTATTCGGGATTGCCGGACATAGGCTATTATGTCTAACTAGGGTTTTGTTGACCTTTAGAGTTCCAGTTGACTTCTGGTTTTGGGTTTTAGGCTAAATCAATTCCAAAAATTTGGGGGTTTACACAATCAAATTAAAATTGAAACAGAACCTAAACAATAACAAACCGCAGTTTTCGGTTTGGTCTAGGGACATCAAAGCATTGATCAATTCATTATTTATTTGCTTTACTTGGTAAAAGCTTGCATTTTATTTAAAACAAGCCAATGAAATATAGACACAGAAAATCATACCACAAACAAGATTTAAATAAAATGAACGTAGCCGTAGAAAATCTGCATATAAGTGTCCTAACAATGATCATACAAATTTTAAAATCACACTGGCTCTGAAAGCCAAGTAGAAACATAGATACCAATCCCTCCATACTCCAAAATGAACTATATATCGCTCTCCTCTAAACTGGACCATGACTAGTAGAGTTAGCTCCAGCTACCACCAGAGCGGAAAAAAATATTCATAGTGCTGCAGATGGGGCATGGCGGAGTGATCTCACCTCCCTCTTAAGAAATGTTGGCAGGGCAAATGCAATCGAGTGCATCTGCAAGCAAACATTCAAACGTCGACAAGTATCTTATTAAAGATGCACCAAAACAAAAACATCCATTACAATTTTCTCCTTTCCATGACGTCGTCGATTTAAAGAATTAGAACCTCCTTAGTGATAAGATAGAAACATGCCAAAAAGGTATTCCATCAAGACCATTGGAAAGGTAACAGGTGCAAGCATATAAATTTCATTAGACTATAATCCTTTTTAAACAGTATGCAGTTAACAACATCTCAAGCAACACATTCAGGCTGCACTTTTCTTAAGTTTCTTAAAGTCAGCACCAAAACATTATTGCAGCAACACCAATGTAATAAGAGTCATTAACAAACATATATGTAGCATAGCAGAAAGAGAAAAATCAACAAGCAACTAACAAAATCAAAGAAGCAGTTGACACACTACTTAAAATTCAAAAAAAAAAAATTTATAGCCAATTTGTATTGGGTTCAATCTTGAATGACTAGTATGTTGGGTTGTGGAGCTTGAATATTGTACACTTTTTCTCTGGGAAGGGAGATACTTATAGCAGGATATTAATATGGTATTAATTGGATTATAAATCCACTTTATTAGCAAGCAATGTAATGTAAGGGTATTTCAGGCAATTCACGTAAAATTATCATTAAGGTTACTTCCCATATAAATAACCAATCAATGTAATGTAACTGTGACTCTCTCTCTCTCATTTTCAATTAGTGAAAACCCTGGCTTGGTAGCGCCCCCAGACGTAGTCACAATCCGTGACGAACTAAGTAAACAATTTTGTGTCTTTGTCGTTTCAATCTTTATTTTTTTTTTTTGTCTTCGTCTTTCTTTATTCCTTACAACTGGTATCAAAGCAAGATTCGGTGGGATAGATATGATGGGTGATGGAAAATCACCGATTGAAAAGTTTGACGGAGCAGATTTCGGATTCTGGAAGATGCAGATTGAGGATTACCTGTATGGTAAAGATTTGTGTCAGCCTCTGGGTACGAAACCATAAGGCATGAAGGATGAAGACTGGAAATTGTTGGATAGGAAGGCGATGAGCATGATTCGCTTGTCTCTGTCAAGGAACGTTGCGCTTCATACAACAAAAGCGAAAACCACTAAGGAGATGCTAGAGACATTATCGAAGATGTACAAGAAGCCATCAGCAGCAAACAAGGTTCATCTGATGCGGCGTCTCTTCAACCTAAAGATGTCAGAGAATACTGTGGTTGCCGATCATCTTAACGAGTTCAATTTGATCACAGCCCAATTAAGCTCTGTGGATATTGATTTCGATGATGAGGTCCAAGCCCTAATTTTGCTGTCTTCCTTACGGAGAGTTGGAGCGGAACAGTTACAGCTGTCAGTGCTTCATCGGGAAAGAGAAGTTGAAATTTGACGAAGTAAGAGATCTGATCATTAGTGAAGAAATTCGCAAGAAGGAATCAGGTATTACTTCAGGGTCAGTTTTGAACACAGGAAATAGGGGCAGATCTGATTCGAAGAAAACGAATCGGGGTAGATCGAATTCAAGAGGTCGGAGCAGAGGAAGAAGTGTATCGAAAAGGGACTTGAGTAAAATCAAGTGTTGGAACTGTCAGGAATATGGTCACTTCAAGAATCAGTGCACAGCACCGAAGGATAAGAAGGAGGCAAACGCAACAGTAGATGAAATCGAAGATGCATTAATTTTGAGCGTGAGCAGTCCATTGGAATCGTGGGTTTTGGATTCTGGAGCATCATTTCATTCTTGCAATGATGCAGAGTTAATGGAAGGATATACTTCTAATGATTTTGGTAAGGTCTATCTTGCTGATGACGAACCTCTGAAAATCGTAGGGAAGGGAGATGTTTAGATCAAAACACCGAATGGATCTGTATTGCAGTTGCATGGCATAAGACATATCCCTAGGTTTAAGAGAAATTTACTCTCGATTGGGCAGTTAGATGATGAAGGTTATGTTGTAATCTTTGGCTGCAATAATTGAAAAATTACAAAAGGAGCCATGGTGGTGGCTCGAGGCAAGAAGGAGGGTACATTGTATACGACGGCAAATTCCAAGGATAGTATTGCTCTTGCAGGAGCAAACAGTGATGCAGATTTGTGGCATTGCCTGCTAGGTCACATGAGTGAGAAAGGGATGAAGGAGCTGTGTTCAAAAGAAAAGTTGCTAGACCTCAAGACAACTGAAGTCGGATTGTGTGAGGAGTGTGTACTCGAGAAACAGAAGAGGGTGAGTTTCTCGAAGGCTGGCAGAACTACACAGTGACTTATGGGGACCAGCGCTAGTGACATCTCTTGGTGGTGCGTCATATTACATGACTTTTATTGATGATTCCACTAGAAAGGTGTGGGTTTATTTTCTGAAATATAAATCTGATGCTTTTAATACCTTTAGAAAGTGGAAAGCTTGTAGAAGTCGAAACAGGCCTGAAAGTGAAGTTTGAGATCTGATAATGGTGGTGAATATGAGCTCAGTGAGTTCAAAGAATTTTGTGCTAATAATGGTATTCGCATGGAAAGGACTGTGCCAGGAACCCCTCAACATAATGGCGTTGCAGAACGCATGAACAGAACACTTAATGAACGTGATAGGTGCATGAGGTTGAAGTGCGAGTTACCCAAGATGCTTTGGGCAGATGCAGTTAACACTACTGCCTTCTTAATCAATAGAGGACCATCAGCTCCTTTGGAGAACGGCATACCAGAGGAGGCTTGGAGTAGTAAAGAGGTAAACCTGTCGTTTCTTCAAGTATTTGGTTGTGTTGCTTATGTTCATGTTGATACTGCTGCTAGAACTAAATTAGATGCTAAATCTGTTAAATGTACGTTTATTGGATATGGTGGTGATGAGTTTGGTCATAGATTCTAGGATGAACGTAATCGGAAAGTTATTCGTAGTCGAGATGTCATATTTAATGAGCAGTTTTTGTACAAGGACAAATTGGGTGCACCAGTTCTAACAATGCAGGTACCCAGGTTATTGAGTTAGATATTTTGAACTCAAATGGGAGCAAAGCTGTTCAGAATGATGAGGTTGTTATTGACGCAGAGCAGAGTACACCGCAGCCCATAGCTCCGCTGCGGAGGTCTACCAGAGTGTGTGGTTCACCAGACAGGTACTCATCGTCAAGTTATTACCTATTGTTAACTGATGGTGGTGAACCTGAATGTTACGCAGAGGCTAGCAAGGGACAGAATCGAGCCAAGTGGAAGCTTGCGATGGATGATGAAATGGACTCATTGATATCCAATGATACTTGGGAACTTGTCGAGCTTCCAAAGGGCAAGAAACCATTGCATAATAAATGGGTCTATAGAATTAAGCAGGAGGTTGATGGAAGCAAGCGTTACAAGGCAAGGCTGGTTGTGAAAGGGTTTCAGCAGAGACATGGTATTGACTATACTGACATTTTTACTCCTGTTGTGAAGCTAACCACTATACGTATTGTGTTGAGTATGGTGGCTGCAGAGAACTTGTTATTGGAGCAAATGGATGTAAAAACAGCCTTCCTCCATGGTGATTTGGAGGAAGATATATACATGATGCAACCAGAAGGATACTTGTCAGAGGGTAACACCGACCTTGTGTGTAAGCTCAAGAAGAGCTTATATGGCTTGAAACAGGCTCCGAGACAGTGGTACAAGAAGTTTGATGGGTTTATGCAGGAAATTGACTTTATCAGATGCAATGCCGACCATTGTTGCTACTTCAAGAGATTTGACCAAAGCTATATTCCTACTGCTATGTAGATGATATGTTGATAGCAGGGTCCAGTGCTCGAGAAGTGAGTAAATTGAAGAAGCAGTTGTCCGAGCAATTTGCTATGAAGGAACTTGGAGAGGCTAAGCAAATTTTGGGTATGCATATCATTCGAGACAAAGAGGCGAGGAAGTTGTATCTTTCACAGGCTGAGTACATCGAGAAAGTATTAAAGCGGTTTAATATGCAAGATGCTAAGCCAGTGAGTGTCCCGCTAGGTAGTCAGTTTAAACTATCTAGCAAAGAGTCGCCTAGGAGTGAGGAGGAGCGAACCCATATGAAGAAGATTCCCTATGCTTCGGCGATTGGAAGCATTATGTATGCCATGGTTTGTACGAGACCAGATATTGCGCATGCAGTGGGAGTTGTTAGCCGTTTTATGAGCGATCCGGGCAAACAGCATTGGGAAGCACTGAAATGGATCCTTAGGTACTTGAGAGGTACTACAGATAGGAGTTTGTGTTTTGAAGGCAAGGATTGCGAGTTAGCAGGATATGTTGATGCAGATTTGGCGTCTAGTGATCTAGATAAGAGAAGGAGTACAACCGGGTATGTATTTACTTTGGGTGGTACAGCAATATCTTGGGGTTCTAAGTTGCAGAAGATTATAGCCTTGTCTACTACAGAAGCAGAGTATGTGGCAGTGACAGAGGCAAGTAAAGAGATGGTATGGTTGCAAAATTTCTTAAGTGAATTGGGGAAAAAGCATAAGATTGGTACCCTATACAGTGACAGTCAGAGTGCTATTTTCTTGGCTAAGAATCCAGCATTTCATTCAAGAACGAAGCATATTGAGTTGAAGTATCATTACATACGGCATCTCTTGGAAAGAAAGATCTTGCAGCTAGTGAAGATTCAAGGGAGCGAGAATCCTGCTGACATGTTGACTAAGGTTGTGACCTTAGAGAAGTTGAAGCTATGCATGGCTTCAACTGGGCTTGGAACTTGAAGAAAAGTCCTGGCGCTACCATTTGGTGCAAGTTACTGATGAGAGATTGAGGAGTTGCTTACATGAGATTCAGTCTTCAGGTGGGAGATTGTTGGGTTGTGGAGCCTGAATACTGTACACTTTTCCCTGGAAAGGGGGATACTTATAGCAGGATATTAATATGGTATTAATTGGATTATAAATCCACTTTATTAGCAAGCAATGTAATGTAAGGGTATTTCAGCAGTTCACGTAAAATTCTCATTAGGGTTACTTCCCATATAAATAACCAATCAATGTAATGTAACTGTGACTCTCTCTCTCTCTCTCTCTCATTTTTAATTAGTGAAAACCCTGGCTTGGTAGCACCTCCAGACGTAGTCACAATCCGTGACGAATTGGGTAAACAATTTTGTGTTTTTGTCGTTTCAATCTTTATTTTTTATTTTTTATTTTTTTTTTGTCTTCGTCTTTCTATATTCCTTACATAGTAAAAGTAACTTCTTCAGCATTTGTAGGACCTATGGGATCCTTTCGACTTTTGCAATGACATATTAGAAAGAGGAGCACATATAATCCACTTATCTAACCAGTGCACAGACAGCCTACAATATATACGTGAAATCATCTCAAAATCAAGCACAGCTACATGAGATTCAGCGCTTCCATCGAAGATAAAATAAGATACTATGAGTTAATAGTTATTACCTCAGAATTGTAAAACAGAAGTTCTCTCCTATTCTTTGTGGCTTTTTCTGACTTCTCTATAGGATTGATTGGGTTGATGAAATCAACTGGTGGTCCCTCACTTGAGCATAATATAAAGCCAATAACCGCACTGCATCCATAATAAATTGTTCACATTAGCAGTAGTCATAAAAAATAACTAATTCGATACAGACATTTTAAGAACAATATGCAAGATTATTTTCTAATACCTGTAAGAAAGCCATTTACAGAAAGGCCAAGAAGATTTTCCACAACAATCTATAAAACGAAATATGTCAGCCCAGGATAACAAGTCCCTAATGGGGTAAGAAAAATATTCCATAAGTTTGCCCTTAGTAGTAAGCAATCTTTATACACGCTTTCTCACATCAATAAAAATTTATTACTTTACCCCGAAAGCAAAAATATCTCCAACAACTTTTCAACAAAGAGAAGGCTAAAAAGACAGAAAATTACAGAAGAGTGCAATAGTTACCTCGGATAAGTAGGAACACTTGCCCATGCATAACGAACAGAACCCTTAAATGTTTCACAACAGACAGATATCATTTCTTCTATAAGATGTGCGTGCAGCCACATACTCTCAGCCATGTTACATAAGACACTCCAGGCCGCAATGCTTTCACAATCGTCTCAAAAAATGGCTTCTCCACAAGCTCCTGAGCAGGACCTGTAAAAAAGCCTCCATAAGCAAATCTGGTTTGACATTAAATTTGCAGTTTCACATACTGGCTTTTTTATACAGCAGAAAGGACGTACATAAATGACTCTGATTCACTCGCAAAACAATCGGAAAGTTGATGAGAAAATGAAAATTTGGAAGATATGCAAGATTAATCAATAATCATTATAATCTATGTTAAATGGAAGCAGAACAGAGAAAAAGAAGAAATCTCTCCGCCTGAAGCATCCAGTATTTAACTTCTCAAAATGCTTCACAAATGCAAGATAAACTCACCGAGGAGACAAAAATATTACACTAAGTACAGTACAAGTGCGTCTTGAAAGATGGTATTCACCAGTTATCATTTTTCAATTTGAATTAAGGACCATTTTCAAATTGGACCTAGAAACTATTATGTGATTACATTAGAACAGAGTACTCCAAAGCCATCACTAATTGGACAAAAACCTATCCTGCGATTTACTTGGAAACAGAGTATTCCGAGCACAACCAACATTGATGAAGTAAAGCATGAGAAGTTAAATTTGTAAGGCTGCCAGCCTTGAACAAGTTAGAATTGTCGAAGAAGCAACTCAAGAGGGGTGGGAGCAAAGGCTGCCAGCCTTGAAAGGCCAGCCTTTGAAGATTGATGTAAGCTGGTAGTAGGCTGCCAGCTTTGAAAGCAAGGTCACCGGCTTTGGAGGTCTGAGCTGTAGACCTTGGGCCGGCTTTCTTAGTGTCTAGCAAGCGACAAATTTGTAAGGCTAGTTCCAAAGCTGTCAACTTTGTACCAACCTATATCTTGTCTATATCTTTTACGAATTATCTTTTTAGGTTTCTTATTTCATAGTATAAATAGTTGCAAACTAGTTTGTTGTAAATCTAGACATTACTTTCATATCAATTTACAAGACTTTGAGAGAGTTTTCTCTAATTAATTGCTTGTGTGCAATTGTGTTCTTGTGATTTCAACCGGTGTGTTGATCACAATTATCTTTACGCTTTTCCCGCTGCGTCATGTACCCACAGTGTCAGATGAATCAACGATGATAGCATCATAATTTCCTTCAGGGGCATTACGAAGAAACTCAACGACTGCAGAACACAAGAGAAGAGAATAGCAGACCATATAATAAGAAATCACACCAAAGAAGTTGAGGTTTGTTTTAAAGACAAGAGTCGCAATACCATATCCAATCCATATCCAAATCCAACATACAGGTGTACACGAGGATCCTCAAATCCAATTGCTAACTCTGGAAAGAATTTCGTAGAAACCTGGAATTTTAACTCAATAACAATGAGTTCATTGACTCACAGCAATAAAACAAATCAAGAAAATTACTACATAATCACTTACATCAATCCCCAATTGGTCAATCTTACATATGTCAATATGCTCCACAGAGCTGTGACGAGAACCTGCATCATATAATTTGTAAAGCTTACCATTTTAATTGGATTGCTAAGACAAACTAAAAATAGTCATCTTGACAAGATATATTAACCAAGGTATGGCATTATTGATTCATAAGAAAAAAGAAAAGAATATCTTCTCACACATATGGCCCTTTTACGCCAACTGAGCAAGCATCAAAAGAATATACGAAAATATGGTATTTATTCCGCATGTGGGAGTTCAGTAATTTGGACTCTTGATTTTCCTTACCATAACAGTGTCAAAACCCTTAATTGCCCCCCTTTTAAAACAGGCTCCAAATAGGCATTACGAGGAAAAGTCCAGAGTCCAAGTAACAAAAGGGGGGCAATCATCTCCTGGTAGGCACATTCATCTTTCTCTGTCAACTGGACAATTGCATCCAGAAACAGAACCTTTCCATATGCAGAGGACTGCAGATCACAAGTCTAAATTAATACCTCGATGAGCAAAACCAATTCCATCCATTAAAAATAAACCCTGAATGATTTACACTTTCCAACCTGAAACACCACAACCTCCTGGTATCTGACTTCCCTCGATACAATACTTCTTCAACTTTCAACGAATGTGCTTCTCCTACCAACAGAAATTTTAGGATGTTAGTTGTAGCAGATGTCTGATCTATAATGAAGTGATAATGTCAGAAGCCAGAGGTTCAAATCACAATGGAATATGGAAGAGAAGAAGACATAATTTTCTGGGATACACAGAAGCTATAACTAAAGATAAACCACTTAAGTCATAACAAAAAATCTCTTTAATCTTGTGAGCTAATATCAACCGGAATGAAGCTGAACAGAGCCAACATGCAAATATCTTATGTCGAGCCTGAATTTTGAAAATCATCCGGTTTATTTCTTTTAACCCGATTCACATTAAACCCTAACCCATTTAACATGAAATCCTCGACTAGGGATTAAAAGAAATTTAATTTTGAAAATATTTTGGAGTCGCCAATCGATAAAAATCGCAAAAAAATGAAAAGTTAGGATTAATGGGTCGGTTAATCCTAACTTAGCCACTAGTCTGCGGAAAATTTGATTTTAAAACCAAACTTTTAAAAAAATACCAGATATCTGAGTCCGGGGGCTAACCTATTAAAACCTAAGCGGTTACCACTTTAAGTTTAAAATTTAGAATTTATCCTTTTCTAAAAACTTGCAAAAAGAATACATCAAAAAAAATAATAACAATATTAATAAGTCAGAAATAATTTTCTATTTAATTTTTAGAAAACATATAACATTTATAAAGAAAAGCAAAACATTCAAAGATTATATCTATATATAAAAAAAAAAACTTATAATTACATCCAAAAATAATCGCAAAAGTTAAATATTTATAAAGAAAAATTAATTAATAAGAAATAATATATCAAATACATTTTTACCATATTTAAATTTTTAGAAAAATAACAAACTAATAATATTTAAATTTATAATATCTAATTAACTAAAAAGAATAAATAAACAAATAAATAACCTTATATTTTTTAATGTCGCCCCGAAGGTACCTACATACTCGCTAATCGAGATCAGACAAAACGTAGTTCTTTTGCAAAGAACTTAGTTTGTTGATCAATTTTATATTTTTGAACTATTCTCACTTTAAGTTCATTAAATTTTGAATTTTTATGAAAACCAATTTTGATGATCCTATGATCTAATCAATTGATTTTTCATTTCATAAAAGATATATTTTTCTAAGTTCAAAAATCATTTTGCTAAAAAAATCAATTTATGACAATTCGTAGTTAATTTAATGCTACATGAAAATCAATTTTGATTAAACAATATTGAATATTTTCATAGCAAATTTATGAAAACATTTTTTATAAAAACTTGATCATAATTCTCAAAAATATTCAACAACAATTCTTTCATCTTTATTCATCTCTTTCATCATCCACAAATTCAATTTTCTTAAAAAAAAATCATTTTATTTTATTCAAAAACAAATTTCATTTTCTTATTCAACTAAAATTTTGGTTTTTTTTTTTTTAAAAAATCCATTTATAATTCATTATTTTTCAAAATTCAATAATCATCACATATGTTCAGAACATATACAAAATATATCATAGCAAAATTAAAATACAAAAAACAAAACATCTCATACATCAAATATCAATTTATATACAAATACATATTCACAAAGTATCCAAAAAATATCAAAAATTATTAAAACCTGTAAATTTGCATTAAAAATAATTATTCTAATGTTTTTGGATTTTTCTGAATTTTTTTGGATTTTTTACGAATTTTTATTAATTTTTTCCTATTTTTTCCTATTTTTTGAAATTAAATATAAATAAATAAATAATAAAATATTGCGGACTAACCTGGACCGTTGGATTAACTCGGATGAAATCTGGAGCGTCTGATCTGATTGCTAAATCCTGACCGTTTGATCCTCAGACTTTCGATCTGGAGCGTTAATCTGGCAGACCGTTGACCGACGACCGTTGACCGACAACCGACCGGGTTGGATTTCGGATTTCGAGTCGGATCTCGGATACCCGTCGGGCGAAGAAGACGATGATGCTGCCTTTCGAGCATTCCTCGGCCGTTCCTGGTGGTTTTCGAAGCCTGCAACCTTGTCAGCCCGACGTGGATTGGGGTGCTGCAGCGGCTGGTGGTGGTGGTTCACTCCCAGAACCACCAGAAGTGGCGGTTCGTGTGGTGACCCAACAGCGGCGCAATATAAAAAAATTCCCAAAAATTTTCAGAACTCCCAATTGCAAATTCGAGCAATTCTAAACACTATAATCAATCAAAAACACTTCCTTAATGATCCTAACACTCTTTAATTGGATCGAAATCCTCCCGATTACTTCGAATTTGCAATTTTTGCAATTCCTACACTTTCACTCCTATTTTCAGATCTCAATCTTGTAGTGTGTATTTTTCGAAATTGAATTGTGCTTTCTGCTTGTGGGGTGATCCTATTTATAGAGTTCAAATCAATTTGTCGTTTTGAAGCTTTGTAATGGTTCAATTTTTGAATCACGAATCGTTTGTGTTTTTTCAAATAAGAACGATTCAAAATTGGGACTCGATTCGTGATTGTTGTTTAAAATTGATCACGAAATATGTGTTTATACATCATAACTCTTCGATTAACTGTGTTTAATTTGATCAAAGGACACAATTCAAAAATTTTCGAATTTGAAGAAACATGTTCATTCGAATTTTTTCCCAATTTTCATGCCTTAATTAAGATGGCTTTTGTGATGAAAAATACATGAAATATGTACAGATGTGATGTATCCCATGCCTAGTTTGTGTCTGTACAGTTAATTTCGAAAAAACACAAAGATTCATTGATCAAATGGTGTCTCAAAGTGGATGAACCGATGTGTCTTTTGGGAAAAAAAATTGAACAAAAAGGAAGCAAAATCTGCCTTGGGCTAGGATCGAACTCGGGTCCACTTGCTCCTATTTCCATGGTTTGAACCGTTAGGCCGTTGGCCTGTGCCTTGGTCATATAGCTAAACCATTAGTACTTAAGGCTAATAAAATATATGTTATATTGAGCTCAAATAATAATTTTTAATTTTTTCCTACATATATTTTATTTACATTATTATTATTCATTTAATTATTTTATTATACTTATTTTATTCCTCTGTTTTTTGTTATTTTTCTATTTTCTATATTCTCTCTTTTTTATTATACTATTTATTATTATATTTTTTATGAACTCAACATGACATTAATTTATTGTAAACTTAAGCCCATTTTTTAATTGGGCAAAAATTGGGTGTCTACATCTTATAGACCCATTAAACCTTTCTATAAATTCCACCTCTTATGAGCTAATATCAACCGGAAAGCCTATAGTGCCAGTTGCTATTATTTTGCCTTTACTGTCATCTCCAAACTTGACATAACCTTCGTTCTTCCATTCTAGATTTGTGAATAGCAAAACATCTCCTGACATATGTCATGAATACCCACTATCTAGGTATTACAATCCTTTTAGCTTTGTTTCGTGTTCTTGCATTCAAAAAGAAATAATCAAACCTTTTTGGGACCCCAACTAGCTTAGGTCTACTATAATTTAAGTTCATGTTATTTGTTATTTTTGACTTGTTCTTGGCTGAGCTTATTATTTTTGTAATAACAATATTTTTTCTATATGTCCATACTTATTACAAAAGTAATATGCATAAGTGTTAGATCTTACCGGCCTTCTCTGATATTGATATGGCCTCCATTGATATTGATATGAGCTTACTATATTTAGTTGATAACAGTACGATCTGGTATAACCTCCATAATATCATCTGTTATTATATCTGTAGTTCTATCTATAATGCTTACTGACATTCCTTTCATTATGAGCAATAACTTTATTTGTCTTCACATTATTAATTTTATTTTCTTTCTTGCTTATATCAATATTCTCTTTAGTGACTGATTCTTTCCCTTTAACAAAGATTGTTTTCTTAACTTGATTTGAAGACTCAGCTTTATTATATCCTAACCTTTCTTTTAAGTTACCAATCTTTGAGATGGTATTAACTCTTGTAATTTTTCATCACTTTTAGAAAACTTGGTAAACATAGAACTCAAATCTTTTGAAACAACATCAATCCTTAATTTGAGCTCCCTAATTTCCTTTCTTGAATTATTATTCTAAACTGTCAACATATCTGGAACTTTTCTTATACTTTTGTTGTCCATCTATAAAACTTCAGTATCATTTTTGAGAATATCATTTTCATCAAGCAACAGTTGATTAGTATGGCATACTACTTCTTTTACATTTTTCAAAGATTTTGTAACGCCCTAAATTTAATTAAGGCATTACCACCACATATAATACATTATATATTACACGCTCAGACTTCCTTGAATGATATGTTTATTTTAAATATTGCTAACCAATCTTAATTATTGAAATTGTTTGCTTAAATTTCTAATATAACTGGATTTAGCAGTGGTGAATTAAACTTTGTTAAACACATTTTAAAAATCTCTACTCTCATCAGAGTATACCAACTTTCTAAGAAACAAAACTTTATAAAACCATTTTATAATCTACCCTTAAAGATAGATCTATAATTATAAACTCTTAGGCACCACTACGCCTTATTTAAAAGAAAAATACAATTTCAAAAGATAAATCAAGTTCCTTATACAAAACAAAATATAAACTAAATACAAATAATTCAACGTCTTATTTAACTTTATTCTCCCTAAACATCTCTAGGATCACCTATACCCGAATCATCATCCTCAACAACATAAACATCATCCCCATCATCTCATCTTCATCATTCATCTACAACAAAACCTAGAAAAGACAATAACAACAACAACAAACACAAGCACACACGGAATGGCGCACATACCTAGATAAATGCAATGCACAAACAATAAGTTAATTATTTTTAATTAAAAATAAACAAATTAACACTAGAATACTCACACTCTGAGACAAGCCAAAGAGAATATGGGGGTTCTGAGTAACAGCAGTAGCTCAGGGGGTTGATATAAATAGTTCGAATCCCTATATCTCCTATACCTATCCGAGAAAGAGAAAATAGTTTCATCCAGGGTTCACAACCTTCATACACACCATTTATCCCAATCCATAACATTAGTTAGCTCAATCGGTCTCATAAACATGAACTAAAATATGTTACTTCATTCCGAGCCTAATTAAACATTACGCTAAACCATTGGCCCCATTAACTACCCATTGGTCACATATAAATCACCATTGTATCATGGTGTACCATTGCATCATGACATCTCAGCGCCTAACTACCATGCCATTACATCATGATGGGGTTGCCGCTCTCCGAACCAGATTCAACGGCATAAGCACAACCATCACTCATCATTTATTAACCAAGTTTAAGTTTCAATTCAATTTAGAATGTCTATCCTAACAACCATCATGCAAGTTACTACCTACCTTTCATATGAAATCCAAATAAAGGCTCAAACGCCATTTCAAAAGAAAATCCAGATGATTTAGAAGCCAAACTGAAACATCTGTTTGAGAAATTAAATTACATAAGTATCTTAATCACTAATCAACTTACATCAATTTTTATATTAAACATCAATTTTAAATTCCTATTTGATCAGACACTCATTTAGAACCTGTTATGGCTGTAAATATCAACCAGCCAAAATATGGACAGTTCTTCTTTGTCCATTAAAGTATTTCTTTCCACTTTGATTATAGTCTCTTATTATAAAAACATCATTTAAAGCATTCATATATCAAAAACATCCATATTCAAATCAAACATATATTTGAAACAACATATTCACCATGTTAATTTAAGGTTTATCCAAACTCATTAACTAACGCCAATTACTATTTATTAAGCCTTTATTACCTTAACTTAGCCAAATTAATTAAAGTCCATCATTTAATTCAAATAATAAGTCAAAGTGATTAAACTTAAGCAATCTAATTCATTTTAGCTCATTTAAGTTCACTTAGATCAAGTTGAACTTAAGTTTACTAACTGGGTTCATTTTATACTCAAGAACTATGTAAACTCTGATTAATTATTAATCCATAAATTATCTTAACTCATTCTTAATTATATAAATTAACTAACATAACATATCATCTATCATTATCTATTTCATTTTATTTTTATTTTTATTTCTTTCTTTCTTTCTTTTTATTTTCTTCTTTATGAACAGTACCAGGGGACAGATCACGCCCGTGATGGAGGTCATGATCGTCATCACCATCTTCATCACGCCCATAATAGAGTATATGATCTCTATCATTTACCTCATCACGCCTGTTTTGGGGGCCATGATGGTTGATACGGGCCTTATCATGCCCGTGATCAAGGAGAAAAATATGATCAGAGGAGATTATGCTCCTCATCACGGTCATTATCAAGCCGTTGCCTTTTAAATAATTTTTCTCTTAAGAGATCACGGGCCGTGTTACAGCTGTGATGAACGGAGGAACTCCTGTTACTTTTTCCCTTTGTGTGTTATTCAAATTTTAGTAACTTACAAACATTCTAATTCAAATTAAACATCCTATTATTAGCATATATATCTATAAACATACTTATAATACTTCTACATACATTTCTACATCATATTCTTTCAATTCATTTTATCAAACACCTAATCTACTCAATATACACATATATAGGTTTTTTAACAAACATGTTCATACATCTTTGATTTACCCCTATCATTATAAATTTTATATATTACTAGTCATAATACAACATTTGCAAGCAAAATCAACAACTAAAACAAGGAAAACAAGAAAACTTATCTTTTGAGCAAAAACCCAACTTCTTGATTCTTTCTACCAACACTTCCCCTAAGCTTTTAGAATTATGTCTAGCATGATCTTCATCCTCTATCTTGTTTTCTATCTTTAATTTAATTTATAAACTTGTTGAATTTGAGATTTGGGGCTTGGTTTTGAGAAATGGAATAAAGAGAAGCAGAAGAGAAAAAGAAACGATGGGAAGGAAGGAAAGGAAAGAGAGAGAGAAGGCAGCCAAATGGGAAAAGAAAGGAAAAAAAGAAAAGGTGTGTATATATATAAGGAAAAATTAAGAGATATTTAAAAGTAAAAGTATTGGGTTTAAAACTTTCAGATCAATATTTCTAACTCTGAAAATATTTAAAAATAATCTGACAACCAATAGATTAGAAATAAAGAGTTTAAGCTAGAAAATCGATTTAGAAGATTGGTTTTTATCAAATTGATATTTAACTTGAGATGAAGCTCAAATATGATATTTGTAAGAAAGCAGGATTTTTCAAAATTTATGGGGAATAAGAATATGAGATATTGGGCTAAAGTTTAGGGATTTAAAAATCCACTAAACATTTCAATAACGTATTTGGGGTTTTAAGAATTGAAATCTCAAATTTTAACTTATCTTTGTCACGCCCCAAGGGTACCCTAGTAGTAATAAATAAGTTACACTTGAATATTATCACTAGATTACCTTCAGAGAAGGACGGGCTTTCAAAACAACAGGATCTTTTAAGTTGCTTGATAAGAAATAACAAATATATGAGAGAAATGATTTAGTGAATAACCATCACAAACTATTACAAACCATATATCTCCATTGAAGTATACATCTAAATAATCTACTCTAATAGTACATAACCATCAAACTAAAATAGATCTGTAGACTTCTAGCTGCAAAGCCCTTACCGGAGCCATATTCCTGGATGTAACTAACCAGGGACGTAATGTGAACCTGAAAAGACTGTAGGAGTATGAGCGGAACCACAGCTTAGTGAATAATCAGACATACCATACATCACACAAGTTATTAACAAATCATATGCAATGCAATCACTCAACCATATGCACAGGTACAAGTTTGGATGATCTAGAATCCAAACAGGAAAAAGATTTACGCCCTCTTTTTAATGGGTTAAAGAACAAAAACTCAATGACGCACCTGCCCAGGAGAGACTAAGTACACAGGAGAATCAACGATTTCTCGTTTTAATGTTATCACTTTTAATATAGTGGCTTCCACAAACCATCTCCTGCAATCCCCTTAGAAACTCCCTAAGTATTAATCATTTCAAAGCGATTCTACGGGCGACGTTCTTCGGTGCCTTTTAGTTCCTCATAAGACCGCCAGACCAAAGAGAACCTTGGAAGACTCACACATTGGATCAACCAAGCAAAAACAGAGATCCGAAATATTAATACGTAGCAGGCTGTCACAACCATATATGCAATAATGCAATTCGTGCAATGCATGTCCATATTGTTTGGTTAAGTCCATAATTCTTAATCAAATTCGGGGTGACCATACATTACACACAATCATCAATATACTACTACACAACACCAACCACTGCGTTATCGCTTGTATAAATATATTTTAGCAATCATACAATCAGATCATATCATACTTTCAACAAGCACTCATTTGTTTATCTTGCATTACATATTCGACTATTTACAACCACAACCAGTACAATATGACTGAATTACTCACCTGTTCATACCGACTCAGTCGTAGTAGTCCACTGGTAGATCTTCTAATGAGTCAAATTCACCTATTTAAAACAAAATATTCATCAATACCATCTAGCTAAATTCCTACATGTGCTTTGTGTCCTAAACTCGATATTAATACTTAGTATTGTCTTTTTTCCTATTTAACCCCACATAATTGTTTGGTTATTTTTAGAAGTCACATTGCTCAAGAAATTAACTCATTTCAATTTCCATTCTTATATATTTTATCTTGTTAAAACAAACATTTGACTAGTCATTACTTTAATCAATACTAAATGTTTTCTTAATTCTAGGGTTTCAAAAATTATTAGATATTAATTCTAACGAACTTAAATACTAGTATTATAGTTAATATCTAATACATATTCATATAACCTATACATACTTGGGAGATATAATATATATATATATATATATATTTGGTTTAGGTCAGAAAAGCTTTCGTTGAAAAAATTGGCTGTAAGCCGGCTCAAGGCCGCCGGCCTAAATCCCCAGGTGCCGGTGTAAAATCATTTTGAAGAAAAATTTCATATGGAAAGCACTGGTGTTGAAAGCTGCCAACTTACAACGTACGCCGGCCCTACGCCGCCGGCGTAGATCTCCAGGTAGCCGGCTTACTTCGAATTTTACGTGAAAATTATTTTACGTAGCCTCTGTTTGAGTATAAGCCGCCTATACGCCGCCGGCCTATCCATGTAAGCCGCCGGCGTACATCGTTTACACTGCCGGCCTTGAGGCAGCGTTGCACTGTTCATCATCTTCCTCCTCGGTTCGATTCTTTTTCTTTGATTTTAACACGTTAAAAACTTACTTAAACTACTTCTAAGAGTTTATACATCATATCTAAGGATATATAACAACTTTCAACATGTTTAAACACATAAATATATAGATCTCGATTTTGTGAAAGTAAAACTAGGGTTTTGAAGTTTTACCTTGTTGGAGCTCGTTTGATGAAATCCGAAGCTTGTGTTTGGGTTTAATATGTTCCTAAGGTGATTATAAGTCAGTTACAAATCATATCTTCGAACGAAAATCCTTTAAACCAAGTCCACTTACCTTTGAGCTCGTTTTTTAGGGTTTTTGGCTTGTTTTTCTTTCAATCCGATCGTGAGTGTTTTAATCTGTTCGTTCTTTGTTTTCAGCTTGTTTGTTTGTCGTTTGGAAGTATTTTCAGACTGGGAACTTTAAGAGTTGATGGAGTTTGTTTGTCCTTCATTAATAGCTTAAACTCAATATATAAATATAGAAGAGAGAAGGAGGACTTCGGCTGCTGTTTCTCCTCCGTTTTTCCTCTGAATTTGATCTCTTTTAGCTGTTATTTTCCATGCATTTATTGTTAGGTTGAGGTGGCATTTCATGATTTGTCCTTGGGTTGCTTTTTTGACAATTGGTTGCATTATTGTAGAATTTCGGCTCCTTCTCCTCTCTAAAATCCTCCCACCGAAAACAGCCGCATTGTACATATATATATATATTAGTTTAATATTCTAATTAAATTTTGAGTTAATCATACGAGTTATACGGATATATTTTAGCTAGTATTTGGAAGTTTTTGTACAAAAATAGGTGTATAAAGTTGTATAAAACACTTAGATTCTCAAATAATACAATTTTAGGTTATATATATACGTAGTTAATTATTCGTATATTTTTATCTCCCGCGATTTGAATTTCTTAAGCTCATTGGGTCAATTTTTGTTTCAGGCTCCGATAGCTTAAGAAAACTCGATTTAGAATAACAGCGTGATCCGATTATTTATTTGAAGTTTAGATTTTCAGTTATTTGTCAGTTTATATTTCAGTTGTGTATTTAAAATCTTCACAATTCATTTTTGGATCATCGTTTTCTAGTTATAAACGTATATGATCATTTATACAGTATTGAGCTTCATACAGAAATTAAACTATGTTTATATCTCTAGTTTTGATACTGAACATAAATTCTTATTAGTAGCTTTTAAATCTAACTAAGAATCTCAAAATTAGGGTTTAAGCCTAAATATAAACTCATTACTACTCGTTATTCTAGTCTTGAATCATTATCGGGATCAAAACAATCATTTAATCTTTATATTCACATTTTCTATTTAAATCTATTAGTATACTAGGTTTTTGGATCTTAGATATTAGATCATATCTCGAATTAGTTATTCCAGATACAATATCCCGTTTTCGATATTAACTAGGGTTAAAGAATCTCTTTATTCGATTCCTAAATCTTTCATTCATCCAAAAATCTAAATATTAACCTATTATTAGACTTCACTCAGAATCTAAATCTATTAACTAATTTATATTATCTATTATGAAGTCAGGTACTAATGTGAAAAATTCTCGGGGTTTACAATCTTTATTTACTAAATTATTTTCATTGATCTATCTAATCATAATTCATATATCTATTTTATTTACATCATTTTAATCTATCTAAGTCCAATTTCTATCTTAGATGAAGCTTTGGGATATTTCATATTCAATTTTTTCATTTGCTTTAGATCGAGCCTTTAAGAGCTGCTTAACTTGTTTTCTAAAACTATCAGGCATATTACTTTCAGGTTCAAAGCTACCTCAGATTAAGCCATGAAGCAAAGATTTTCTTCTTCTTCATTGTCTGATCCAATGTCTAACTCAATGTCTAATTCATCAAGATCACTCCAAGTTGCCATTAATGCTTTTTGTTTGTTCTTGTACTTCTCCATATTTTTATTAAGACAGGACATTCATACTTGATATGTCCAAGCTTCTTTCATTCAAAGCAAACAATCTCGCTCTTTTCTTCCTTTTCTTTAAATACTTTTTCTAAACCAAACTTCCATTGAGTAGAGGTAAAATGCTTAGATTGATCATAATGCTTTCCATTTTTCTTGACCAATATTGAGAATTTTCGAACTAGAAGGGTTAAATTAGCATTGTCCTTCTCACTATCTAATTCTTTGTCTATCTCAACATTTTGCTCAACAACCTTGAATGTAATAGACTATTTGACCTTTTCTTAACCATTAATGTTCTTTAGTTTTGATTCATAAGCTTGAAGGTTTTCACAAAGTTGACTAAAGGCTAGTTTGTCTAAGTCATGAGCTTCTTCAATTGCATTTGTCTTTGAATCCCATGAACTTAGCAAAATTTATAAGATTTTTCTTACAAGCTCGCTGTCATTAAATTTTTTACCAAGCAAAGCAAGTCCATTAGTAATCAAAGCAAATCTATTAAAACAATCAGATATATTTTTACTAGGTTAAGATCTGAACAACTCATAACCCTGCATAAGTGCTTCTCTTCTGGTGTCCTTGATCATTGCAACACCTTCATAGGTTTCATACAACTTGTCGCATATCTCCTTGGCAGATCCACATGATGATATCATAGTGAACACAATTTGAGAGATGCTCATTAGAAGTAAATTCTTTGTTGTGTTGTTCATTTCAACCTTTTTCTTTTCTTGATCAACTAGGATTGGATTATTGATGAGAATAAGTTATTGATCCCTAAAATAGATAATTTCCCACAAAGTGAAATTAGTTGCTTTGATATAAGTCTCCATCCTATATTTCCAGTAAGGAAAATTAGTTCCATCATAGAATGGCATATGATTAGATGCTATCATGATTGTGTTGTCAGCCATTGATCAACTCTTATATGTAAAAGAGTTACTCTCTAATATCAAATGTAGGTCTCAAAAAGGCTACCAAGAGCAGCAACAGGAGGAGGAGGAGGACTGGGGTGGGAGGTGAGGGGGTGTGTGAATTATTAAACTAAAACTTTTTCAAAACAAATTTAAATTTTCAAAAAGTTGAATTAAAATTACTAGTATTTTTGTTGCTTTTAAAAGAAATTAATGCATGAGATAACCACAAAATATATAGCAAAAATAAAAGTACACAAAAGTAAAGGAGACGACGATTTATAGAGATTTCTCCTTATGAGTCAATCCTCTCTTCTAGTTCCATTTCTAGGGATCCGGTCTTCTACACTAATCATTCCACTAATCTAATAGTAAAGAAGTATTAAAATCATTAATAGCTCTTACACTTTCTTTCTAGCCTATCACTTGGCTATGTACAAACTATAAAACTTTGTAATCTAACCTCTATATTAATCCTCACTTCTAAGAGTAAAGGAATAAAATTTGTATCAAAAGAATAATATATGATCTTAAAAATTAAGCTTGCATGAAATGTAAAAAAAAAGATGCTCGAAGTGTCTAATCAAGTGTATATATGTTTGCTTAGTGGGCTTTTGTAGCACGAGAGAGATTTTTTATTGTTATATTCATTACTTCTCTTGAACCTTGAAATGAATTGAATATATATATATATATATATATATATATTTTTTTTTCCTTTTTGATATGTGCTTCTTCAAACGTTCAAAAATCTTCTAACTGTTTGGATGATCCTTAGATAATATTGATATCCCTAGAAATGTGGGATACGATTATCGTGTTCTTATTTTCAAACTTCAAACTACTTTGGACTTATCTTAATCCGCTCCTTTATCTTCTGATATTCTTGATGCATAGCCTTTGCTTTAGTCTTCAAGAGCTTGGTTGGATAAGCTTTGATTTTGATTTTGAATATAGCTTAAGATCTGACTAAGCTTCAACTGAACACAAATTTAAAAGATGATATCTTTTAATATTATCTTCATCTATAGATATCAAGATAACATATTTGTTCTGACCTTAACTCTAAAAGTCTTCATTAAATTCTTATCTTCATTGGACTTCGATCTTCGTTAAACTCTAATAAAACTTCTTGTAATAACTTGAAATACTCGTGTGATACCAAAATAAAAATCCCCATGGATTACTATCCTCCTCATGTGGAACGAATTAAGCACATTACCCAAATATACTTAATTAGTGGAGATGGGGCTTTAAATAAATCCATTTTGAAATCTTTATGTTTGATAACTATTTAAACGTCTATTCTGTGAACTGACATAGAATTCATTCAATCATCTATTCAAATGTCTACTGAAACATCTAGCAAATTGTATAGTTGCATGTATGACGAAATGTCTATAAAAATAAATACTTTCGATCTACACACTCAAAGTAGATTTATTAGTTCTTTTTTAAACTTTTTGTTATCATCAAAACTTATTTAGGAGAACTCAATAAATTGCATTTTAAGATATTGTAAATATTGATAACTTTTAGTATTAACCGGTGGCATGAAATTATGGTACCAGCAAACTTATGCCCAATCAAAGCGTGATTATACTCCACTAGTTTTTATGAATCTAATCGAGGAGCTGTGGGAGGACTTGATAGAAGAGTTGCATCTGAAAGCTATTACAAACACATAGAGCATCACGCGACCTGCTTTCTTGGCTCATATGATCTGCAATCTCAAATTCTTCTTTTCTTTTCTTTTTTTTTTTTCCCTTCTTTTCTTGATAATCATAAGAAAAATGAACTTTTAGATCAATTTAAGGATAGATGAGAAATCAAACACAAACCAATTATTGGGTGTTTTTCAGAACAGATGGCTGCTTGAGCAACTAAAGCTGTTCCCACTTTAAGTATGCTGCTTGCAGCGCGAAGGCTGTCTCTTATTGTACCATTCTTGACAGATTCAATCGGTGGAGAAAGAAATGGTGAATTGAAGAGATAAGTTTCAAGAGCCAGGTATTCCTCAAAACCCATGTTCTTACCAACAAGCATTGCAATAGCTGTACCTAAAGAGTGACCGGCCAACCACACTTTTGTTGCTGATGACGAATCACGCGGAACGAGCCTTTTGACAGCATCCAAAGCAGTTTCGAAGCGGCTTGTGTGGTGAAGAGTGTGGAGGCTACAAGTAACATCTACGAAGATATCCTTCATTGTTGATTTTCTACGTAGCATTGTACCTCGAAAAGCAACCACGTAGTGGGGTGCATCTTCTAGTCCAGAAAAGGAAGACGACGAAGAAGAGGAAGTGGAAGATGGATCTAGACTCGTTGAGAGTTTGAATCGGAATACGGCACCAAAGATATTGGATCCATCTTTGAGGATTCCTTCATCATCCAAATGAAAATCATATGATTCCCACCATGGTGGAACAAGAGCTTCTTTTCCTTGACGATGCTTTCGGCGATGTCGCTCCAAATGTACACCCGGCTAACTAGGCTTGCCACCATGTTTCTCTTGTGCTCCATGTCGGTCCTATATGTAAAACTAAAGAACAAAAATTCCATTATCCTTTTGGATTTGGATTCTACAGATATTCATTCTCTTAATTTTCTTTAGAAAAATTCTATGGACATGTGATTAGTTTTGACATATTCGGGCCCATTGGATTCAGCCGTAACCGCACCATTGAATTAATTAATATACTCATTACTGCATCTATATTAACAATAAAGTGTTTGAATAAAAGTTCTTGCTAAGGAGACCTTGGAAGCTATACAAATCAATTATTAAAATTATTTTGCATTTTTAAATATCTTATAATATCAATAGAATATTTCTTTCTTCTTATAATCTTACTTATTTACGACATGATGCTATTTTAAGGGTTAAATTAATGAAAAATAAGAAATAAATAAATAAAGAGATCCATTTCCTTCTCATTTTCTTAGTTCGAGAATATAAAGGTATTGGTGAGTAGAAGAGGAGGGAGATTCAAATTCATGGGTCATCCGATAAAAATTTTGTTAAACTTTTGTAAAGAGAACTATTTGAGAAGATTTAGGGATAGAAAAGGAATAATGTTATAGGGGGGGAAAAAGAAACAATTTTATGAAAGTTGAAAGGAAACTTATGGCAAAATCGATAAATTTTCTTCGAAGCCAAAATAAAGAAGTTGGATTTTCATTTTCCACGGAAATTATAGATATAAACATATTTATAAATAGACGACCCAAAAATAAATAAATAAATAAAACTTAAGGAAATTATAAATTTTCTAAAAGTTATATGAATTTCAATAATTATACAAGAAAATTTGTAATTTTTTTAATATTTCTTTTAGCAATGAAAATTCCACTGAAATTATTACCAGTCAACATCAGTGAGATGAGATGCCCCAGGAACAGCTAAACTTTTTTCACTCCAACCGACCCATTACTCCTCGAGTTTTCCTAATCCAATCTTCTTCTAGTGGATCCTTCAAGAAATTAAATAGAAAAAGGAAAATGTAATGCCCCAAATTAAATCAAGGCATGTACAATTGTCACGTATAATATCTTATGTATTACATACACAAGCTTTTTTAAAAGATCACTGATAGAGAATTTGGTATGGGATGCAAAAACAAGGAGGCGAAATTAGCCTCGTAAGCAATATGAGGCGAATTTCGCCTCATCCAATCAGCAGATGAAATTCAGTGCTGACTGCGATGATGAGGCAAAATTCGCCTCATATTCCTCTGATATATACCCTCGTGCTCTCTCTTTCTCTCTCTCACACACACACAGATCACTCCACTTTCTCGCGCTCACACACACACACATCCTTTCCCACTCTGTGTCTTTCACCTACACACACACACACACACACACATCCTACCCGCATACACCCACACCTACACACACACCCCTCCCACCTACACGCACCTACCCACCCATGTGCGCGTGCACACACACACCAATAAAAAAAAAACATCTTTTCAATTTGTCAAACTCAATCATACGGTAAATCTATCTCTCTTTATTTAATTTTTATCCTATTATATTTTATATGAAAATAAAATTTTATAATAAAATTGGTCTTTGGATTATATTTTGATTTCCGTGCAGGTATCTGATAAATTGTGTTGATTCAATCGGATATTTGGAGTACTGCAATTACTAAAAGGTTAGTTCAATTTTTATGAAATTTTTAATTCATCTATTTAAATACTAATAGTCATATATTTATTTATTTATGTGTATTTGTTTGTACTTAAAAAATTTGTATATTTTCAAGATGTAGTAATTACATATTATTATTCAATCTATATTTATTTTGTTTAATAGCATGACACATGGATTAAATATAAATATTGAGATGTTAATATTTATATGTTTATTAATTAATGTATGTTGAATTTGTAGTTATGTATTTGTTGTTAGTAATTGAAAAATATATATAATATATATATATTTAGGATTAAGTAATTATATATTATTTGGAACTTGTTTAATGTGTTTAGCTTAATGACACATAGAATAAGTGTAAGTATTGAATAGCGAGTACTTACATATTTAGTAATTAATGCCTATTTTATTTATATTTATTATTAGTAATCTAAAAAAATTATATGTATTTAGGAACTAGTAATGACATATTATTATCTAATACATGTGTATTGTGTTTACTTTTATGACACATAGATTAAATACAATTATTTGTATGTTCAAAAAATTATATATAGTTAGAATCTAACAATTATATATTATTATTTAATATATGCATAATGTGTATAACTTCATGACATGTAGATTAAATGTAGTTACTTAAATGCTCCGATTTGTATGTTTATCAATTAATTTATGTTGAACTTGTAGTCATGTATTTCTTGTTAGTGATTCAAAAAAATTATATATATATATTTAGGATCTACCAAATATATATTATTATGTAACACATACATATTGTTTTTAATTGCATGACACGTATGAAGTTTACTAATATGTTAAATGAACATATAGTGTTTCAATATTAGATGTTCGGATACTTATAGGAGAGTAATCTGATGTGACTAAGATGTGATAATTAATTAAATGCCAATTTAGGATACATGCACAACCTTGGCATATGACACGTGATTTGACAACTACGCAATATAGAAACGGGGTTAGAGAATTTTTAGAAGCTGTTATAAACCATAAGAGAGCAGATGGATTGATTAGATGCCCTTGCATAGATTGTATTAATAGTTCATGGCAATCTATTCAGATTATTGAGTATCACCTCCTCAGGAAGGGAATAGCTTGTACCTACTTCCCTTGGATTTTTCACTATGAGGATGTAGATGAATACGGGGTAAATGATAATATTATCATGGATGAAGGGAGTAATCCACTTGAATACACATACTTTGAAGATGGAGATGATGTTGATAGCAAAGATGAAAGCAGTGGGCCTGATGGAGAGGGATGGACTAGAATGTTTGAAAAAGCAAAGAGTCCAATGTATCCGGGCTATACAAAGTTCTCTTTATTATCAGCAGTACTTCAAATGGTAAATCTAAAGCTTGACAGTAAGCAATCAGTGAAGTCATTTAACAATTGGCTTGAGTTACTAAAAAGTTTGTTACCTGCTGGCAATTTGTTACTTGCATCATACTACGAAGCATGGAAGTTTTTGAAGCAGTTAGGCATGGATGCAAACATGATCCATGCTTGCAAAAATGATTGTGTGTTGTTTTGAAAAGAATTCGAAAATCTTGATAACTGCCCAGTGTGTGGGGAAGGAAGGTGGAAGCTTCATTCAAGAAAACAAAAAACAGTATCAGTTAAGGTTTTGCGACTGTCCATTAATTCCAAGATTACAATGGCTATTTATGTGCTGGAAGACGGCTCTAGAGATGAGATGGCACAAAGAAAAGTATATATCGATGGAGGGTGTGTTGAGGCATCCTGTGGATTCCGAACAGTGGAAGGGATTGGAAATATCCTTAGTTTGCATCGGACCCCAGAAGTGTGCGATTAGAACTTGCCACAGATGGGTTTAATCCCTACGCAAATATAAGCACAATATACAGTGTGTGGCTAGTTATTATGTTTGTAAACAATGTTCCGCCATGGAGATATATGAAGGAGCCATATATGATGATGTCTCTTTTAATACTAGGGCCGAAATCACTAAGTAAAGACATTGATATGTACTCACAACCCCTTATAGAAGAGCTAGAAGAACTTTGGACAAGTAGGTGAAAACACTGGATGTAGTGGAAGGACGGATATTTCAAATGCATACTGCATTTTTATGGACTATTAACGATTTCCTAACTTACACTGACATTTCAGGCTGGACGACCAAAGGTTATAAAGCATGTCCTATATGTAACATCGACTGCACAAGTGGACATTCAAATAATAAGTTTCACTATATGGATCATAGACAGTTCTTGCCTTTAAGACATAGATGGCGTCGCGATAGTGTAGGTTTTGACGACACCTTGGAAACAAGAGCCTGGCCAAGGGATTTCACTAGTTTATGCTGTCTTCATTCCTTCGACGATAGAGCCTAATGGTTATGCTTCCAATATATCATCTTGCCTAGGTGCTAATGAAGTCAGTTTGAGAGGTCTGAAGAGCCATGATTGTCATGTTTTGCTACAACGGATTCTCTCGGTAGTCATTCGTAGGGTCCTCAATTATCGCATTTACGATGTTATATGTGATGTATCTTGTTTTTTTAGGGAATCGACTGCTAAAGAACTCCATATGAATCTACTAGAGTCCTTAGTAAAAAACAATAATCCTAACTCTTTGCAATTTAGAGATGATATTTCCTCCTGCATTTTTTGATATTATGATCCATTTAGCCGTACATCTTTTGAAGGAAGTATGTATGTGTGGCCCCGTCTAGTACCGTTGGATGTATCCTGTTGAAAGATACATGGGAGTTCTGAAAGGAGATTTGTGGAATAGGACAAGACCGGAGGGTTCAATTACTAAGTAGTATGTTGTGAAGGAGAGCATTCAATTTTGCTCACCGTATTTCGAGAACATAGACTCAAGAATAAATAGACCTCACTGACAGTGGAAAGAACCATTGGAGGAATGTCCATCGTCATCATTTCGAGTATTCGCATAGCCTGTACACTCAATAGGCGCATAGACTATAACAGGTTCAGACGTAGAACTCAATAGAATGCATTAGACAGTGTCGAATAATTTCAAGGAGGTGCAACTATTTATAAGGTATGTTGTATCTTTTGCATTCATTTATGACATGATAATAGGATAATTTCACCATTTTCCAAGGTAGACTTGTAATGAAATTACTTGTAGGGAGTTCGAGAATGAACTAACTGCATGTGGAGCACGCAATATGGGAGGAATAACATGTAAACATTTTGCCAAGTGGTTTAGAAATAAGGTTGGCACTCACTTAAAACTTTAGAAACATAAATTCATCGATATGTTTACATGTAACTTTAATCATTCTCATCGTCTATAGACTATGGAGCAAACGTCTGTCCATGGGCATTAGTTGGCAGAAGATCGAGAAGCCTTAGCATGGGGCCCTGATATTCAACAATATAGATTCAACGCTTGTATCGTGAATGGTGTCTGATACAACATAGAAGCCAAGGAAGCAGGATTAAGATCACAGAATAGCAGTGTATACGTCATTGGTGCAAATGGCGAACAACAAATAACCTTTTATGGCATTCTTAAAGAAGTTTCACAACTAAATTATGTGGGATCGAAGCAAGTATTTTTATTCAAATGCAGGTGGTTTGATATAGATCAGGATAAACCGGAAATTATCGATGGAGACCTCATCTCCATCAACACCGCAAGGTCATGGTACAATAAACACCTGCACATCCTTGCAGACCAAGCGCAACAAGTATTTTACCTTAAGGACCCAAGCAAAGCAATCTGGCAACTGGAGGATTGTACAGAAAGTTGTACAACGTCATATATTTACTCGTGCTCTTCTCCAATCTGAGAGCACAGAAGATGGTGAATCAGTTGAGCCATCTGCAACAGAGGAGCCAATGCAACAGATGGTGCAGAGGCCTCGGGCAATTCCAATCAATTGCATATTTGTTGATCTAGGAAACCTTGCACGCGTACCCGACCCGGGTAAGGGTTGCAGTGGCGTAGAGGATGATGATTCGGATGAATAGATTGTATGGCAGCATTTATTTATTTATTCTTTGTCACATGAATATTTGTTCGTAATGAACTCAAAATAACTAATCACTAATAATGGTTGTTTTTATAACTCGTAGGATGAGTAACTCAGATTTCATGGATCAGCTTATATAAGACTCTTAGGCACATCCCGATCAGTATACTGTTGGGATTTCCACCTTCATTGGTCAATCTTTTATCGACCATATCCATTTTAGACTCATCGTTACTTTTCTTATTTAATTATATAGGAGGATCGTTTACTGCATTACTGACTGATCAATAGGTTAGACAGACCGATAACCAATAGGGCCAGGCGACTGACCATCAGCCGAGGTGGGTTAATGAGCTAGGCATCGGGGAAGACGTGATGTATGACCTTCCGGATGATTTGTCTGCTCGGGTTAACCTTGATTACCCATTAGCTACAGTAGTGGAGCAGGAGGAGGCCAATATGACGGCTAAGTATGAGGATGCAAACATCATGGTGCCCGAGAGGTACAGGGGTATGTACAGAGGTAATCGGGCAGAGGAGGAGTATAGGAGGACAAGCCATAGGCAAACTATCACTATGCTGGATGGATATATGGGTCTCATAAGCTCATGTCCGGGGATGGTTAGGTTAGAGTTCTTACTCCATCATAGAGCATCGACGAAGTTGTTTGTTCTTGGACCTTAAAGGAAGGCGTAGTCAGCGTTTTTTGAGGCCTATCGGCATGGCATCATCTTCAAAGTTATAGTAAGTTCATTTTCAATTACAAACATATTTGAAAAGGTGATTTTTTGCTCCCTCTACCATTAACTAACACATTGAAATTGTTTTTTTAATGTGCAAAACAAATTCGAACTATCGGAAAAATGGCGAAAAGTGCACAAATGGTGGGTGACGCTGAACTATTTGGCTTGCAAGTCT
This sequence comes from Combretum micranthum, assembly GCA_024138025.1. Classification (NCBI taxonomy): domain Eukaryota; kingdom Viridiplantae; phylum Streptophyta; class Magnoliopsida; order Myrtales; family Combretaceae; genus Combretum; species Combretum micranthum. Next base: position 636,161 of record JAMXBD010000281.1, on the reverse strand, counting down.
TACAGTTAGCTCCAATATGGGCTTAAGGTTTACATCATAGCCAAAGGTGGAGGCGAGGCAACTGAGAGTAAGCTACCACCGGGGTTTCGAGCACATAATGGATGAATGGAGGGTGTTTGTCCACTTCGTTAAGACAGATCCGGATTATAAGGTATGATTCTCCATGTGGTGAATTATATATTCATAAGATATAGTCCATTTGTTTACTTCTTCTTGAAACATGTAGTTACGATCCACAGTTAATACGGAGAATAGACAGAAGCAAGTGTCAGTGCATGCAGGTGGTATAAAGTCCATGCTTCAACATGCACTTACAAATGTAAGTATTACAAATACATTGTGTGTAAGTTTTTATGCTATGTTCTTTTGCTGATTTTCAGTAATCATGTATTACAGGAGCTCATGCTAATAGAAAACTACAGGCACACGTACTTGAGGAGAGAGAAAGGGTAGTCAACAGATTGATGGGAGTCAGAGGTCTTCATGCAGAATTATGTTAGTATATTCGATTATCAAATTCTAATATAATACACCATATCCATCAGTTTGTATGATTATATTCACATTATGCTCACTTTGTTTCAACTAGATACGCATGGTGGAAAAAAGGAAGGAGAAGGATGATATTGCTGCCGCGTCAAGTCAGCAACCTAAGAAGGATAAGGTGATTATGGAGGAGATTTTGGGCCACAGATCCGTCTACCGTCATAGCTTCGGCTATGCCATGCCAATAGATTCATACATGGTTGACTACTATGAGTAGCCACGTGAGGAGAATTTTGTGCACTTTGAGTATGATATGACCAGCCAGGAGGCCAAAATTGAGAAGATGCAAGAGCATATTGATTTGCTAATAAACTATGTTCGTCCTCCTTCTACGTTTTCCTTCGAGCAGTTCCCTCTATACTAGCATACCTAGATGGGAACCCCTACTTATGGCCCTGATCCCAATCAGCCTGGCTTCGCACCATTCACACTAGTGGCACCTCCTCTATATCCTTACTAGGTTTATTATGAGATGTCGAGCCATCTATCCATGTTCATGCATCCCCCGTACGATCCATCTCATCAGTCACTTGGCAGCTCTATACAGCAGACAGGCCAACAGCCTTCAGGTTTCATCCCATGGGCCGAGGGGCCAGGTTTTCCGCAGTTTGCATCACAGCCACCCACATTTGGATCGTACGCATTCCCTGGGGCCCCTTCATCTTCACATCCTTCTTCCTCTCGGCAGCCTCTACATACTTTGACTCAGCCTTCTGCTGTTCAGTTGACACCAACTTCGACTTTCCCATCTATAATGTCTCAAAGGACATCCGTGAGAGGATCTGGGCGTGCTCGCCTGCGCTAGTAGCAGCGGCAATAGGTGTTGTTGTGTTCCATTTCTTTCATCACTTTCATTGTTGAGGCCATGTTGTTTATGTTTTTTTGCTGAACTTCTCGGTCGCTTTATACATCATGTGGATCATTATGATTACTGTCATGTTTGTCCTATTGTACAGTCATTTTCTATGATGATTACCATGCACGTTATTTCCATTATGTTTATTTGTATGTAGCGACTAATATATTGTCATTGTTTTCACTATTCAGACTATGTTATTTTTGTTTTCTTTTGACTTCTTTTTTGCATTCTAGATCATCGGGCAGAGGAACTTAGTGGATGACCCCAAGACTGGTGGAACCACTTGACACTTCATTACCATGACGAATTACCTTATCATTGGCATACATATCGAGAATCAACGAACATTAAATCACCATCTACGACTAAGAAGTAATAGATATTCACATGCTTGCTGTTTCATTTCTTCATGCTAAATAAATCCATAGCAGACAACACACAATAATTTATATAATGTTTACCATACATGTTAGTTCACATTGAGCTTTACTATACCGTAAATATAAAGTTCATTAATTTTGAGAATTAACAAAGAATAAATCGCCATCTACGATTAAGAAGCAATAGATATGCACATGCTTGCTGTTTCGTTTCTTCATGCTAAATAAATCCACAGCAGACAACGCACTACAATTTATATAATGATTACCATGCATGTTAGTTCACATTGAGCTTTAATATAACGTTTATTAATTTCGAAATAACATTACGAAGAATGCATTTTAATCATAGAAGCATTCGATGCACCCGCGGTGCATTTCCATATACAATAATTGAACATATTTAAATTAAATTGATAAGTATAAATCAATTACTTCGTTTGTTAATAGTGGAATATATTAGCAAAATTTGATAGAAAAAGATGGATGAATTACTGAATAGGCCAATGGTAATATCAAGAGCCATTACTTTAAAAAGTTCTATTAGATTCCGAATTTAATAGAAAATATTTTATATAGTGATTTTCATCTATTTTTTATATAAATTATAATTTAATCTTTTGAGAGTGAAGAAAAAAAAGGGAGTGGTTATTTAAAAAAAATTGCCAAGTTTTTTAATTTTATGGAGTGAGTAACTTCAATTTGACAAATGAAATAAATTTAAATCCAAAAGCCTAAGGACAGCAAAGTAGGTGATTTTCCTTTAATAATATAGATTATTTATAGAAATCATGCAAAATTTAGGATGGCATGTTTAATTGAAAAAAACAAAACATCTATCAATATATAATTTACACATTTTATATCAATAAATTTATATTATTATAAATAACATGTTTTATTTTTGAGATTTTTACAAAACATGCAAAATATATGTTTGTGTGTTTAATTTCACACAAAACTAAAAACTACTATTAATAAATTATTTACATACCACATGTTATTTATTTTATAAAATTATAAATAACGGATTTAAGTTGTAAGATTCTGGTTAAATGTACAAATTTTGATGTTAAGATGTTGAATTTCAAAAAAATTATCAATACATATTTCACACATCATTTTTCATATAATTTTCCATGAGTAAGATTCATATATTATTTATCAATATGTAATTTACATATTAAATATCAAGTAATCTATAAGATTATAAATGACTTATTTCAATAATAAATATTTATGTTCATACGTACAATTTCATAACAAATACGATAAATATATATTTATCACATTACATATGAAATAATTTATGAGATTATAATTAATATATTTTAATAATAATTTTTTATAAAATGTAATATTATTAAAAGGTCTTGTGAAAATACAAAATGCCAAACGAAACTATATATTAATACAAGAATTATCATATTCATTTTATTTTTAAAATCCTCTATAAACGTAAATAATTCATTTTATGAATTTTTTTTCGTAAGATTTTTAAATCGTAATCCTTCATCTTATTTACTATTGAGCCAATTGAATAATAAAATATTTTTATATTATACATATTATTTAAATTTTAATAATTAATCTATATAAATATTTTCTATAATTAATTTTTAATAAATAAAAGTCAATTATAGAGAAGAATGAATGGGTTAAAAGAGTGGGATTGCGTGCGAGGTGTAATCCCCTTAATTTTACATAACCTAAATTTAACAAATATTAAAAATGTAATATAGAATTATATAGAATATTTGGAACTAGTAAAAATCACTCCAATTTTTTTTTTCGATTTAAAAATGTTAAGGTGTGAATGAAATTTATTATAATTAGAAGGATTAGAATCTTATCCAATAAAAAAAAATTTGAAACACAAACTGTATCTTCTATGATCTCAAATAATTTATAAAACGACGATAAACCAATCGTTAATATAAATTACTGAATTCTTTTTCCTTAAGTTCAATACTTAGGAAATAAATTATACGCTTGTTAAATAATGAAATAATAGTGTTCAAAATATGTTAACAATATTAAGTAGCACTAGACAAAAATGTGATTAACAAATTAGAATAAGTAACTCCTATACAGTAAAACATAATATTTGATAAAATAATCAATAGTCCAACAAGAAATCATAAATTTAAGTTACAAATAAAAGATGATTAATTTTTAGAACCTACAAGCTAAAAAAAATAGATTAAAGATAAATTACTAGAGTTACAAAAGATACGATAAGATAAGATAAAAAACGGATTGATATCTATGAATATAGATCTTAAATAAATATTCAAATTTCACTAATATTCTAATTAAAAGATTTAGAGATTTTAGAAATTAAATTCCTGAATTGCCAATGTAACCTTTAATAATTTTCATCACTAGAAAGTGAACAAATTAGTAAATGTGAAACTAATATCAAATATATGATTCAACCAAAAATCTTAGAATAGATCTATGAATTGTAATAAATTCATTCTTAGTTTGAAAAACCCGAATAAAAATTTCTTTGACCTTAATAGATACCAAAAATGAGATTTCGTATCTTGAACTGATAATTCAACATATAATTGGAAGTAGCCCTAATTTTTAAAGCCGATAAAATATAATCTCTTAACAGTACTTATCGGTATAAAAGAAAAATCCAAAGAGGAATTACTAGGATTATAATTACATGATAGATACCAATATCGATCAATAAATATTAATCTAGATCTAAAATGAAAATTACAAACTTGCTGTTATACTTGTTAGGAAATTCTGAATTCATTAAGTCTTGGTACCTAATTTAATTTATTGAACTTGAAAAATTTAATCCCGTAAGTTAAATTACTAAAAATAATTAATTGTGTAAACTTGAAACTAAAAATTTGTACGTATAAACAACTTAGAGATTTTGTAGTAACATAGGAAAACTCTATTTTAATAAAACTTGTACATAACGGTTATAAATATACGTTTATAAATTAATAGTGGTTAAATGATTTTAATTAGCTATTATTCAAATAATAAGCAAATAAAAAAAAAAAAAGAAACCAAACGTTGCAGAATGTGAATTCACGCTGGAGTAGGGAAATTGTATGAAGAATTCTCCACAGTGCTCGGTTGCAGCACTTGAATCACATACAGCTTGCCCAAATCATGTGAACAGGAAATCACATTGAACAGGGACGGTGCAGCAATTTGATCTCTCGGCTGCAATTCAGGCTGAATTATGTCCACAATTCTCAACTGGGATAGAGGAGGAGTCAGCTGCAATTTTCTTTCACGCACGGAACAACGTCTGCAAGGACAGAGCATGTGGAAATAGAGGACTTAGTGTAGAATTTTTACATACAACAGCAGCAGTGGACTTCTCGGTTGCAATATGAATAACGTCTAGCTAGTTTAACCAAATTGAAACACACAATTTCAACTTAAAAATGCACACTTCAAACACCAAGTATTGGCTAGAAAATAACAAAGAAAATCTGATCAAAAAACCATGTAAACAAAGATGGAAAATGTCAACAAAAACTGCAGTAGAAATTTCAATATTCAACCTCAGATTTTGACCCGAATCCGATTTTTTTGCAAGTTGAGCCCCTAATTTACACACATAAATGACTTTAATTAACTAACAAACAAACACAATTAATGCCCCTCAAAAGTAGCCACAAATATGTCAAAACAAAGTCAAAAATTCATCATCCAAATTTGCCAAATTCGTATTCTAATTTCCAGTTGCAAATTTGAGTTCTTTTTAAGCCCCAAAACACTCTCTTTAGCCTCCTAACTTATATATATAGCCTTAAGTTAGACACTAAATTAGCTCATAATCCTCACAAAAACAAGTTAAAATCCTAGCTACAAAAGGAAAAACGAACAGCCACTTTCCTTGACCATTTTCTTCACTTAGACGACCTTTAAGGAGCTCTAAAGTAAATATAAACCTTATCTTACTTCCTATATCCTATCCAAGCATCAAACCACATCCAAAAACATCAAATTCCTTCTTTCAAACAACATCAAAAAACCAATCCAAATAGCATTGGTTTACCATAGATCTAAGCTAGAACTCAAGCTCAATAAGGTAAGAAAATTTAGTTAAAGTAGCTAACTTATAATTTAGCTAGAAACTCACTAATCAACCTTTAATATAGGTTGAATTCTTGCTAAGGAAGGGAGTTAGGAATCCTTTTCCATTCCAAGCCAAGGTAACGTCTAAACTATCAACATATCCTTGTTATATTTGTGTGTAGACATTAGGATGAATTGTTTAGCAATGGAGAAAGGTTATGTGGTTGCAAGAAATGGTGATTCCATTGATGATTTCAAGTAGATGGATTGTTGATGTGTTAGAAATGCTTAGATATTGTTGGTTAAGAAAGACAACAACTTAGAAATATTATAAATATAATAATAGTAAATTCGGATCTAGGAATGAAGTAGCCAAAACAAGTCTCAAATTCTATCTAAACTGGTTTAAATTCATGTTTAATGCTCCTAGGACCTTATATAAATATAAAACTTGATAAAACAAGCTTTAAAAGCATGATTAGGAGCTTTACATTACAAGAAAAGTATTATGAACAATTCATAGAAACTATACATATTGATAATTTTACAAATTATGAGTGAGCTAAAGAAATAGATAAGAGGATTAGATAATGGTTTTAAGTCATATTGATGATAGGTTGTTATTTAGGATATAAACACATCAACTTGAAGATTTTTAAGTATAGAAATTCAAATTCAAGAAAGGAAAAACCAAAACCACACCTAAACTACAACAAAACTAAGTTGAAATTTAGATAGCTCATGTATATCCCTAGGCAGATTGAATAAACTGTATTGATTTATTTATTATAAGCCAAAAACGACCCCACCAATGGAAAGAACACGAAAAATCCTATGAAATTGACTATATATTTGCTAAAAACGGATAAAAAACGTCTTAGATATTGCAAAAACAAAAATGGGATCACTGCTGCCAGACTTGTATGAAAGTAGAGCACTCTTCTTACATTTTTCGCCCCCTTAATGAACTTGTAAAAAACACCACTAATAGATTGTACTTGGAAAATACTATGAAAACGACTATTTATTCGTCAAAAATGAACTAGAAATGAGTTAGATATCACAAAAACAAAGTTAAGATAAAATTGTCATGATTCATCCGAAAATTGCAGACTTGATTTATGAATTTAAAAATCTTACATGTTTCTTTTCTTGAAAATAACACCACTACTAGAAAGTACTCAAAGAGTACTATCAAATCGACTATTTATACAACGAAATTGGATTTAAAACGAATAAGAAATTGCAAATAGAAATTTACTCAGTTTTCACTCTTAATAAACCAATATCAATGTTACTATTACTCCTATAATATGATTATGATTATTACTACTGAGTATAGTATTCAATATTATTGATACTTTTAACACAAGTCATTATGATTATTAATACTGTTATTTTTACGTTAAGATCACTATATTTATATTATCATCAATACTATTATTATTCTTGTCACTAATATTATTATCTATGTAAAGACTCGATCCTCTAAATCCCGAGACTTAGAGTACCGAATCCCCAACCACATATGACGTTTTCACATTATATGTAAGGTTGTCCTAAAACTAACAGTTTATGAAAATTGTTTGATCAAAATCACTGAACTTTGTAAATAGCTTTTAAATAAAACAAGATTGCTAACAAAAGCAATCTATACATATATTTACATCATATAAACATTTCTTTGTGTCAACACATGACACTACAAAACAAATTACATGTTCTTTCAAGACATGAGGACCCTAAAGGAGTTTAAGGTCATTACAAAAGAAATTTGGCTTAACTATTAAGCCATCTATACATAACTTCTCCATCGCAAAAAGTCTTCCAAAGGTCCAGGGTGATCGAATCCTATTCGTCCCACTCATCCAAAAATCTTTCGAAATCGGACCCATAGCCTAAGTCATCGTAATACTCGTCTCCATTACCTGCAAAGTAGCAAAAGTAAGCCAGAGGCCCAGTACACAATAACCAATGCATAACAAGTCATTCGATTCATGTAATGCATCATAGAACAAGTGGTTATCTTTATTACATTTTGATTCACAAATCAACAAAAGGGTATTCAAACCCCGGTCACACTTCGGGAATCCAGGGATCCTGAGTAACAGCAGCTGCTCAGGGGGTTGATATAAGCAGTCCGAATACTTATATCTCCTATATCTATTTCATGAAGTTAATAGCTTCATCTAGGGTTTAAAAGCCGTTGCCCGACTCTACTTAAACTCAGTCCATAACATGAGCCTAGTTCACAAGTTCCCATAAACCTTGAACTAAATCATGGTATTTCCCCCTAAGTTTAAGCAAACGTTACACAGATACAATTCCCTCCTATCGGCTACCCACTTAACCAAAAGAATCGCTATTGCATCATAGCGTACCATTGCATCATGGTAAAGTCATTGCATCATGACTTGGTTAAGCGCCTAGCTAACATGTCATTGCATCATGACAGGTTTGCTGCTCCTCGGACCAGATTAAACAGCGTAATAGACATCCAATTCATCCAAATATTAAATCGAATCAATTTAGATCAAGTTAGAAATGTCTGGTCCTAGCAAACATCAGACAAGTTATTGCGTACCTGAACTCGTTAGAATAGAACTAGGATCTTTCGGTGATGAACTAACCGAAGAATCCTTAACTGTAATGGAAATATCACAATAATTAATAAATCACAATTACAGATCTCATTAACACAAATATACATATTATATCCATATATCACAATTTATCAAAGAAATCTAAAAATTGGATACAAGGTCATGAATAATCATTTAAACATCCTATTATGTCCCAAATCGCTTAATAAAACTCAATTGCTCAAATAACAAACTTCGGAAAATTTGTGGAAAAAGTTTTTGAATTTCAAAAGCACAGGGGATAGGCCGGCAGCCAAAGCCGACGGCTTTGGGCCGGTGCTCAATGTTCTGAAAATATACACTTCCAACGCTGGCAGTGTTCAAATTGTACGCCGTCAGCCTTTATACCTTACGCCGGCGGCCTTGAGCCGGCGTAGAATCCAAAACCAAAATTTTCAAAAACGTCTAGAGAGGTCTGAGCCGGCCGCTTACTCAGATAAGCTGGCGGCTTTGACATATACGCCGGCGGCCTTAATTTTCACTGCCAGCGTTCAACATGACAGAATGAACGCCGGCTGACTTTCCCAGCGAAAGTCGGCGGCTTTCATCCAACCTTAAAAATTCTGAATCCAACGCTGCCTCTAAGCCGGCGACGTTGAATTCCCAGGTTGCCGACGTACGTTTTAAAAACAAGGTTAAACGAGAGAAACTTAAATCCCCTGTTTTTCAACTTTACAAAATCATATCATAATACACTTTAATCCTTCCTCCACCACTTTACTAACATCTTAGCCTTACTCATATCTATACTACTCAATCCTAGCAATTCAAGGCATGAAGTCAATACAATTAAACACTTCAATTTCTACTTCCATCAATTCTAAATTATCCCACACAAATCCTCTTAACAACTCCCCAACTCTTCATAATCATACAACAATACATGCATACTCTCCCACACTCATATAGCACCTTCTCAACTCATCCCATGCATGAACAATTATTTGATCAACATTAAGCTCAATTCATCCAATAATCCATACATCTATTTTAAGAAGGAAAATAAAACAACATAACAACCTAAACTAAATAAATTCAAATATACATATATATACCTTGTCTTGAAAATAACTTTGATTTTCAACTTGATATAACCCTAACTTGAGCTTGGAAATAGAGATGAAAATGGAGGAAGAAGAAGAAAAGAAAAAGAAGAAAGAAAAAGAAAATTCGGATAAAATTTTGAGCTGCCTTAAAAAGTAATCAAATTAGCTTAATTTTGACTTTTACACTTCCAAATTTACCCCTTAATGCATATATTAACTTTAGGTTGCATTTCACTTTAATTTGGACTCCATTTAGCTTACATTTAGGGCATAAATGCTACTTAATTACCAAGAACTCTATCAATTAATCTTTAACAAAATTGGAGTTGATTTAATAATCTAACTTAATTTAACATCTTAATGTGCACAAGACAACATTAATAATTTCATTACTCACACATTAATGCACATAGAACAAAATATTAATATCCACATATACACATACAAAATCTTATATATTAGACTACTAACAACACAAACATACTCATTCAATTCAACTCCTTAAAATAAATTAATAAACACATGAGATTTGATTAAAATGTAAATCTAGGTCATTTCAATCTACTAATAGTATGAAAATTGTTGTTATTATTATACTTGTATTTATTACTAATATTGATATTAACATTTCAAAACTAATATTACTGATAATAATATATTATTAAACTAGCTTGTTTTTCAATAAAAATAAAATTGAAGTATAATAAAAATTGGATATATCTAAACTCCATAAACATATGAGTTTATTAAAATAGTTTTTTGAAAGGTATAGATACTAGGATATACCCTTAAATAAATAAAAATATTAATTTAAGAGACAAATAAGGTTGACAAGTAAAGAAGTAATAAATAAAAATCTTCTACTAAAAGCAGTAGGACTTAAGAAAAAGACAAACCCCTTGAATAAAAATATAAATAGCAACTAAAATCAAGGAAAGCAAAATGAAAACAAATAATAGATAAATATTCTTTACTATAGGGATTAGAACCTTAATAAAAACTGTGTCAAATACCAATACGGAATAATTAGGCACTTATAAGGATTCAATTAAATTATGGAACGACACAATAATTAATATAACGGGGTTAGTCTAATATACGGCGATGGAGATCAACGCCTTTAATACTAGGAAGACTTCTCTTACGCAAACAATCCAATAATGAATCTCTGTTATTTCCTTTCATAGGAAAATAGATCAATTCCCGGACTTTCCGTAGCTTATACAACAATTTAGCAACGACACAGGTGAGTTACTTGACTTTATCACATTGTTTGTGCTTATAGTATAGCTGCATTTGAAATAATATATATTCAATTGATATGCATGCGAGATTGGGAATAATGCATGATGCGTGGTGTATGATTGAATGACAAATTATCATAATATAAGTGATAACTCTATTGTATGATAAATGTTGTATGAAGCATGTTGATGATTGTTTGTAAATCGTATGATCGCCTTAAACTTGATTAACAACTACTGGTACTATAAATGAAACAGACATGCATTACATGATTTGCATAAACTGCATTTGGAGATGTGGCAGCCTACTACGTATAGTATTTGGGTTATCTGGTAATGCATGGTTTTTCTAGGCAAGAGGCTATTAGTTCTACGCAAGATTACCTTTGTTCCGTCGGTTCCATGGGAACTAACTGGTAATGAAAGACGCAACCCATGGTATCGCTATGAAATGACTAACACTTAGTGGAGTTTCTAAGGCTTAAAACAGGAATTGAGTGCCGAAAGTATAAAGAGATAACAATAATGAGGATTGTGGCTTTCATGTATGCTTAGTCTCTCCTAGGTAGGTGGGTCATAGTATCGAGTTCCTTCAACCCCGATGAGAGGGCATAAATCTTCATCCTGCTTTAGATTTTAGATCATCCAAGCTGGTAATGTGCATAAGATTGATTATTGCATTGCATATGATTAATAATTATACTTGTTTGTTATTGGTTGATGTGTGGTTTGGTCAGATCATCTCACTGAGCCCGTGGTTCACTCACCCCCCAACAGTTTTTGTGTAGGATTAATACTAGCTGGGATTGGGCTAAGAATATGTGAAAAGAGCTTCTCCAACGAACTCTATTGATGATAGAGATATAGGATATGGTAAACTTAGAATGTAAATTAGATAAATTTTATAATAATTGAAATTTGTAAGTTGTAGTTTGAAACCCATTTTCATTATTTGGTAGGGGATACCGATTCTCTACGATCTTGGTAGAAATTGGAAAATTGGATTCCATAGTTGAAATCCAGTAATATAATATATTATTTATATGATAAATATTGATAAAATAATGGAGTCTTGTACACTCTGACTTACAAGACGGCTCTCATGTTACGGGTGCACACGTGATATGATAGCTTTAGATAAATCATACTAGGCCCCATATTATGGTCGTGACATGAGGAAAAAGGAGGGTATGGGAAGTTAAATTTTCATGAATGAGGCGATTTCATCCTCTCTATATATACCTGCTCCTCCTTCTCTTCTCCCATTTTTATCCTCTCTTATCCGATTTCAACCTCTTCGTTACATTTCTTTCCCATTCGAAATTATTTCTTTCCTTCTCTGATTTCTTTCCCAACTCCTTCATTCAGTGATTGCTTTTGTATTGATTTTGTTTAATTTTTATATTTGGTACTTGTGTCTAATTATTAAAATGTATTTATTTGTGCAGGTTTTTATCATTTATTATTATAAGTTTAACAACATCAAAATCAAAGATAATATACAGTATAATTTTTTCTTTTTAATTTACAATTTTTTTTGTATTTACTGATAAAATTTATTTCATGTTTCAAGTATATTATAATTTTTAATTTACAATATTTATACCAATATAAACATATTTATAATATGAGAATGTTTTTACTATTTTTAATATTTAAAGTAAAAAAAGTAAGATTAAGTATGATTAGCAACCTAATATTTTAAATAAAATATTAATATTAATAAATTTGTAATATTAATTATAAAAATTTTCATAAAATGTCAATATTAATAAAATTTGAATATGGAAATTATAAATTCCCATAAATAAACACGCAAGTTTTATTTTTTAAATACATATTCAAAAATGAGGCGAAATTCGCCTCTACTTTTTCCTGAGGCCAAATTCGCCTCATCTTAAAAATAACACGGCAAATTGGCCTTCTTTTCCCTAACATGGCCAAGCCTCAAATGTGAAATTTTGAGGCGAATTTTTTGCCTCAGTAACTCTATTAAGTCGAAATTCCGACCTACTGAGGTGAAAAAAAATCACCTTGCAAGCTCACCTCTTTACTAGTGGGTGTATTTATGTTAAATATTGCTAGCTAATTTTAATTAATGAAATCGTTTAATTAGATTTTGAAGATAACTAGATTTAGAAGTGGTAAACAGGTCTTTATAAAAACATTTCTAACTCCTGCTCACATGAATAGATCAACTTTCATAAAACAAAACTATACCATCAGGTATCTCATATATGTTTTTTTATGGTAAAACAAAACTTATAAGCTCATTACAAACAAATGGGCTTCTTAACTAAGCCCTTAAAGAAAATACAGACTTTAAAAGAAAAATCCAACTCTTTAAACAAAACGAATAATTCATCAGCCTTACTTTACTTCACTCAACAACTCTTCTCACTTCATCCCATGCCCAAGACAACATCATCAATAACACCACCACCACCATCATCATCATTATCATCAACATGCAATCAACACCAGGAGAGAAAGAATAATGAGCTGAAGCCTTATACGACAGTAAACAAACACACATTAGATGCCACACAAGCTTAAACTAAATGCAATGCAGCAATAATAGTTTATTATCTTTGAATTAAAGCAAAACAAACAACACTGGAGCACTCACACTTCGGAACAAACTTTGGGAATCTGAGGGTCCTGAGTAACAATAGCTACTCAAGAGGTTGATATAAGCAACCTAAATACTACTAATATCTCTTATAACTAGCCTAGAAAGAGAAAATAGCCTAATCAAGGGTTCACACCTGTTACACATCCTTACTTATCTAAGTCCATAACATTATTTAGTTCAACCGGTCCTATAAACGTGAACTAAATCATGTAACCTCACCCCAAGCTTAAGCAAATGTTATGTTGATACCATTTGCCCCATTAGCTACCCGCTGATCCAATCATGAATTGTCATTGCATCATGGTATACCGTTGTATCATGGTAAAGAGTAGCTTAAGTGCTTAACTACCATGCCTGACTCCAGACAAGGTTGTCACTCACCAAACTAAATTGAACGATACATGCATAAGCAACACCCATTATTTATCCCATCTTTAAGTTTTTAATTCGTTTACTATATATGTCTATCTTAAAAAAACAGCAAGCACATCACTCCGTATCTTATAGATTTGAAATCTACACAAAGGCTCAGAAGCCATCTCAGAAGATAAATCAGTTATCCATATCTATTCATGAAATTAAACTCATATAAGCAATTAAATTATTTATCCATTTATATCAAACTCATTTTTAAACCTATTTGATCATACTCTAATTAGGAATCCTATCATGGATGTGAAGATCACTCCACTAAGATACAGATAGTTCTTCATTTTCTATCAAAGTATCTCTTTTCTCTTTATTTATGGTCATTTATACATTATAAAAACATCATCAAAACATTCATATTCAAAATAAACATATTTCCTAACAAACAAATATTCGAAACAACACATTCCCCATATTATTCATAGCTTAACCTAAGACATTAATATAGGCCAATTACTAGCTATAAAGCCTATTTTAACTTAATCCTAGTCGAATTTATTAGGCCTAATCATTTAACTCCATTACTAAGTTAAGTTGATTAAACTTAATTAATCTAACTCATTTTAGTTTATTAAAATCTATTTAGTCAAGTTGAACTTAGATTTATTAACTAAGTTCATTTATATTTAAGATTCATTTTATGCTTAAATCTATATTAATCTAATTTATTATTAAACCTATTAATTCATTTAACTCATTCTTAAATGTATAAATTAACTAACATAACACATTAATTATCATTTATCGATTTCATTTTATTTTTATTTTATTTTATTTAGATTTTTAAGAAGAACACTAGCAGGTACACAACCATGTTTCATCCTGTGTACATACATATGAAGAAGCACGGCTAATACATCAAGTCATATTCCTATCGTGTTTGTTCAAAATACTACACACTCAAAGATCAGAGAGAAGCATGGCAAGATATATATAGTTGTGTTCTAGCTGTGTTTCTCTTGATATAATAAACACGTAAGAAACAGAAAGAAACACGGTATGATAGGGTTCGTCGTGTTCTAATCGTGCTATTTTAGGAACGTGTATGCAAAAAGAAATGGAGAGAATCACGGTTAGATAGGGCGGTTGTGTTCCAACCATGTTTCTTCTCTGATGAATAAAAATAAAGAAGCACAACTAGTACATTCCCCATGTTCCTTGCTATGCTCTTACTTGAAAATAGAGCATATGTATTTTAGCTCACGTCAACTACTTGTGTTACATCATTTTCAACATCTAACATCTTTTAATCAGCAAACAAACCTAGGATTGTCATATCTAATATCTATATTCATATTTTTACTTTATAGATCATCTCAATCCTAGTTCTAACATGCATGATTTCACTTAGGTTTTAGCTTATAATTTCATATATGTCAAGATTACAAGCTTTATCTTAAACCTTACATGTAACTAACATCAATTCATTAAATACATGCATAAACAATCATCAAAATAAGAAAATGACATAACTTGCATGTTTAACTAATCCTAGTTACTTAAACTTCTTTTCCACCATCATCTTTTAGATGTTGAAGCAACTTCTAACATGATTTTCACTTCTTATCTTCTTTTGTAACTTTGATTTCTCTTCTAATCCTGTAATGCCCTAAACTAAGGCATTACAACCCACCATGTGTCCTTCTCTTAAAAGAGACACGCAAAGGCTCTAAATCTAAATTCCACAAAATATAAACATATACAAATCTCTATGAACTCACAATTAGGGGTACTCTAAAAGGTACAAAACTTGTAATTTATAACTTTCAAGTATCTCTTATAAAATAAGCTAAATCTGAGTCAGCAAAACCAAAGCCAACAATAATCCAGAAAAGATCTAACTTCCAAATTAAATCATATAATCCTATTTAATAAACTATTACATAAAAACCAATACTCCAAATCCTCAAAAAGATAAATAATCAAAATATTGTTTTAAAAATCCTCAAAAACTCAAGAAATCCTTTTTCATATGTCTTGTATAACATCCTATTCCTCTGTAGGGTAGTCAGGTCCACTATCGCCATCCCCATGATCAAAATACAAGTCATAACCAGACAAGTCATAAACAATATCTCCATCACATGTACCTGAAAAAAAAAAAGGAATGAGCGAAAACGTCCAGTACGCCAGTCCACAAACAATATGCAAATGCACAAACAACATATATATATATACGTGCAACTAACTAAATGCAAACAACAGGATTATTATCTCCATTAAGCTTGCAAAACAACAAAGTTCAGAATCATGGATCTTTGATCCCAAACATGGAGTTACTCAGACTCTTGAAAAACAACTAGATATCAAAAATAAATAATTGTATACATATATGGGTGAATGGGTACTCCCCAAACCCTCGTGGTCATGCTGCCAATAAACCTATATCTATCGGAATCATCTCTAAGTGCAATTCCACTACGGAAAACGACACACAAGGATCATCAGGGTGCCTCGCCAGCATCACTATCTATTAGGTCTTTACTAGTCAAAGCCAAAGACATCCAGAAAAACAAATTAATCCAAATATAATTAAGTTCATTTATATATATGTTCTTACAAGCAACAATCAGAAAACTAAACCTGCAAGCAAATACAGCAAACAAGGAAAGGTCGTACCTTTTCCAATTCCAGGAACAATCTCTCCAAATCCACAAATTCTTAAAAACAATAAGAAATCTCCAAATCTCCTCTCAAGAAATCACAACTATAGAATCTCTTCGATCAATTGCCCAGAAAACCCAAATCTCCATAAAACCCAAATCTCCACAAAACCCTAATTGTGTAAATCAACAAATACAAACAAATCCATCATTCTAATTCGATCTTTTAATGAATCTATGATTTAGAGGATGAAAACTTACTTTGATTTAACTCTAAATCCGGAAAATTGCCAAAGACCGCAAAGAAACCCTAACCCTAGAACATCACCAAACATGAACGAACAAAACCCTAAATTAGAAATCATTTCGATGAAATCTACATATGTAATTAAGGGATTTAATTACCTTGAATGGATCTCAAATTCCCAATCGTTCTCCTCAAGATTTAGATCTGATCCTCAACGGTTTCTCTCACAATCCTCTTCAAAAACACGAGAAATCTATGATTACGATATTGATTACATGTTAAATCGTATAGCTTTCGTATAGATCTACTTACTCGGATTGAAGACCTTGATTCTCCTTTGATTTCTGACACCAAACACTTAAGAAAGCAAGCCCTAGGTCACTTTGGAAAAGAAGAACTCGAAAGAAAATAAGACAAACCCTAATTCTCGTCATAAACTGCATATATATAGAAAACAGATTTAGGCCACCAAGTAGGCCGACGACGTACATTCCTAGGCCAGTGGCCTAAGTGCCATCTTAGGTCCAATTTCTACAAATTCGTCCCGTCTTGTTTGTGTAACTTTCCCCTACCTAAAATTTACTTGTTCAAAGACAAAATTACCCTTTTAACAACACTTAAATTTCTCTTCTACCCTTCATTATGAATTTATTTACGTGTATTTTACATCTCTCCCCCCCTAAAAAGAACTTTCGTCCTCAAAAGTTACCTAGATTATTGAAACAGCTCGGGGTATCTTGACTTCATGTCTTCTTCCAATTCCCATGTCGCTTCTCTCTCCATTTGATTAGTTTACTGCACTTTCACGTACTTAATCACTTTTCTTCTTAGGACTTTCTCTTTTGTATCCAAAATCTTTATCGGCTTCTCAATTGTCGAGGGATTAGGCTGCACTTCCAATGGTTCAAGAGCTACTACTTCATCTAGATCTTTGACATATTTTTTGAGCATAGATACGTGGAACACGTTATGTACTCCTTCCAAATTAAGCGGTAACGCCAATCTGTAAGCAACATCACCTATCTTTTCCAATATCTCATATGGTCCCACATATCTAGGATTCAACTTCCCTATTAGCCCAAATCTGACAACTCCCTTTGTTAGTGAAATCTTCAGCAAAACATGCTCTCCCACCTGAAATTCCAAAGGTCATCTTCATTTGTCAGCATAACTTTTTTGTCTACTCTATGCAGCTTGCAACCTCTGCCCAATCAGCTTGACTTTATCAATTGCCTCTTGTACTAAATCGGGCCCCAACCTTTGTCTCTTACCTACTTCATCCCAGTGAATAGGTGATCTGCATTTTCTGCCATAAAGAGCTTTATATGGAGGCATGCCAATCGACGCTTGGTAATTGTTATTATAAGCAAATTCCGTTAATGGTAAATGCCCATCCTAACTTCCTTTGAAATCCAAAGAGCACGCTCTCAATATGTCCTCTAAGATCTGAATAGTTCTCTCAGATTGCCCATCTGTCTGAGGATGATAAGCTGTACTGAAAAAGACTTTGGTACCCAATGCTTGATGTAGACTTTTCTAGAATCTCTCAACGAATCTGGTGTCCCTGTTAAACACGATAGTTACAGGTATCCCATGCAATCTTACTATCTCTTTGATGTACAACCTTGCTAATTGATCTATTCGATACCCGGTCTTGATAGGTATAAAATGAGCTACTTTACTGAGTCTGTCTAAAATCACCCACACCAATTCATACTTATCTCTTGTCTTAGGCAAAGCCGTAACGAAATCCATGGTGATGTGCTCTCACTTCCACTATGGTATCAGCAAAGGTTTCAACTCATCTGCCGGTCTTCTATGCTCTATATTTATCATCTAACATGGGTGGCACTTGGAAACATATTCTGCTATCTCCTTTTTCATATTATTCCACCAATACATCTTCTTTAAGTCTTGGTACATCTTATTTCCTCCGGGATAGATAAAATAACTGTAATAGTGCGCTTCTTTTAACAACTCTCTCTTAAGATCTCCTTGCACTGGCACACATAATCTTCCTTTATACCACATAATACCTTCATCATTTGTATAGAACTCTAGTGCCCTACCATTCTGCATTCTCTATTTAATCTCCAGGGTACTTTGGTCATCCATCTGAGTTGTCTTGATTCTATTTACAAGAGTAGGTTGTATCCTCAAATTTGCCAATCTTTTACCCACTTTTCTTGTGACTATTTCCAGCTCAAGTTTCCTTATATCATCAATCAAATGGCGTTCTATTGTAATCATAGCCACAAGATTTTCCACTCTCTTTCTGCTTAAAGCATCAGCTACAACATTCGCCTTTCCTGGATGATACTGAATATCAATGTCATAATCCTTGATAAGCTCCAACCACCTTCTCTGTCTCATATTCAGCTCTTTCTAGGTAAAGAAGTATTTTAAACTCTTATGATTCGTATATACCTTGCACCTTTCCTAATACAAGTAGTGTCTCCATAGTTTCAACACATGTACTACCGCTGCTAGTTCCAAATCATGCGTAGGATAGTTCTTCTCATAAGGC
Organism: Combretum micranthum; assembly: GCA_024138025.1. NCBI lineage: Eukaryota > Viridiplantae > Streptophyta > Magnoliopsida > Myrtales > Combretaceae > Combretum > Combretum micranthum. Next base: position 616,941 of record JAMXBD010000281.1, on the reverse strand, counting down.
TTCAATTGTCTGGAAGCATATGCAATAACCCTGCCCCCTTGCATCAACACACATCCTAAACCTCAAATAGAGGCACCGCTGTATATAGCATACTCCTCACCACTCACTGGAAAGGCTAACATTGGAACAGACACTAACTTATCCTTCAGCAATTGAAAACTGACTTTACACTCTTCACTCCATACATATTTAACTCCTTTCTGTGTCAATCTCGTTAATGGGCTAGCAATCTTTGAAAGGTCTTTTATAAACCTTCTATAATATCCTGCCATTCCCAGAAAACTTCTTATTTCTGACACAGTCTTGGGTTTTGGCCATTCAACTACTGCTTTTACTTTCTCAGGATCTAATGATATCTCGTTTCCATCAACTATATGTCCTCAGAAAGAAACTTGTTCCAACCAGAACTCACATTTGGACAACTTAGCATATAGCTCCTCTTCCTTCAATCTAGTTAGAACCAATCTCAGATGCTCCTTATGTTCTTCTTTAGACTTAGAGTACACCAGCACATCATCTATGAAAACCACGACAAACATATCCAAATGATCTCTAAAAACTCTGCTCATTAGATCCCTAAACACTGCTAGCGCGTTTGTGAGACCGAAAGGCATGACCACAAACTCGTAGTGTCCATACCTAGTCCTAAAAGCAGTCTTTTCAATATCATCTATCTTAACCCTCAGCTGATGATATCCTGATCTCAAATCAATTTTGGAAAATACTTGTGCTCCTGCCAGCTAGTCAAACAAATCGTATATCCTTAGCAATGGATATTTATTCTTGATTGTCCTCTCATTCAATTCTTTATAGTCAATACACAACCTCATGCTCCCATCTTTCTTCTTTACAAATAACACATGAGCTCCTCAAGGTGACACACTTGGCCTAATGAACTTCTTCTTAAGTAACTCATCCAACTGAACATTAAGCTCTGCAAGTTCCATAGGAGCCATACGATATGGTGTCTTAGAAATTGGTATAGTACCTCATATCAAATCTATACTAAACTCCACTTCTCTTTCTAGTGGTAATCCTGCTAAATCTTCTGGGAAAACTTCTGGGTACTCAATCACAACTGGTATTTTAGAAATATCAAACTTCTGTTTGTCCTCTTTTACCATAGCTGCCAACATAGATCCTCCCCACAACTCATAAGTAGGAAGAACTAGAGGTCTTTGCACTACTAGCTTATATACAAACTAATCTCCATCAGACAAACTAAACTCTATCTCAAGATTGTGACAATCAATCATAGCCTTATATTTTGTCAACCAATCTACTCCCAAAATCACATCAAAGTCTAGCATATTCAACACCACAAGATCTGCAGGCAAATGCCTACCTTCTATCTCAATATCTACACCTATACAAATTCTATTCAACACAGATCCACTTCCCAATGGTGTATTCACAGACATACATACAGGCATAAACTCAACATATACACTACAAACAGACACGAAAGATTCAGATACACAAGAAAAACTGGCACCAGTATCAAACAAAACATATGCAATATGCAGGAATATAGGAAATATACCCGCAATAGTGTCTATACTAAAAGTCTCACTACGCTGAAGAGCATACACTTTTGCTGGTGCTGGCTATCCCTGACCAGAAGAAAAAGATTTGCCAACTGAAACAATCTGTCCTCCAGCCTCTTTATAATCTGTAGCTCTATGTCCTCTCTGCTTGCACTTAAAACAGAATATCTGAGGAAAAGTCTTTTCTATGCAGAACTTACTGATGTGCCTAACTCTGCCACAAGAAAAACAAGCATTTTCAACCTACTTGCAGTCTTTCAAATCATGCGGTCCAAGGCATCTAGGGCATCTCTTATCTGTACTCTGCACTGGTAACCTAAAGAACTGTGTAGCAGGTCTCTTCCCTCTATCATGTGTCATGATACTAGAAGCAGGTCTCTTACCCTAGTAAATCTGACCTCTTTGGGGCTTTCTACTCTTCATTCTATCCAATCACTGCTCTACTATTTTTTCCTTGTTTACAACAGCTGAGTAATTATTTAGGTCCATCAAATTCACCTGGTACTAGATCTCAAGCTCTAGTCCAGTAATAAATCTGCTAACCTTAGCCTCTTCACTCTCCTTCAAAGCATTAGGAAGGAATCTCATCAGCCTGTGCAGCTCTAACTCATATTCTTCCACCATCATCTTTCCCTATTGTAAGGTGTAGTACTCCTGAAGCATCCCTTGCTTTACACTATTGGGAAAAAATTCTTTGAAGAAAGCTTGCTGGAACATCTGCCATGTGATAACTCCAATCATGCGTCTTTTCATGCTCAACCACCAATTATTAGCTCTCCCAGTCAACAAATAGGAGGCATACTTAACTTTCTTGTTCTCTGGAATATCAAAGGCAGCAAAAGTCTTTTCTACTTCCTCCATCCACAACTGTGCATCTAGAGGCTTAATCGACACTGGTTCGAACTTGTGCACTAAATCTACAAACTTATTCAAATTGAGTGCATTTGTAGGTCTGGCCCCTTGACCCCCATTTCCATTCAATCTCTAGGTCTCCAATCTCCAGGCTTCAACATTGGCCCGCACCATTTGCATATCCTGCCTCATAATCTGCTACTATTGGGTAACTACTCCCAACAAAGCATTAACTACCTGCATCAACTGTGCGGCATCAACTAGCACTTGTCCTCCTACAACAACATTAGGCAGCTGATGTCCTACAAGTGGAGGTAGTGGTGGTAAATCCTGATTCTGAGCCTGTTACTCCTCTTGCCTATTATCTACTTTCTCCTCTCCCACTCTGGAGGAACCCACATCAGTTGTTCTTCTTCTAGGAGGCATTCTAACACCAACAAAACACAACAAGATAGCAAAAAGGGTATCCAACTTGAAGATCAAAACTTAAAATCTAAGAGACAACAACATCTTAACTAGAAGAGAAAACATCCTAAACATGTACTACCTTACTCATTAGTGCTCACCGTCCTAAGGAGTCAATTTCTTAATTCTAATGATTCAAAACCTAAGCTCTGATACCAAATAAGCTATAACGCCTTAAACTAAGGCATTACAACCCGCCACGTATCCTTCTCTTAAAAGAGATATGCAAAGGCTCTAAATCTAAATGCCACAAAATATAAACATATAAAAATCTCTATGAACTCACAATTAAGGGTACTCCAGAAGGTACAAAACCTGTAAAACTTGTAATTTATAACTTTCAAGTATCTCCTATAATATAAGCTAAATCCGAGTCGGCAAAACCAAAGCCAACAATAATCCAAAAAAGATTTAACTTCCAAATTAAATCATATAATCCTGTTTAATAAACTATTACATAAAAACCAATACTTCAAATCCTCAAAAAGATAAATAATCAAAATATTGTTTTAAAAATCCTCAAAAACTCAAGAAACCCTTTTTCATATGTCTTGTATAACATCTTATTCCTCTCAGGGTAGTCAAGTCCACTATCGTCATCCCCATGATCAAAATACAAGTCATAACCAAATAAGTCATAAACAATGTCTCCATCACCTATACCTGAAAAAGAGAGGAATGAGCGAAAACGTCCAGTATATCAGTCCACTAATAATATGCAAATGCACAAACAACATATATATATATATATACGTGCAATTAACTAAATGTAAACAATAGGATTATTATCTTCATTAAGCTTGCAAAACAACACAGTTCAGAATCATAGATCTCTGATCTCAAACTTAAAGTTACTCAGACTCCTGAAAAACAACCAGATATCGAAAATAAATAACTGTATACATATATTGATGAATAGGTACTCCCCAAGCCCCCGCGGCCATGCTGCCAATAAACCTATATCTATCGGAATCATCTCCAAGTGCAACTTCACTACAGACAACGACACACAAGGATCATCAGGGTACCTCGTCAGTATCACTGTCTGCCAGGTCTTTACTGATCAAGGCCAAAGACATCCAGAAAAACAAATTAAGCCAAATAGAATTAAGTTTGTTTATTTATATGTTCCTACAGGCAACAATCAGAAAACTAAACCTGTAAGCAAATACAGCAAACAAGGAAAGGTCGTACATTTTCCAATTCCAGGAACAATCTCTCCAAATCCACAAATTCTCAAAAACAATAAGAAATCTCCAAATCTCCTCTCAAGAAATCACAACTGTAGAATCTCTTCGATCAATTCCCTAGAAAACCCAAATCTCCACAAAACCCTAATTGCGTAAATCAACAAATACAAAAAAATCCATCATTCTAATTCGATCTTTTAATGAATCTATGATTTAGAGGATGAAAACTTACTTTGATTTGACTCTAAATCCGGAAAATCAACAAAGACCGCAAAGAAACCCTAACCCTAGAACATCACCAAATATGAACGAACATAACCTTAAATTAAAAATCATTTCGATGAAATCAACATATGTAATTAAGGGATTTAATTACCTTGAATGGATCTCAAATTCCCAATCGTTCTCCTCAAGATTCAAATCTGATCATCAACGGTTTCTCTCACAATCCTCTTCAAAAACACGAGAAATCTATGATTACGATGTTAATTACATGTTAAATCGTATAGATCTTGTATAGATCTACTTACCCAGATTGAAGACCTTGACTTTCCTTTGATTTCTCACACCAAACACTTAAGAAAGCAAGCCCTAGGTCGCTTTGGAAAAGAAGAACTCGAAAGAAAATAAGACAAACCCTAATTCTCGTCATAAACTACATTTATATAGAAAACAGATTTAGGCCGCCAAGTAGGCCGGCGGCTTAAGTGCCATCTTAGGTCCAATTTCTACAAATTCGTCCCATCTTGTTTATGTGACTTTTCCCTGTCCAAAATTTACCTGTTCAAAGATAAAATTACCCTTTTAACAACACTTAAATTTCTCTTCTACCCTTCATTATGAATTTATTTACTTGTATTTACAAATCCTCTGGAAATTGAGAGTTGGAGATGATTTAATTGAAAGAAAGAGGAAAAATAAAAAAGAAGAAGAGGAAAGGAAGAAGAGGAGAAAACGTAGACAACAAGAAAAGAAAAGGGAAAGCATGAAAGAAAAAGGAAAAAAGAAAGGAAAAGATAATTAAAAGATATTTTAGGGGAAGGGCATTAGGTTTAAATCTTTCAAATCAATATTATGAGTTTTGAAAGTATTTAGAAAATAATTAGAAAATCTATAGGTTAGAAATTAATAAGTTAGAATAATGATTTAGTTTAGGAGTTTGGTTTATATCAAACTGAATATCAATTTGGGCTTGATCATAAGAACTGATGTTTTTGGGCAAGCAAATTAACTCAAAATTTATAGAAATTAAGGAATTGAAATTTTATTAAGGTTTAGGGGTTAAAGAATTTAAATATGAAAGAATATTTGAGATCTCAAATTTTAACTTAATTACATTAATCTATCTAATCATAATTCACTGTCGATTTTACTTGCATCATTTAAACTATCTTATTTTAATTTCTAATTTAGATGGAGGTTTGGGGTATTTCAGGAAAGAAAAAGGCTTAATTAGAGGACAAAAGTGATAGGAAAATACCCTATTCTTGCTGCTAAGAGGAAGATAGCTAGAGGGGAGACTTCTATGGATGGGCAAGTGTATCACTATTATGTATTTATATATATATATATATATTGTATATATCAATGACTTTCATTCCATGGCTTGCCAACTTCAATTTGGGGGGGGATGGAACATTAAAAATTTCCCCATTCAGTTGTGTTGTGTCCTCAGTGTTGATGACAAACTATTTCCACCAATTATATGCTACGGCAGATTTATGTTTTCATTTTGGGTGGGCAGTTGCAATGCTCAAAATATAAGGAAAGGACGGACACATAATTGGCATCCGCTTTTTCAATAAAAGAAAACCCACTTATACAGCTTTTGTCGGGAGGAATAGCTCTTTAACAAAAGGAAATGTTCAAAGTCAATCCATTTGAATTTAATGCTTTATTTATATATCCCAGAAGCATGGGTTCACAACTAAGCAAAGTTTAAAAAAAAAAAAAAAAAAGACTTGAGGAACTACTAAGAAAATAAGTTGGCATTATTCATGGTGGGTGAAGATTAATCAAACTCGAATTTACCAATATATCAAATCAATCCGAATAGAAGCAATGGCATCCTCCAAAGGCTATTTTATGAAAGGACGTTTTCTTTATACATAAAATATGACTATCCAAAATACCTTTTTTTTTCCTTTTTTTTATTTATTCTTCTTATGAAAAGAAAACGTCCAAAGTGTAACAGCAGTCATGGCAATATATGGTGGTACATTATTATATACATAGGAATAGTCAGTTCGTCCAAAATTTCCACATTGACTAGTGCGATATTTAGTTGCAGGATTTCTCTAAGGTCCCCATGGAAGACTTAGTAAAAATATTCTAAAATTATCATATCAATATTATCATATCATATATATACTATAGCCAACACATAAGAACTATCTTACGAGCTAAAAGTCGCTAGACTTTACTTAATTATTATTTGATCTTTACATTTAATCCTATTGTATATAATTATACTCATTTCAAAATGACTATGGAGTTGAACATCCCATGACCATTAAATACCATAGAGAATTAGAATATCCTACCAAATAATAAATGGAGGTAAATCTTAAAACATTCATAGACTTAAGAAAACAAAACTTTTGTCTAAGTTGCTAATAGCAAATCTATAATTCTATAACCAAGATATTAGTACATTTATGATATTATGGTTGTGATTCTACACTATTATAACCATGAATGAGTTGGCTCTCATCATGTGGAGTCTTGGCTCATCCATACTTCTTTAATATTATCCTACAAAAATTGTTTTTTGAAAGCTAAATTCATATAGCAACTTATTGAGAGGAGTATCTCTCAATGATGCACAAACATACAAAATCAAGTAGGTTCCCAATTATAGACAATGCATGAGCCGGTATATATTACAATGCATCGTCCGACTTGGTTTTCTGGTAACTAACATGAAATTAATAATACAATCACTTGTAGACTAGGATTAGGGACTCCCTCCCACCATTAGTGCTTTAATTTATAATGAAATCTTAGCACATGAACATAGAGTCATCCCTAGCTAATCGCCTTAGGATACACATGTAACAATCCTTAGCCAAATGCCCTAGCCATATGTAAAGCCCGTTACCCTTCAGGGTAGTATAAGACTCTAATTTCATTAAATGTGTGACAATCCTAGAATCATTTAGATTGCAGATAATGGAGTAGAATTTTTATGAACCCTTCCATCTATTGTGCAGTAGTGATGTCTTTTGAAAATAATGTAAGATCACATGTAATATAAATATGCAAGAAGCATTACAAATTCACAATGAGTAAGGTTCTTGCAGTAATAAAAATGCACATTTAAATGGTCCAATCAAGCATCCGCTTCATCAGCTTATATTTTCACAATAGATCAATAACACAATACCTCCATCATAGTCACATGATCATATCCTTATAAAACAATTCAATGCAAGGTATTTTGCTAAAACATGCATAACCAACGCAAACAAAAGTAGCACTTCCTTGTGGCCCAGTTACTTGAATTATATGATCCTTGGTTGAAGTAATCTTTAGATACCTTCCCAAGTCTCATGAGATGGCACATTGCTTGAGTTAGGAACAAACAAGAAGCAATTCCATGATATTCTTAACAATTTCTTGCATCAACTTATATGCTAACTTTTAGCACTTTTAGTGCACATATCTTTTCATGTTAAAATGGGTTTTGATGCTTGGCAAAAAGAAAAAAGTTCTAGTGCATTATGTATCATTTTGATTACTATGGAGCGCTTTATGATCATATGATATGAACTAATAATTTTAGATATAGTAAAGGGATAGAAAACTAATATTATCTAATTACATTTCAGTGGAAGCCCTTCAATAATTTTTATGCAAAAACTTAAAATGTGTGTTTCCATATCGATTTTTGTCCCTTTACAATCTATTATGTGTCAATCTGATTGTTATGAAGTGTATTCCGATTATATGATGTAACAATGTAAGACCATATGCATTAATGAGTTTTACCTCATGCCTAATGCTTCTACCTATCCTATCACTTCTTTTCCCTTTGTTTCTCCATCTTTACTTTTCCCATTTCTCCTTGTCCTATGGTTTCTAGTTAAAATAATCTTTGGGTAACCTCAACATTAGAGATAGATATAATAATAAGGGTAGATGTAGGGTTCTTCACAAATTACATGGATCTCGTGTCATGCACATGACTTCTGAGAATTGCTGATGAGATGACACTTGATAATAGGATGACTTAGAGAGTGACAAGAGGAGGAATAGGTAGTCTCAATGTCTTAAATGTATAAGTGAATGTAAGAATCAAAACTCCTACCATGACTTCAAGAGGATTGATCGTGAAAGGACTTATCGCAAATCAGAGAGTTTCCTTCCTTGGTATCATCACCTTAGACTTCCAGAAAGAACATGTCAAGCTTTTGAGAGACTTCAACAAAGGTTTGGTGAACAATAAGGACATCGAGAAAATCTCACTTCATGGGTTGTGACAAGCCACTACTATATAAAATATGTGAAAAATGCTACAGAATTGGCAACCATCCAGTGAGTTCATGTTAAAAAAAAAAAGAGAGAGAAAAAAAAAGGTTTATTATGAAGAGGAATCTTGGGAGTTCTATCGAAGTCGTGGAAGTTAACTTGGTACATGAACAAATATTCTTAGGGAGCATGCAAATGTGGTCAAAAGTTCATATATAGTGGAATCCAAGAACCGTGTTGGACAAAAATATAATATATATTTGTTATTGATAGACAAGTAATACCAAGACCGCATTAATTTACAAAGTTTCGGATTGCTTTGGATATATTTATCAAGAGTATATGGGATTGCCATTAAATTGGGATTTATTTATAAAAAAAAGAAAAGAAAAGAAAAGAAAAGAAAAGGTATGGCCTCTAATACTATGAGGGCACCTGGAGGAAGCAATACTATTTTATGATATGCATCACCAAGTATCGATCAAGTTGTGCATTAATAAATCCGATGCCCAAAATACTTGCATTTCATTCAAAGAATTTTGCATATAGGACAAAATGTAAAGGGGTTCATAAATAATATTACTTATTTGGGCTTGACTTGTAGGTCGGGTGACAGGATCTTGCGAGTCCAATTTAGTTATTAGGATGACTTGGAGAGATTTGGCTTGGTGAGCTCGGAATAGGGATCACTAGATCAGTCCGTCACATCCAACCTCTTTCAGGCATGTTCATGCACACAGGAGATAACTTTTGATCTTGGCCCATGAAAACCCACTCTCATCCGCTAATCACTAAAATGATCTTATGATCATCATCCATGTCAAGTGCCTAGAAATACTCAGTTACTTCTCCTCATTTTCAACTTTTTGGAGAGAGAAAATAAACAATAATCTATAGAATAGACTTTGTTCAAAAGGATCAAAAAAGGCAACTCAAATGATTTCTACATCAATTGCTTAAAAACTATTCGATCTCCTTTACCTGTCACTTGTATATTCGAGACACTGAGACTGTCTATTCCTCCTCCCCATTATTCTCTCTAAGTCATCCATCATCAAGTGTTATCTCCTTAGCAAACTCCAAAGTCACATGCAAGGCACAGGATACATGTGATGCGTGAAGAACCCCACATCTACAATAAGAATTATACACCTCAAAAAATAATTATCTTCAAACGTATCTAAAACAAATTTTTTACAACATAAGTAAATAATTATTTAAATTTATATGCACTTTAGCATTGAGAATTTGCAATAATTAACTTGATTATAGATTTTGCTATAAAAATTAATTTAGTAAGCCCGTGTATGATTTTAATGGAAAGGTGAAATTTTAGCTCTCTCTCTCTCTCTGTACAACCACACAAATTTATATGAATTTTGTGCAAATGTGTCTCGAAATATGAAAAGAAATAAACGACAGGTAAAGATCATTCATTTCTAATTCTAAATTCCTTTATAATTCTGAATATTTTTTCATTCCCTCTTCTTTCAATTTTTTTTTCTTCTTTTTTTTTCTTTTTCTTTTTCTTTTTTTTTTCTTGATGTTTCTCCACGCTTAACATAAGAATTACAGCATTAATATTAGAAAAGATTAAAAACCTTCTTTTCTCACCTAGTTTACTCAAGGATTAATATTGTCATACCTCCAAAGTTGATTACCTTACCATACCCCTACTTTGGTTACTTGACTCTTTTTTTTCTATATATTGTGTTACTCATTTTTCTTGAGTTAAAAGAATTAGGATAAATAAAATAAATAAATAAATGAAAGAGAAACAGTTTGGTGATAATATCCAAATTCTTGGATAATCCTAAGAAAAATGAATTTTTAGATCAATTTAAATATCGATAAGAAATCAAACACAAAACAATTAAATATAAGGAACATAAAGAAACTTCCCACGCAACAAATATTATTTATTACATAATATTGCATTAATTGAAAAACATCATATACAAATAGACACAATAAAAATGAAAATACTTAGTAGTCACATGCAAGTGCAGTATAAAAGTAGCCAAATTAAATATAAGTTCATGTAAGTTACAAGAAATTTGATAGAAGTCTTTTGAAGCATATAAGAAATCTCACTACATGAAAAGTTTTTAAAAATAGGTAAAGAAATCCAACAGATTTAATAATTGTCATCTGCAAGCCACTCCTCGATGTCAAACCTGTATCCCATATAGCCATAATGACCAACTTCATTAGCATCATCACAAGTCTCATCAACATAACTTGAAATAATAAAATAATAAGCTGTGAAGCCCAGTACACAGCAACACATGTGCATTGTACACACAAACCTAATCTAACAATCAACAACCTATTAATTTATATATTTGATTAAAATAAGACAAACAACAATGGAGTACTCATGACTCTAGCAACACAACGGGGAGCGAAAGGGGTTCTAAGTAGTTATGTCTACTTAAGGGATTGATAAGACAAGATAGTGCCTTATTGGCGAGAATAGAATGGGCAGAAAATTTGCCTTATCTAGAGTTAATGTCATGATCTTAATAGGGGGCCCAGTAGGACTTCTCTAAATCATCATATCACGTATGTACCCATAATATGAGGATCATTTTGCAAATCATAGTTTACAAGACTCTAATTAATTATTCTTTCATTGTGTTATATATATATATATATATATTTTATTTATTTATTTATTGTGAAAATAGTTTTGGATACTGATACTTCTACAAATCACAAGGACCATAGAGAATCGGATACCCTACCAAAAGATAAAACAAGGTAAACCTAGGACTAAAAGATATATCAACTAGGTTTAGTTAATGAAAATTCTAGTTTTAGGTTTCATCTCTCAAACTAGGATTAACCTATCATATTACAATCTTCTACATATTTTCTAATCTTCTACTTATTTGTGGATCTTGAAATTGGACACACTCTACACTCTATTCCTATCCCATTTCCAACTTTGAGTTACCAGCAAAAATAAACAATAGGGGAGTCAACTACATCCGGCTAAGTGAAATCCTCTCATATTACAGTTTCACGCATTGTTATCAAACAATTATTAATAAACAAGTGCAATGCAACAACCACATGAGCAAACACATGATCTACCGATTAGATCATACATGGTACGGATTTACACTTTCCGTAACCTAGGTTGGGGAAGCATGCGTGGTTGCCATGACCCAACATGAACCTACCATTTCCAGGTTATCGTGTACCCTTGGGTATTTCATATAATACTTAATGAAAGCGAGATATCTTTTATTTTTTTCAAAAATAACTTCAAAAACAATTCCCGAGTATACAAAAGCTTAAGCCGAGCCCCCCGCACTTTTCTACCCACAAGATCGTTTCCCCATACAGCTTAGTTCCTCATTAGTAGAAATGGACACACGGACTTAACCATGCCAGCTAGTCCGCCCAGCGTGATACTGGCTGTTTAAAATATGTGGGAGGCATAGTATGCATGATCCATTTAAATAATTCAAAGCCAAATAATTATAAGTTCGTTTTCACTCGATCAAACAACTTTCACAAACACTCAAATCTACACAACTAATGCAAACAATATAGATTGTACTTAGTCTCAATCTTAAAATTTTTTTTTTTTTTTTTTGTACACTCAAGCGATTCAAACAAAAACAACACCAAAGCCCAACATACATATCAATTTATTATCTTTATATTTAGTGCTCTAACTACAAACACAAATAATGTAATAATCATAGAGAACTCACTTTGCCATATATAGCAATCAAAGTAATCCTTCAAGTAGAGATCATCTAGCTCATAATCTCCTGAACATAATAAAGATAATAGAATAATTATAAGTAATAGCCAATGAAATAACCCCAAATGCTAAGATAACCTAAGTAGTTAAATGTAAATTAATTTGTGGGAAATAGGAGGAAATTTTGAGCCAAATTAAAACAAAAAAAAAGTATATAATAAAATAAAATTAGCTGGACTATTTAAATAAGTAAATTAAATGAAATATTTGATATGGTTAGTGAATTAGTAAATTTAAGCTAATAATTAATTTCAATTGGGAAATAGAGGTTAAACCATGTAAGTTCCCCATTTCATCATACCAAATAAATCAATCAAACCTAAATACCAACTTAGCCATCCACCTAAATTACAATCACTCAATTTTCCCATTTTTCTCAATTTCAACAATTCTCTAGAAATTCAACATCTAAATTTCTCAACACCCTAAATTTTAATCAAATATCTATCCAACCACCTAATTGACTAAATTTATTTCACCATTTTCAAATTTTCTAAATTAAAATTCCTAAATTAATCTACCTATTTCCTAAGTGCATTTGACATCTAATCACATCTTAAGACCTTAATCAAATTGCTAATCCAACCCACTAACCATATTAGCTCTAAACCCTCATAAAAATCTTCAAGAACCTTCATATTACTATTCTTATCCTAAATAATTTTTAGCAGAATTTTTATTCAAATATTGTTATCTTGCCAACCCATAGAACTTTAGAACATTTTTTATATTGTCAACTAATGTCCTTATTTTTATCCTATCCTCTCTTTACAAAATGAAACCCTAATGCACCCTAAGGTAGCCACCACTTTACATTTCATTCTAGGAGAAAATTTCATCTCATTTTTCTCTCAAAATAAACCCTAAAATACTACAAACCATTTTCCTTTATCAAAACCCTAATAGGTACTAAGTCTTTTATGTTTTATGTCTTCTTTAAGCTACCTAAAGCCACTATTAATCTATATTTTTCCTTTTGAAAATAGGTGTCTATCAAGAGGGATCTTGGATTAGAGGCAAAAGGAGCTTTACCAAATTCTAGGAGTAGGGTAGTGAGGGTTCAAAGCTTGTTTTGTTACTACAAGTAAGTTGTTTAATTAGATAGTGTGATTAGTAAAATATATTACTAAATAATATGTTGTCATACTAAAAATACAGAATATGGAATTTATGTTTTATGTGAAATATCATGTGTTACTTGGTTTTGTGAAAATGTGTTGATATTAGCATCGTTTATGTATTTTTTTACTAGATTTATGGTGTAAATGTGATTAAAATAAATTAGCATGTTATGTAATCTATTTTGATGTATTCTATATGATTTTGTAATGATTTTTCTTGATGAAAATTGAATAAAAACAATAATATATTTGCAAGATAGAAAATAAAAGTATTATTTGCCATGATATATAATGTTGATTAGGGTATGTCGAGCCTGGTTTTTTTCGATTTCCTTTAATCCGATTCGTACTAAACCCTAACCCGTTCAATACGAATCCTCCACTAAGAATTAAAGGAAATTTTTAATTTTAAAAATATTTTGGAGTCGCCACTCGACTAAAGTCGAGAAAAAAATAAACCAAAACCAATGGGTAGGTTGATTTTGGTTTTGCTACTGATCTGCGAAAAAATCTTTTTTTGAAAACGAGAACCAGAAATTAACTTGAGTTCGGGGGCTAACCTATTAAAACCTAAACGGTTACCACTTTAACTTTCCATATTTAAATTGCTTTGTTTTAAACCCTAATTTCAAAATCTAAACTATTTATCAAATCTAATTAACTAAACATATGTCTAATATGCCCAAAAATACTAATCAAATTCCATCGATAATCATATATAATCTAAAAACTCAAAATATTCAAATTAATCAAATCTTATTAAATTCTATCAATATTCATATATTCTAAACAAATCAAATAAATTCACAAAAATAATTTTTACATATTTTAAGTCGCCCATTTTGGTGCCTACGTACCCGCTAATCGGGATCAGACCACACGTAGTTCTTTTAGAAAAATTTAGTTTGTTGGTTAGTTTTAAAATTTTTCGAAATCTTTTCGCTTTAAGTTCATTAAGTTTGTTAATTTTATGAAAAAATATGTATATATCTTTTAACATGAACCCTAAATCTATCAAGTTAAGTTTTAGCAATTTTATGAAAAATAGGATTTTTCTATGTGACAAAAATTTTGAACAAGAAATCATAACCACATATCATGCATATCAATTGATCATACCATCATCAAGAATAAAAATATTATAGGGAATATCAATATTCAACAAACTAATTTCAACAAAGCAATATCATGGCATAATCAAGATTTATATATCATTGACATTATATTATGAAGGGCAAGATTTCAATGTGGTTCCATATATGGTGAAATCATAAAATTCAATATTATTTCAATCAAGTTCATCACTACATCATGGTATAAAAGGAATATTAATGACTATCATCATACATGATTATATAATTTCAAATGTTATAAACCTAAAACTAAAAAAATTCATATATTCCTCATGATTAGGGCATGATTATAGGTATATTATCAATTACAAAATCTTAATGTAATTCTATGAACACATACCTAACATGACATATATATATATATATAATTCAATTTTATCACAAGAAAACAAAATCATTACTATATTAATGCAAAAGGGACCATCAAGTTATGTTTTAACAAATTTATAAGAATTAACTTTTCTAAGTGATAAAAAAGATTTTGAATAATGGATCAAAATTATATATCATGGCAATTGTCAAGCACATTAATTAAATCAATATATCATCATTAATAAAAGATATCAATGTTAACAAGATGAACTCACATTCAATAACATAGGTAAACTTCATATATGATATTAACATCATAGCAAAGTTTCAAATTACATTGCATATTGATAACGAAATCGGGTTCTTTTAATCATTTCAAAATCATGGTATAAACAAACTTTAGCCAATCAAGATTTTCATCAAGTTATCAATACAATTTGTATGTCAAATATTTGCAATATCTCATTATTCGAAATTTGACAAAATCATAATATTACAAAACGATATCACAAAGAAAAGAAGCAAGGATTATAAGTATCATAGCAAGATCGATCATATAAAAAAATAAACCCTAAATTTCAATTTAATATTTTTTAGAAAGAGACAATTTCATTATAATGACTATACTATACTAATTCAAACTAATACTAATTCAACATATTTTTGAAATTTTTTTTTTTAAAAAAAAAACAATATATTCGTAACAAATTCTGAAAATATAATCATATACTAATTATTTTCATTTTTCTTATTTTTTATTTTCCTATTTTTTAATATTATAATATAATTGTTATTATTATTATTATTTTATTATTATTATATTATTATTATTGAACTTACCTGCAGGAGAAGTCCACGGACGCGCGCTGGAATTGGAGGAACGATGGAGATGCAGCAGCTGCGGCTTTGATTAGCAAACGGTCACGGCGGGCTCCAGCGGAAGAAGTTCGGATCGTCGTTGATCGGTGCGGTAGTCAAGGGATGGTCGGACGGTGGTCGACGGCAACAACTCCGGGAATAGAAACGGAAATCGGGGTTACTCCGGCGACAATCGTTCAACGTTTTTCGACAATAATCAACTTATGGCAATGAAAGATCTTGACTTCCTAACTATAAAATGCTTGTTTGAATTGTTTCTTTGTTTTCGTGTTCTTCCTTTTTTTCTCTTTTTTTTTTTTTCCTTCTCTATTTATAGATCTAAATTTAGGGTTTTTTATTCTAATCCGAAAAACAAATTACAACTATTAATTAGTTGTCATTAACATGAAAATAGCTGTCATTACCGTTAGATTTTGAACGTTAAACAACGAAAATCTCGGATTTTGCTTTTTTTTCGGAAGCTAAAAACGAATTTTTTCTGATTTTCGAATTCAAATTTCAAACCCTTTCCCTTGATGAAAACAACTAAATTTTATACCAATATAAACTACTCCGCGCCTACTTTCAAAATATGTATTTATTTTGTAAAAAACGGGTTTGAAAACGGGTCAAAAATAGACTTGAAAATGGCCCATCGGGCGGCCGGAGGTAGGAGACGATGAACAGTAGAATTTTTTCTTTTTTTTTTTTTTACGAATTTTCGAAATTACATTATACTATATTAATTATCCATATTACATCTATTATATTTATTTCTATTAAATTGATTCATTATTATTATTATTATTTATTTATTATTTTTTTTTATTTTTTTATTCCTAGCTTTAACATTTATAATTTGCAAAATTCAATTATTCTAATTATGTATATACTTATCCTAAGTATTTATTTTGACAAAAAATGTCAAAATGAGATGTCTACAGCTGCCCCTCTTTGTGATGAGGTTTGTCAAAACCTTGTCACAAAGATAAAGTAGACCTCATTTTGACTTTACCTCATTTGGAATTCCCACTTCTTAAGCGGGATGAGAGCTTTTCATGTTCTGATATGCTTATTGAATCACTTCTTGGGCAAGGATGTTTCATATACTGAACCATCCCTTGATTCAGGTCTCATGTACTGAGTCCTTATTTGAAAAGAGGTCATTTTCTGAACGGAGATAGAATTGTTTCTTGAGCAGAGATGAAGTTATTTCTCGAATAGAAATGATTCATGTTCTTGAAGAGAAGGATGGCGCTCCTCTGAGCTAGCGATTCTTAAGCTTGAAAGCAAAGAAGGAAGGCGCTCCACTGAGCTTGCGATCCTTAAGCTTGAAAAGACTTTCGAAACGTTTCACATGTTCTGCGGATATGCTTCATGTTCTGAACTGCTGTTGAATTAGATTGCTTCTTGTGCTAACATTTGTCTCATGTTTGATACAAGCGCGCTCTTTGAGCTGGCACCTAATTTAGATAACCGCTCCTTGAGCTAGCATCTGATTTGGTTTAGGCACGCTCCTTGAGCTGGCACCTGATTTGGATAGCGCTCCTTGAGCTAGCCTATGATATAGATCTGATACAAGTACGCTTCTTGAGCTGGCACTTGATTTGGATAAGCGCTCCTTGAGCTAGCATTTGATTTGGTTTAGGTGCGCTCCTTGAGCTGGCACATGATTTGGATAAGCGCTCCTTGAGCTAGCATTTGTCTTAGATTTGATTCAAGTACGCTCCTTGAGCTGGCACTTGATGTGGATAGGCGCTCCTTGAGCTGGCCTATGATTTGGTTCAAATGCGCTCCTTGAGCTGGCATTTGATTTAGATGGCGCTCCTTGAGCTGGCACCTGATTTGGATAGCGCTCCTTGAGCTAGCATTTGTCTTAGATTTGATTCAAGCACGCTCCTTGAGCTGGCACTTGATGTGGATAGGCGCCTTGAGCTGGCCTCTGATTTGGTTCAAACGCGCTCCTTGAGCTGGCATTTGATTTGGTTATGCATTCTTGAACTGGGTCTCATGTTCTGATCCCCAAATCTCATGTCCTGAGATCTTGATTTCCTCATGTTTCGCATGGCTTCTAGAGCTAATTTCCTGAAAAACTTAATTCTAGCAATATATTTCATTTTTCATTTTTCATTTTTCTTTTTTTTTTTTAAACTTACCAGATTCTTATAGAAGCTTCTAAACTTGTCAGACCACTTGGTGAAGTCCGCTCATCACTAGGTTTATTCCGTCAGGCTAGAGCTCTTCACAGTGGCTATCCTTTGAATTGAGTATCTCTGTTTGTCTTTTGATGGTAACTGGATTCTTTTGATGGTCTTGACATCGGAACAATGGGAGATGGTTCTTTGTATCTCCCTTACTTTGCAGCTTGAACTTATCGATCTTGTTATTGGTCTGAAATATTTCTTTAAGAAAAGATCAAATCTCAAAGTATTAGAATGTTTTTATAACTTTATCAATTGCTCAAATCTCTCTCTCAGTACACTCATGTTTTAAAAATTTTGAGAGATATAAGGATGAAAGAAAGCTTATCAATTGAAGTGATGGTCAATGATTGATCTGATGATTGGGACTGCTAGAGATATCTTTTTGTCGATAGATAACAAAAATTAGATCACACATAGACAAAGTAGTCAACACATTTCTGAACTTGATAGAATTTTCATTAATTTCTCAAGAGTAGTACAACTTGACCGCATCAGAATTTACAGGGTCTTTCAAATCTGGACCATCCACTCTAGTCAAAATTAGTGCACCACAGGCAACACCCTCTTTACTACATATGGTCCTTCGTAATTAGGAGTAAACTTTCCTCTAGGATCTTGAACGTTGGGAGTACTTTTCTCAAGACTAAGTCTCCTTCCTTGAAATTTCTCGGGCGAACTTTCTTATTGAATGCTCGAGCGATTCTTTGCTGGTAAAGCTGACCATGATATAAGGCGGTCATCCTCCTTTCATCAATGAGATTTAACTGATCAATCCTATTTCTTACCCATTCAGCTTCATTCAATTCAGTTTCTGCCAATATTCTGAGTGATGGAATTTCAACTTCAACTGGCAAAACTGCTTCCACACCATATACTAATGAATAAGGGGTTGCCCCTGTTGATACCCTAATGGATGTTCGATAGGCCATGAGTGCAAAGGGTAGCATCTCGTGCCAATCTTTGTAAGTGATAGCCATTTTTTCTATTATTTTCCTGATGTTCTTGTTGGCTGCTTCAACTGCCCCATTCATCTGAGGTCGATATGGGGTAGAGTTCCGATGTTTGATTCCAAAGTTTTGGCACAATTCAGACATTAATTTGTTGTTCAAATTGGTACCATTGTCTGTAATGATTGTATCAGGGACTCCATATCTGGCTATGATATCTCTCTTGATGAACTTGACAACTACTCCTTTGGTAACATTAGCGTATGAGAATGCTTCAACCCATTTAGTAAAATAGTCGATCGCCACTAATATAAATCGATGACCATTTGAGGCTTTTGGCGAAATTGGTCCTATCATGTCCATACCCCACATTGAGAAGGGCCAAGGTGAAGATAATGACTGCAATTCTTTGGGAGGAGCATTCATCTTGTTGGAGTATATCTGGCACAAGTGGCAATGTCTCACGTGTTTAATACAATCTGATTCCATAGTTATCCAGAATAACCCATCCTCATAATCTTTTTAGCTAGCATATATCCATTCATGTGAGGTCCACATATCCCTTCATGGACTTCCTCATCAACATATCTGCTTCCGCCTCATCTACGCATCTCAAGAGTAGTATCAAATGATTTTTTGTATAATGTATTACCACTGAGCATGAAATGAACTGCTAAGCGTCTTAGTGTTCTTCGCTCCTTAGTTGAAGCATTTTCAGGGTATTTGCCATCTTGGAGGAATTCTTTGATATTAGCATACCAGGGATCTTTCCTTGGGACTTCCTCGGTATTCAAGCAAAATGCCGGTTCTTCCTCAATGCGAACCTTTAAGGGCTGGATCTCAACTCCATCAGTGATTTGAATCATAGATGCTAATGTGGCTAATGCATCCGCGAACTGGTTCTGGTTTCTTGGCATATAAGTGAATGATATTTCTTTGAATTTCTGTGCCAATTCTAGTAATATTGATGATAAGGCACCAATTTTGCATCCTTCGTCTTGTATTCTCCTCGTGTTTGAAATGATGAGAGAGGAGTCTCCATATACTTCAAGATCATCTATTTCCATGTCAAGTGCCATCTTGAGGCCCATGATGCAAGCCTCGTATTCTGCCACATTATTAGTATAAGGGAAAGTCAATCTTGCTGAAGCGGGGTATTGTTTACCATCTGGTGATATTAAGACTGCCCCAATTCCACATCCGCATACATTAGCTGCTCCATCAAAGTACAACTTCCATTTAGGAGTAGACTGTTCTGATTCTTTATCTGAATCTGCCAGCAATATGCCTTCATCCGGGAATTGAGCTTCTCCATCAATCACACTATCTTCAACCGGGTTTTCGGCTAGTTGATCTACTAGTGCTTGACCTTTAACTGAGTTTTGATTCACATAAGTGATATCAAATTCTGATAACAACATCTGCCATTTGGAAATTCTCCCAATCAACCCTGGTTTCTGAGCCAAATACTTCAACGGATCATGTTTCGTATAAAGCTCGATAGAATAATACAATGTATATTGTCTCAGTCTGTGCATGATCCACACCACGGCACAACAGGTTCTTTCCACTTCAGTATACTTCTGTTCTCCTTCAGTGAATTTCTTACTCAAATAGTAAATAGCCCGTTCTTTCCCATCTTCATCTTTCTGTCCAAGCATACCTCCCATTGATTCAGGAAGTACCGTCAAATATAGGAAAAGAGGGCGACCAGGTGTTGGTGCTACTAACACTGGTGGATTCATCAGATATTGCTTGATTTCATCAAATGCTTCTTGACAATCTTTATCCCAATCAATAGCTGCATTTTTCCTCAACAATCTGAATAGAGGGCGACATTTGTCGGTTAATTGAGATATAAACCGAGCAATGTAATTCAAGCGTCCCAATATGCCCCTGACCTCTTTGATCGTCTTCGGGGGAGGTAATTCAAGTATGGCTTTAACTTTATCGGGTCAACTTCTATTCCTTGTTGACTGACTACGAATCCCAACAACTTCCCTGAGGTCACCCCAAATGTACACTTTTCGGGATTCAACTTAAGATGGAATTTCGTAATCTATCAAATAATTTCCTCAATATTTCCACATGATCCTCATCTTCCTTAGACTTAGCAATCATATCATCTACATATACTTCGACTTCTTGATGCATCATGTCATGAAACAAGGTGACCATCGCCCTTTGATATGTTGCCCCGGCGTTTTTAAGGCCGAAAGGCATGACTTTGTAGCAGAATGTTCCCCAAGTAGTAATGAAGGTTGTTTAGTTTTATCCTCTTCTGCCATTTTAATCTGATTATATCCCGAAAAGCCATCCATGAATGAAAATAGATGGTTTCTAGCCGTATTATCCACCAAGACATCTATGTGAGGTAAGGGGAAATTATCTTTGGGCGTGGCTTGGTTTAAATCGCGAAAGTCTACACAAACTCTAACCTTTCCATTCTTTTTAAGTACCGGACCACATTAGCCACCCATTCAGGATAATCGGATACCTCTATAAAACCGACTTCCAACAATTTCTTTACTTCTTCTTTAATCTTGAGCAAGATATCTGGTCTAAATCGTCTTAATTTTTGCTTCTTTGGTTTGATATCTGCTTTAGTTGGTAATTTATGAACCACTATAGAGGTATCCAAACCAGGCATATCTTCGTAGGACCATGCAAACACGTCTAAGTAATCAGTCAATAATCTTATCAATCTTTCTCGTTGCTCAGCGGATAAGGTGGTGCCTATTTTCAAATTTTTAGGCTCATCTTCAGTTCCAATATTCACTACTTCTGTAGGTTCACTGATCTCAATTCTGCCTTGTTCATATTTTTGCCAACTTTTCTCTATCCCAGTGTGATCACTAATGTCATGTTCAACGACTAACTCATTAGGGTTAGAAATGATATCAGTATTTTCGTTATCTATCCGCAAGATATCTCTTACTTTCACCATTATCATCAGATCTGAAAAAACAAGGCAAAGAAAGAGAAAAAAGAAATGTGAGAGAAAGAGAGAAGAAAGAAACAAAGAATCTTTATTAATGACTATGATTCATGGAGTACATTTGAGCAATTGATAAAAGAAACAAAAAACCCTTCATGAATTCAACCCTTACTCAAAGGTAACCCTAGAGTTATTAAGGGGATAGTGAACCAATTATTCAACTCCCGAACTGGACGGAGCTGCAAGAAGGCTCCAGAACCGATGCAGTATCTGGTTTCTGGACATGAGCCGGTTGTGGGAATGTGACTTTGATATCTGGAGACTCGATAGGGGTATTATACCATTCTTCTCCTTTCTTCTTTCGGGCTTTCTTTTTCATCTCTTCTATCTCAACCGGAGTAGGACATATCCCAGTCCAAATGTCCCTAAATGTCCCTCTTTTTGAATCATATTGGCTTCTTCAAAGATTTGTAAACCAAAGTCTTCGGATCCTTCTTCGCCAATATAGGGTATAGCAGTGTCTTTGAAGATAGCATGGTCTTGTTCTCCTAATACCGTAACGATTTGTCCATTTGTTATAAACTTGACCATCTGATGCAGACTAGACGGTATTGCCCCAGCTGAGTGAATCCAAGGCCTTCCAAGTAACAAATTGAATGATCTTGGTATGTCTAGAACTTGGAATGGAATAGTAAAGTCTTGTGGGCCAATAGTAACTTCCAAGTCTATTTCTCCTGATATGCCTCTCTTGATCCATCAAAAGCTCTAACAATAGTAGAACTGGACCGGAGGTTAGATGCATCGATACCAAGTAAGTTCAAAGTAGCCAATGGACAAACATTCAAAGACGACCCATTATCGATGAGGACTCGGGCTACAATCATTCCATTACATTTGGCCATTATGAATAGGGGCTTCGTGTGTTGAGTGCCTTCTGCTCCCAACTCATCAGGTGAGAAAGAGATTTGATCCAAAGCAAATACCGAATTTACTACATGTTCCATTGTTTCAGTAGCAACACCTTCGGGAACCTTGATTTGTTGGAGTATCTTAAAGAGAGCCTCCCGGTGTTTTTCAGAAGTCATTAACAAACCCATTAAGGATATTTGAGCCGGGACTTTAGCGAGTTGATCAGCAATCTTATAGTCACTTATCTTCATAATCTTGGTCAATGCTGTTTTCTCATCAGATTCCTCCTCCTTTTTCTTATCTTTTCTTAGTGGGAAGAATTCCTCTGCTAATGTTTTCTCTCTTTCGGGCTCTGAAGATTTCCCAAGTTTTCCGACCATGGGCCTAGGAACTTGATTAACAGCTTGATAGTTGAACGGGGCGGCTTTATAGTCTTTCGGTGCAATGGGCACATGGAATTGATACCTCATCGATTTCACCTCATATGGGGCTTCTTTCTGCTCTCCTTGACATTGGATAACTATCTTCTTTGGATTGGACTGGATCATTCCGATAAAAGGCTCGGGTTCTTCAATCGTGATCATGTTGATCGTGGGCCCATGGTTTGGGAGAGGATTGGTGTTGACATTAGGGGTCGGGGTTTCAACGAAATCTAGTTGGACCAATTTAGCATCAATGAGGTCTTGAATCTTGTTCCGAAGCCTCCAACAATAGTCAGTAGAATGACCTATTTGCCCCAAATGATAATCGCATTTTTGCTCGGGGTTATAATATCTGGGTTTGTAGTCTTCTCTAGGTGTTTCAAAGGTGATCAGATTGTCAGCTCTAAGCCGGGCTAGAACTTGGCTAAGGGGTACGGGAATTTTGGTGAACTGTCTTCTGGGTCTATTGAATGGTTGGTTTTGGGATTGTGGTTGTTGTGACGGGTGAAGGGTTGATTAGTGTTTGGGGTTTGTTGGTAGGTGTAGGATTGAGTAGGTTTAGTGTATGGGGTTGAGCTGACTACACTGACAGTGGTATCCTTCCCTTTGTTATTGTTGGAGTACTTGAAATTTGTAGCCTTTTTCTCACGTGGATCCTCCCGGTAATAATGGCACTTTCAATTCTACACCCGGCCAATACTATCTCAGAGAAATTAGCAGTAGTGTGTCCAATGAGATGAGTAAAGAAGGGTTCTTCTAAAGTATTGATGAAAGTGAATGTCAAATCTTTCTCCGGGATAGGGGTAGATACCATAGATGCCATTGATCTCCATCTTTGAGCATATTCCTTAAAGGACTCATCTTTCTTCTTCCTCATATTACTTAAATCCCACATAGAAGGGGCCACTTCAATATTGAACTTATATTGATTGTAGAAAGCCCTAGCCAATTTGTCCCAAGTATTAATCTCATCAAGATCCAAATGAGCATACCATGCTAAAGCTGGACCGGTAAGGCTATCCTGAAAAGTTTGGATCATAAATTGCTCATATTGAGTGTACCGGCTCATCTTCCTCACATAGAGCCTAGTATGCAACTTTGGACAACCAGTACCATCATACTTTTCAAAGTCGGGAATCTTGAACTTCTCAGGGAAAGCTCCTGCTTCGATTGTAGGAAAGCTTGTGATTCCAGTTTGATCAAATCCTTCCATTTTCTCAAAAACTTTGAGTTTCTCATTGAATTGAGAAAGAAGCCTTTTCTCCATTTCTTTGTTTTGAGCCTCAATTTCCTTCTTAAACTCAGAAGAATCGGTTTCAACAATGGCTAGTGGTCATGATTAATTACTTGTTCCTCAATAGTTTGACTATCAGTTCCTTTCTTTACCCCAGAATGTCCTGCGGTAGTATCTTGAGGGGCCTTAAGGTTTTGCGTGAGAAGATTCATTTGCTCGGCCATTCGGAATACCATTTGTTCCAAAGTAGTGAGCCTTTGCTCGGACATCGCATTGGAATTACCAATTATTGTCGTTGTTGCTAGCCATTCTGGATTTAGACCTAGTGATGATCGGACTTCGAACCGGGTCTGACCGTTTAGGAGCTATCTTTTAGAAACTGATGTTCAAAAACAAAATTCCATAGTTTAGTGAAGAAAATGTATATTATTATATATTTATTATATGATTCTCAACAAAATGAGCAAACGGTTAGCGGTTAATATATACACAAAAACAAATAAACGGGTAGCAAAGAATATACAAGAACATAGAGACAAGAATATATATATGGAAAAGAAAAACGCATGCGCATGTAAATTGAGATGATGATGAAACTTTGTAGCAAAAAACCATTTTATTTCATTAAAGCTGAATTTACTCAAGGAGTCAAATACATGACCTAAACATGACAAAACCGAAAAGCTAAACAAAGAAAAATCATCCTAAACCAAACGCCTAATCTTGCTAGGACACTCTGAACGGTCCTTCAGCTCCTCAATAGTCCTTTTTGCCATCTTGGTTGAGCTTCAAGTGCTTGAACCTTGCCTTGAGAATCTTGAACTTCCTTTTCCATCTCTCGATCCTTCTTCTTCATCTCGGGAGCTTGAAATTCCAACTCGTTCACTTTTGCCCTTTGGCTGAGGATGTATTCTTTAGTGGCTCGGTATTTCTTCGTCTCATTAATGGGGTCTATCGTAGATCGTCTTGATTTCTCTTGTCTCCCATTTGGCTTGTATCCTAGCCTTCTCTCTCTTTGTGCCAAAGGAACACTCGGGTCATCATACTCCATAGTAAACTCCTTTAATGATGGCTTGCTAGTTATATCTTGAAGTGCTCCATATTGTCTTATCACACGAGCCGGATAATATCCCGTGGACCCGGTCAAACCAATCAAGGAATTGCCGCATATTCCCTACATTCGGTTATTGCCGTAGGAGAATGGAACCATTTAGCAACCCAAAGGAAATTGTGAGCTTCTAGATCTTGGAGTAAGTGCACCCATTCATCGGTCCTTGGAAGATCTTGAATGCGAACTCTTTCACTAAAGCTTAAAATAAGATCATAACTATCTCTAATGTGGCAAGCTGGACTCAAATTGCTCCCATAATCTCTAGTGTGGCTTGCAAACCATATTATCAAGAGTGCCATACTAGACTTGAACTTCCCATGGCCTTTTTCTTCAAATGGTTGAGAGATCTATTTTGTTCAGCGAGCAAGGCCGGGATATAAGACTTTCCCCTAAAAACTGGTCCACTAATTCTAATACCGATAGTGGATGAAAAGATCCCCATTCGGGAAGAGGATAGTACCGAATACGGCGGCTATAAAGGCGTTGATGCGATTTTGCTCCCATGCTACTACACCTCCACAGAAGATAGGCTTATTGTCCTTGTAACTATTTGGAGATCCAAACCACTTGAATAAATCGGAAAGCCGAATGGAGAACAAATTGCAATTCTTGAGGGCTTTAGACACATCGGTCTTCTTAATTCCTAAAAAGGAGTTGAACAAGTTGATGGGCCCTTTACTAAGTTGAGGAGCATATATTCCTGCATGAGTCGGTGGAGCTTGAAGAAGCCTCGCGTATTCCTCAATAGTGGGACTCAAAGTGTGCTCACCAAGGCAAAAGGCGGCATCATCAACATTCCATAAGTAAACCAAGGCCCTAAAAAGATGAATGGGGATCTGGACCTTTGGTAGAGAAAGAATAGGTCCCAAACGGTCTTCAATAAATCTTCTTTGTTCTGGCTTGAAAGTTTGTAACCACTTGCTCAAAATGGGCATCGGACTAGTAGGCTCATGAACATGGATCTCGGGAGTAAGACGGGCCCACATACTATCTGCCATTTCTTTATTCTACCTATTACAAAGAGACGTGTTACAACACGGTATATACATTTACATACTAAACTGAATACAAATACAAAAACGGGGTTACAAGGATTTTACAAGACACATTTACATAACGGATTACAAGGAAAAGTTAACTCCTATAAATTCAGCTTTTGTTTTGTAAAGCAATTTTGAAAAACATTTTGATTAGCCACAAAGCTTGATCATCATCTCCTTCATGTAGTGGATGCAAGAAGGGTGGGTTCTAAAGGTCCCCCAATTAATGGGCCATGGGCCACATTAACCGGAGTGGGAGGCTAATTCGTGTCTCGAATGGTGGGTAACCACAACACCCGAGACCTACTGGTGCCTCCCGTCCTAAGTTTACCTAAGGTGGCCCGGGTTTGACCACATCTAGCACACATTTTTTTTCAAAAGTAAATATCCCCTCTACTGACTCTATATAGATAATATCTGCACATAAGCACACGGTTAGCACAAATATGTACAAATATACAAGATATTAAAAAAGAAAGCAATTTATATATGAAAAGCATAAAGTGGCTAGCCCTCTAAAAATGGTCCCCAGTGGAGTCGCCAAGCTGTCGAGCCTGGTTTTTTTCGATTTCCTTTAATCCGATTCGTACTAAACCCTAACCCATTCAATACGAATCCTCGACTAAGAATTAAAGGAAATTTTAATTTTTAAAAATTTTGGAGTCGCCACTCGACTAAAGTCGAGAAAAAATAAACCAAAACCAATGGGTAGGTTGATTTTGGTTTTGCTACTGATCTGCGAAAAAATCGTTTTTTGAAAACGAGAACCAGAAATTAACTTGAGTTCGGGGGCTAACCTATTAAAACCTAAACGGTTACCACTTTAACTTTCCATATTTAAATTGCTTTCTTTTAAACCCTAATTTCAAAATCTAAACTATTTATCAAATCTAATTAACTAAACATATGTCTAATATGCAAAAATACTAATCAAATTCCATCAATAATCATATATAATCTAAAAACTCGAAATATTCAAATTAATCAAATCTTATTCAAATTCTATATATTCATATATTCTAAACAAATCAAATAAATTCACAAAAATAATTTTTTACATATTTTAAGTCGCCCATTTAGGTGCCTACGTACCCGCTAATCGGGATCAGACCACACGTAGTTCTTTTAGAAAAATTTAGTTTGTTGGTTAATTTTAAAATTTTTCGAAATCTTTTCGCTTTAAGTTCATTAAGTTTGTTAATTTTATGAAAAAATATATATATCTTTTAACATGAACCCTAAATCTATCAAGTTAAGTTTTAGCAATTTTATGAAAAATCGGATTTTTCTATGTGACAAAAATTTTGAACAAGAAATCATAACCACATATCATGCATATCAATTGATCATACCATCATCAAGAATAAAAATATTATAGGGAATATCAATATTCAACAAACTAATTTCAACAAAGCAATATCATGGCATAATCAAGATTTATATATCATTGACATTATATTATGAAGGGCAAGATTTCAATGTGGTTCCATATATGGTGAAATCATAAAATTCAATATTATTTCAATCAAGTTCATCACTATATCATGGTATAAAAGGAATATTAATGACTATCATCATACATGATTATATAATTTCAAATGTCATAAACCTAAAACTAAAAAAATTCATATATTCCTCATGATTAGGGCATGATTATAGGTATATTATCAATTACAAAATCTTAATGTAATTCTATGAACACATACCTAACATGACATATATATATATATATATAATTCAATTTTATCACAAGAAAACAAAATCATTACTATATTAATGCAAAAGGGACCATCAAGTTATGTTTTAACAAATTTATAAGAATTAACTTTTCTAAGTGATAAAAAAGATTTTGAATAATGGATTAAAATTATATATCATGGCAATTGTCAAGCACATTAATTAAATCAATATATCATCATTAATAAAAGATATCAATGTTAACAAGATGAACTCACATTCAATAACATAGGTAAACTTCATATATGATATTAACATCATAGCAAAGTTTCTAATTACATTGCATATTGATAACGAAATCGGGTTCTTTTAATCATTTCAAAATCATGGTATAAACAAACTTTAGCCAATCAAGATTTTCATCAAGTTATCAATACAATTTGTATGTCAAATATTTGCAATATCTCATTATTCGAAATTTGACAAAATCATAATATTACAAAACGATATCACAAAGAAAAGATGCAAGGATTATAAAGTATCATAGCAAGATCGATCATATAAAAAAAATAAACCCTAAATTTCAATTTAATATTTTTTAGAACAAGACAATTTCATTATAATGACTATACTATACTAATTCAAACTAATACTAATTCAACATATTTTTGAAATTTTTTTTTTAAAAAAACAATATATTCGTAACAAATTCTGAAAATATAATCATATACTAATTATTTTCATTTTTCTTATTTTTTATTTTCCTATTTTTTAATATTATTTATTATTATTATTATTATTATTATTATTATTATTATTGAACTTACCTGCAGGAGAAGTCCACGGACGCGCGCTGGAATTGGAGGAACGATGGAGATGCAGCAGCTGCGGCTTTGATTAGCAAACGGTCGCGGCGGGCTCCAGCGGAAGAAGTTCGGATCGTCGTTGATCGGTGCGGTAGTCAAGGGATGGTCGGACGGTGGTCGACGGCAACAACTCCGGGAATAGAAACGGAAATCGGGGTTACTCCGGCGACAATCGTTCAACGTTTTTCGACAATAATCAACTTATGGCAATGAAAGATCTTGACTTCCTAACTATAAAATGCTTGTTTGAATTGTTTCTTTGTTTTCGTGTTCTTCCTTTTTTTCTCTTTTTTTTTTTTTTCCTTCTCTATTTATAGATCTAAATTTAGGGTTTTTTATTCTAATCCGAAAAACAAATTACAACTATTAATTAGTTGTCATTAACATGAAAATAGCTGTCATTACCGTTAGATTTTGAACGTTAAACAACGAAAATCTCGGATTTTGCTTTTTTTTCGGAAGCTAAAAACGAATTTTTTCTGATTTTCGAATTCAAATTTCAAACCCTTTCCTTGATGAAAACAACTAAATTTTATACCAATATAAACTACTCCGCGCCTACTTTCAAAATATGTATTTATTTTGTAAAAAACGGGTTTGAAAACGGGTCAAAAATAGACTTGAAAATGCCCATCGGGCGGCCGGAGGTAGGAGACGATGAACAGTAGAATTTTTTTTTTTTTTTTTTTACGAATTTTCGAAATTACATTATACTATATTAATTATCCATATTACATCTATATATTTATTTCTATTAAATTGATTCATTATTATTATTATTATTTATTTATTATTTTTTTTATTTTTTATTCCTAGCTTTAACATTTATAATTTGCAAAATTCAATTATTCTAATTATGTATATACTTATCCTAAGTATTTATTTTGACAAAAATGTCAAAATGAGATGTCTACAGGGTATTAAACGAATTTATTTTCATGTAAAATTTAAGGAAATGATAGTATATATCTTAGGATATAAACTGGAAGCTTTTGTAATTTTTCATATTTATTTACTATTTTTAAAGGTCTAATAGGCGTATTGCTTGATAAAAATAAATAAAATATCAAACGTAATTATTTTTACACAAAACTTTCAGAAAATGATTTTCAATAAGTGTATATATGATCCAGAAATTTTTATAATTTTTAAGGTCATTTAATATTTTTTTCAAGATTTTTCTTTTTCGGATGTATAGTGAAAAATGTTGTTTGAACCTGACTTCTTGTGTAGGCCAAAACATTTAGTTTTATTTTTCCTTTTCCAACAAAACTACAACGATTTGAAAGCTTAGGATGTGTAGCTTTTACAACAAAACCAAACCAGACTGAAAAGCACAAAGATCAAGGTGAAGCGGTCCAAAAACAAACCGGTGCGCAGACTTCTGTTTTTTAGCTCTGTTTTCTTTGAATGTAATTAAATTTAATAATTATGAAACTAGCTTGATAATAAAAATAGGTCTAACTTGACCTAAATGACATAAAATTTACTTAGAAATGAATTTATGTATAACTTAGCTAATATTAATAATTTTGGGCTTTAATAAATGGTTATCGGCTTAAATTCTATAATAAAATCCAATTTGACTAAATACTTACAAACAGACTTAATTAGATAAAATTGGTCTAGAAACATTACCTTAGGCCTAATAACATAATTTCTAGCCAACTAGGCCTATTTGTATTAAATAGGCCTAAACTGAATCCTAACAAGTTTTCCCTAGCCATTTAGGGCATAAATATTCAAAATATAGACAATACCTAACTTTTGCTTCATGGGCTTAAATTCCATATATGGGCCCAATACCCGTACTTATTCCAAAATATTTAAGCCCATTATCAATTCCAAGTATTAAAATATCTAATTGGGCTCAAAACATTTCTATTAGCCCAAAAGCCCTAAATTATCCTTAGTGGGCCTATATAGGGTATTAGAAGGCCCAATAGCTTAATTTAGGGTCTAAATTATATTCCAATTGGCTTGAGCATAATTCTTAGGTCCAATAACTAATATTACTCTAATTAGACCTAAATTCAAAATAAAGCCCGATTCCAGCTAATTTAATATTTATATTCCTTAACGGGCTCAATTCCTAAACCTTAAAGCCCATTATCCTAAAAAGTTAAACACTTAGAGAATTTCTTATTAAGTCTAACTTAGGATCCCTGAAGGCCCAATACATTTAAATAATATATTCAATTTCCGAATTCTATGGACTTAGTCTAAATTATCTAAGCCTAATTATCCTAATTGGATCTAATTCAATTATAAACCAAAGGCTTTTTATTACATAAGGCCTTACGTTATATTAACTAATCAATGTGACTTGAATCATTGGTTTGTATACTCAATACTTATACAAATTAACCTTTCTTGATAGATATTCAATCAACCTATTGTCTTACTTGTGATCCTCTACCGTCTGCTGTTTTGATATAAGGTATGCAGTAACATGCAAGTTGTTTGCCTAAGATAGGCATTCTCAAATGGACTTAACTTAAAGACGACCTAATAACTGAATGTACTAATTGTGCATGTGTCGCTTAATCCGAGCCGAGGAGCGACAACCTTGTTTGGAAAATGCCACCACGATAGTTAGGCACTTAGGCCACCGTTGGTGGCTCGGCGGATAGCTAATAGAGCAAACAATATCGGGATAACGTCCATTTACATTCGGTGAGAAGTAGTATATATAGTTCACGACTATAGATGTCGATTGAGCTGCATATCACTATGGACTAAAATAAATGGAGATGCATAATGGGCAATGAACCCTAAACAAGGCTACTACGTAGAATATTCCTCTAGGCGGTTAAGATATTCGGCCTACCTTAATCAACCTCTTGAGCAGTTGCTGCTACTCAAGACCCTCAAATTCCTATGGCTTGTTGCCCGAAGTGTGAGTGCTCCCGTGTTATTTGAATCACCTTAAATAATAAACATAAAATGTTGACTGTTGCATTGCATATAGTTTAAGCGTGTGTCATATCGCTTATGATTGTGTTGCTGTGTACTGGGCTTCGGCTCACATTTGTTGTTTTTCAGGTACTGATGGTTTTGATAACGAGTATTATGATGACATGGGGTATGGAACCGACTTTGAGGAGCTGCTGGATAAGCTTAGTGATCAGGATTATGGTTCACATCTTAATTTTATTTAGACTTTCATTTTTAGACTTTTTATCATCTTTTAGGCATAGCTGAGAGCCCTGGATTTGTATTAGATCTTCTAGTATTTTTCAGATACTTTGTTTGGAAAATGCCACCACGATAGTTAGGCACTTAGGCCACCGTTGGTGGCTCGGCGGATAGCTAATAGGGCAAACAATATCGGGATAACGTCCATTTACATTCGATGAGAAGTAGTATATATAGTTCACGACTATAGGTGTCGATTGAGCTGCATATCACTATGGACTAAAATAAATGGAGATGCATAATGGGCAATGAACCCTAAACACTACTACGTAGAATATTCCTCTAGGCGGTTAAGATATTCGGCCTACCTTAATCAACCTCTTGAGCAGTTGCTGCTATTCAAGACCCTCAAATTCCTATGGCTTGTTGCCCGAAGTGTGAGTGCTCCCATGTTATTTGAATCACCTTAAATAATAAACATAAAATGTTGACTGTTGCATTGCATATAGTTTAGGCGCGTGTGTCACATCGCATATGATTGTGTTGCTGTGTACTGGGCTTCGGATCACATTTGTTGTTTTTCAGGTACTGATGGTTTTGATAACGAGTATTATGATGACATGGGGTATGGGACCAACTTTAAGGAGCTGCTGGATGAGCTTAGTGATTAGGATTATGGTTCACATCTTAATTTTATTTAGACTTTCATTTTCAGACTTTTTATCATCTTTTAGGCATAGCTGAGAGCCCTGGATTTGTATTAGATCTTCTAGTATTTTTCAGATACTTTCTTTATAGTTGATATCTCCTTTGGATATCTAAGGAGACTTTTGAGGCTGATGTTATCATATGTTATCAGATGTTATCTTTTATGATTGGCTTACTCATGAGAGTAGCTTTTTATTAGATATCTTATAAAATCTACATCTTCCATTGCATCATTTAAAGTTTTCAAAACTAAATAAACGATTTCTAAATATAAAATTGGCTAGCAAACGAATTAGATAAACTAGTCTTTTAGGTTTACCTTTGCATATGACGCTCCATCATTATACATGGCGAAACTGGACATGCCTTAACCCTAGTTGGGGTGTGACAACCTTTATAACGAATTTATAACATATACTGCAAAAGTTTAAAGTTTTGTGGTTTTGGTACTAAGACTTTAATCACAATTCTATAACTCATTTCAATTTGATTTTTTATGTATAAGTAGTCGATATTACGTAGTTTTTCAAGTACTTTCCAATGATAAATTTAGTTTTTTCGAAGGAAGTTCATACGATATCAAACAATTTAGGTTCAGCTTGTGATCCTAGGTGTCATTCGGTAAAGCTCAATCACTTCTTATTTTTATGATTGCACGCTCGTTTTGAATCTATTTTCAACGTATGAATTGTCGATTTCACTCAATTTTTCATGTACTTTCTAATGGTGATATTATTTTATCGAATGAAAGCTTTAAGGTGTCGAAACATGCAAGGGGTCAGATTACGAATTTCCTACTACTTGGCCTAAATCATTTACTCCCAACTTCTTTTTACCTCAATTTGCTCCATAGCCATTCATTGCTTAACTACCTGATGTTATTCATGATTTTCTGAACTTTGAAATATTAAAGTTCATACAATTGGATCCTTTCCTCTTTGAATTCCCATCATCACTCCATCTACCAATATGATGTCTCATTTATTAATCTAAACATTCTTTAAATTAATTATAAAATCTAAGTCTATTTCCTTCTTCCCTATTTCCTATATGCCACGATCTCACTTGTATAACTGGGGAGTTTGTGTAGTGTTATAAATTCGATTGCATTAAGTTTATTTTCTCACTTCAAACGCCTCTTCGTTTGCCCATGTGTGTGGGTAGGCTCTCGGCACTTAAGGGAAAGGAGGTGCAAAAATCCTCTATCCAAGGTTTATGTATAACCTTACACCTAGCGTATACCTTACAATATGTATTTATATAGATATGTATCTTCATCTACTAATCCTTGATATGTGAAAAAATTCTAGACAACGCACTTTACAAAATTTATTATTAGAACATAGAATAACATGGACTTACCTTCGATGGAAAATAGGCCTGTCCTTCTTTTTCCACCTTGAGGCGTGGATAAGGATCACTAGAAAGAGGGGAAGTTTGCCAAGAGAATTTCCAAGAGTTGTCCACGTGTGGAATGGGAATGGGAATTTTGATAAGCAAAATGTGTGTGTTTGTGTGGTAGCGTCTGATGGATGAGAAGAAAGGAAAAATAAACGAAAAAAAAATGATAAATCAAGGAATGGGTTGTGTTGAGGCTCTCTAGCGGGCGTGAAATGCATGAGGCATTAGAGCAAAATAAAAAATTACTTGCTGGGGAAGCTATAGCATGTAGAGTAGGCATGTACTAGTTAATACTCCTTTTTTTTATTTAAGTACGGCCATGTATTGTTGCCTTCTTAGAGGGTTTCCTATTATTACTACTTTATTTTTAAATGTAGCCGACTAATGGGGAAAAGAAGAGAAATAATTCAGTTCAACTTGGACTAATTTAGTTACTTCACAATGGAGTAGGTGTTTGGTTTTTTAACCTAGGCACATAGAGTTGGATTGATGCAAATATCCAATGAATATTTGGATTCAAATTTATAAAATTTCCTTTCTTGGTTTTAATTCATGTTTTGAAGTTTAGCCAAAGTGATTTCATTAGATAACGAGTTGTTACTCAAGTAAAGTTTGTACATAATCAATTTTATTTAAGTGATTATGGTTTCAGATATATTGTATAAGTTTTCACAATTTATTTAAGAAATAAAGAGATTTATTTTGGAGAGTTGAATCGTTATCAATCTTTTTTTTTTTTTTGAGTTATTGTTTAATATTTATGGTTTCAAAAAGAGATAGAGTTTATTTATTTTTATTTTTATTTTTATTTTATTTTAATATTTTGATAAATTTAGTTTTTTTTTTTCACGATTTAGGTTTGAGTAAATTTTTCTTAAGAGTTATTGTCAAATATGTACTCAATATCCTTGTCCTTTAGCTATTTATTTGTTTGTATTTTCGTGTACTCTCAAGTTTATGGACCAGGGTCTGCAATGTAAGATTAGCTGCGATTTTGATATCAATGATTAGGGTCATGAGTCTACTGATTTAAGGTTTGGTGTCTAAAATTTATGTTACTATCAAGTTGACCGATCGGATAGATGATCAAAATTTTAAGGGGTTTATACTAGTATTCTATCATTATTATACTAGTATATATATAATTTATTGTTCGATACAATTTTGTAATCTATATTAAATATTTGTTATATTTACATATCACATTTAATATATAATTATATATATTCTCTATGTTACATGTACATTTATATATAATTTATACAATTATTTTAATTATAGAGTGAACAACAAAAAAATGATTTAGATCAAATTTATTCAAATTGGCTTTCTAAAATTTCATTGAGCTATTTGGATTTTTATTGAATTAATTTTACCTGATATGGGATCAACACGCAGATAGGATTCGATTATGATAAATTTTATTTTATACGATTAAATGCTATGCAAGCTTTTCCCATAAATTAGTATTATCTATATTCTTTAATTATTTTCTATGTTTGCAATTTTATTGATTTTGTCAAGCTTGCATTTGGGATTTAGGATTTGAAAATGATTAATTATTCTCTATGTTTGCAATTTTATTGATTTTATCAAGCTTGGATTTGGGATTTAGGATTTGAAAATGATTTGGTAATCCTGATTGATCTTTTGGAGTTATGGGACTATCAAAATTATTTTTCAAGGGTTTGGATAATTCAAATAAGTTTTAAAAGGTTCCTTTGATTGAAATTTATTTATTGGAGTCCAATTGAGATAATTTTACTTGATACATAATTATTACTGGGATAAAGTTTGTACATGATAAATTTCATTTTATGTGATCAAGGTTCTTCTGGACATATTGTGCGGTTTTTGTTATTTGTTTTAGTAATAGCATAATATTTAATTTATATTGTGGATTTGAATCATTATTACGTTTTTCGATTTATCATCTAGGATTTAGAGTTTATAAATTGCTTCTTGAAGTGAAATTCATGATTTAAACTTTTGAAATGATTAGGGTCGGTTATCTCAGCATTTGAGGTATTCAATTTATCTCTAAGGTTCTCTTAAATTCTTTTAGGATTTGGATCTCTTGATTTTGGTTTCAACAATTAAGGTTTTGAACATATCGATTCAAGTTTGAAGCTTAAAATTTGAATTATGATCAAGTTGATAATTAAAATTTTCAGGGGTTTACAATTAACAATCGTTATTCAGATATTAACCAGTCTAGTCAATTAACACCGTATGATTCAATGAGTCCCACTCCTCTACACCACTCTTGAATGCAAAATCACTTCAGAGGGTTAATCGTACACCTATATTGGACTCCTCAATAACTAGCCACTGAGTCACCACCAGTGATCTAAGCTCTTAACTACCATATTAGAGCTTTATAACTCTAACAAGGGCATCGCTCTCTGGCTTGAGACAACCATGCACACTCAAGCATGGTTAAGCCATCTTCAAATATTAGTCAGGTTAAACACCTATCCTAGCATCTAATAAACAAGTCACTGCGTACTTGAAATAATAGATCACTCGCGAAGAAAGTCTCGAATATAAAGTGAGTATTATCTGTTAAAGTGTTGGTAGTGTATTAGTATAGCAATACTATAATCAATTCAATCCTTTATATATATACACGTATATATATCCTATATTATTCTACATTCGATTATAAATCTTAAACTATAGAAACTAACTTCATTTTTTTTTTTTTGTTAGGTTAATGGATTTCTTATCTGACCCTCCACAACACCGCCTCCACCACCCCACCCCACCACCCCCACACACACACACCCCCCCCCCCCCCCCCCCCCAACTGCCGGCGCACACACACATACATATTTTAAATAAAGACCATTGGTGTAGTGATTATCATCATCGTCGTCGTCGTCGTCGTCATCATCATCATTAACAACTTGTAATTGGAGTTGGGTCAACTTAAGGCTTATGAATTGATCTTTATGCCATTTGATATGACAACTCATATTATGAATTGACTAGGCCAACATTTGTATTTGTTTGTTAAATTAAACTTTCTCTTAATCCATTTTCTAAACTTCCCCACCTATAAGTTATGCCGTATAATTTTAAGAATCCTAAATTGACTTTCTATAAAAAAAAAAAAAAAAAAATTTGCTTCTAAAGTAATTCATTATCATTTTAGTTCTCCTTAAGTATTGTTAAATCTACAATTCATTACGATAGACCCCTTTCTTTTGTCCAAATTAGAAATAGACTACTTTTTTTATTTGTTTCATTAAACTACTTATATATATACACATACGTATAAAATATGTTTAAAGATTATTTGATTATGGCCTATACTTCTTTAAATTTTAACCCATGTTGCAGCAGAGCTAACCACTACAACAGGTGGCATGCTACGAATGGATCCATTATGTGGGGTTTGTCAAAATGAAAATTTTCTCCTTTCTTTTTTTTTTTTCAATTTTTAATTTAGGCTTTGTTAAAAAATTGAAAAGCCCACTAAAGATAAAGGGAGGAAAAAAAAAAAACTTTACACTTTCCCTGCCTCTCTCAGACTCATTAATTGTTATTTTCATCTCTCCCATACCTCTCTTCTCTTTCACCTCTCATGCCTTTACCCTCTCTTGCCCTTTGCTCTCTCTCGCCTTTTATTTTTCACATGTCATTTTTCTTCTACACCTATCAACAAATGCACAATCTATGTCGAATTTGGGATTAGGGTTTGTAAAAGGTGAAGTTAATGAGGAAGCCAAAAGCATTAAAGTTGGTGATGAGATCCACAAAGCTTAAAATGTATGTTCAACATGTTAATACTGGAGGCTCTCCCAATTAATCAGTCTATCTTCTATTCTTTGTTCTCCAATGACCAACGATTTGATGGTATTTTTAGTTCTTTAACCTATATTTATTTTATCTTTTCGTATCTTACCTTTTGAACAACAGTGAAATAACTATTAAGGTTAACTCCATTGATTATTTGTTTTTTTTCTCCCAAAGTTAATTACTACAATTCTTTTCTCTTTTTTTTTTTCCTTTTAAGTTTTTTTTCCTTGTATAATGTTAATGCCGAATAATAAAAATCACATCACTTATACTTGATGGCGTTTGATTTTAATATGGGTTATGCAAGAATTATATAGGTATAGCATATATATAGTCATTATCAATGCACTTTTAATTTGATCAATTGGGGTTTAATAAACTGATTAATCACTAAGATAAAAGCAAGTAAAATACCTTGAAAAGTCCTTCAACTTTGCCTTATCTAAATTAGATCATGCACAATTATATCTTGAAAGTGCAACGAGATTAATTATTGCTACCCTTGATTGATGAATCCTTCTCTCCTTGTTGAGATCATCCCTGATGCTTCACCTCAACATGTCTTCTCCAGGCATCTTGGATGGAAGAAGCAACCCAAACATCTACATCGGATTCATATAAAAAGCTACCAAATCTAGCAAATGCTTTAATCAAATCCTTTGCAGGAAGTGTAAAAGCTTCAACTTTAGTCACAGCCTGAATGGTTGTGCTTGCTAGTGGAAGATCTAATAAGGATACATCACAACTTTGTTGGTGCTGAGCTATTTGAATCAATTGTTTCAACAACTCTTCTCCAAAAAAACAACCAGTGAATAGTTGCTTTGTTGGAATTCTACTTTGTTTATCATATTTGCTATAACTCAATAAGTTTCCATCTACTATGAAGACTACCTCATGAATCGGATGCCTCTCCTTATAAATGTAGCTTCTTTCAGGAAAAACAACTGGTTTAGCAAAGGCGCATATCTCTTCCCGTAGCCGATACCTTAGATTTTTTAACTCTGGAATCTAATTACACAAGCAAAAATTATCAAACAATTTACACAACCAAAAAGATTTTCAAAAAGTTTTGGGTGTGTTTGTTTCACAAAGGATGTCTTTTG
Source organism: Combretum micranthum (assembly GCA_024138025.1). Taxonomy (NCBI): domain Eukaryota; kingdom Viridiplantae; phylum Streptophyta; class Magnoliopsida; order Myrtales; family Combretaceae; genus Combretum; species Combretum micranthum. Next base: position 577,710 of record JAMXBD010000281.1, on the reverse strand, counting down.
GAATTAATAGTAATGCTAGTAATAAGTCATAAATAACTAGACTATTCAACATCTAATGATTAACAGTCGGATGAATACCGAGTTAATGTCACAAATGATACTAAACTTTGGTAAAATATACAATGAGGTACATAAACTTTATCATTGAACAATTAGTATTTAAAAGAACTTTTTGCGTACACATATAGTAGCTCCATCATAAAAGTTAACACTGTCATCCAACGTGACATTTTTAACTAGATAGACGTACTACAGGCTTGTATAAAAAAGTTCTTCTAAGTATTAAATGAATCAATTTCAAAGTTCAAGCACCTCATTATATATTTTGTTAAAATTCAAGTACCATTTGCAACATTTTCCCGATGAATACCTACAGTCAATAAGGAAAATTACATCTTTGTTTTGAAAACTAAAATCCATTCTAATACTTAAAAGTTTGTGATACCACTAACAAATCACCACAATTTCTTGAGATTTCTTCAATAATAATTGAAAGTTGCAGAGTTTAATCTCTAACAAATATATTGAAATACTTTTTTTTTAATAAATGGTCCTTGCTAATTTGCAATTGTTATTGACATCATGGTTAATGAAACCAAACAACATGCAATAGTATAGTGTAAATTGTGTAAATACAACTTACTTTTGAAAACATGACCTCACATAAGTGTGGCCGAAGTTTTGTCCTCAACTTTGGTGGAAGGTTGTTTAGCAAACTCTCTAAATTAACTTCAGTTACCTCTTGCCACTTTGGTTCTTCGCAAAATGTGACTTCTCGCCTTAGATCCTCAGGAAGTGATAGGAAAGGTTTCCATCCTTGTAGATAAATTTTCTTCTGTTTCATTCTCTCTAATTTAGCTAGACTTTCTATCTGTAAATAGGTTTGTGCAACCAAAATATATAAATTACTAAAATTGAAAAGCACTTCAACCATTGAAACAATCTTATGTATAGATGCAATTTCTTTTCAGAGATATGGATGCCAAATCATATAAATTAACTTTAGATATACTATTCTTTTTTTATAAATTAAACATCGTCTAATTTAATCCTTAAAAGAATAAAGATTGCTACAATATGAAATCAACATTGAAGAACCTCGAATCAAATGGTAACCTAACTTACAAAATAATCATTAATTATATAATAACAAAGAAGAAGGCTATCTTAATATAAAAATTTTAGAGAAGTGATGATTTGTATTTTTCAATAAATGCAGTAGCTATAAATTGTATAATTTTCATAGAATGTTGATATTATATTTTACTACATCTTAATAGTGAATCTAAACAACACTAACCTGCAGTTTTCCAATGAGGAAAGGAAACAAAACCAAACCACAAATAGCAATAGAAATTGCAAAAAAGTTGTCCCATATATAAGTACCCGTATTAAGGTTTTGTCCCAAAGAACTGCAAGATTTATACAAAACCTATGTTAGTAATTCGACCAAAGATGTTATGCTCTTAAGATTATTTAACATATGAACACACAAGATAATGTTGTTATAGCTTCAACAATCAAGAAAAAGAAATTATTTTAATATAACCTTGTGCTATATCTGCCTCAAAATTAAAATACATTAAACTATATCTTGGACATTTAGAATTTGAACCGTAAATTTCTGAAAAACATGCTTTGCAACTTTTATCTTAATATTTTGCCAACCATGATATAATAAAAATGGCAAGAATATTTACGATCTATTGTCATAAGGTGAAGCTATTATTTACGTGATACAACAACATCATTTTACAAACCTCAAGTTTCGCAAACCCCACCAAAAACATTGGAAGTACTTATCCAAAAAACGGGTGTTCGTCTCCATTATATTTGTCTGAAATGCTTCTTCATATATGCCATATTCAAAGGGCTTTGTGTCGTTAGCTTGAGGCATCGAGCAATGTTCATGCAAATATTTTTTGTAATTTGAAGTACCATCACAATACAAAGAAGAATTAGTGCACAAGGTTTCATTCCCATTCTCATGACAAGCTCTTATCCAACAATCCAGGTTCCGCTCAACAGCACGTAGATACCAAAATGCTCCAAGAACCTAAATTTATTAGAAGCATTTCAATGACATAATACAATATCGAAATTTTATATAATATCTATACCATATCTTGATATGTTTATATGGACCGGGCAACTAAATTCATAGTAATCAAGATATAAAAGAATGATTACTTACATTACTAGCAAGTGTGTACAAGACAAGATTAAATGCAGCTGCAAACCAAGCAAATATAAGCAGCATGTCGAGACTTTTTATTGCATCTCTATAAGCTGGTACGATTCGACAAAGCCGTATAACGAATTGGATAAGCAAGATGAACTTAAGTAATCTCACCGTTAGCAGTTGCCAAGATACAGCAAAAATTATAACCTGCAAAGTTAAAGTGACAAAGGAGAATCAAATCCATGCCAAACTTAAAATTTGTAGCAACATACATTTGAGAAATCACTCTTTCTCTAAGATTTCTCATTTAAATTTATTAATTTTCATTTATAATATCACAGTTACCTTTTGCAACCATTTTTTTTTTTTAAATAAATTCAAGGTGAGAGTCCAATTGACAAGTCTCCTGTACTTGTGAAAGGCTCGAAGAAATAAAAACTTTTCACATTTCTATGAAGACTATGCACGTTATGATAGATAAAAATTTATTTACTGAACCTTTTGAATACTGTACGAAGAATGCTAAATTTCATTTCTATAGAAACTGCTAAATTTCATTTCTATAGAAACACAATTCAAGTTTTTCTTGTGTTTCCGTTGATAAGTGTACTATTCTTTTGAGTCACTTTGCTTTAATTTTAATTTTTGCAGTATTTCATCGATTTATTAATATTTTATTATTCATTTAGATATTTATTATTTTCGTAAATTTCACTTTGATCCTTTGACTTTCATATTTATACATTTTCCCTTTTATTTCAAAAGGGAATATATGAATTTCCGCCCCCCTCCCAATAACGTGTGAAAAGCTCTAAACAAATTTACTTTTTTCATTAGACAGTTGGAATTTTAGAAAGTTAAAGGACAATAAATTATTACCAAACATTGAGTAATAAAGTTTTTGATAGTTCGTTGAGCGGGCAGCTATATCTAATTACCATCATCCACTTTATTATTTGATCGGTTTATGATTAAAAAATATTTGTTTTTATCAGTATCTATTTTTGACAAACAGTCTGTTTGAAAATAATAATAAAAAATAAAGTGAAAATGACAAAAAGATGGCGAAACGAGCAAAACCTAAGTAGCTAAAAATAAAAAAAAAAAAAAAAAACAGAAAGAAAGAATAATACCTGAGGTAGTGGAAGATTTGCAAGGATGGCGACCGTCCATGCTAGTAATCGACGATATCCACTAAGAGAAGATAGTGTGTGATGCCGCCATAAAATGGTATGAAGTACATCCACAAAAGAACGGAAGGTGACTACTATAATTCTTAAGTTATTGTCTAATCCAAGGCAAGTTGAGGCATTTTTCACAACTGGAACATAAAAGAACAACGGATCCAAGAAAACAGCTGCTACACTCAGGAACAATATCAACTTCTTTACGGTAGAAGAATGGTTGTTGAAGAAATTATTACGCCATCCTTTCATTGAATTGCTAATAGCAGTAAACTTGGTTTGATTCGGCGTCTTGTCGCTTTGTTCTATATCCGCATCTTGAATACTTCAAAAAAACATAAATAAATAAATAAATATATACGTTTAAAACCTCTTTTGAAGATTATCAGATGAAATAAAACAGATATGTAATATATAAAGGGAAAAAGAAACACTTGACGTACTGACCTAGCTAATTAACATGATGCACGAAGGAAATAAAGATGCACTTATAACAAATAAAAATACTTATTAATAGGACAATTGGATAAATGAGGTTTGAGACTAACCTTACAATTTCATGCTTTCCGGTTCCATTGGAGCCCATCCCCAGTGCTGTATAAAATTCAAATAAGTACAAGGACTATAATAATATTTAAACAAGCTAGAAATACACAGCACGAGCATCTTGATGAGCAGAGAAAGAAGCATTCAATCTTATTAGTACTGTCCTATTTTATTCATCACATGTTGTGATCAAAAGCTATATATATATATTATATTTATTAAAATGTACATATATATTTGACTTGTATAACTTGGTTACTAGAATATGTACAAAGTTTGTCTTATATATTATATCTATAAATGAAATGAATTATCAAGACACCTGCAGAAAATCCGCTATTAATAATACAAATATTGAGTTCATTAGTCTCTTATAACATATCAATACATCTTATGTCACAAAAAGAATTTAGCACTTATAATATGAGAGTGTATGTAATATATGTGAATTTTTTATATCACTAAAAGAATTTATGTCAGATACAGTATATTGTATAAATAATAATGAATTCTTCATTATAAAGAATTATTAGTATGAAAAAAAAAATTCTCCTTTTAAAATCATAAGTTATTTTCCTTAAAAAAAGCTAAAATTTCTTCATAAAAAGAAAAATGTTTTCCAAAGTTTGGTCTAACAAACAAATGAAATAAACAATTAGGGCCTAAGATTCATTATATTTGCATAATAGGTGATGTAGTATCTCTATTACTGTTGAAGGAAAAATATAAAAGAATAAAAGAATACTTAAAACAAAAGATAATTAAAATAATGAAAATAATACAATAAAATATCAATAGTGAGTGGTTATTCAAGACATAGTGAGAATCATTTATTATAGAAGCCAGTTTTATTTTTTTCCAAATATTGAATATATATAACAGAGAGTTCAGCATATATCTTTCAGTCAAGCGTATGAAGTATTTAGCTCTAGATAAGAAGGCCTGGCCAGGGATGTCCCTGGCACTTGCTATTACATGTTCTAAAAGTTCGAGAGCCCAATAGTAACATGTCAAACTATATATAATTGGACAAACAATTGATGTATTTTTAAAAAGAATACTTTATGTTCCTCAACATTATCTATACACTTTATAAAAAATAAGAAGTCCATAAAAATATAAAAGTTTCTATTTATAAATAATTTGCTTTCAAATATTAAGATATTATGTAACTAATAACTTAAATCGAGGTGTACATAATCGAACCCAGATTATCTTTATTTTCATTTTCTTAACCTTTATTAATTCATAAATTAGTGATTATTATTGTCTATATTTGAACTATTTTGCGATATTTTGCAATATTATTATATGTGGCAGTATTTAAAAAAAAACTAATAAAATAAGAAAAAATATCCTTTTGCTATCAATTCATAATTATTAAAAAAAAAAAAAGGCACCCTTCGAAAATCAAAATGTTAATAAACATATTTTCGAAAATCAAAATGTGTAAAGCACAGTGCAATTACATACCTCTACTTAGCAACGCCAACGCTTGAAGTCAAATAATCAGGGATGGCTGGTAACACCTTCTCCGCGAGCTTATAGAAAAAGCTCGTTCCTATTTATGCATGAAGCCGTGAGCAGATTAGGCATGTATATATATATATATATACAAATCCATTTCAGCATATGGTTTCTCTTATGTCCAAGAAAGGAGTAGGTAACTGACTGATTTTGCAAGTGTGAAAAGTAGTTCAGCATATGGTTCCTCTCATGTCCAAGAAAGGAGTAGGTAACTGACTGACTTTGCAAGTGCGAAAAGTAATTCAGAGAAATAATCAAGTCTAGTCAACAATTTTTTTCTAATGTACTACCGATACCATAAAATAAGATAATTATGGTTTTTTATACCATTAGCTTGTTACTATTTACTTAAAGAATATGTAAAGAAGTTATATGTAAAATAGTTTTAATCTTTTGTGCTTACAATTATTGAACGCCGAAAGCAATAAAATAAATTCTCCGTGGTAATAACTATATTCTTGAGCTAAGTTTCATATAGATTCTATCATAAAATATTCATTAGTTTGTTTCGATAAATTTAAATATATATTGAAGGATATATGTATAGGTAATTTTATATGATAAGGCGAGGTGTTAATTCCTATTCTTTTAACAACGTGTGTATATATGATTCATTGTATCAAGCCATAGTCATAGATAACTAGATATATACCATCCACACTAGTCTTTTTTTAATGTTTCTTCCAAGATGGTCTACTTAAATGTAAAACCAATCCCGAAAGGCGGACACTAGCTTTCCTAGCTCGCGGTCATTGTTAATTATTTATAATCACCGACACGATTCCCTACATGAAATCAACAACTTAGAAAAAATAATAATAAGATTTAACTTGTTTATGGATTTGAAAATAATACTAATTAAGCATTCTTGTTAGGAAACGTGCTTAGAACCGCTAAATGTTTTTTGTTGACCGAGTCAAGGTTGTTCCTTATTTTTAGTTGTTCCTCATTTTTAGGCGTTACTTATGCTGTTATTCATGTTCTGTGATCTTAGGACCATGATTTTAGTGGTTTGTTATTCTTTCAAGCTTTAAATTGTAATGCTTCCAAGTTAATTAATTGCAAAGCTTTGATTTACTTAAAGCTGCAATATTTTTTAGTTTTCATTATTCCTTCTCATTAAAAGTAGAAAACAACAATTAGTCCAAAACTTTCTTCTTGAGGGACCTATGACTAAGAGTAAACACATTTTCATTTTTTTTCTTTCTTCCATGGATTCAGAAATTCCTTTTACTCCGCTTGCACTACCTAACTTCAATGGTGAAGGCTATCATGTCTGGGTAGCAAGGATGGAGGCAAATGATCTCTGCAAAGTTGTTGAGGAGGACTATGAAGTTCCTCCCTTGCCTGCAAATCCAACGATGGTGCAAATAAATAATCATAAGAGAAAAAACAAGAAAGTCAAAGGCTAGATGATAGGGATCAGCTTCTAGTAGGACCAATCACAAGAGCAAGAGACAAGGGATTACAAAACTTAGCTTTAAGGATTCTCTCAAATTGACCTTCTGAAGATGAAAACAACTTCATCAATGTCTATGGAATGTATTGCATAAAGGAACATGGATCGATTTGTAAAAAGTTAGAAGGGGAACATGAAGCCAATGAAAAATACGTACCAGTCACGGCTGTGATTCCAGTCGTTATCCAATAGCGCCCGTAATGAAGCCATGTTAAGATTAGATGTTTGATTCCGATAAGATCACGACCTAGGATAGACCCATGATGGTTACCCATCATCAACGTTAGAGATTTTGCTCATAATATATCACGGTCTATGATACAGCCGTGAGGAGGGCCATGAAAAGAGATAGCACCCATGATGCAAGGCATGATCTCGATTCATACTTCCATAAATTTTCTTTTATTTATTTTGTATTATTTACAAGTTTGACATATTGAGGGGTTATATAAATACCCACTCTTATGTTGTAAACCCTAATGAAAACTTTTGATAAAAATAAAATAAAAAAAAGTAAAAAAACTTTCTTAATATTTATCTTTCAATTTTGAGAGCAAATCCTTGAGTTATTATCAATCCTTTATGGTTGTGGCAAACAACCACTTAATCTTGCTTGTGTATAATATCAAGTGATAGAAAGTGTAGCTTAGGCTATTCTTGGTGTGTAATATCCATCAATAGCATCGTCCGTATCATTTATTTTGATTGCATTCAAAATACAATCATTAAAACCGTGATATACTATAAACCGTTTTTGGCGCATATCATCTATGTTTCAAAGCTCAAGTTTACGACAAGGGCATGTATTTTGTGACAAACCCTAGATTGAATTCTTACAGTAGAAGAGTAAAATGTAGAATTTAGGTTGTTGTAGTTGTGTTGTGATCTTGTTGTGTTGGTGAATTATTTTTACATTTGGAAGTTGTATTCCAAGTAAGGTTCTACTTGCATACCAGGTGTTCGATAAAATTTCCCTGAAGTGCTGCAATAGTAATTGAATTAAAATATGTCCAACGAAAGTGTGCACGGTGGACACTCGGGCAATCAAGGGTGAAACACTAGAGAAGCTACTACCATGACCACTTATCAACGTCTTGATCAGTTGACTATTCTGATGGAGCAAATGTTAGGGCACTTAAGAGGACAACCCTTAGCTAAAGGTAGGGTGACAATTTTAATGCCCAAGAAGTTTGAACTCAATGACGAAATGAAATGGCTATGATCAAGATTCCACCCTTCAATAGGGGAAGATCGCCTGATGACTATCTAGATTGGAAACAACATGTGGAGCAAGTTTTTTAGTATTGTGAATATGACGAGCTTACTAAAGTCCAACTTGTTGCATTAAAGTTCTTCGAGTATGCCACATTGTGGTGGCATAATCTATTGAATAGTAAAAGGAGGAGTGGAGAAGCTGAGATTACGACATGGAGGATAATGAAACAGATGATGCATAGGAGATTTGTGCAAAATTACTATCGACAGGAGTTATGTTTGAGGTTACAATCTTTATGCCAAGGTCGGATGAGTGTGGAAGATGTCAAGGAGTTTGAAATGTTGACCATTTTGTGCAAAGTACAGGAGCCTCAAGAACAAATGATAGCCCACTTCATAACTAGGTTGATGTTTGAGATCTTCAGTGTTGTAGAACTTCAGAGTTTTAACACCTTAGAAGAAGCTATTAATTTAGCTTGCAATTTCAAGAGGCTATGAAAGAGAACTACTTATTGATCCTCATTCCTTCCTAATCGAGGATCTAGTTCCAATCAATCATTCCATGGAATCAAAAGAGAAGGTAGTGGAAACACTGGGAAGATGGAGAGACGAAATGACAATTGAGGTAAGGTAGTTGCTAATACTAGCGATGCCAATGCTAAGGCACGGTTGACTGAAAGAAAAGTAGCAGATAAAGTGCTGCCCAGTATCCAAATCGAAGAGTTATGGTTGTTGTGTCAGAACATACAGAGCTTGAAGTGATTAGTGAGGGTGAGAAAGAGGAGGAGGAGAACTTAATTGAAGAATTTGACGAGGAGGAAGATGGCACTGAAGGATTATTGGGACCCACTACTAACATGTCTCTAGTGATGAGGCAAGCATTGAATGTAGCCTAGACTACTAATGATGAGTAGAGGGAGAACATATTTCATATTGAGTGTAAGGTGAAGGATGCAATCTATGTAGTCATCATTGATGGAAGGAGTTGCGCAAATGTGGCAATTATATCTATGGTTGAGAAACTTAAACTGTTGGGAATTTAATGATAAAAAAACAAGGATGTGCAACGGAAAACGTTTTATTTTATTTTTATTTTTATTTTGCACCTTAAATTCCCAATTTGCAGATCCATGCATTTAACAAATCTATAACATAAAAGACATGTAATTCGAAAAAACTAACCTCTTTTTTTTTCGAATTTCGTATAACTCCTGATGCTAATCTACAGACCCTGCAATGTCGCAAGCGTCCTCTACGGCATCCACACGCGAACGATTGTGTGCTAGCACTCAAGAACACGAATCCAATTCGTGTCAGAATTATTTTTCTTCTTTTCTTTCTTTTAGGTTTACAGAATTTTTACCGTCTAATGTGACATCAAAGAGTCTAACCTAAAAGGCTGTTTATAGATCTATATATATAGACATATAGAAAACCCTAAAGAAACCCTAGAAGATAAATATGATGAGATATTTATTTAATATTTAACAAAATACATTATTTCATTAAATATTAATTATATGTCATAATCATTTATTATTCTTAAACTATTTAAGAATAATAAATATAATAATTCCTATAGGTTTAATTATAAACCCATAATATATTTTATTCGTTCTTTTGTGTGTGACCCTGTAGGTACACCTAATGTTAGCAGTAGCCTTTAAATACCTTTTAAGGCCTACAAGACATAATTGGTCTCTAGCAAGACATTATGCCTACTCAAATTAAGTGAAGATCGGTGATCCGACTTTACTTATTAACAGTCAGTTATTCAGTCCCTTTATCACATGATATCTTATAATTAATCATAAGGTGTGGATCAATACACACTTATATTGATTAATCACTTATTTCTTGAATCCAGAGTTTGATTGATTTAAACAAATTATATTGATAACTCTTAATCAATTCATTTAAGCACGGCCATGCATTTCTCAATCTTGCTCAACAAGGGGCCCAAAAGATATCTCTCTCAATTAAATAAGAGGAACAAATTCCTTCACGAACACTCACATTCCTTCACATAGCTTATTCCATATCCAAGAATAGTCTTACAATCACTCGATCAATGATGACAAAGAACTGAATTAAAACACGGAGCTTGCTATGTAGGAATCCATGGTGTCATCAGGTCAAAGGACTTAAATAACACTGCAATGAGAAATACTTGTCATATTGATCCACATAGTATTCTCATAATTGGTCATTCCAATACAATGTACTTTTACATGTACTTATGTGCTGAAATGATATCTTATATCAATGATCAGTAAAACATGATCATCATCCAGCCTACATACTAATCTTAATTCATTATTATTCCATATAATGAACGATTATGGATAATTTAGAATGAAGCTATTTTTCCTCTATGGTTTTACTATTAAAGTCACATACTTCAATGACATAAGGAATAGCAAGTTCACTCATGGAATTATTTTATCAAAGTGAAAAGGCCAATAATAAACCTCGATAAAAAGGAATGGTTCATAATATAAAGATGATAAATATTCACATGACACAAAACCATATGGCCTAGGGCACATCACTAGCATAAACTTCCTACTATTTCCCATCCACATCCTTATAAGCTACATTAACTATGTGATAAAGATCAGTTCAAGTAACTCGATAAGTTAAAGTGCTAGTCTCAATCCCAAAAGGTGCAAAGATGAGATACTGTGTGATGTTCTACTTATGAGTGCCACCCATATTCTTTTTCAGCAGCCTTGGCTTTTTGATCGACAAGTTCTTCATGATGGGTATAAAAACACTTATGCTTTTGTGAAAGATGGCAAAAAGTTACTCTTAATGCCAATGAGTCCAACTGAGGTTAGAATCACATATTCTAAAATTAACCTACCTAAGAAGAGGCCTTGATGATAACTAAGGGTGAGTTGAGCGAGCTATTGCTTTAGGAGAATCGGTGTTCTTATTACAGCTCAGGTAGATTAAGGGTTGATATTCAAACCACTCTACCTGAGGTGATTTAATGACTTTTAAAGCACTTTGCTGATGTTTTTCCTAAGGAATTGCCTTCAGAGTTACCCCTATTCAAGGGATTGAGCAAACCATAGATCTCATTCTAGGGGCATCATTGCCTAATAGACATGCTTATCACAAGAATCCAGAAGAAGCGAAGGAGCTCAAGCAACAGGTAGATGAACTGGTAGAGAAGGGTTTTGTGAGGGAAAGTATGAGACCATATTCGGTGCTAGCCTTATTAGTACCAAAAAAGGATGATAAGTGGCAAATGTGTATTGATAGTCATGCCATCAATCAGATTACCATCAAATACCGTTATCCAATACCTAGATTGGATGACATGCTTGATGAGCATTATGGTGCCAAAATATTCTCTATGATCTACTTGAGTAGTGGTTATCATCAAATTTGAATGAGGCTAGGAGATAAGTGGAAGATAGCCTTCAAAACCAAGCATGGTCTCTGTGAATGGCTTGTGATGCCATTTGGACTTACTAATGCTTCTAGTACTTTTATGAGGCTGATGAATCGTGTCTTAAGGGAATTGATTAGTAAGTTTGTTGTCATCTATTTCAATGATATTCTAGCATATAGTGTTGATTTGAAATGGCATGTAGAACACTTGTCTATTGTGTTTGAAGTATTAAGGGAAGAGAAATTGTATGGCAATTTGGCAAAGTGTATGTTTTGTCAGGAGAAAGTTATATTTTTGGGGTTTATGATTTTTGGAGATGGAAATTAGAGTAGATGAGGCGAAGATTGAGACTATTACTTAATGGCCTATTCCCCATAGTATATCTGACGTGAGAAGCTTCCATGGACTTACTTCATTCTATAGGCAGTTCATTCGAAACTTCAAATCTGTTATTGCACTGCTTACTAAGCTTACTAAAAGGAGAAGGATTCAAGTGGAATGAAAAGGCCTAAAAGAGCTTTGAAGAAATCAAGCAAAAGTTGACAACTGCTCCAGTACTTGTGTTACCTAATTTTGAGAAAATCTTTGAGTTGGAGTGTAATGCATTAGGAGTAAAGATAGGAGTTGTGTTGATGCAAGAGCGGCGTCCCATCACTTATTTTAGTGAGAAATTGAAAGGAGCAGCATTAAATTACTTAGTCTATGATAAGGAACACTATTCTTTAATCCGATCTCTTACCACTTAACAACATTATCTCATGCCCTATGAGTTTGTTATCTACATAATCATGAATCCTTGAAACACTTGAAGAGTCAAAATAAATTGTCTCAATGACATGCTTAATGGATGGAGTTTGTAGAGTGATTCAGCTATGTAATCAAATACGAGAAGGGAAGCTTGAATATTGTGGCTGGTGCATTATCCCACAGGTACTCTTTGATTACTTCTTTACATTCTCGGCTGTTAGGATTTGGAGTTGTTATTGAGCTATATGCTAGTGATGATGATTTTGCATCCAAAGTAGCTAAGTGTGTTGAAGGGTGATTCGTGGATGGATATTTTATACATGAGGACTATCTATACAAGCAGGGTAAATTGTGTATACCTAGATATTCTTTGAGAGAGTCATTGGTTAAGGAAACTCATGATGGATGATTGTTGCACCATTTCAGGGAGAAAAAGACTCTTGAAATTTTGAAGGAGCATTTCTATTTGCCTAAAAGGAAGGGAGATGTAAATTCAGTGGTGGAACATTGTCCTACTTGCAAATGAGCTAAGAGTAGGAAGGAGCCCTTTGGAATATATATGGTCTTTGCCTATACCTATACTGCATTGGGTAGATGTGTTAATAGATTTTGTGTTGAGATTGCCCAAGACTGTGTAGGAAAGGATTCTATCATGGTAGTGGTAGACAAATTTAGCAAAATGGTGCATTTTGTGCCTTATCATCGCACCGATAATGATATTTTCATTGTTAACCTCTTGTTGCAGGAAATTGTACGAATCCATGGAGTTCCTCATAGTGTTGTCTCAAATTGAGATGTCAAATTTCTCAGTTATTTCTAGAGGAAACTATGGAGAAGACTAGGACCCAAAATACTTTTCAGCAATGCCTCTCATCATCAAACAAATGGTCAAGCTGAAGTTGTTAACAGAGTCGTGGGAGCTTTGCTTCAAGCAACTATTGGAAAGAATTTAAGAGATTAGGACATGTGTCTTCCTATTGTGGAGTTTACCTATAATAGGACTGTACATAGTTCTACTGGCAAGACACCATTTGAGATCATGTATGGATACAATCCTACCATTCCACTTGATATGGTACCCATACCGACTTCTAGAGATGAAAGTCTAAGTAGAGTGGAGCGTTCTAAGGAGATCTAAAAGCAATTTCACCAGGTCACAAGTCATCTCCAAAAACAAATAGCCAAGCAAAAAGAACTAAGTGATTGAGGCAGAAAGGTCAAGATCTTTAAACCACGAGATCTAGTATGGATTCATCTTAGAAAGGAGCAATTTCCAAGAAAGCACAATCAAAAGCTATCACTAAGAGCAGATAAACCATTCCAAGTTTCGAAACATGTCAATGACAATGCCTACAAGATAAAACTACTAGGGGATTATGGAGTTTCAACTACCTTTAATGTTGCAAATCTCGCACCTTATGCACTAGATGATGAAGAAACCAATCCACAAGATTTCAAGCCAAATCTTCAACAGCCTAAGGGAAATGATAGGGATCAGCTTCTAGTAGGACCAATCACAAAAGCTAAAGCTGAGGGATTACAAAACTTAGCTTTAAGGATTCTATCAAGTCGACCCTCTGAAGATGAACACAACTACATCAATGACTATGGAATGTATTGCATAAAGGAACATGGATCAATTTGTAAAAAGTAAGAAGGAGATCATGAAGCAAATGAAAGATACTTATCGGCCATGAGCATGATTTTAGCTATTATTCATGAAAAAGGAGACAACAAAGATAACGGTCTTATAACATCCATGACCAAGATAACGCTCGTAATGAAGTCGCATCAACATTGGATGTTTGATTCCAATAAGATCACGGCCTAGGATATGCCCATGATGGTACCCATCATCAACATTAGAGATCTTGCTCAAAATAGATCGCGATCTATGATATGGCCATGAGGAGGGCGTGAAAGGAGATAACGCCTATGATGCAGGGTGTGATCTCGATCCATACCTGTGCGAATTTTCTTTTTTTTTTGTATTATTTACCGGTTTGTCATTATTGAGGGGTTATATAAATACCCACTCTTATGTTGTAACCCTAACGAAGACTTTTGATAAAAACACTTTCTTAGTATTTGTCTTTCAATTTTGAGAGCAAATCTTTGAGTTCTTATCAATCATTTGTGATTGTAGCGAACAACCACTTAATCTTGTGCGTGCATTATATCAAGTGAGAGAGAGTACAACTCAGGTTATCCTTGGTGTGTAATATCCATCAATAGCGTCGTTCATATCATTTATTTTGATTGCATTCAAAATACAATCACCAAAACTGTGATATACTATAAACCGTTTCTGGCGCATATCACTAGAGCTACATTATTTGTAGCAATCTCACCAGAAATCTTCATCAGGATTATGCAATTAGGGCTGTAAGCGAGCCGAGCTACTTATACGCCATTCAACTTCAACTCAGCTCGAGCTCAATAACTAAACGAGTCGAGCCTAAACTCAATGTGAAGTTCATTTAGTTAAACGAGCCAAACTCGAGTTTTTGTTCAAGCTCGCAATCCAACTCACGAACAAGCTCATTTAGAGCTTGTGAGCCAGGCTCGCAAGCTAGGCTCGTTTAAAGCTTGTGAGCAAGGCTTAATATGTATATAATATATTATGTTAATGTATTATACTATAAAACAATATATTTTAATAAGAATTTTTTTAAGTATTAAATATTATATATATTGTAATCACCTAAATTTATACATTTTCAATCTAAAAATCATTAAGGAAATAATATAAATTTTTTGGAAATATTTTAAGAAAAATCACAAGAATCACTCCTAAATTTTTCACGTTTTAAAAATATTAAAATACAAACGGTCTAATTGTTGATTAAGAATTTGAATTATTATCAATAAAATTTCAAGATATAATTTTTTCTAGTTTTTCGCAGTCAATAATTGATAATAAGTTAATGACATAATGAGATAATCTAATTTCAACCTTAACAAGATAATGGTAATTTTGACACATCTATAAAGAGCAAAATGAGACATCTTGAGTTCAATCTTGTCAAGATGATCATGTTAATAAAAGTCATAAAACATAATATTTTTTAATGACTAAAAGAATATGAGCACTGTATATTTTATATGCACATTGTCATATATACTCAAATAAAATGAAAAAGCGAGTCTACAACTTCATTGTCGAGTTTGTCATGTTGTGTGAGTAGGTGTAGTGTCATCATGTCTCCTCTCAAGTCAAGAGACAAGTTGAGTCAAATCTAGTCAAGTTGCCAGTCGGTTGTTGTCATTACCAAGTCTAAGTCTTCTTCAAAAATCGAATACTAAAAGTTGAAATTGCTAAACTAATTCGTATTGTTTTATATGTGACCTTTTGGCATCAAATTCACAAGAAGTAATGAGTTACAGCTGGTTGGTTTTTTAGATAGTGATTAGGTAGGTTCCACTAATGAGATGAGGAGCACTTCGGGCTACTATTTCTCATTTGGTTCAGGTGTTTTCTCATGGAGCTTGAAAAAACAAGAAATTGTAGCTCAATCTATTACTGAGGTAGAGTTTGCTATTGCAACAACTACTATTAATTAAGCCTTGTCACTAAGGAAAATTTTAATCAATTTGGAGCAAAAGTAAAGCATGGAGATCCTTGTTGACAACCACGCTGCTATTACTATTTCTCATAACCTAGTATTTCATAAGCATTTTAATGTTAAGTTATTCTTCTTAAGGGAAGTGTAGAAAAATGGAGCTGTTATTCTTGTTCACTACAAAACAAAAGACAAAGTTGCAGATATCTTCACCAAACCACTATCGCTATGCAAGTTTGAACTTCTCTAAACAAAACATGGTGTTTGTAGCTCCTAAAGCAAGGAGTGTTAGGAAATGTGCTTAAGACTGCTAAATGTTTTCAGTTGATTGAGTCAAGGTTGTTCCTTATTTTTAGGTGTTAGTAATGTTGTTATTCATGTTCCGAGATCTTAGAACCATGATTCTAGTGGTTTGTTATTTTTTCAACATTTAAATTGTAATGCTTCCAACGTTAATTAATTGCAAAGTTTTGATTTACTAAAAGCTACAATACTTTTTAGTTTTCATTATTCCTTCTCATTAAAAACATAAAACAACAGTTCTCACCATGTTTTCTTTGAAATTTACTCATGGGACAGTTTAAAATTAAAAGTCACATGTGTTAAATTGGCATCTATTGTGAAGAAATAGAAACTATTGAACATACCATCCTTTGCTACCCTTAGACGTTGTGCGTTTGGTTTGGCTCTCTAGGCCTTGAATCAAATACGTGTAAAATTATGTGGCTTATATGGAAAGAGAGGTCCAATGCTATTTTTTCCAAACATCTTCCTAACCTAACTCTAGTTCTTAATAGGTTTGAAGCTAGACAGTTTGAGAAATCACGTCTAAATGATTTGCAAATCCTTAGTACATCTATGGGTCTAAAAAAGTAGTAGTTTAAGTGAAGACACTTGTTTTGATTATTCTAAGAGCAACTTTGATAATGGGTTCTTTATAGAGTTGCTTAAAGTGTTATATCAATAATTTAAACAACTCTCATTGTTAAGCAACTCTATTCTTTATCTATGAATTACTTCAAAAGAGTTGCTTTGCGTTTTTTTTAATAATTTTTTTAACAATTTTTCACTTTAAATGAATTAAGCAACTTGCTTTTTAAGTTGCTTAATTAAGCAACTTTAACACTGGTTTTTGTATCAAGAATCTTACTTTATTGATTAAATGGAGTAACTTAGCCTAGGTCCTTGTGCCAAACAACTCCAATAAAGATGGTCTAATGCATTGGGTAGATCAACGATTTATAGGGTTTCTATTCCTAATTGTGCATTCTAAGATGATATTGCTTGGAATGACAAGATAGGTCAACCACCTAATATATCTAAATCACAGCTGAAGGATTTGTTGATTTTCTTCTCAGATGCATCCTAGGTTAAGCCAAACGTTGCTCTTGGGCTAGGGTTGTGGCTAGAGTTTATTAGGACACATTTTTTGTGGTGATACGAGATTGGCTTTCTCCCTTTCGCCTAAAGCAGCAAAATGTCAAGCCTTAAATTTAGTAATTGGTCTAACTCAGAGACTAAATCCACCAAGCGCCCTTTTTGTCTAGGACAGCAACAACTTATTTAAGGCTTGTACAAGAGCGGTGGACAGTTTATATTAGATTTCTAAACCTTTATTTGATGTTATTCAACTTTCATTACCTACTTTTCTCCTTGTATTTTGGTTTAAATTTGGTTAAGCGTTCAACAAATGGTGCTGCAAATTGGGTAACTTCTTTTTCTAAGAGAAGAATATATCCTTATG
The DNA here is from genome assembly GCA_024138025.1 of Combretum micranthum. Lineage (NCBI taxonomy): Eukaryota > Viridiplantae > Streptophyta > Magnoliopsida > Myrtales > Combretaceae > Combretum > Combretum micranthum. The sequence continues at coordinate 560,140 of JAMXBD010000281.1, read as the reverse complement.
ATTGGTGGTTATCCACCACATTTTCCCTTCAAAGTTACTTGGCCTTGATTTGGTTCTTTTTTTTTTTTTTTTTTTTGCTCCAAATGGATTGGTTACCTTCGATGTATGAGACGATGGTTGGTTTTTAATAATATTATCTCATTTGAGCAAGAAAACAAAAAAAAATATAGAAATTGGCATCTATTCACCTCTAAAATAAGCCATGTGCATTTATAGCTACTCATTTAAATAATAGCAAGTGGTTGCATATAAACGGTGCTTTTATAACTATTGAAAAGGCAAGAAATAAATGAAAACTTTACTACAAAGAGGTTAAAGGTTTTTTTTTTTTTTCCAAGACATATTACAATTATTAGGACGGAAGAATTGAGCTAGTACATCCATCAAGAGACTAATACCTATACTCTTAAGGTATAATGGTTTTGGCAAAGGTTATTTTACTCAAATAGTTCAAATCTTAACATTACCGCCACTCTACGCAACTTATGTGAGATTTTATATGAAAGGTTTTATTTATGAAACACTGATGAAGAAAAATTATTAAAGAAGAAACAGTAGTACTACAAATGAAATCTCAAAACTGTATTTTAGAACATTCCGTAATTATGATTATGCCCTGCTAATGTGATAATCACGTCTTCAGTCTGGGTATGGTCGCATTATTATAAATGGATTTGTACTTAAATGATCAATAATTGGGCCAAAATCATTTATATCAGGCTGAGGTTTGAGCCCAGCACCTCCCTCAACTCATTAAAAACATATTAATTAAACATGTCGTATAGCTCAATCTCATACACTAAGGCCAACTTACCGAGTCTTTCTCTAGTATCTACATCCCATCTATTCTCTTTCACCATTTTGATTCTACTTACAATAAGGCAACTCTTTTTCAATTTTGATTTCTTTTACACAATAATTTTTAGCTGGTTATATTATAGTGAAAATATGAAAATTGGTGCCTTAAGTTTGCACCACAATTGAAATCTTGAACTTGAAGTAATCAATTTAATACTCAATTAAACATTATATATATATATATATATATATATATATTCTTATTACCTCACAGTTTTCTAACGTGAAAAAGGCAATCTATTAACACTAGATAGTGTTAAAAAAAGTGAAAGATTCAATCATATGTTGTCTCTTTCAGATCAACAAATAAAGTAAACAAAGTTATAAAAATACTAAAAATAATCATAAAAAAGGTTTATTGAACATTAAATTAATCACTTCAAAATTTTAATACCATATTAAATTGTTAAACAAATTTAGGACATCTACCCTATCCTTCTCCATACAATCATCCATGATCCATAGCATCATCATAAGTTAGCGGGAATAAAACTTAGATTCACAATTAGGGTCTCCATGAAACTTTTCTTATTACAATTATAGTACAGCCCTCTTCCCTGATGAGTCATTATTATTACTCCTAGCGTCAACCTCTTGACAGGAGAAAAGTTAGAAGGCACTTTAGGGGTAGGAACACTACAATCAGAAGACTTGTGGAAAATGTATATAGAAGAAGTAGAATTAAAAGGAAGAGTACAGTTGGATTTTTGCAAACATATGACTAGAGAAAGAACCAGGCCGATAAGCCATTATCTGACGTCAATCTGCCATCTTTGTTTTCCTTGTTTAGGTCATTATTGCAACTAGGGCTAGGGGAGCACCAAATGACAAGACAATAGGAGGCCAGTTTGGATAGACTGATTGGAATCATCCGTGGATCATTTCAAACTGAACTGATATTAAATCAATACTGATATAATATCAATAAAAAATTAATAATTTTAAGCATAAACTGATCAAACCAAATAGATACCGAATCGATATAGATATAATACTAATGAATTATAAATACTGATTTGATAGAAATTTGATACCGATAAAACTCTGCCAATCCAAACAAGCCCATAATGTCCACCCCAATATACAACTCAATTTCAATGCACATGCAAGCGTGACACTTCCCAACCAAATTAAAATTGAAACAGAACATAAACAATAACAAACCGCAGTTTCCGGTTTGGTCTAGGGACATCAAAGCATTGATCAATTCATTATTTATTTGCTTTATTTGGTAAAAGTTTGCATTTTATTCAAAACAAGTCAGTGAAATATAGACACAGACAATCATACCACAAACAAGATTTAATAAAAGGAATGTAGCCGTAGAAAATCTGCATATAAGTGTCCTAACAATGATCATACAAATTTTAAACCACACCGGCTCTGAAAGCCAAGTAGAAACATAGATACCAATCCCTCCATACTTCAAACTGAACTATATATATCTCTCTCCTCTGAACTGGACCATGATTAGTAGAGTTGGCTCCAGCTACCACCAGAGCGGAAAAAAATATTTATAGTGCTGCAGATGGGGCATGGCGGAGTGATCTCACCTCCCTCTTAAGAAATGTTGGCAGGGCAAATGCAGCCGAGTGCATCTGCAAGTAAACATTCAAACATCGACAAGTATCTTATTAAAGATGCGCCTAAAAAGAAAAATCCATTACAATTTTCTCCTTCCCATGATGTCGTGGATTTAAAGAATTAGAACCTCTTTGGTGATAAGATAGAAACATGCCAAAAAGGTGTTCCATCAAGACCACTGGAAAAGTGACAGATGCAAGCATATAAATTTCATTAGACTATAATCTTTTTTAAACAGTATGCAGTTGACAACATCTCAAGGAACACATTCAGGCTGCACTTTTCTTAAGTTCCTTAAAGTCAGCACCAAAATATTATTGCAGTAACACCAAAGCAATAAGTCATTAACAAACACAGAAGTAGAATAGCAGGAAGAAAAACCAACAAGTAACTAACATAATCAAAGAAGTAGTTGACACACTACTTAAAATTCAAAAAAACAAAATTATAGCCAATTTGGATTGGGTTCAGTTATGAATGGCTAGTAAGAGTAATTTCTTCAGCATTTGTAGGACCTATGGGATCCTTTCGACTTTTGCAATTAGACATTAGAAAGAGGAGCACATATAATCCACTTATCTAACCAGTGCACTGAAAGCCTATAATATATACATGAAATCATCTCAAGATCAAGCACAGCTACATGAGATTCAGCACTTCCATCGAAGATAAAATAAGATACCATGAGTTAATAGTTATTACCTCAGAATTGTAAAACCGAAGTTCTCTCCTATTCTTTGTGGCTTTTTCTGACTTCTCTATAGGATTGATTGGGTTGATGAAATCAACCGCTGGTCCCTCAGTTGAGCATAATATAAAGCCAATAACCCCACTGCATCCATAATAAATTGTTCACATTAGCAGTATTCATAAAAAAACTAATTCGATACAGGCATCGAAAGAACAAAATGCTAGATTATTTTCTAATATATGTAAGAATACCATTTACAGAAAGTCCAAGAAGATTTTCCACAACAATCTATAAAACAAAATATGTAAACCGAGGATAACAGGTCCCTCATGGGTTAAGAAAAATATTCCATAAGTTTGCCCTTACTAGTAAGCAATCTTTATACATGCTTTCTCACACCAACAAAAATTTATTACTTTACCCCGAAAGCAAAAAAATAACTAATTCGATACAGGCATCCAAAGAACAATATGCAAGATTATTTTCTAATATATGTAAGAATACCATTTACAGAAAGTCCAAGAAGATTTTCCACAACAATCTATAAAACAAAATATGTAAACCGAGGATAACAGGTCCCTCATGGGTTAAGAAAAATATTCCATAAGTTTGCCCTTACTAGTAAGCAATCTTTATACATGCTTTCTCACACCAACAAAAATTTATTACTTTACCCCGAAAGCAAAAAAATAACTAAGTCGATACAGGCATCCAAAGAACAATATGCAAGATTATTTTCTAATATATGTAAGAATACCATTTACAGAAAGTCCAAGAAGATTTTCCACAACAATCTATAAAACAAAATATGTAAACCGAGGATAACAAGTCCCTCATGGGTTAAGAAAAATATTCCATAAGTTTGCCGTTAGTAGTAAGCAATCTTTATACATGCTTTCTCACACCAACAAAAATTTATTACTTTACCCCGAAAGCAAAAATATCTCCTACAACTTTTCCACAAAGAGAAGGCTAAAAAGACAGACAATTACAGAAGAGTGCAATGCTTACCTTGGATAAGTAGGAACACTTGCCCATGCATAACGAACAGAACCCTTAAATGTTTCACGACAGACAGATATCATTTCTTCTATAAGATGTGTGTGCAGCCACATACTCTCAGCCATGTTACATAAGACACCTCCAGGCCGCAATGCTTTCGCAATCGTCTCGAAAAATGGCTTCTCCACAAGCTCCTGAGCAGGACCTGTAAAAAAGCCACCATAAGCAAATCTGGTTTGACATTAAAATTTGCAGTTTCGCATATTGGCTTATTATACAGCAGAAAGGACGTACATAAATGACTCTGATTCACTCGCAAAACAATCAGAAAGTCGATGAGAAAATGAAAATTTGGAAGATATGCAAGATTAATCAATAATCATTATAATATAGGTTAAATGGAAGCAGAACGGTAAAAAAGAAGAAATCTCTCCACCTGAAGCATCCACTATTCAACGTCTCATTCTACACAAATGCAAGATAAACTGACCGAGGAGACAAATATTACACTAAGTACAGTACAAGTGCATCTTGAAAGATGGCATTCACCAGTTATCATTTTTCAATTTGAATTAGGGACCATTTTCAAATCGGACATAGAAACTATTATGTGATTACATTGGAACGGAGTACTCAAAAGCCATCATTACTTGGAAACAGAGTATTCCAAGCACAACCAACATTGATGAAGTAAAGCATGAGAAAAAACAGCAACATACCCACAGGGTCAGATGAATCAACGATGATAGCATCATACTTTCCTTCAGGGGCATTACGAAGAAACTCAACGGCTGCAAACACAAGAGGAGAGATTAGCAGACCATATAATAAGAAATCACACCAAAGAAGTTGAGGTTTATTTTAAAGACAAGAGTCTGATTGCAATACCATCTCCAACATGCAGGTGTACACGAGGATCCTCAAACCCAATTGCTAACTCTGGAAAGAATTTCTTAGAAACCTGTAATTTTGACTCAATAACAATGCGTTCGTTGACTCACAGCAATAAAATAAATCAAGAAAATTACTATATAATCACTTACATCAATCACCAATTGGTCAATCTCACATATGTCAATATGCTCCACAGAGCTATGACGAGAAATTTCCCTTAGTACCCCACCATCTCCACCTCCAACGACCAGAACCTGCATCATATAATTTGTAACGCTTACCATATTACTTGGACTGTTGAGACAAACTAAAAACAGTCATTTTGACAAGATATATTAACCAAGGTATGGCATTATTGATTAATAAGAAAAAAGGAAAAGAATATCTTCTCACACATATGGCCCTTTTACACCAACTGAGCAAGCATCAAAAGAATATACAAAATATTTATTCCCCATGTGGGAGTTCAGTAATTTGGACTCTTGATTTTCCTCACCATAACAGTGTCAAAACCTTTAATTGTCCCCACTTTTGAAACAGGCTCCAAGTAGGCATTACAAGGAAAAGTCCAGAGTCCATGTAACAAAAGAGATTAGGGTTTGGCAGTGAAATACTCACAGTTTTAGGGGATGGTACCGAACAAAGGGGAAGATGAGCAATCATCTCCTGGTAGGCACATTCATCTTTCTGTGTCAACTGGACAATTCCATCCAGAACAAGCACCTTTCCATATGCAGAGGACTGCAGATCACAAGTCTAAATTAACACCTCGATGAGCAAAACCAATTCCATCCATTAAAAATAAACACTGAATGATTTACACTTCCCAACCTGAAACACCAGAACCTCCTGGTATTCTGACTTCCCTTGATACAATACTTCTTCAACTTTCAATGAATGTGCTTCTCCTACAAACAGAAATTTTAGGATGTTAGTTGTAGCAGATGTCTGATCTATAATGAAGTGAGAATGTCAGAAGCCAGAGGTTCAAATCACAGTGGAATATGGCAGAGAAGAAGACATAATTTTCTGGAACACACAGAAGCTATAACTAAAGATACACCACTTAAGTCATAACAAATAATCTCTTTAATCTTATGAGCTAATATCAACCGGAATGAAGCTGAACAGAGCCAACATGCAAATATCGTATAGACCCATTAAACCTTTCTACAAATTCCAGCTCTATAGCTTGGACTCTTCACTTTCCATTTCATACCCCATGTAACACTGTTCTAAAGTAGAGGGAAATGAAGAATCCTAACACCAAACGATCCAGGAGCTATTCAATGCTAGTGTATTTGTGAAAACAATTAGTTGGCATAATTTGAAAAAGCAGCAGCTGGGCCATCTATCTAACTCTCATTGATGTGCTTTAACAACACGGTAGTGGCAGTTTTAAAGACACAACAGTAAGGCATCAAAGCTTTCTGCACAAAGAAGACTAATATATATTTTTTTTTCATTAATTGCCGTCACATGAGAATCACATGAAAAGGAAGCCTACGTGCACATATACAAAGCTGCCAAACAACTAAATACAACATATTAAGTAAACAAACAACATATTATTAGTTTTCCCCTATTCCTTCAATTTCTATGGTGGTGCGTGGCGATACTAAGTATTCTCCACACAAAATGAAAAGAAACAAAATGTAAACACATAAATTACATAACATATAGTGAATGCATTAATAAATATACCCACCAGGCCACATTGGATTGTTGAAGTAGACCACTTTGCCATTTTTACCTGCAATAGAGTTAAAAGAAGTAACAAAATCAATACCTCTCAAACCATTATGCTGAACAGATATCTGGATAGAGTGAGTTTTGAACAAGTTTATCAGCGAAAACGCGTTCAAAAGACAAGGACAAAAACAATGACCAGTGTGAGATGGATGTTGTGAGAACCACCCAGAGACAACTGTAGAATGGCATTTCGCATCAAGCTCCGGAATGGAAGCCCTGGCTTTCAAGCAACAAGAAGGAATCACCTTTTCGGTGCCATTTCCGTTACTCTCCCTCCCATCCATAGTCTTCTGGCATTCCAAACCTCTTCCGGCGCCTCCCTCCATAAATGATCTTTTTCTTCTCCGGCTCCAGTCTCTATAAACATAAAAATCCATATCAAAATCAAAACCTAAACTGCAGAACAGGGTTCTCCACTAAATTTATTTAAAAATAGAAAAAGGTACTTCACTCTTAATAATACTATATTCCTGTGAAATGGGAGTCTCTTTAACTCTTCTAAGTTCCCCCAAAAGGTTATCAAATTTGTATTATAGGACTTACCCAAAATGGATTAAACAACCGAATGCACAGATTGAAACACCTAACAAAATCCTAAATGATAACACTCCTGAAAAAGAAAAAGTAGCAACCTTTTGAAGTAAAAGTAAAACCGATACAAAAACAATTTCAAACTTAACAGTACCATCCGAGGAAAAAAACAACAAAACCGAAACATGGAATGGAACAGCAATGAACTATAAGGAAAACATAGAGGCATTTAAAGGATTCCCATATTGAATTCCATGCCAAACAATACAAAATAATAAAAAGATCCCAACTTCAATCAAATTTTCCAATTCCAACCTACCAAATTTCATCTCAGAAACATAATTTTAAAGAAAGCAACTTAATAAAATAATCAATTCAAAATGAAGATGATTTTAAACCGAAAAAAGAAAAAGTCCAACTTCAATCAAAATTTTCAAATTTTAAGCTGCCCCTCTTATAATCTTTCACTATAAATGTCTTCTTTCACAACTATTAAAAACTAAAGATAGGGCTCAGCATTAAAACAACGAAATCTTCCTCTGAAAAAATCATAGTTTCAGTTGTAAAGATCAGAACTTTAAATGTAAATGATAATACAGAAAGAGAGAGAGAGTGTGTACTTGCCTGTGGTGAAATGGTAGTGAAGAAGAAAACTAAATACCTATCTACCTGAGTTTAGTGTTCAAAAGACGAAAACAGAAAGAGGACCCTTGTGTTATTCAAAAGAGAGAAGCCTTGGACGAATATATATAACCAGGTTTTCCCTCACTCTCTTCTCCTATTCTTGGAGTAGTTGCAGCTTTTGGGTTGTGCGTGTGTTGAGCTACAAAGGCCTCCTCCAATGGTGTGCATATATAGGGGCCCAAGTATTTTAATTTTGCCTAAAATAATGTTTTAATATTTGTAAAATTAAACCGAGGGATATGTTATAATAATGTTAGAGCTGGACCTCCGAATCCAAAATCTGAAAAATATGATGGGGTGAGAAAGCGAGGATGTGCCGCGTTCCGCACGTTGGGATTCAAAGGGTCATGATGGCCTACCGACGCACTCAACTCGAACCATGTTTGGTATATTATTTTAAAGAAAAACTATAGCACCAAAAGATATTGGGTATATTACACCTTTTTTTTATGTTTTCCTCGTGAATGCATATGCATACATTAGGTAAAGAAACTTAAAAGCGAAAAAAAGGAGCAAGAATAAGGTAAACAACTTCGATTTTGAACTCCTCCACTTGCAAAGCCTTTTCCCTACAAGCAAAAGTATCTTAGCAAACCTGTTTTTTGAAATTTGTTTATATCAAATAAGGTCGCAAATGGTGGTTTGTATTTGGAATTTAGAAAAGAATCAACAAAATTCGTAGTGTGTAATAAAATAATTTAGGTTGATTTGATCATTTTAAAGCTTTTTAGGAATTAAATATTGACTGCAATTTTCTTGAAACCTAATATCATATACAATGAAAGCCCCATTCTATTCATACTGATCATTGACCAAGTTTTTGCAAATTATAAATGTTTTCTAAATCAAGTTCAATAACTACGGTCTCACAAGACAAGAGCATCCATCGAATGTAACATAGAAGTGATTTAGGTCGGTCCCAAGAAAATGATTGGCAGCTAGTATACTCTCAACCTCATTAGTTGTCTAACCAAAGAAAGGTTTAGAAAAATATAAAGAGAAAGGAATTATGCTAAGTTAGAAATATTCACAAACGTTTAATGGGCAAAATAGGAAATAAGCCTGTAACTTCTATAAAACAGCAACTCAGCGTTACTTCACCAATTCCTTATTAGAATGATTTCTTAAAAATAATAAACTTCTTAAAAGCTATTTGAATTGTGTGTTTATACCGCCGGATTCTCTAATTTAAACTAAAGTTTTTTTCAAAGTCTGTAGTTATAGATCTAGCTGAAACTAGGAATCTGAAATTCCAATTAAACCCAAGAATAGGAATCCATTGTTTCAAAAAAAAACACAATGAATTTTTAAAACAAGTGACAAAAAATCTTCACCCATTCCTCGGTAAGAGGTAATCAGGATCGATTCCATTAGCAACCACAGATCTATTCAATTAAATGATCTTTCGATCTATCCGATTAAAATCAAACATGGATTTAAAAGAGTGCACCACTCCTTTAAAAACCACAAGTTCAAGTTCAAGTTCAAGTCACTAATTACAAACACCCAATCAAATTAACTTGAAAGTGCATTTGAAATCAATTGAATCAGGAATTGGATTCGTAATCCTTAAGCTGTATGAGTTTATTTCTCCATGGATGTAACGAAATAAGAACAAATTAGAAGAGATAAAACATATTCAAAAGATTAATCAATTAATTGCTCAGAAATTCATAGAAATTACAAACATCGGATTAAATTGATTTTACCCAGAAAACAGAAGAAATTCTCAAGTAAGAAGAAATAAAAATTCTTTTACCCAGAATCCTTCAGAGATCTACTCTATGTTAATACTGATTTACACTATTGGTACATACTTTACAACGCATGCTTGCACGTTTATTTATAGGCTACTAGGCACTGAAAGCATGGTCTATTTTATTTGACACGTGACAGATTCTCTCTAACAGAATTTGTGATATTTTTCCATGCACGCATATGATCTGTGAAAACAATCGTCGAGGGTCGCGTGCTATTTGTTGGTCGAGGTTCATATTAAGCAAAATCAGGCTTGACTTAAGGAATTTCCAAAGTAAACTGTGTGTTTTTGTCCATTACTCTATCGAAGGTAAAATTGAGAAAGTCAAGACTCGTATTGTCGAGGCTCGAGGTAATTCTTATAAAGATTTGATCTATGAAATAACTAGTTGAGGGTCAAGATTTGAGGCTCGACAGTGTATTTCCTTCAAAATGATGCTCAATCACTTCGATTGACGTCGAGAGTCATGTCGAGGGCTCGCAGTTAAGGCTCAATAGACCAATTTTTGTTGTTTTCTTAATTTGCTTGGCTTCGGCAGTAACTTTTCAGAGCTTGACTTCTGTAATCTTAACTTTACTTGTTGTTTTTGCTCCAAATCTGAATTAAAATACTTGATTATTCCTCATTTGGATTCTAAAAGCATTAAAACAATATTATTTATCATAAACATAAATCTTTGCAGGATTTTATCAAAAATTCTTAGCAAAATGAGCTCAAAATCCTACAAAAAAATATAGAGTAAAAATGACTTATCACCCATCAAAATCATCATAATTCAATTCTCTATCTATACATTAGGGCGATTCTAAGCTTAAAACTTTAATGGCACTTCTAATCTCTAATTGATCCCAAAATTATTGCACAAATATATGATGAGCTAATTGATACATTTATGTTAGGTTCAATTAATGTTCCTTCATGGGTGTTTAAGTAAAGAGATTAAGCCCATCTAGACCATCATATTTCTCTTTTTAAGAAAAACTATTTATTTTCTATTAGATAAATTTGTTGAAGCAAAGACAAATTGGAAATTTCCTCCTATAGTGAATGGCAATTTCGTCTTTCAAGTAAAACAAAAAAAATAAAAATAATTGAAAGGTTACATTTGAAATTGAACAATTTTACTAATTCTAAATTATAAGTGATCCATGACAATAGATCTAAATCTCATTAGCCATCAAAGATGGAAGACCTCTAGCTCTTAGCCTTTTTTGATTTTGGACATATTCTTAAATCTTAACACATGATCTATATCCTCATTATCCTCGCACATCTTAGACACGATATATTTTGATTTATAAATCTTCATTTATGATCTATTATTGCTGGAAAGTTACTCTTAAGGACTTTCAAAAATAACATTTTAATCTTTGGTAGGAAAGCAAATATCACAACCCACATTATGGGATGATGATACTTTGATTGCCAGTTGCACTATTTTAGTTGGTTACCTTCAATCACACTCAATCACAAATCACCATTTGAGCTTCCCTATCATATTTCCACAGAGTAAAATTACTTACATTGTAAAGCCCTAAATTTTTTGGTATTTTTAAGTAAACCTTAAAACCGAAAGTCAAACCAGAAACCCTAAAATCAACCTAGGTTTATCTTAAGAATAGAGTGTCTAAATCCGGCAATCCCACGCCTGAAACCCCAAAACAATAAAAATGAGTTAATCGTGTCTTATAGTTCAGAATAATGCAATATAACCTAAAAAGATCAGATTCGTCGGAAATTCATCTGTTTCAGATCGGAATGGGATCAATTTGCAAAAACAAGGTCCCGGTACGTGAAATGCTGAAAATACTCCGACAACACATTTAGACTCGTACTTTAATGAGGAATTATAAAATATGAGTTTTTAAAATTTTCAGCTTCTAAAATATCATATATAGCCCTTTTACCTATTTTTCTTACACTGGTACTTTATTTGTCCTATCTAGTATTTATTTATTATTCATTACTATTCACTACTATTTATCTATCTCTATTTTTTCTTACTATTCTTATACTCTACACACCTATCTCTTACGTTTTTTTTCTCATAAAACTTTATACATATCATATCTTACACATTACTTACTTTTACTTAGAAAGATAAAATTGTTAACTAACTCTCTCTCTCTTTCCCTATGGTCGACGCCCCCTCATCCCTCTCTATGAGTTTTATTTTTATTTCAATTATTTTATTCATCTTAATTCACTCCTTAGATTTTATAAATACTTACAACCCTCCCTCCCCCCCCCCCCCCCCCCCCTCGTTTTTGCACACTTCCATCTATACATACAAACTCTACTAAAATCCCTCCACAAATTCCTCTCTTCCATACTCCATCTTCAAATTTAGGTAAACACTAAACCTTCTCCTATCTACATGTTAATATAACATAAACACTTTGTGTGTTATGATTTCCAAAACTCCATGAGCATTATGTTAGTGAGGAAATCATGGAAACAACGATTTGTTTATGTCAATATTCAACACCATGTTTATTTATGTTCTTCCTATACTTATTATGATTGTGTTTCTAATCTAACTTCCTATATATATTATGTAAAGTGTATATATATATATATATATGTGTGTGTGTGTGTGTGTGTATTTAGAGCATAAAACTCACTAATATAACATCTTATTATACTTTTGTTATTATGCTTTTATCTCGTTTCTTATCTATTGCTTATAATAAAACAAGACTAGTCATCTTCTAGTCTTAGACTTATCCATTATCAAGTCAAAACATAAAATGGGACTAGTCCATACTCTAAGTCTCTAGAAATATTCAAGTCTTGGGAAGCCTTCAAATGAATTTGAGACTTCCATGATTTTTTTTCCTTCTTTTTTTCATTTTTTATTTTTTTATGATGACTAGAATTTATTCACTCCTAGGAAGTCTTGATGAGAAGCTAAGACTTCTATATTCTTATCCTTATTTTTGCTCTTGGATTTTCTTAACATATGTTGTTTCTTAACATAAATAGTATGTTCCTGCATGCATGATCATCATGTAATGTAGTTGCCATGAGTAAAAGAAATTCTTTAAAATAAAAATAGGCATCATGTTCCATTTCATAAAGTGAGACTAAAGGCCTTCAAAATAAATTTGTTATACTTAAAGAGGATTTTTCCTTAAAGATAAAGACAAATAGCTAGTCACACTTTCTTTAAAAATTAAATGTTGGTAAGGCTTTGTTATGCAAAATTTTCTTAAACTATATTTAGGCATATTAATATATTGTTAAAAACCAAAGACAAGTTAATTTTTCATAAGCTAGTTTAAAATCATACAACTTAAGATGAAGTAAATATTCAACATAGGAAAAATCAAGTTTATAGAGTATGAAATTATTTTACAGTCAATAAAATATAGAAATAGTACTCTTAGTAATTATATATTTACATTTACTATAAACTAAAATTTAAAACTATCTTTATGTAAGAAAAGAAACTTTTCTCACAAACTTAATTTTTCAAACTTCTAAATCAAATTATTTTATGAAAAATCGTTCTTGAGGCAATATCACTAAATTCATGCATATGATGTGAGCTAGCATAAGTATCAAGTGAATTTCAAATAAATAAATACTTTATGCTTGCTATAAAATTCTTGGATGATAAAAAATGTCAGAAAAATGAAATTTTGTGGGCAGGAACCTTAAAATCCGAATCTCTAAAGCCTTATTCCGAGACCCAAATGAATTTAATTAACATTAAAAATAGATATTTCTTTTCAAGTAGGTGGAAAATGACTACTTATATGTGAAATTCTGAGTTAAAATGGGCAAATTATGGCCATTTTACGTTGGAATTTTCGTAATCCAAATTTTACCACGAATTGGAAGATAGAATTATGAAATTTAGATAGAAATTCTATGGAATACTCATTTTGGATATTTGTCTTGTTTAAGTGACTCGGGAGATAACACTTGCTATCTCAAAGACTACTTTGATTAAGAGTACTTCACCAAGAAATGGCCAAGCGAGTTTACTTTCTTAAATTTTTGTACTCATAAATGTACTTGAAAATTAGCAGCTAGAGATAGGAAAAGATAAAATGAATATACATGATAATATTGGTTGAAAGAATACTAAAAATATCGAAACTCAAGTTGATGATAATCGTATTGATGAGTTAATTCTACGTTGAAGTGTCTGCAAATTATATGATCACCTTTAAGACATTTTAATTGCATGTTAAAAATTAATAAATTGATTTATACTTGTCATGTAGTGAGTCTCATTGCATTTGCTATTATGTATTAAGTGGGACAAGTGCATAATAGTAGTAGTTGTCATAACATGTAGTATTTGCATGTGGCGAGTAGTAGCCGGTAAGACATACAAAATGGTGAGTAGCCGATAAGACCTACATGTATTTTATGGCAAGGGGTAGCCAGTAAGATCTACAAAATTTATTTGCGAAACAATGGTCGTAATTGGTTGGAAATACTTAACCCCAAATGAAGGTCGTAAATTCATTCATATATAGTTCTCGGAAAACTATATGTCTAGTTTGCTTACATGTTTGATGCATATCATATGTTATGTAATTATAACTTGTTTGATATTCTTGTTTCGAGTACGCTAACCCAGGAATATTCTCACCAAGCTCGTTAAGCTTACACTCCTATAGGTTTTTGCTCTCACAAGAACATTTGCTTCTCTACCCAAGGTGTCCATAGATCTAAGTAAGATCTCTTTTGAAGCTTTTAGGGGAAATCTAATCATGGACCTTAGATCAAAATACTTGTAAAATCTTTTGATGATAGTCAATCTATTTATGAAAGACTAAGTTATATCAAGATCCTTGGAGAATTTGGCAAGGGAATGCCCTTATATTGATGTAAAAGAATTTATATCTTCATATATTTATGCGCAAATGCTTATTTAGATTCTTGTATGTTTTACTTTACTTTCTCAAACTACACTTCTCACTAATGACCCATATTACTGTGTTGTACACCTTAGTCATTCTTAAGACTTAGTATTGTATATGGCGGACTACCACGTCTATGGTATCCTTTGGGGCGTGACATACATACCTTTAAATGTCTCTGTTATCTTAACACCACACCCAAGCTCCTAATAAACTTCCCCTCGCTCCTTGCCTTACATTTTCATTTATTACTCCACTTAAAATAAAGGCTATTAATGTCTAGACATAATCTCAGATCGTCTCTATGTTAATAATAATTTTATTGTCTCTCTTAATACTCTATTTGACCTCCTTTTCCTTACCCCTTCTCATTTTTACCCTTTTTTCCTATTACTCATTAAACTAACCTCCCTTTAGTGAAGAAAGCCCTAGTGAATAATGATGGGTATGGGATTCAAAGATTAGGGGGCCATCATCAATATCATCATACGTAAGTGGCTAATTGTAATTTTTTATTTTATAATATAATGCACACCAACAAGTATTACACTATTAATAAGTCATGTGATGTAAAAAGAATAACAGTAACACATATTATCAATTATAAATTATGGTATAGGTATCATAATGTCAAAAATAAATAACATGAGAAGACAACTATGAATAGCCAAATTAAAGAATCTTTCATCCAAGATGAAGAAATGACAAAAGAAAGAAGAAAAAGATAATACAATATAATTTTATATTTATATTTGTTGTAAAAAAATAAAAAAAATACAAGAAAAGAAAAGCAAAATGTGACACAAGGAGATCAGAAGATATACATTATATTATATATAATAAAGATTTCTAACCTTATAGCAAATGAGAATAATAACAATAACTTCTACGTGTGAGTGATGACTGATGATAATGGTGAAGCTTTATATTTTCAACACTAAAAGAATAATATTTGATTGTGCCCTTTACTCTTAAAAAATAACTCTTACTTTTTTTCCCCTACATAGCTTTTTCTTTAGAGAAGAGATTTTGTAGTTGCATATGTAATTTAGAGAAAGTGAGATTGTGAGAGACTAGAGAGAAAAATAAATATCTATAAAAGGTTTTTTTCTCAAGCATATTATTGATATATTTAAGATTTATTATGATAAGCCATAATCTTTTTAAATTAGATATGCATAAATTTAAATGTAAAAATTTACTTTTTTAATTAAAAAACTTGGAACAAGACAATCAATTTTAAATTATCTAATACAAATAAGATGTTTTTAAATTTTTAAATCTCATTAAAAAAAATCAACTTCCTTAAATATTATAAAGTGATATATTATAACATCAATAGAAAAGGAAGCAGATTAATAAGTCTTATAATTTTGGAACCTAAAAAGAAAAAATATATATAAGAAGTTGTCAAAAAAAAAAAAAAAAAAACAAGCGTAATGTAAAGTTTTAAGTTATTTTTCATTATCATTAAAATCTTCAAGAATTGTAAAGAAAAAAAAGAACTTTTTTTTTCATTACCTTATATGTGTGTATTCTTTGAAAAAAAAGGGAAAAAAACTCATACAATTAATATTGTAGGTGAGTCAATAAGAATGAACTTTCTCCTTAGTAAAACCAACAAAAGTATCTGACTGATTTAATTAGGTAAAATAATTTTCCCTTGGTGGAAAATTTTAGTAATATGTAGCATTTTATATTTTAGATTTATTATGTTACACTTCATTTTCATTTATTATATATTTATATATATATAACTTTCTCTTACTCAATCCCCAATTTTCACTAAAATGATATATATGCAGGTTGTCAACATCTACATATTATTTTATATTTTTTGTTTGTTTAAAAATATTATTTTTGTAATTCATTATAATATGTGATAGTGTATGTTTTATAACTCTATAGATTTTAGTTAAATTTCTACTTTTTATTTTTTTTGTCCAAGACATTAAATTTCTTTTATAAATCTCAATAAATTATAATCTTATGGTTAATAGTCTTAGGAAAATACGAACGAAACAAAATGTGTAAGATTAACACATTAGGCATTAATTCCCTTAAAGGTTGCAAACTATATAGTACACTAGAATTTTAAATTTCAAACTTAAACAATGACATTGCAATGGGTTTAGGTTGGGTATGGGTTGCTTCTTTGATATCAATTTACTAGTTAATTATATGAAAGCAAAGAACATGTAAAGGAATTTTTTTTGGGTTGAAGGGTCACGGCCCCTGTGGGCCCCCTCTAGGCCAATCTATGCTAGTGAGTTTTGCCACTCTTCACCAACTCAATCCCCTAACACTACTAATGCCCTATTGTTGACTCTATATTTACCTTTACCCCTAAGTTTACCACTACCTCTACTCTTGCCCCTACAAATTTTACCAGTCATTATGAACCCCACCCATCACACATATCTACAAATGCAATTGTTCTAAGCTCACCTTCCACCATATGTCGGCTACCATAGCTCCTTCTTCCTATAATGCCTCACTTGACCCTCTATCTTCACCATCTCTAGTCATAGCATTCATCTCCATATCAAATTTCCCTTTTAAACCCACTCACTCTGTGCATATCAGCTCTCAATCTAGCATCACAAAATAAAAAAATATCATTAGTCTTCATGTGCACAAAATAAAAAACTTGAACCTCATCACTATATCAAAACCCTTTCAAGACCCCACTTACACTGCTGCCACAAGAGAAGAATTTAATTCCCTCCTTCAAAACCACAAATAGGATTTTGTCTTGCCTCAACCAAAACAAAATGTTATTGGCTACACTTGGAAATTTCACATTAAATGCAAAGCTAACAACCAGTTTAAGCGTTATAAAGCTCTACCCAAGGCTTCACTCAATGTGAGGGCATTGATTTTAGTGAAACATTTGGTCCAGTTGTTAAACCCAATACCATTTGATTTGTTATTTCTCATGTAATTACTTCTTCATGGGCCATTCATTAACTTGATATAAAAAATGCTATTCTACATGGCCATTCAAATGAAAAAGTATTCATGAAATAACCACTAGGATTTCTTCATCCATGTTTCCCTCACCATACTGTATACTCAAGAAGTCCCTTTATGGCCTTAAACAAGCTCCCCATACCTAATTTCATTGATTCAATACCTTTCTTTCTCACATTGAATTTTACAAAAGCAGGGCTGATACATTTATACATGTTTACGTTCTCTCAAGGTTTATACCTGTTTACTTCCTTCTCTATATTGATGACATCATTCTTACTAAAAATAACCCTTATTGCATAGCACAATACATAACTCTTCTCTCTTAAGGGTCTTTAATGAAGGATATTGAGTATCTTCACTTATTTCTTAGGTATTAAGGTTAGGTACAAACCTTAAGGTTTTCACCAAAGTTGATATCACTTCATTCATGACCTCCTCAAACAACACAACATCCACCTCAATAAAACCAATCTAAACACCAACCCTTAGAGTCATCTTAGTGCCCATAGGTTTTCAATATTACCCAACCCCACTTCCAATAGAGAGATTGTTAGGGCACTCCGGTATCTTACTATTACTAGACTAGATATTAACTTGTCGTTAGTTAGTTGAGTTAATACATGCATCAACATAATACTAACTACATGCAAATAATAAAATGTGTTCTTAGATATCTTTGTTACACTGTAACACTAGGTTTCCTTGTTGTTTGCACATCTTGCACATCCTTACTACCTTTTGTAGATGTTGATTGGGCTTATAGTTTAAAAAAACGCAAATCTAACACAGAGTATGCCATATTTCTTGGATTAAATCTCATCTCTTGGCATTTCAAAAAACAACTTATTGTCACTAAAAGCTTTATTGAAGTAGAACATTGCACAACGTGCCTATGAACGATGATTTTGTGAGCTCGAATCAAGCCAGGACTTGCATGACCTACCTTTGAACGATCTTCATTATTCGCTCGATGATTGATTGAGGTTCATTCTAAGCATTTAAGCACCTAGCCACTTGGCAAAGCTTGACGACCCTTTGAGAAACTTTTAGTGATTGCCTTGTGGTGCAGTAACAATTATTGAAAAAAGGTATTAGCTTTTCGTAAAGTCGTGGTATGCCAATGATGCCTTATAGGCGAAGCTCTATGCGATCTTAGCGGTGAGTGGTTTGGTGATTTACTCCGTTATACGCTAGAGGTCTGCTCTTCCAAGTGTGGGTTCTTCAAATCCTCCAACTCCATAATTTTAGCTTGGAGTTTAGCATTAACATGCTCATTTCAAGATTTTTGTGTGCGAGCTGAGATACGCTTTTGATCAACATAATCAATATTATATGGAGCTAGGAGCTCTTGATGTTGTTGCTAGAAAGTTCTAGCATCAACTGAAGTGGTCATCAGCTATGTTGGAGCCGAATCAAGTATATTCTTGCTTTATTGAGTCGCAACATGATCACTATTGGAGACTGTTGATCATGAAGTAAAGGTTTTATCCTATCAAGTGTTTGAGGAGTTTTTATTCAAAGGCAATGATCTGGTTATTTCCCACAGATGGTGCCACGTGTTGCAAGTGTTGATTCTAGCAGTAAAGTTTAGGCCCTACAAACATAAAAAAGGTTAATGGTGCACCAAAAGATTGTTCAATGCAGTCACTCCGATGCTTAAGTTAGTTTGTGGATCAACTACAGATCACAAATGAATATTCTAAAAGAGTGTATAATGATCGGATTGAAATAGCTTGTCCATACCTAGTAGAGGAAGGGTTATTTATCGTTGTCGTCATACCGGAATGGAGCCCACAAAATCTTTTCTATTAGGGTGGATCTCAGGTTGGTTACTGACCCAACCCCAAGATGAGGAAGTCGTCTTTAATGTGAAGTGAAGGAGCTGCTAGAGTGCCCCCAAACTAGTGATGTCCCTCCCAGTTCCATGTTAAGACAATAAATGTGTAGCTGGTTAGAAAAGTGGCTTGTTGAAGAGCTCATGACATGTTAAGGGCGAGTGGGTACAGGGCTCCACTAGGGAGTTTGCACCTGACAAAAGGAGGTCGAGGTTGAGGTCAATGCTGTATTAAACTCATTAGGAGGTTGGGAGTCAAGATCTTGGCTAAGGTAGACTCCTTGAGGATTTCTGGACTCTTTTGGATTGTTTAGCCTAAACAAGTCTTGCAGTGGATGCAGTCTATTATTTACCATCAATAGGTACCACTGCAAAAACACATTAATAAAGTGGAAAGTAATGTTGACTTTAAAGTAGCTATGCAACTAATACAACTAATGTCAAATTGAAGTATTATAATGTGATAAATATGTGCATAGTATAGTGGTTTTTTCTTATTTGGATTAATAAATGAGTTAAGATAAACTAAGGTTATTATATTAGACCAATAAAATATATTGGATTAATAATAATAGATATCATATGAACATTCGTAATGTATATTACTAATTAAAGCCTTTCTCCATTGGAAGCAGATGTTATGTTTTTTATCAACCTGTTCAATATAGTCGGTCTTTCTTATGAAAAGACTTGACTTCGTATGATTTATGTCGTGTGTACCACTGTAACCATAAATGTACTATAGATTTGCTTTTGTGATTCTCTTTTCTTCTTTTCTTTTTTTTTTTTCAAGATTTAAAGGATATGTAAATATTATGATGTAGATAATATTAACTATAAAATGAAATGAATGAGCACCCCTAAATATAAAACACCTTTTTCTCTCTCTTTTTATTTATTTATTTTATAAGTTTAATTAATAAATTACTCCAGATTTTAGAGGAAAACTTTAGTCAAAGGTAGGTGCCTAGGTGGTATTAATTGTAAATGTATATGTTGGATTAACCCTCTAGAGGTTTGGCCTATGAGATGGTTTTTTGCAAATTTTGTTGGACGTCATTACACTTGTGATCACGTCAAATGTCAAAGGTATGAAAATGTTTGTTCAGACCTTATCAGAATCCACACACAAAGAGTTGTATATGTCGAGTTCAAATCTGATCCAAAAGATAGAAGTACACATCTTCCCTTCATGCCCTGATTCGTGGGGCCTGTGGGGTGTATTGTTTTCAGACTTCAGTCCAAACTCATGATAAAGGAATAAATTTGCAAACGACGGGGGAGAGAGAGTAAAAAGAAAAGAAAAAAAAATCCTGTGTAAATCCACCAAAATTCATCAAGGAAGCACAGTTTGCCTTTTGTTGAATTGAGTTTATAAGAAAAGGCAGCACTAGCAGAGAATTTGTATAGGAAAAATAAATATATATAAATAGATAAATTGGCCAAGCATGTTAAAATTGTAATATATATATTATTTGGTAAATTATACATCAATTTTTGAGTGAATAAAAACCAGAATTAATATTATATAAGATGAAAATCAAATAAGAATCAATATTTTTTAAAATTTATCTTGGTGATTTCAACCAAATATTAATTTTTACCCACTTAAAATGTCGATATTTTAAATAAACTTACTTACTTTTAAATGTTAATACTTTTTTTATATAATTTATCCTAATTTATTTTTATTTGATTTTCAATTTTAAAAATATATAGCTTGGATTTTATCATTTTATGAACCTGAATCCGTTGCTTCAACTACCTTGTAAAGATTGCAATATGGAGGATACTTCATTCAGGATCCATGTTATATGCTCGTAGAAATTGAAAATCTTCGATGTTTGATTAATCTGGAACACTTTGTATCCGATTTAAAGTTGTTCGCGAATCTTGGAAAATGTCGTCAAAGATATTTCTCAATTGGATAGATATGCCATAAACTGTTCTAACAGTTTAGATTTTCTCCACAAAATTCTCTAAGTAATATCATCTAATGTTTATTAGAATAGATAATTGATAGTGCACAATTTTCTCTATTAAATCAAAGCTTTAATCGGCGTGAGTTTTTATTTTTTTGAGGATAAATATATCATAAATTTCCCTAAAAATAACTTTTAACAATTTATTTTTTTTTAACTTTTATTTATTATTATTGTTATTATTACTAATATTGTGATTTAGTGTTTGTACTTTTAATTAATTTAATATTTCAACGTCTAAGATTCTACGAAATTGTAAAAAAAAATTAAAAGGACAGACACCAAATCGCATAAATAAAGTTAATAAAGTTCATTTTTTATTTTCTTTTCTTTTTGGCCAAAGCACAAATAAAAGTTAAGGTGGTAAATTATTAATAATTGAAATTACATGTACTTATGATACATTTATCCCTTCATTTTTTTTTTATATATTCTTAACAATGAGAACCTTAATCAAATAAATCTGCTCTTATTTTGCCTAAAAGCATGTGGAATTTTCTGGAGGTTAGTTTGTTGTTGCAGTCTAGATTACCTTTACATATTTTGATTTTTATAAAACCTTCACCTTCTACATCATGCAATGTCATCTACTTTAATTATCTAAAGAAGATATAAGGGGAGAACAATTTCTAGAAAAAGATTTTTCTATTTTTCAATATCTTGTTTGTACATATATAGAGATATATTTATACTGTTGGAATATATCTCCTACCACTATATTAATTACATTGTTTGACTCTATATTAATTACATTATTTGACTATATTAATTACATTATTTGACCAGTCTTATCATGCCTCCTAAGATGGACGACTGTAGAGTGAATCAATCTTGGTCTTGAGTGAGTGGAACCAAGAGCGAGCAAGAGGCTTCGTAAGTGCATCAGCGAGCTGATCTGAGGACACGATGTGGGAGACATGAAGTGAGCCATTTTGAACTTGTTCTCGTATAAAATGATAGTCAAGGGCAACATGTTTCATGCGCGAGTGGAAGACTAGATTAGAGCAAAGGTTTGTGGCACCAACATTATTACAATAGACCACTGGTTGATGAAGGAGAGGGACACTAAGTTCAATTAGGAGGGAGCATACCCAATATAGTTCGCATCATAGCAACAATGAAACGATACTCACTTCAGTGGAGGAATGAGCAACTATTCGCTGTTTCTTAGAGCTCTGAGAGATGAGATTATAACCAAGATAAATGATGTAAGCACTGGTGAAGGTGTAATCATCCTTGTTGCCAGCCTAGTTGGCATCAGAGAAGGCATGCAAATTAAGTGGAGAAATGCGACGAAGTGTAATACCATGATCCAAGGTGCCACAGAGATACAAAAGAAGCTGTTTAACTATATTTCAGTGATAAGTGGTTGGGCGATGCATAAATTGAGAAAATTATTTACTGTGTAAGTATTATCTGCACGAGTGAGAGAGAGAGATATTGGAGACTCTCAACTATAGTTTGATACTCTATAGGATCAGTTAAGGATTTGCTTGCACTTAAGGTGAGTGGTGGATGGATAGTTAGAGGCGTTGAGATAGGTTTAGCTTCAATCATATGAGTTTTGTGAAGAAGATCAACAATGTACTTCCTTTGACTTAGAAATGTACCATCAGTGTGATGAATGACTTCAACACCATGAAAGCAGTTTAACGTACCTAGATTCTTAATAGAGAACTGATGAGAAAATTGTTGGATAAACTTGTGTATAGCTTGGTTGCTATTTCCAGTGATAATGATGCCGTCAACATAAACTAAGGGATAGATGAGAATCTCATGATTGTTGAAGATGAACAAGGAAGTTTTAGCCACTAAATTAGTGAAGCCATAATCGAGAAGAAATTGGTATAGTTCATGGTACCAAGCACGAGGCGCCTATTTGAGACCATAGATGGCTTTGTGGAGTTTACACACATGATGAGGATGATCATGATCAACGAAACCTGGTGGTTGAGACATAAACACATCCTATGTAAGAGTACCCTGAAGAAAAACATTATTGACATCAAGTTATCGTAAGTGCCAGCCATTATTAACTGCAAGACTAAGAACTAGGTGCACAGTGGTGGATTTGATGATAAGACTGAATGTTTCAATGTAGTCAACTCCAGGCCATTGATGAAAGCCTTTGGCAACTAAGTGTGCTTTGTACTTGTCAACATAATCATTAGGCAAGTATTTAGTGCCAAAAATCCACTCACCTTACTAAGTTTTGGGTAGGATGAAGAGCAATAAGTTCCCATGTGCCATGACGAATGAGAGCATCAAATTCCTCGAACATTGCTTTACGCCACTTGGGATCCTTCATGGCTTGACTGATGGTGGTGGGTTTAAGTATACGTTGATGAAGTTCCACGTTGAGATTAAGCTTTTGGATTGGTTTATGGATATTGTGTTTGGATCAAGTCATGATAATTTTGGGTGATGGGGCGAGAAATTGTGTATGTTTGAAGAAGGATTAGATGAGGGAGGATCGAAGCCAGATTGTGGAGGAAAACTAGTAGACGAATGGAAAACTAAATAGCTATATTGGGTTACAAAGCTGTGGGGGCAGGCATGATAGATGTGGTAGAGCTGGAATGGGCAACAAGAGGAAGAGTGATAGAACACCATTCAGACATAGTGGAAGAGGAGGCACGAGGAAGAGAGGGATGAGAAGTGGCAAAAGGGAAAACAGATTCAACAAATTAGACATGATGAGATGTATACAAACGATTTATAGAGATGTGAAGACAAAGATATGCAATTTGAGTGGAGGAGTAACCAACAAAAACACACGGAGAAGAACAAGATTCAAGTTTGTGAATGATGTAAGGATGAAACCAAGGATAACAAAGAAAACCAAAACTACGAAGTTTATCATAGTTTGGGATAGTACCAAAGAGTTTGAAAAATGGAGACACATTTTGAAGGGTGGGAGTAGGGAGACGATTTAAAATAGATTGCAGTAGTGAAAGCAAAGAACCAATACATGAGAGGCATAAATGCATGAGATAATAGAAAGAGGCCTGTTTCAACGATGTGTCGATGACGACGTTCTGAGTACCCATTTTGTTTCGGTGTATGAGGTAGAGAAGTAAGATGAGAAATACCATTGATTGTTAGAAGGATGATAAAGCTTGATACTCCCCTCTATTGTTAGAATAGATTGTTTTAATTGAACAATTAAAGAACTTTTCAATAAGAGCCTTATATCAAATGAAAACATCTTGGACATCAAATTTTTGCTTAAGAGAATATGACCAGATGTATTTTGTAAAGTGATCAACAAATATTATGTAATATTTAAAATTATCAATGGATTGGACCAGTGAAAACAACTTTCCAAAAATCAGTAAAAACAACTTTAAGAGGTGAAGAGATAGAGAGTGAAGAAGAAGAAAAAGACAATTTATGACTTTTATTACAGTAACAAGAATTACAATAGAACTCGATATTTGAAGAACCAGAAACATCTAAATTGGCTAAAGATAAAATATGTTTGAAAGTTGACGTAGATGGATGACCAAGCCTGTAATGCCATGCAGGTAAAGTAGTTTTGATACTAGAGAAAGCAAACAACGGTAAGAAAGAGGTTGGCCATTCATAAATACCACCCTTAGTTTGACCCTTTAGAAGTATTGTCCTCGTGCATAGGTCCTTCACATGAAAAGAAGATGGTAAGAATTTAAAAGAGGTATTATTGGTCTTGCAAATTAAGAAATGGTGATCAGATTGCGTTTCATTATGGGAACGCATAAAACATTAGAAAGTGTAAAAGAGTGACGAGGAGTGTTTAGAGATGTTGAACCAGTATGTGTAATAGGAAGTCCAAAACCATCACCAATCATAATCTCATATGTGCCATCACAACTATTGTGAAGAGCAAAATTATTGAGATCAGCAGTGACATGGTGCATCAAGTAACCATGGATAACTAGAAGAGGTTGAGTTAGTGACAAGAGGTTGAGTTAAGGAGGAGTAACGTAAGATTCAACTGGCATGGAAGGTTAAGGTGGTGGCGGTTATGCATGAGGAAATTGTTGGCGAAACAGTAGACATTGTGAAACAACATGTTCCTGTGCATGATACCACTAGCATTTACCAAGAAACAGTCAGGCTGAGCAGTATACCCGAGTGTTAGCAAGTCTAGTGGAATGTGTTACAATAGGGATAAATTGTTGAGATGAACCATTGATAGACCAAGGAAGACGGTTGCGAGCAGACCATTGATTTAAGCCCATGTTGGAGAGATGTGCAGATGTTGGTAGAATAGAGGAGCTTAAAAAATTTTGAAGAGTCAGCTTTTTGTTGATGAGTTTTTCATGTAGTTCATCAAAGGAAATAATAGTGTCACGACTATTTACCGCATCTATTATAGATTTATAATTTTCATCAAGTCCTTTCAAGACTTTTTCAATCAAATCTTCTTAATCTAGAGGTTTACCTAAGGCAGCAAGCTCATCTGCACGAGTTTTGATAGCTTGTATGTAATCTGTGATAAAAGAGAGCCTATAGAGATGTTTTTCATATTATTTTTGAGTTGCTTGATGTGTCCTCGAGATGGTCGAGCATAAGTGTTGGCGAAAGTTTGTCACGCCTCTTGAGATGTTTTTGATTGAGTAACAAGTGGCACAAAATTTGGTAAAAGAGTACCTATAAGAGCTCTAAATAGAAGTTTGTCCTGTTTTAGCCATGTTTGATATGTTCGGTTGAGAGTGATTGTGTTATTAACTGTGATAGTGGCTGGAGGAGAAAGATGAGAACCATCAATGAACTTCTGCAGGTCATAGCCGATTATAATCGCTTCTATTTAGGTTTTCCAAGAAAGATAGTTTATAGAGGTGAGTTTCATTGAGTTGTGAATTGCTATCATAGTTAATGGATTTAAAGGTTCTTGAGTGTTTTGAATAATAATGGGAGAGTCCTCGTTTGCCATTTGGAAGGAAAGAAAAAGGTTGGCAGGGATTAAGAACCTATGACGGAAATTTTTACAAAGCATGACCTAGGCTCTGATACCATAAAGAAGATATAAGAAGAGAATAATTTCTAGAAAAGGTTTTTCTATTTTTTCACTATCTTGTTTGTACATGCATAGAAATATATATATACGTTGGAATATTTCTTCTACTACTATATCAATTAGATTGTTTGACTCTATATTAATTTATTATTTGACTATATTAATTACATTGTTTGACTAGTCTTATCATTATCCACACCAATGTTTAACAAAACAACTTTATTAAAGTGTAAATCAACAGGAAATCCTAAATATTTTATTCACCAAAAGTCTCTTAAGTATAATCAACAAAAATTAATACCTCTTATAACAATGATCTAAGATCTTCCATGGTACAAATTCATTTAGTGCTCTACCATCGCCCTATTTCTATACTAAAGCTTATATGCAAAATAATCATAAGTGTCCATGTTTTGCAAATCAAGTGAACCTTGAAACTTAATATCCCATACATGGCTTAGCTACAAAACCTATCATGGAAACAATACATGCAAAACACATATACATGACATGTGCATGGATACTTAAACAGATACACTAATGTACAAATAACAACAAATAGTAGAGATTAACCCAATTAATTATCGTGTTTAAGTGAAGGATAGTAAGCACAAGCATCTTTGACATCCTAGGAATGAACTTGAAGATCCGTGAAACCAAAATCAAATGCAATGCCACAAAATCCCATGAACTAAGACCTAAGATCCATTCATTCAATATTGGTTTCGCTACTTGTAATAATCATCAATCAATTGGTTTGCCGAAGTCATCTATAGTAGCATCCTATGCCACTAATATACCCAACTTTAGGTTTATTTTAGAAGCCTGACTTGTATCAGAGTGGTTAAGATTATGAATGCTCACTTACCCACACCTTTCAATATAATATCTCAATTACTGACCACTTCATTTTGAACACTCAATCCTTAATAGGTGAAAAGTACATGGTCCATGATGTACTTATCCAGTTAATTAGGGCTTTAGCACACACACAAATAACAAATGCTAACTAATAGTTGAATGGTTATTTAGTTGTTTATCTAACCCTTATTCTCGTACAATAAACAACACTAACCTGAATTTAATACATCGACCTATAGAATTTAACTTCGATGAAAATCTTATAATTATGCATAAAATAATGATCAATATTGTAATTTTATTAAGAGATGATATTCATATCTTTATATTCTTTGAATAACCCAATTTGATCTACTATACACCTATAGGTCAACTATATCACCTTGCATAATGAAAGGGTGATACTTTCGAAACTCGCTTTTTTTTTCCCCACTTATCCTATTTGATTAACTAAGTCATTGTAAAGGGACTTAAAATTATATTTGTATTTATTATTTATTTATTTAGGCTCAATTCGTGTGTTAGGTGATAGGGCCCAACAAGTTTAGTTCATCTATTGGGATGGATTGGTGAGATTTAACTTGGTCAGCTTGAAATAAGAAGATGACCATGGTAAACTCATTCATGATAAGCATTATATATTCTTACACCATCTCATTCGTCGATCACTAAGATGATCTGACCATTGTCATTCATTCCAAGTGCTTATATATATTTGGCCTCTCCTCCCCATTTTCAACTTTTGGAGAGAGATGACAAATAATGATCTATAGGGGAAACTGTGCTCTCAAGGATCAAATAGGCATATTAGATGACTTTCACATTAATTACTCAAGAATTGTAAGGTTGATGCGTGAGATTTAATTAGACTCATTTGTTTGTCACTTGTGCATTCGAGACACTAAAACTACATAATCCCTTCCCTCTTCCCCATTATTCTCTTCAAGCCATTCCACCATCAAGATTCATCTCATCACCAAGTGTCATCTCCTCATCAACACTTCAAAAGTCACTTGCAAAGTGTCACAGTCTGAGAGTTGAGAGTTTGGTGGGAAAATTTAACCTGGACATACAGTGTTGTGAATGACATCAGCAGGATAGTTTGTTTAGGTATGGGTTAATTCTAAAGGCGAGTGTAGCCTCCTGTGAACAAACTAGTCAAGAGATAATGACACTCTTTAACGAGATTGCAACAAGCCAAAATCGATTAGTTAAGCCTCCTAACTTATAGAGGACTGTAGCAAAGCTAGGGGCACTCCAAACGAGTAGATGAGCTTAGAACAACTTAGGAAAATCAAGGAAGAGAAGGTTAGCTCATAATCTATAATAACTATGAAGGATGGTTAGGTTTGCATGGGCACTCCAAGAAAGGAGAACCTCTCAATTCGTGACAATTGATATCAGAGTCAAAGTTTCCAACTCTATCAGGCCACTTAAATGCTACCATGTGTACTTAATGAGTGGGTAGCTTTTATTGTGTAGCTTGTATAGATAAATCTCATGGAGAGGAGCGACCACTAGAAGGAAGACATTGCTGCAGAGGGCAGCTGTATGGCGAGTCTTGGAAATAAGAATCTTCCAAAATTTTGTTGTCAATTTAGCTTTGAAGCTCAAGGTGAGGAGAGGCTACTAGAGAAGGACATCATTAGCATAAGGCAGTAGTGCTGCAAGTTCACGTTGAAGCAATAATTTGTGCTCAAACCCTATCGTTGGGCAACTTAATAAGAGGCAATCTTGGGGGATGCAGGAATAAGTGAGAGTGAGAGGAAGCCTGTGAAAGCCCCAAAACTTAGTGGGATGATCTTGGGAGAGTTGACAATAGAGATCTTGAGGGAGTGGGTAGTGACATCAAATTTGTCTCATGACGAGGACACATGAAATTAATAGGGGGAGAATATCATGGTCGAAAGTTGAGAGTCTAATAGGAATGTTTTATCTAAACATATAGTGTTGGGAGTGACATAAGCAGGGTGGTTTGTTTAGTGTGGGTTAACTTTAAAGACAGGTTGACTCCCATGAACAAACTGATCGGAAGATGTTATCGTTCTCTTGATGAAGCCATGATAGATTGAAACTAGTTGGAACAGTTGACTCTCCCAAACTTATGGAGGACTGTGGTAAAGCCAACAGGGTGCTCCTAATGGGGTCGATGAGCTTGGAATAGACCTACGAAAATAAGGGAAGAGAAGGTTCGTTTGCCATCTAAAATAACAACAAACAATGATACGAGAGATGATTGAGCGTTGCACGAGCATCCAAGAGGGGAGTACCTCTGTCCCATGGCACAAAGTACAAAATTCATGTAATACATGGGTGACCACTTTAGTAAGAGTCCTGCATCTGCAGTCATTAATATTGTCTGCCCAAATTTTGATGTAGTCAGTCGTTTTCAGTTCATCCAACAACTCTTATCCTTTCATTCTTTTAACTTGTATCATCGAACGTCTACATTAAAATTTTTTTCTCGAACCCCCATCTATTCTACAATCATCAACATAATCTTACCGTTTTCTTAAATTTATCCTAAGTTTATAACATCTCCCCATTAAAATAATAAAATCAATGATATCACAATTTAACTAGTAACTTTAAAACGATTATTCTCCAATTTTATGATTATAAGTCTAACATTACTTTTATGTTAATTGTCTAAGATAATTTAATCAGATTTGGTTCAAGATTCTTGCTATAAAACGCGTCATATCACAGGTATCCACTTGTGTTGAGTTTACATCACAAACATCTCCCCTCTATATGCTTTGCTTAAATTGAGATCATAATTGAATTTCAAAGAGTTTAAATGATTGATTTTTGTCTAAGTTTCAAATTGAAAGGAAGAAAATCTAATCTATGTTTTGGCATTTTCTCCCATGTTAACTAACCAAAAATGCGGTAACTTATTATGTTGCACCAGTGCTTGGGAAAGACCTCGAATTCTCTAATCGTGGGGAATAAGGAATCGAATAATATAGGTTGGACAAAATGAAAATATATAGGCGAAGACAAATGGGCCGATTAAATAACTTTACCAGTAATGTATTTTAATCGTCCACGTAAGATTGAATTCGTTAAAAAAATATAAATATGAGTTGGTATGGAATATATAAGAGCATACAAAATGCAAATTGAATTCTCTTGAATACGTGAGGCATCAACTTTTATTGATGTTTTTCAATTGAAGAAGCATATTATATATATTATATATTTTTTTTATGATATACGTGATTCTATAATCACGTGGTAACTCTTGTATATTGCGTTTTTTGGATGCTATAACGTGATTTTGTTTAATCATGGTCGTGAATCATGGCGATTTCGAAATCATACAACTTTTTGATCTGGCGAATAGAATATGAGTGATTTCTTTTATTATTTTTTAATGATACAAATGGGGAATTCATGTTGGAGACTTGAGTATGTTGATAAACCTTACGCAATTAATTTGTTTTATTCAAAGCATCTTTTGAATCCACAAGTAAATAAAAAGAGAAAAAAAATTACTTATAATCCCTGTCTGCTATTTTCTTTTTCATTTTTATTAGAAGAGAGATTTAAATTTTTAAACAAAACATTCAAGTATACTTATCTCAATCCTATAATAGAATAGCATTATTCATACCATTAGAATACAAGATCTTAGCATATTTGTTGTATGTTAACCTATTCATGTTATAGAATAAATATAATAACTCACACCATATTTATAAGTTTAAACTTTTAAATTAGATACTTATGGTACTAATTTTGACATGGTATCAGAATAGGAGGTCATAAGTTCGAATTCTTGTGCACTCATTATAACTCTATTAAATTAAGTCTTTCACTTGATGCACTTTGGTCAAGATCAAAATCTCGGCCCACAAGTACGGGAGAGTGTTATAGAATAAATATAATAGTTCATACCATATCTATAAGTTTAAGTTTTTAAATTAAATGGTTGTAGTGATAATCTTAATAAACTTTATTTTTCATTTAGTTTTTGTATCATCCATTGTCACAATTATGTTTATTTCAAAGGTTAGTTATCTTTGATGTGTGCTGGGTTTCATCTCTTCTTCTTCTTCTTCTTCTTCTTATTATTATTATTTATCATAAAATGAATCAATCATCATACTCACATGACAAATTATATTTCTTTATGTGTAATTGATGTATATTTCACATCATTGTTCAACTAGATTATGTGAGAATTATAAGGTTGCGATTTAGTAGTTCAACCTTGCAAAAATATATACCTAAAAAAGTCGTTAAGTATATATATTATATCATGGGAGGGCAACATAAACAACGAGTAAAGTATATATTATATCATGGAAGGACAACATAAGCAACAAAAATTTTAACGGGTTTTCGTTTTACATTGTACGGAATAAATTCATATGCGCATCACTAATTCGATTATTTGGTTGAAATAGGACTAAACTTTGGATCGAAATTAATTGTATCTAGTAATATATATAGCATATTGATAGAACCTAGAAGTTGAGTTATAAAGGATATTATCTATTTGCAGTATTGGATTTTTTTTGTGTCATATTTATCAGTAACATATCAATATTGGATCAATAACAGTTCGGTTTGATCAGTTTATGAGTAATTTTTTTTCACCTATATCATATTTGTATCGTTCGGTTTGAGAATGAAACCAAACCGACTATCCAAACAAGCCCTAAATTCTAGTAGAGATTACAGCATATAATGATAAATATTGCACCACATGTTTATGAAGCAAGTTAAAAAGATTTGAAATCAAAACCTCTACCTAATCCAGATCTTTATCCAATAACAATGGAAAAATTCGATGAAATTTCATAGTCCAATAGGCCCAAGTGGGACTTCCACGTTATTGAGTGAAAGTGCACTTCCAACCACTCTTCAACACCGGCCTTTTTTCAAGTTATAGACGATGGTCGATGATAATGTTTTTCTTTACTTTTGAATAATGAAGCACTTTATAGCCAAACCAAGAAAGAGAAAAGGAAAGGAGGGATCGAGGGTATGACTTATTATACACGTGCTTAATATTCCCTGAGCAAAAAAAAAAAAAAAAAAAGAGGTTAACTGTATGCAATATTTAATTGAAATTTAATACTTCACCTAATTGATCCGTGGAGCTGGCAGGACACAGGTTGATTTATTGAGATTCTTGCAAGGAAAAATTGTGTAGCAATAACTGCAAAATGGAGCTTTCCAACGTTAATTCAATACTTAGGTTGTTATGTGCATCCTTCAAAAGTTATAGGACTGTACGATAACGGAAAAAAAAAAAGAAAAAAACGGATTCGTTTGCTGAAATCCATCTATAAATAGGAATGTTTGCCATTTTCTCATTTACAACTTTTCTCAAAAGAGTGTTATGAATATGTCTAATTTCTCCTTTAAAATGTCTTTTGAATAATAATTTTTGTACATTTGTCAATTTTATAACTACTTTATGGTGTAGATATTGCCATTGATACTAGCATCCCCTTGTATTTTCAAAGTAAGATTTTTGACTCCTTAAATCTTTAAAAATTAGCATCATAGGAACAATTAACTGCTTCGATTTGGAAGAGAGGAAATAAATTCACACATAAATAAACGTCTAGGTTGTAAATTCACTCCATTTCCCATTTGTTTTAACAGAATATGCGACGTATCATTAACCACATGCATAGATGAAAGTTTACAGAATCAAAAACTTTACTTTGAAGTTCAAGCGTCAAAATGTATCACCCTGAAAGTTTATGAGGTGTTTTTATAGTTTCCGCAACTTTAAAAATGCATTGAAACTATGTAGAATTAAATATTTATTGCAATTCATATTACTATTTTTTCTCTATGTAACTAGTACCTATATTAATCAAGTTTGATTGTTCGTAGTGGTCTCTTTCTATCATAAAATTTCTCCTAATCCACTTAACTTTTTGTCAACTACTTGAACACATCGGTAGCATTTAAGAAAGACTTATGGTTTCGTTCACTTCGCTTAATGAATAAGGCTATAATAAAATTCCTACTCCGAAGGAATAAAATAAAGATGTAATAGGATTTTTCTTTATTAATTAATTTATTTAAATGGTGGTATTTTGAAAAAAAAAAGATAATTCTAATATTGAATTAGTATTCATAGATTTGAATAAAGAATAGCTATTCAATCTTTTATGTAATAGTGATTCATTGTGGAATCGTTATTCAATAAACTAAATGTTGTTATAGCTATTCATGATAACATGGACATGCCAAGCATCTTACATTTAAGTGACCAAAGAGAAGTGAGTTCCATGGGAGAAGAAAATTGATGGAAGACGGAGATGCCAATAACTTACATCTAATTGATACAAGTAGGGTCATAGGAAAAGATATAACACTCACTACAATATATATTTAACTTTGAATAATATCCATGTGTATATCCATATTTTGAAGTACTATAGAACACCAGTATTGAAATCAACATAACATCAAATTACTCATCATTCTCGTTAAGATTCATGTAGAATTATAGGACATGAGTGGTGGACCTTCAAAAAACTAATATTAGAATCATATGTATATATTCACTCGTTATTGAATTCATATTATATCTCATATATATACAACTAAATTTTATTAATGGTTTCACAACAATAATTCCTAAAATTTTATAGGTATAGAATTTTTTTTTTTAAATACTAAGAGTGTTTTGTGCATTTTTATAAGTGGTTGTATATATTTATAGATTGAAAAATAATTATTAATTTAAAAAAAATAACACACAAAATCTATATAATTTTTATTTTTAAAAATATATATAACAAAAATATTTGAATAGGAAAACTGGATATTAATTTTTTATAACACTAATTACAAGAGAAAAAATTACTAAATTAATTAAAAAATTATTATTTACTAATAGTTTATATGATATTTTAAATACTTGTAACATAGATAATGTGATTATTACTTATGGCACACTACAAGAAAAAATAGGTGTTAATAAGAAGTTACTTACGTATATATAATTTTATAATAAATAAATTCAATACTGTTAGTTTATTGTGGAAAAAAAAAAGAAAAACAGAATGACGTTGCCAACATAATGAATGCATACTGAAAAAGTAAAACTATACTTATAAGATAATAACCAAAACCTCATAGATGTGAAAACATATGTTTAATGTATATTATAATTTACTCTTTATAAAATAAATACAATCTATATTTTAAAAAGTTCAAAAAAACTAATTTTCTTCTTTTATCTTTTACCTTTTAAGTTCTGATTGATGTCAATTACCTAGTTCAATATCTTAAGATTTTATAAAAGACAGGCAATTTTTACTTAAAAACACATATAATGAAAAACACTATATGGACACTAATAAGGATTATATATAATAGCCTTGAAAAAGAAAAGAAAAATGATTAATTACAATACCAATTATAATGTTACTTGTAAAATTTTACGACGCATGAAAACATTTATGGACAAATTACATCAAAAGTATTAACGTTTGAGGGTAAGTTCATTTAAGATATTAACATATCAGGTTGTTTAAAAGAGAATCAACGTTTGGATATAAATTTTTATGTATCAACATTTTAAGTGGTTAAAAAAAATATTAACTTTTGTAAAGTGAGTCAAATAGAGTATTAATAATTAATATTAATGAAAATCGAAGAAACTTAATTGAAAACTAATCAAAATACAATACCTTAAATGAATTTTGCGAAATGTTGATACCTCGTTTGATTCAAACGTTGATTCCTCTTTTTAATTACTTGAAATGTTGATACCTTAAATGAACTTAAGTAAGTTAGAAATAGTATAATCGAATAGTATAATAGGTGGTTAACTTTGAATTAAAACTAGAATGTAATATGGAAATTTAGCTTGAATAGTTTAGTTAAATTAAGCAAAGTAAATTATAAGATATAATTAGATAACTTGATGTAATCAAATTAGTAAGGAGATTAAATTGAATTCGAAATTGTAAATATCCCTTTTAAATTTTTTTATTGTTTTATCTATCTATTTCAACAAATTGAATTTTATAATCTCGACTAATTTTCAATTAGATTTGTTTTGTTTGATTTCAAATCTCTAAACTCTTAAGCATTCAATTAAAATGTTTAGTAATTCCTAGGCTCTTAAACTTTAAGTTTAACTTTCATTTCATAAATCTCTATAATTTTGAAATCAACAGCTTGTCTAAAAATATCAGTTTCTAGCTTTGATCCAAATTAAATATCAATTTCTTATAAATTGAATTTCTAAACTAGATTTCTAGTACAAGTTATTAATTTCTATTATATTGACTTTCTAATTATTTTCGATACTTAAAAGAATCATCTGAATGGTTTAAACCTAGAATTTCTATCCAAAAGTATCTTTTAATTTTCGGTCTTATCCTTTTTCTTTTTTTTTTCCTTTTCCCTACTGCCTCTTTTCACTCTTCCTTTCCCTTTTTGTTACTTTTCTTTCTCTTTTCCTTCCTTTTCTTTCTCTTCTTTTTCCCTAAATCCATCACCTCAAATTCGATTTCAAGGAGATCTTAGAATAAATTAAAGTTAGAATAAAGATAAGAGATGAAATAAGCTTATGATAACTTCATCAACAAGAAAAAGAAAAAGTAATTGAGAAGATTAGGAAGTTAAGTTGTTTTTTTGTTTAAATTTATATATGATGATTTAATGCTGGATATATGTAGGATTTTGTTAAAAATTGAAGAACTTGTGATATATAAATATATAGGTTAAAGATTTAGCTATGTCATGCATGTATAGCATAGAAATTTAATAGAATGATTTGAAGATGAATGAAGTAGAAATATGACTAGGAATGTTAGATATATTGATATGAGCTATGCTATTTATGATATGTTTTTGATGTAATTAAGATACAAAACAAGTAGATAAAATATGTTAAAGTTAACATGCTCTATTTTTGTATAAGAGCATGAGTGGTACACAAGAAGCTCCAATCAATCGTGCTCCATTATTTTGCATGAAAACATTTGAATTTAACTCATCAGAGAAGAAACATGGCTAGAACATGACTAACCATATCCAATTGTGCTTCTCTTTGTTTCCTTATTAAGTAAAATTTTGGAACAGCATGGTTGGTACACGGCTAAGCCAATTCGACCGTGCTTCTCTTTAATTTCTTCTTTGAACTTAATTCCAGAAAAGCACGGCTGAAACACGACTGCTCCTATCTCACCATGTTTTCTCTTTAATCTTTGAATGCATTGCATGTTAAGTGAAGCACGCGAGGAACACAACATACCCTTTCTCGCCATGCTTCTCACTATTCTCCAATCTTTGAAAAGTAATGGGAAACACAACGAGTTGTTTTTTGTCATGTTTTTCACCCAAACAAACACAGGTAAACACGACTTGCGTATCTGCTCGTGTTTGTGAGCATGACCTTGAGCACAACCGTGTATCATCCCCTATTTTGCCTTGTTATAAAAAAAAAAAAGGAAAGAAAGGAAGAAAAATAAAATGAAATAAATGAATAATAGATATGATAAATTAGTATTTAGGAATGAATTAAGTTGAGTTAATTTAAAGAATTAATTAATAGGATTATTAATTAATTTGAGTTAACATAGTTTCTAAGTATAAAATGAACTTAGTTGATAATATCAAGTTCAATATGGCTTAGTGAACCTTAATGAGTTAAAATGAATTAGATCTATTAAGTTTAACCAACTTAGTTAAGATAAGTTACATTTATACAAAGATAACTTGAAATGTAGAGTAAATTAATAGACTTAAGCTAATATGAATCTTAGATATAAAATGAATTAGTTGATAGATCTAGGCTCAATTTGACTTAATAAACTTTAGTAAACTAAAATGAATTAAATTGATTAAGTCTAATCAATTTGACTAAGTTAAGTTAAAATAGACTTAAAAACTTGTAAATGATTTAGAGATAATGTAAACGTAATATGATAGATCAAAGCTAAGTTAATTAAATATAATCTGATAGACAACGAAGAACTGTCCGTATTTTGGGGACAATCTTTATAACCATGGTGGGGTTTCTACTTTCATGTTTGTTCAAATGAAAACCTAAAATGAATTTTAATGAAAAGATAATATAAGTGATTAATTTGTTTGAGTTGCTTAATAATTTAATTTCTTAAACAATATTATGGATAATTCATCTATCCTCTAATTTTGTTGGATTGTGGATGACATGAAAGGTACTAAGTGACATGGTTGTTGCGTGCTAGATAGACATATTAAAAACAAATTAATACTTAAATACGGCCTAGTAATTGAGTGTTGATTGTACTTGTGTCGTTTAATCCGATCCGGGAGCGACAACCTTGTCTGGTGCCAAGCACAGTAGTTAAGCGCTTAAGCCACCTTCTATCATGATGCAATGGTATACCATGATTTAATGACAATTCATAAGTGACTTAGCGAGTAGCTGATGGGGCATACGGTATTAACGTAACGTTTGCTTAAGCTTAGGATGAAATAACATGGTTTAATTCACGTTTATGGGACCAATTGAACTAAACAATGCTATGGATTAAGATAATAAAGCTATGTAACAGCTGTGAACCTTATACGAGGCTATTTTTCTTTTTCGATTAGAGATAAAAGATATAAGCATCTGAACTACTTATATCAATTTCCTGAGTAGTTGTTGTTACTCAGGACCCTAGATTCCTAGAGACGTGTTATCGGAGTGTAAGTGCTCCAGTGTTAATTTGTTTAAAATTAAAATATAAAAAGTTAATTGATGCATTGCATTAGATTAAGCTCGTATGTCATGTTGTGTGTTTTTGTGTTACTGTTGTACTAGGCTTCAACTCACTGTATTTTTCTTTCGATGATGATGATGATGATGATTAAGGTGATGTTAGCGACGATGGTTGAATTAGGGAGAGTTTGTTGAAGAATGAGATGATTTAGGACCGTTGGATTTTATTTTGTTTTTGTTTTGTTTAAATAACTGGATTTATGTTTTTTCAAGTCTGTTGTTTTCTTTAAGGGTTTGGTGAAGCACATATGTTTTGTAATAACCTTTCAAAACTTTGTTTTACCATCATAAAGGGTATATGAGATATGTGATGGTATGGTTTTGTTTGATAAAAGTTGATCTACTTAGGTGAGTAGAAATTAGAAATGTTTTTATAAAATTTGTTTTACCATTATAAATCCAGTTGTCTTCAGAATCTAATTAAATTACTTCAGAATTTAAAATCGGCTAGCAAATGTGCAACATAAATAAATCTTTTAAGAAACATGTGCGTGTAATATGAAATAACCTAATTTATTTAATAATTAAATTTTCATGTAAATATAATACTAGTTCTAAATATTAAGTTTGAAGTAATTTTGATCTATGAAATGAATGTGTAAAATAGGTTTGATATACTATGTTTATTAATATAAATTATTGATGTATATGTATATGTGTGATGAGATTAATGCTATTGTTTTATGTATATTAATGTGTGTATAGTATAATTAATGTTTGTGTCTTTTATGAATTAATATATGTGTTATACTTAAATTTATCAAAACAACTTTTGAAATGCCTAAGAATTTGTTAGCAGAATTTTTCAAGAAGTTAAGCCATTTTCAAGCTCAAATTAAATTCAAATTAGCTCTAAATTAAGCCAAACTCATATATACCCCAAAAGTCAAATTTAAATAAATATAAGTCCCAAATTTAATCAAATAGAGCCTCTTTTGGCAGCCTACAAAATTCATACGAATTTTCCACTTTTCTTTTCCTTCTCTTGTCCTTCTTTCTTCAAACCATAAGCCCTAAACCTTAGCAAAAAACAAGCTCTTGGATTCAATAAATTCTCCAAGCCAAAGCCTCTTCATGTAAGTTAATGCAAGTATAAACTCTTTGTTTATTTTTTCCTTGTAATATAGATATAGAATCCATGTTAAGATGAGTTTATTGTCATATGACTTTGAATAGTTTTATGTATTGATAAATGTTAGGTTGTGTTTTATTGTTATATGAACTTTTTTATGTTATAGAAGTAGTGAGAAGTGTTGGTGAGGATTGACATTGATTTTAGTTAA
This sequence comes from Combretum micranthum, assembly GCA_024138025.1. Lineage (NCBI taxonomy): Eukaryota > Viridiplantae > Streptophyta > Magnoliopsida > Myrtales > Combretaceae > Combretum > Combretum micranthum. Next base: position 520,823 of record JAMXBD010000281.1, on the reverse strand, counting down.
GTTTAAGGTGAAAGTAGAGAGGTTTAATGTAAATGAAGTAGTTTGATGTGTTGAAATGATGTTCAAAGTTACTAGATTGGTTAATGTGGATAGAAATAGTGTATGAAGCTAAATATGTGTTTGAAGAAGGATTAAAAGTGTTATATGTTATAAATTTTCAAAGTGCGAAACAGGGAAATAAACACTTTTCGAACATGTATGTTTTTTAGTGTACACCGGCATTTGGTACTTCAACACCGCCGGCGTAGATGCAGTGTTGGATGTGAACAGAACCAATTTTTCTAACGCTGTTTATAACGCCGCCGGCTTTTGTAAATAAATTAGCCAGCTTTTATTTTTCAAATCATATGCCAGCCACTAGGGTTTCAACGCCGGCCTTTAATCGGTGTTGAATGCTAACAAAACCAATTTTCTTAACGCTTAACACCGCCAGCGTATAATTCCAACGCTGCCAGCATTAGATCAATTTTTCTTGTGTAAATAGCCGATTATCCCATGAGTTTTACAAATTCAACCTTCTTCAATTGTCTTTCTTTACTTCATATATGGTATTCTAATGAATCTATAAGCTATATAACCATGTTTTATATATGAATTAAATGATAAAATTATATAATAAATTCATTGAATCTCCTTGTATAGTTAACTTAGGATTGTGTTGTATATATATATTCTACGTTCAATTATTGATTTGTTTTTATATTTCTTATTTCAGTTAAAGGTTCTTCAATTAATTCCCTCGAATGAATATAGTAATACACTATTAGGTACAGGTACGTAATAACTTGCTTATTGTATGGTACGAATAGGCATTATTAAATTGACTTAATTTAATTCGATTTAATACTTTGATGAACTGGGTGTCTATTATGCTATTTAATTTGGTCCGAGAAACCGCAAACTTGTCAAGATGTAATGACTTCACCATGATGCAATGACTTTACCATGATGCAATAGCAATTAGTTTTTGGTTAAGTGGATAGCCGATGAGGAGAATAGTATCCGAGTAATGTTTGCTTAAACTAAGAGGGAAATGACATGATTTAGTTCAAAGTTTATGGGGACTTGTGAACTAGATCCATGTTGTGGACTGAGTTTAAGTAAAGTCGGGCAATGGCTTTTGAGCCCTAAATGAAGCTATTTCTTTATGTAATAGATATAGGAGATATAAGTATTCGGACTGCTTGTATCAACTCCCTAAGCAGCTGTTGTTACTCAGGACCCCTGAATTCCCAAAGCGTGATTCCGGGGTTTGAATACTCTACTATTGCTTTGTCAAAAGAAAACTTAACAAGATAATGACTTGATTGTTGATGCATTTCATTTGAATTAAGTTTGCTTGACAATTTGTTTTTGTATTTGTTATTGCGTATTGGGCCTTTGGCTCACTTTTGCTACTTTGTAGGTATAGATTTGTGTGATGACTTGGGTTACGGGTCAGATTTTGAGAGGTTCATGGACGAGTGAAACGAGTAGGACTCGAATGCCCTTGGTTTTTGGGAGAAGCTTTTGCTTAAAGCATATTTCTCTGTATATGAGGCTTGTTAAATACGCTTAAGTTGTAAAAGACCTTAAGATCTCTTTAGGTTATCTTTTATACCAAGAACAACTTGTAATTTTGTAGTGTCTTATATTGACACTAAACTTTATACATATAATGTACGTATGTATGGATTGCTTTTATTAGCAGTCTTGTTTTGTTAAAAATTGTTTATAAAGTGTTGGTAGACTTAATCAAACAATTCTCATAAACTGTTAGTTTTAGAATAATCTTACATATAATGTGAAAATGTTATATGTGGTTGGAGACTCAGTACTCTAAATCTCGGGATTTAGTGGGTAGGGTTTTTACATAATATTTAAGGTATTATATATGGTTGAGAAATAAGTATGCCTTAATTTCGATTCGAACCATATCGGGTTTCTATAGTTGAGTATAGATATGAGTACTCGTATGGTTTTTTTTTTCTTTTGGCCGATATGAGTACTTAATAGTTAATGAGATCGATTCTATCAAAATTATCAAGGGATTACGGGATTTTTTGGGAGTGTATAATAGAGACTATCAAGTAATGAAAAAGAAACAAAAAATAGAGACTAAAGGGACAATGCGTAACATCATAAAGTTGTGAGTGCGATTTGGATTTTGGAGTCCAACCACAAATGAAAAGCTGTCTAGTGTCGGAATGGATTATGTTATGTCCCGAAGCTCTAGAGTATATAAGAAGCCTACATACTTACAAGATTATGTTACTTGAAGACTACAACATATCATACATGAGGACGAATACAGTAGATTTTATATTCTGTAACTAAAATAGTTGTTTCAACAGAATACGTAATGGGAACAAGTAGTTAAAGTAGTTATGAAGGAGGATTTGTAACAAACAGCTCATACACATGAGAACATATAAATACATGAATACAACAGAAAGGGGATTATCCTTTTACCCTAGTAAACAAGCAAGGCTTAGGAGTCCTCTGGAACTCGAATCCAGCAAAAACCCTAGTTCCATCTTCAACCTCGCATACATAAAAGAAATATATCAGTAACCAAAATATAGCATACGAACATACATATTAAGAAGAATAATGAGTTTGATCAGATTACTTTGTGGTTTGCATGAGTGATTTGTTCGAGTGAGAAGTATTAAAGTTAGAGAGTAAACACGAGAGAAAAGAGAGAGGAATACCTGTGCGGCAATCTGTGGAAATCCCTAATTGCGTGTGTGTTTTCTGTTGTTCCTTTGTTGTTGTGGACCGGGCCTAATTTGTGGGCTAACAGATTCGTTTAATCGTTTTCATCCAGAAAATATTGTCACGAGCTAAAAATAAATATGCCTTTTGGTGTATTTTGTCGTATAGTTATTTTCTTTATATTAGCAGGCATATTGCTTCTGATCTACATATGGATAATGGACCGTGTACAAAATATCAAGACTTCAATAAGATCTTACTGTAACATTTGTATCGAGATAAAGGTACTAAAAGTATTTCTGTTTTTTTTTTTTTTTTTATAAAATTGGTATCTAAAGTTTCAATTTTAGTAATTTAGTGATTGTTTGTTTAATTTACTTTCAATTTAATATCTTCGTTAATGAAAAATTTAAAGACTATTATATTTTTGAATTTTAATACCTAGACTTTAACTTTAATAGAATTCAAATATATGTACTTTAATTTTAATGCATTTTACTGTCTATTGGTTAATTAATTCATTAAAAATTAATATTTTATTTTTCTTAATTGATATATTATCTTAAAATTTAAATGAAAGTTATATATTAATTCATTGACAATTAATCATAGATGTTTAATTGATAATATTTTATAAATAAAAAATTATTTTTATATAATAATTTTGATCATTAATAACTTTTCGCGTATTATCTTCGGCTTTGATAAAACTTATATTACTAGGAAGTTTATTTGAAGATATGATTTTATTGTTAACTATATGCCTTAATTTATTTATAGATGGACGACTAGATTTATGACATCTGTACTTTTAGTACTTAGTAGTATAATAGCACTTTGTATAGAAATTGTAATTGCACTATAGCAAAACAACAAAAATAGAAATCCCCTTCCTTATGCTACTTTTCTCTTTGGTTACTACTTCTGCTATAAAAGTAAGTTCTTCTACATCTTTCCTTTCAAAGACTTATTATGTATTTTAAGGTTGCACAAAACCAAATAAATTTTAAAATGTTTATAGTTTGTAAATTAGGTGTCTCTTGACTTATTAGATGAATTTATAAACTTGTTCAATAGTACGGCTCTATGTATTATAACATTTTTTTATATTTTTTATGTCGCAATGTCCATAAAAAACCCTTGTAAAATTATTGAATAAGTCTTCTCTCGATGCGGATGCATGAGTTAATCAATATAAATCTCTTGATTTCAAGATCAATGGAGGACTTCTTTAACAATCTCATAAGGGTTTTTAGGGAAACCAAAAAAATAAAAGAAATATTATAATATAAAGAGGTATATTATTACACAAGTTTACAAAAGACATCAAATTCATAAATTATAACCATTTTAAAATTTTACTTGGTTTGTGTAACCTTAGAACACATAATAAGATCATATTTTCATATAAAATTGATGTTAAAAGCTTGCTATTGATGTAAAATTTTATCAATATTAAAGATCGTACGCAGAAAGTTATTCATGATCAAAATTATTATATATAAATAATTTTCTTTTTATTTCTAAAATAATATTAATTAAACACCTACAATTAATTATCAATGAATTAATATACAACTTTTATTTAAATTTTAAGATAATATATCAGTCAAGAAAAGTAAGATGTTAATTTTTAGTGAATTAATTAAAAAATAGACACTAAAATGCTTCAAAATTGAAGTATAGACACTTGAATACAATTAAAGATAAAGTACACGCACTAAAATGCAAAAAATATAACGGTTGTTATCTTTTCTATTAACGAAGATACTAAATTAAAAAAAAGCATTAAATTGATAAAATTGAAACTTTAGATACTAATTTGCCAAAAATGAAAAGTATAGGTACTTCCAATGCCTTTATTCCATTTGTATATGATAAAAAGTATATTTATGCTCAACTTCAGTTATAAAAAACTTTATGTACATATATTTACAATTTATTCTATATAAAATGATAGAATACTTGACTCTATATTATATTATTCTTTTTGTTCTATCTGTAATTTTTTATATGAATATTTTTATGATATATATTTGTTGATAACTATCCTTAAACAAGTTTTATCAATTAATTTTATTTTTAAATATATTGATAGTTAAATTTTAATTATATATATAATATATAAATAAAAATGCTTATTCTTTTTAATATTTATGAAGTATGCCAAGTTCTATTATTGTTTTTTTTTTTATAAATAAGTTTAATACTCTCTTATCAAATAATAAAAAAGAAAAGTAGTACACTTATCAAAATCCAGTCTACAAGACACGATTATATTATTAACACACGAGCCACATATATAAGATGCAATTCACGTATTAATACATGAATCACATCTTAAAAATGCAATTCACTTACTCATCAGATCCTTATAATAAGTACATTAGAGAATTGCATTTCGACGATGTGATTTAGTGATGTATAACTTTTGTTAACTTGCATCTTAAAAAATGAGACTATTTAGTAAAATTATAAATGGCATGCTCATCATGTGATTTAACATTGGTTATTTTGTAGTTAAAATTATTTTATTTGTATGTAAAGAATTTTTTTTTAAAAGTTGGTAGGTATGCCTTGCACCTAGAATAATATATATAATATAAATGATCTTGAAAAATTTAATTAAGTATTAAAAATAATAATCTGAAAAAAACTAATTTAATAATAGGATAAAGTTTAAATATGAATACCCGTTTTCATTATTTGACCTATTTCCATTTGAGGATAACGTGGCTATTCGAATTGAGTTATGCAATGTGAAGCCGAAAAACAATGACATGCTCGCCTACGTAATGAAAAAACGTCGCATCATGGTACTATGTATAAATTATAGAACTAACGTGCAATTCAACCACCAAAAGTTTGAAAATTGGCAATATACAAATCAAAATTGACTTTACCAATGGGTGTCCCAATGGGTAAGGTTTTAGTTCTAATTTTCTGTTTCACTGCAGGCAATTTTCTAGAACCAATGTGGTGCTTAAATTCAGTTACATTATAGTCTTGCTTGATCTTCTTTAAGTAACTTATGAAATTTATATATAACTTAAAACTATTTCACTTTTGAGTTAATGAGTATTATGATATTCCCCAAATATAATTGTGAAACTCTAATCACATAGATACATTTTCGGTATAATGGCTTGGAGTTTGTTATAACTCCAAAGTAAAGTGTGCTCTAGGTAGAGCAATCCAAAGATGGGTGATCCCTTGGGAAGCGCTGACACCAAAACGATAAAACCGTACGACGTATGGCCAAAGCACTTCCCATGGGGTCACCCATCTTGGGATTGCTCTGTCCAAAGCACGCTTAATCTTAGAATTTTGACAAACTTCAAGTCATTACACCAAAAAGGCGCACTATTATTAGAGTTCCATCATTTATATTTAAGAGATATTACATACTCCCCACTTATAGAACTAATATCCCCGTCAGTTTTGTTACATAGGTCAAAAACCACTGCTCTGATACCATTTGTCACAACCTACCACCCTAGACTCTACTGCAGAGGAGGGGGGGCCCCTAAGTCCTCAGGCCATATTGGGCAGGGATCGTGATGTCACATACATTGGCTCTACTAGCACATCCTCAGGCACCACTAGGACGCCAAAGGGACTGAGTAACGACTCGGAACTCTACCCATTGAGATATTGTCTATTTTGGCCACACGCTGCACGGTTTTATCCTTTTGGTGCCAGCGCTTCCTAGGGAGTCACTCATCCTAGGATTGCTCATTGCTATGCCCAGAGCACGCGTAACTTTAAAGTTTTGACAAACTCCAAACCATTATACCGAAAATGTGTTGGTCCCGAATAATAATCAAGAAGGGGGGTTGAATTGATTATTAAAAATTTTGACTTTTAAAATCACTTCCCTTCGGTTTTAGTAGATGAGAACAATATGAACAAATAAATTGCTATAAAGTAAATTGCTGAAATAAAAGAGAGAGAGATTAAGAGAATCAGGCAAGAGATTTATAGTGGTTCCACCTTGTGCGTCAGTCCACTCTTCCAGCTCCACGCCGGGGACCCCGTTAACCTATGGGTTGTGTTTCACTATATCAATAAATCCAAAATTACAAGATAGTGCAATTCACTCTACTCGATTCTCACTGCTATCCTCTAGCTTTAATCGATCTATAGAGTCTAACTTGTAACTGATCTAATTATCAAAGAAGGCGTCTACAAGATCGTCCTATTACAATAAAAGAATTTAAAGAACGAAAGCAAAAGATGGATTGCTGAAGTTTCTGATCACATGTAAAACTTGAAGGATGTTGTCGTTCAACAAAAACTAATTAGAAGATAACCAAAAGGTCTCTTTTTTTTGTTTTTTTTCAGCTGAGAGCCATGAGAGGATATTTTTAAAATCAGAAGATGTTCTCTTCTTTTTTCTTCCACGACGTTTTAAATAAAATATCTCAAGGATGAGGATTGTTTCCCAGATTCTCGGCTTGCAAAAGATTTGTTCTCATCTTCCAACTGATTTGAACGTTCAAAAGTTTGTTGATGGATAACTCTTTCTTCCAAAGATATCGGTAGCAAGATATATTTAATCCTGTCCTTTATTTGATAACAACCAGCAGATATATCTTCTTCAAGATTAAAAATATTGTTAAAAAAAACTTCCTAATATCTCGGTTAATAAAAATTATTTGACCATATCCCATAAAAAATCAGACTTTTATCTACTCCACATATTTCGTAAACATTAAGATTTTACTTATCCAGAATATTATCTTTACCAACTGATTTTATTGATTCTTAGGAACACACTATTCTCATAAAATCGGGAGAACAATTTCTATAAATCCGTATCACATCAAAAACGTCAAGAAGGAAAAAAAAACTTATAAGATACGTAGATCTTTAAAAGAATTATCCCCTTGATATAAAACCAACTTAAGTGAAATACATCAAGTATATTACCCAAATATACTTGACACGTGGAGCTAGGCCTTGAAAACATCATATCTTCAACCGGATGAAAGCTTTGAAGAACAACACGTAAATCTTTAAAAGGTTTTGAAAACGCTGCTGAAAAATTTCCTCTTGTTTCAAAAGATTCTGAAAAAGCTTCTGATGACTTTTCTTAAGCTTTTAAAAGTTCTGAAATAGCTTCTGACTAATCTTACTCTTGTTCAAAAGGTTCTAAACTTGCTTCTGTCTAATTAATATCCAAATTAAGATTATTAAATAACTTCTGACACATATAAAAAATATCCAAACATATAATATCAATTTTGCATTCCTTAAACAATTATATCAAATAGATCATTTCTCTTTTGTATCATCAAAATCATATTAGAATAATTTCATCATTCTCCCCCTTTTTGATGATGACAAAACACAATCAAAGTTATCATATTATGTTTATTCAATTTTCATCACTCATTTTCTAGCAAGAAGATATCACATCCCAAAAAGATAAAAAAGAAATCAGCATTCATTACTACAATTATCAGCACATTCAGCCACACAATTACATGCACATTCACCTGTCATGCAATCATTTAATCATGCATATTTAAACATTCACACATTACACACACACACATAGCACATCACACGCACACATATTCACACACTTATCACACTTCTCCCCTTTTTTGTTATCATCAAAAGGAATCTCCCCTCAGATTATCATAAAAAAAAAAAAACTTAATGTATCAAAAGTCTGTTAAGAAAATAGAAATAATATTTTGTCTCTTCAAAAATAAAAGTGAGTAAACTAAAATTTCTTGCGAGATGGAGACTTTGAAGATGAGGGAGTTGGTTTTGGTGAAGAAGGATCCAATCTATGAGATTGATCCTGGTCGAGTATAATGAGGAAATTGGTCTTTCAAAAATAGCTGAATTTCTCCTTGAAGATCTTTGACAACTTGAGTGGATTTTGCAGAGTTGACATCCAACTTATCAAACCATTTGGTGACAGAATCCCCAACTTCCTCATTTGATGCACTAGCTTATCAAATTCGTCACATTAATTATTGAGATATGTCTTCACTTTATCTCTAAACTCATCAAAGAGAGTTCTGATAATATTGATTTCTCTTGCAATATTTTAAAGAGATTTTTGAAATTCAGATCGATGTTAATCTAATTTCTCTTTTGCAACCTTTGAACCGATACCATTCTTCTTTGATGGTGTCTTTGATCAAGTTTTTGAGGAGTCAAAATCAAAATTACTGACACTGCTCCTACCACTTCCTTCTCCTACTTCTCCAATTTTCCGCTTCTTGGATTTTCCACCCTCAGCTTCTTGAACACCCTCTGAAAGTGCCTCTGCCTCTTTAACTGTTGGAGAGGATGACTCAAACGAATATCTTTAGTCTTATGACGTTCATCGATAAAATGTGAACCATCATTTGTGTACCAAAGATAGTTCCTAACATAAATGGACATGTGATGAAGTATTTCTTTTCCAATCCGTTTCAATTTTATAGGTTCGAAGAGCTTGACGGAATTTGGATTCTTTTAAATTCAAAAATTTTCATCAACACATTCCCAAATATCATACTATCCTTATTTCTCCAAATTTGATCAATGATACGAGAGGCAATATCAATCCTTTTATTCTTTATCATGGCAAATATAATTTGCGCATGATCTATGGACATGGAGGTTGAGCTTCCTTTTCTTGGACAAATGCACTCAATAATAATTTTGTGCAAAATCCTTGGAAGTAGCTCAAAATCCATTACCATCGCTTCCCTGCCATAATCCATTTCCAACCTCCATTGACAGCACAAAAAGATCATTTCTTGGTAAATTAACAATCTCTATATCATCATTCACTTCTTCCATATCAAAACATTGAGCAATATCTTGTTTAGAGATAGTTAATTGCCTATTCACTTTGGAATTCAACACATTGTCAGATGAAACACTTAAATTTCATAGAATTCCCTTATGCACTCTCCATATACTAACATTTGAACAGAACATAGCGTCACACATCCTATTTTTCCTAAAAACTCTGTTATATAAAATCCATTGCTATCAAAGAAATTGAAATCAACAAAGCTGCATGCACACACCTCACTTTTCTTTCGAGACCCTGACTTGGCAATAGGTGTGATCTCAGCTGTTTTAGAACCTTTGGATTTTGATGTTCCTTGTCCAGGTTCGATCTTTTCTTTCCCTTTTCTTGATAAAGAAAGTTTCTTTTCTTTATCAGGAGTCCTCCTTGAAGATTCTAAACCAGATTGTTCTTGAACTAAAGGTTCTGAAGGAGTCTCTTGAGGTTGGTCAGAAGCTTTTGATTTTTTACTAGAATCCTGAGACATTTTGGAACGAACTTCTCGAGTTGTTGGTGGGGTTGAGGATCGTGAAGGGGTTTTTTCAGAGTCTGATGAGTCATCACGAATCACCAGTGGAGCATCCGAGGGTTTTGTTTTGAATGTTTTTTGTCTTATCCGTTCAGAATTTTTGGGCGCCATTGTTGAAGAGGATGAGAGGATTTCTTGTTTTTGAGTTTCGTGAAATTGAAATGAAGAGGAAGTAAAACCCTTGAAAGTAAAAATTCTTGTTTAATAAGAACGCCTCGTAAAAAAATTTTTGGGAAAGACCTTTTTAGATTCCAATAAAGAGGAGATAAGTATAAGTTCAAATTCAAAAAGGATTGCAAATTCCAATCTCATTTCTTATAAATTCAAAATTTAATTTATCAAGTGGTTTTGTAAATATATCTGCAAATTGCATATTGGAAGGCACAAAATCAACAACAATGTTACCGTTAACCACATGATCACGGATAAAATGATGTCGAATTTCAATATGTTTTGATCTTGAATGGTGCACTGGATTTTTTGTTAAATTGATTGCACTTGTGTTATCACATTTAATAGGTATATTTTTATAAACTAAACCATAATCACACAATTGTTGTTTAATCCAGAGTAATTGAGCACAACAATTACCAATAGAAACATATTCTGCTTCAGCTGTCGATAAGGCAACAGAATTTTGTTTCTTAGAAGACCAAGAAACTATTTGTCACCTAAAAATTGACAAGTACCAGATGCTTTTTCTATCTATTTTGCAACCAGCATAATCCGCATCAGAATATCCTAGTAAATCAAAATTTTGATTTTTAGGATACCAAATGCCTAATTTTGAAGAATTTATCAAGTACTTGAAGATTCTTTTAACAGCTGTCAAATGTGTTTCTGTTGGTGCACTTTGAAATCTAGCACACAAACATACACTAAATAGAATATCAGGTCTAGATGCAGTTAAATATAGTAAAGAACCAATGAGGCTTCTATAAAGTTTCATTTACCTTCTTACCATTTGAATCAGAATCTAACCTTGTGGAAGTACTCATAGGAGTTGCAGCTCCTTTACATCCTTCATACCAAATTTCTTAAGAATTTGTTTAGTGTATTTTTCTTGATGTATAAAGATTCCTTCTTTGGTTTGTTTAACTTGAAGTCCAAGAAGAATGTTAACTCTCCCATCATTGACATCTCAAATTCTGCCTGCATAACTTAGCAAACTCTTGACAATATACTTCATTAGTGAACCAAATATATCATCCACATATATTGTACTATTAAAGTATCTTCATCATATGTTTTTAGAAATAAAGTTGTATCAACAGATCCTCTTTGAAAACCTTTAGAAATTAAAATAAGTCAATCTTTCATACCATGCCCTTGGGGCTTGTTTTAAACCATATAAAGCTTTATTTAATTTAAAAACATGATCTGGTTTAAAAGGATCTTCAAAACCAGGGGGTTGTTCTACAAAACTTCTTCTTTTATAAGCCATTTAGAAAAGCACTTTTTACATCCATTTGATAAACTTTAAAATCTTTAAAACATGCATATGCAAGCATTAAACGAATTGCTTCTAATCTAGCTACAGGTGCATATGTTTCATCATAATCTATTCCTTCTTCTTGTGAATATCCTTTGGCTACCAACCTTGCTTTGTTTCTAATAACTTTGCCATTTTCATCTAGTTTATTTTTGAAAACCCATTTAGTACCAATTATAGATTTTCCTTTAGGTCTTGGTACTAAATTCCATACATTGTTTCTTTGAAATTGACTTAGTTCCTCTTGCATGGCTTCTATCCAGCTATGATCATTTAAAGCTTCATTAACATTACTAGGTTCAATTTCAGATAATAAAGCAAAATGATTTTCAAAATCTTGTAAATTAGCTCTTGTTTTAACACCAGATTGAACATCACCAATTATTTGACTAGAAGGATGAGCAGATTTATATTTCCAACCTGTAGAATATTTTGGTTCAGATGCTGTAGGTTCTGAAGTACCTTCTGTATTACCTTCTGTGTTATCTTCTGGAGAGGGTTCTGTTCTTTCAGATTCATGAGATTCATCAGATGGTTCTTCAGACTTTTGTTCTGAACTAGCTCTTTTTTAGGAATGGATTCCTTTTCATCATCGGATTCATCATCCTTTAATTCTTCAACAAACTTAACATTTATAGATTCTTCAACGATTTTTGATAATTTATTAAAAACACGATAAGCACGACTATTTAAAGAATATCCTAAAAATATAGCTTCAACAGATCTTTCATCGAACTTACCTAGATTGTAAGCATTCTTTTTCACAAAACATTTAGAACCAAAAATATGAAAATAAGATACATTGGGTTTCTTACCTTTAAACAGTTCATATGCTGTTTTTGATGTCATAGGTCGAATATAAACACGATTGATTATGTAGCATGCTGTAGATACTGCTTCTGCCCAAAAATACTCAGCAATACCACTTTCATTTAACATAGATCTTGTCATTTCTTGTATAGTTCTATTTTTGCGTTCTACTACTCCATTTTGTTGAGGTGTATATGGAGCTGAGAAATTATGAGATATACCTTGTTCTTCACAAAAATTTAAAAACTTTGAATTTTGAAATTCAGATCCATGATCAGTTCTAAGACTAATTATGGAAAATCCCTTTTCATTTTGAATTTGTTTTGCAAATTTTTGAAAAGAATCAAAAGTATCTTTCTTATGTTGCAAAAACATAACCCAAGTATATCTTGAATAATCGTCAACAATCACAAGACCATATTTACTTCCACCCATGCTTAATACTCTTGTAGGTCCAAATAAATCAAGATGCAATAATTCAAGAGGACGTTTTGTTGAAATTTCATTTTACCTTTGTGAGAAACAGACATCATCTTATTCTTTAAACAAGTATCACACTTTACATCATGTTTGATATTAATTTTAGGTAAACCTCTTATTATATTGTTTTTAGATAATTTTTTCTAATTGATTGAAATTCACATGTCCTATTCGTTTATGCCAAGCGAAAATATTATCATTCATTGACAATAAACAACAAGCATCTTCAACTTCATTAGGTTTTATCAGATATATTTTTCTTTCTAAAACCTTCAAACATACCTTTTTCATCAAAGGCAAAACATTTATCTTTTTCAAAAATCATTTTATAACCTTTGTCACATAATTGACTAATGCTTAGGAGATTATGTTTCAAACCTTTTACAAGATAAACATTTTCTATTATGTAAGGAGACATACCAATACTTCCTGTTGCAATAATTTTACCTCTACTGTGTATCTCCAAATTTCACATATCCTTTTTCTTCCCAAGTTACACTGTTGAACAATGAAGCATTTCCTGTCATGTCTGGAACATCCACTATCTAGGTACCATTTCCTTATTTTAGCTTCATGTTCCTGCAAAATTCATAGATTATACCTTTTATGAACCCAAACTACTTTGGGTCCTTTATAAGACAAGCTCGTTTGATTCTTTGTATGACTTGATCATTACTGAGCTTGTTTCTTTTATAATAACAATATTCTCAATATGTCCATGTTTATTACAAAAGAAACATGCATATGACAAGTTATCATTATTCCTATTGTTTACCTGTTTTTTATTTAGATAACTTCTGGAATACCTTCTGGTATTGTTTTCATATGTAGGATACCTTCTGAATACCTTCTGGTATTATTTTGATGATATTGAAGGAAGAATAAATTCTTGTGAATACCTTCTGGTACTCCCTATTACTTGTCTTTCGACTTTTCTTTCTACGTTATTTACTTTGAAATTATTTCTTTCCGCAATTTGTTTTCATCTATAACATTTTTAGCTTTCACAAATGTTCGTATCCTTAGATGCATTTGATGTAGATCCATGCTCATAACTAAGCCATGTTTTTCACAAGATAACCTTTGTGAAGAAATCAACATTGTTAATTTTTTATCACTTTCATTAAACTTATTAAATGTACTCTTTATTGAATCTGATAACTCATTAATTTTATATTTAGCATGCTAGTTTCTTCTTTTAATAATCATCATTACTTTTCTTAATCTTTCATTATAAACATGCAATTTCTCAACGTCATGCTTTAGAAAATTATTTCATCAGCAAGCAATGAATTTGTTTGTTTCAAAGCATCCTTTTCATTTCTTAGACAATTAATTTCATTTTCGTACTTAGTTACTTTTGAATCTGCCTTTTAAGAGCTTTTAACAACCTTTTCATTTCAATAAGCATGTCATCTTCAGTTATTTCACTATCAGATTCAGATTCAGATTGTACCTCAGAAGTAGTCATTAAACAAAGATTTACTTCTTCATCCTCATCTGTATCTTCTGGATTACTCTCTGTATCTTTCTAAATCGCTCCATGTTGCCAACATCGCTTGACTCTTCTTTTTGTATTTCTCCATTTTTTTGATCAAGGTAGGACATTCATACTTTATGTGTCCCGGTTTCTTGCATTCATAACAATGGATTTCCTTCTATTGCTTCTTCTTTCCTTTTTCTTTATATGCCTTTCCTGCATCATTTTTATCATATTCAGTGGTTCTTTTAAAGACACTAAATTTCTTACCTCTTTGCTTCTTGAAGAACCGATGAGCTTTTTAGCTAGAAGATTGATTTCATCTTCTTCATCTTCACTATCATCTGAATCAGCTCGTTTTATTTCCTTGGCTTTGAAAGCAATCCCTCTAGAACTACTTTCTTCTCCTTGAGTGGACTTCTTGTAGATTCATAATAACAATTTTTTCTCTCAATTGACTAAGCGATAGCTGGTTGAGATCTTGTGCTTCCTCAATAGTAGTTTTCTTTGCATCCCATGATGGTGGCAAAATTCTCAACATTTTCCTTACTAGATCTGGATCACCAATCACTTTGCCAAGTGATGCAAGCTCATTCTTTATAGCTGTGAACCTATTGAAAGCATCTTTAACAGACTCGTCAGATTTAAATTTAAACAGTTCATACTTTTCAAGTAAAGCATTTATTTTAGTTTCTCTAATTGTATTTGTTCCTTCATAAGTTACACTTAGCCTTTCCCAAATGTCCATTTGCTGTACTACATGAAGAATTAGATAAAATTCTGAAGCAGCAATGGTATTAGCAGCAATTCTTGGCTCTGTTGTTTTTTTCAATTATCTTCTTTTCACTATTTGTCAACACTGAGTTGCCATTCAAGGTAATCACATTGTCTCCAATAGAAATTACCTACCAAGAGTCATAATCGTTAGCCTTAATGTAAGTTTCCATACGCATTTTCCAATAAGAAAAGTTTGTGCCATCAAAGAAGGGAGCACGATTAATTGCTACATTGTTCTCAGCCATTTTGATAGGATCACTCAAATCAATAAAGAGACCTGCTCTGATACTAATTGTTGGTCCCGAATAATAATCAAGAAGGGGGTTGAATTGATTATTAAAAAATTTGACTTTTAAAATCACTTCCCTTCGTTTTAATAGATGAGAACAATATGAACAATTAAATTGCTATAAAGTAAATTGCTGAAATAAAAGAGAGAGATTAAGAGAATCAGGCAAGAGATTTATAGTGGTTCCGCCTTGTACCAGTCCACTCTTCCAGCTCCACGCCGGGGACCCCGTTAACCTACGGGTTGTGTTTCACTATATCAATAAATCCAAAATTACAAGATAGTGCAATTCGCTCTGCTCGATTCTCATTGCTATCCTCTAGCTTTAATCGATCTACAGAGTCTAACTTGTAACTGATCTAATTATCAAAGAAGGCGTCTACAAGATCGTCCTATTACAATAAAAGAATTTAAAAAACGAAAGCAAAAGATGGATTGCTGAAGTTTCTGATCACAAGTAAAACTTGAAGGATGTTGTCGTTCAACAAAAACTAATTAGAAGATAACCAAAAGCTCTCTTTTTTTTTTTTTTTTTCTTCAGCTGAGAGTCACGAGAGGATATTTTTAAAAAAAAGATGTTCTCTTCTTTTTCTTCCATGACGTTTTAAATAAAATATCTCAAGTGAGGATTGTTTCCAGATTCTCGGCTTGCAAAAAATTTGTTCTCATCTTCCAGCTGATTTGAACGTTCAAAAGTTTGTTGATGGATAACTCTTTCTTCCAAAGATATCGGCAGCAAGATATATTTAATCCTGTCCTTTATTTGATGACAACCAGCAGATATATCTTCTTCAAGATTAAAAAAATTGTAAAAAAAACTTCTTAATATCTCGGTTAATAAAAATTATTTGACCGTATCCCATAAAAAATCAGACTTTTATCCACTCCACATATTTCGTAAACATTAAGATTTTACTTATCCAGAATATTATCTTTACCAACTGATTTTATTGATTCTTAAGAACACACTATTCTCATAAAATTGGGAGAACAATTTCTATAAATCCGTATCACATCAAAAACGTCAAGAAGGAAAAAAAAAAACTTATAAGATACGTAGATCTTTAAAAGAATTATCCTCTTGATATAAAACCAACTTAAGTGAAACACATCAAGTATATTACCCAAATATACTTGACACGTGGAGCTAGGCCTTGAAAACATCATATCTTCAACCGGATGAAAGCTTTGAAGAACAACACATAAATCTTTAAAAGGTTCTGAAAACGCTTCTGAAAAATTTCCTCTTGTTTCAAAAGATTCTGAAAAAGCTTCTGATGACTTTTCTTAAGCTTTTAAAAGTTCTGAAATAGCTTCTGACTAATCTTACTCTTGTTTCAAAGGTTCTGAACTTGCTTATGTCTAATTAATATCCAAATTAAGATTCTGAAATAACTTCAGACACATATAAAAAATATCCAAACATATAATATACGAAGTTTGCATTCCTTAAACAATTATATCAAATAGATCATTTCTCTTTTGTTATCATCAAAATCATATTAGAATAATTTCATCAAAATGCGCCTCTGTGATTAGAGGTTCACCATCTATATTTAAGGGATATTACAGTTAGTGTACCTGGCATCACGATCCTTGCCCAAGGTGGTCTGAGGGCCTAGGGGTGCCCCCTTCGCTACGGTGGACTCCTGGGTGGTAGTTCGTGATAAATTGTAACAGAGCAATAGTTCTAGACCTATGTAATAAAATTGATGGGCGTTAGTTCTATAAGTAAGAGAGTATGTGATACCCTCAAATATAGATTGTGGAACTCTAATCACAGAAGCGCCTTTTCGGTGTAATGGCTTGGAGTTTTTCAAAACTCCAAAGTTAAGTGTGCTCTAGGCATAACAATCTTAGGATGGGTGACCCACTAGGAAGCGATGGCACCAAAAAGACAAAACCATAAGGCGTGTGACTAAAGCGGACAATACCTCGATGGGTAGACTTCCAAGTCATTACACAGTGCTTCTGGTGTCTTGATTATGCCTGAGGAAGTGTTGGGAAGGCTAGTGTACCTAGCATCTTGATCCCAACCGTGGATAGCTTGAGGGTCTAAGGATGCCCCCTCCGCTGCGGTGGTACCTGGGATGGCAGGTCGTGACAAGTATAATTGAGTAGGATTAACCTGGAATATTATGTTAAAAAAATTGGAATATTTTTTGACATCATAAAATTCCAGCTTTATTACGAATTTAATTAAAGTTTGACAAATAATTAAGAACAAATTAACTTAATTAAGTTGAAATGAAATTAAAAAAATTTAAGTTCGAATAAATTGAAGACGAGCTTGTTTTGAAATGAGTATAAATTTGAGCACAAAACTACTCAATTTGATTCTAGATTTACAACCATTTGTAAAATAAACATAGGGGTAACTGTAAATAAATTGACCCTTGAATTTTTACCTATATGATAATTTACCTCATGAACTTTTAAAATGCACATTTTTAACCCACAATTTTTCAATATTTATCTTAGTTAAAAATAATTAGTATTTTTTATATGCACTTTGAAAGCCGTAAATCTATGTATAGATGAAAGTTTGGGGATAGAGTCATATGTAAGCGAAACTTTGAGAGAGTAATTTGCGATTCCTTTTATTTATTTTTATGGAAAATGTTAATTCTTGAACCGTGTCAATTTTTAAAAGTTTAAAGGATAAAATAAAGCACATTAAAAGTTTAAGAGATGAATCGCACCAAGATAAAAGTTTAAAAAGATAATTTACAATTTTCTCATAAATTTAACATTCAAAATACCCGGTTAAACAAGAAACACTTCAATGGCACTGATACAACATATATGTAGAATGATTAGTAGAGCATAAGTGTTTAAAACATTTTATCACGTCAAATAATTTTCTAAAAACTACTTACTATTACCATCATACATTAAAATAATCATAATGCTTTTCAATTACCCATTCGTATACGTTACTATTACCGATGAATTTCTTTTTTCAAATCAAATGCAAACCATTGATTTTAGCATTGGTTAGGTTAGAGAAGCGTCCGTATCCACTAGGAATTTGGACATACAGCAAAAGTTGGAAACTTAAATCCATGTTCTGATTTTGTGACGACTCACCTTTCCAGAATTAACGCTTGCACATTTCGTCAAAGACTTGGGGTGAATATATTCACATTAAAGATAATCGAATTTCATTACGGCTCTTCTTTGCTTTTTCATTCGTGGGAAAGAAAAGAAAATCGGAACAATGCCACATAATCGCTGATGCTAAAAAGAAAGGAAAAAAATTGAAATTGTTTTATAAAAATAAAAAATACACACAACAGAAAAACCTGTAAAAGAAAACAAGAATTATAAATGAAACAATAAGATATGGGGAAAATGATACTGTATTTGAAAAATCCCAAATTTTACCATGGCAATTTAGGAAAGTATAGTCAGATGCAGCAAAATACATATAATTTTGAACTTTAAATTAAAATTGGCTTATCAATTGAGTATAGATAATTAATATAAGTGAACAATAGTATCCAATTGGGTGCTTTAAAATCATTGAATTAATGATTGAATTAAATTGGAATTAGAGATCTAACCAAATCAAATTTCATTCCCAATATACCAAACCACTCAAAAAATATTCAAATATGTAAACTAGCTAAATTCCATTAAATTCAATATCCCAATTTATTTCATTTCCTAAATTAATGGTTATCCTAAATTTTAATATTCAAATTCCCAAAATTCTTATTCTAATTGCATTCATCTAATTAAAAGTTTCAAGCATCTAAATGTAACATGCCAAACTATAGAAAAGTCCAACTCACTTGAAAAACCTAACACATTTAAAAGCCAAAGCCCATGTCTTGACATGTGCTTATCCTACTCTACACCAAAATCACATAATCATCTATCCTAAAATATCTCAAGATACATACTAAGCCAACTATACCTAATAAGCCTCTAATGACATCTCATCACATTCTAAAACCCTCTCATATATCACAAGATATCCCTGTAAAGACCCGACATACTCAATTCCTAAATTAAGCACACCAAGTCCCCAACCACGTATAACCCTTATGAATATACGTATGGTTGTCTTAAAAGAAGGTGTTTATGTTGAACATTGCTATCCGATTTTAGATTGTGAAATCATTCAATTAGATTCTGGCAACAACTGGATTTAGCAGCGGAAAAATAAACTTTAATAAAAACGTTTCTACATAAAAGTATTTCAAACTTCCACTATTAAAAGTGGAAAAACTTTCACTTTGATAAATATTTACAAAAGCTTATTTACAAAAACATGGGCACTAACAAGCCCTTAAATGAAAATACAAATTTATAATTAAATCCAGTCTTTATAGAACAAAACAAAGAAGAAATAAAATAATCAACTACATCCACGCTCCTACTCACTTCACTCATCCACAAATTCTCTCCGAATCATCGCAAATGCCCAAAACCCGAGTCAAGCATCATCAATAGCAACAACATCATCATATCATCATCTCATCATCCATCATTACCAACATCAACAAGAACTCATCATCATCAACTTCATCAACATTGTCTTTATCAACAACAAAACCTGTAAAAAGAATAACAACAACAAGAATGAGCCGAAGCCCAGTACATAGCAACACAATCACACACGGAGTGACACACGAGCTTAACTAAATGCAAATGCGACAATCACAAGTTATTATCTTTCTTTAAAGTAAACAAATCAACATGGGAGAATTCAAACTCCGGACATCAAGGATATTTGGGGGTCCTGAGTAACGATCACGACGCTCAGGGGGGTTGATATAAGCAGCTCGGATGCTTATATCTCCTAGATAATTTTACAGAAAACACCTAAATCTACCATGCCCAATCTGAGCAGGGTGCCGCTCCCCGAACCAGATACCAATTCCATCCTAGGCTCACCCAATCTGAGAGGGGCGCCCTAGGTACTCATGCCACCCTAGGCAGGGATTGGATTTAACGCGTAAAACATAAATCAACACTCACAATTAAGGTTTTTTTTTTCTTAATATATATAGTTTTCATAAATGCCTATCCTAACACAGAGACAAGCTAGTTACTGCTAGAGCTGGACAAATGGGCTATGGCCCGCAGGCCAGCCCGTTTAACCTACTTTAAAAATGGTTAAGGCCAGCTTTTTTTAGCCCGTTTAAAAGTGGGTTAATTTTACCTAACCCACTTAACCCACGGGCCAAAGTGTGCTAGCCCACAGGTTAAGTGGGTTGACCCACCAACCCATTTTTATAAAAATAAAATAAATAATTATAGGGTAAATATGTATTAATGAAGGTTATTCTTGAGATTTTTATACTTGAGATTAAATTTATATGTTAATTATAACAAAGAATGACAAATTGATGCACATGCACCATAAATTTTATAAAATATATTATTATTGTTTTAAATGATATATATTACTAATAAGTTATTTTAGAAAACTTATTTTTATATAAAAGTAATTAAAATAATAATGAAATTAATCATTAAATATATAACCTTATAAAACTCTCTTTTTATTATATATATCTTATTTAATTAGTATAAATAAGTTAAATGGGTCAACTTGGCCCATTTAACTCACAAAATAGTAAGTGGGTTAAAAGGGTCAAAAAGTGGGCTGGCCCGTTTAACCCAGGGTTAAAATGGGTTGGGTTAGGGTCAGACAATTTTGGCCCGTTTTTAAAGTGGGCCAAATTTTTTTGGCCCATTTAACCCACGGGCCAAAGTGGGCCGGACTGGGTTGGCCCGTTTGACCCACTTGCCCACCTCTAGTTACTGCGTACCTTATATAAGATTGCCTGTAAGAAAAACATGAACCCAAATGACGATGTCCACTACTTGACAGAAACTCAAATGAGTTTATTTCCTTTTGTAAAAGATCCACCAAATCCTTACAAAACAATTAAAAACCAATCAATTAAACTAGCTCAATCTAATCAATTACTATGTCATATATACCAAACTTTATTAAGATCCTATTTGAGCAGACACTAATGTGGAACCCCACTATGGCTGCAATAAATCGCCCCGCCAAAGTATGGACAGTTCTCCTTTGTCTATCAAAGTATTTCTTTTCACTTTGATTATGGCTTCTTATCCACAAAGCATCAACAAAACATTTATATTAAAAAAACATATAAATCCAAAACAATTAAACATTCGAAACAACATATTCCTCATGTTATTCAAAGATCACCCTAACACATTTATTTAACCCAATTATTTGTTACTAACCCATTTTAGCTTAACATTAGCCAAATTGATTAGAATTAGTCATTTGATTCATTTACCAAGTCAAATTGATTAACCTTAGCCATTTAATTCAAAAGCCAAGCCAAGAGGATTAAACTTAAGAAATCTAGTTCATTTTAGTTTAATTGAATTCATTAAGTTAAACTCATTAGAATTAATCATTTAATCTAATTACTAAGCCAAAGTAATTAAAGTAACTCAATCTAATTTATTTTAACTCATTCAAGTTCATTTAGTCAAGTTGAACTTAGATTGTAACTAGATGCATTTTATGTTAAACTTGCATATTTAACTCAATTATTCATTAAATCTATAAATCTATCTAAGTCATGTTTAATTATATCACTAAATCATCATTACATATCAAATATATTTATCTATCTCATTTTATGTCAAAAGATCCATTTGTTCAAGTAAATACACATAAAACAATCTATAACAAGTTTTTAGCTTAGCTTGAAAAATGTATCAGTTGGAAAGAATTAAAATTTAAGTACTGATACGTTTCGAATTTGCAAAAACTCAAAATATGATAGTTTTAGATCTTTTTTTATCTTTCCAACGCAACTTGAATCACTTCAATCGAATATCGGATGAAAAAGTTATGGCTAAAATACGAAGAAGTTGCAAAACTGGAAAAGTTGCAAAACGAACGCCGGCTTTCAACACCGGCGGCGTAAATTAAAAATTTGTCAGCATTAGAGGTCCACCAATTTGGTCGCCGAATGACTCCCCAACACGGCCAAATTTTGCACGTACACCGGCAGCGTTGAATGCCGACGTACATGCATTACGCTGCTGTCAAATTTTCTCCTGTTTTCATTTTGAGAAAACATTTGTTCAAAATGTTTCAAACTTCTCCAAATTCATTTCAAGCTTCTTAAAACTTGTTATTTGATCTTACTACAATCTAATAAACACAAACTCCCACTTCAATCCATCAAACATCACTATAATTATCATAAACAACTTCAAACCCCAATTTCACTATTCATCCTCTTTTTCACCATTTCCAACTTCCATCAAACATTAAACTAACAAATACAAACTTAAACAACACTTCTCAACTCATGTATAACATTAATACAACATTTAAATTCGAAATTATAAACAAGACAACAAATAGTAAACTATACTTAGATTTTAGAAAAGAACACAAGTTGAAACTTCATCCTCTAGCTCGGTTTCCTCCATCTAGTTCATCTCCTAGTCTTGATTCATCCTCTAGTTGACTTTGATTTTGAGATTCAAGCCTTGAATTTGGAGAAAGAAAGAAAGATAGAAAGAAAAAGAAAGAAAAAGGAAACGTAAAAAAAAAAAAAAAGAAGAGAAAAGGAAAGGGATAGCAGCAAAAGGGAAATAAAAGAAAAAGAAAGGATAAACTAAATATATATATATTAGAAATAAGATATAAGTTTAGAACTATCGGATCAATATCTATAGTTCCAGAAGTATTTAAAAGTTTGTTTCGGAACCAATATGTTAGAAATGAAGAACTTGCAATAAGAACTTAATTTGAGAATTTATTTTAGATAAAAGATATTTAATTTGAGTTCGGGTTTAAGAACTAATATTTTTATTCAAGCAAATGAACTCAAATTTTACTGAGATTTAGGAATTAGTGTTTAGGCTAAGAATCAATGATTTAGGAATTCTCTAAACACTTTGATGACATGTTTAAGGAATTTGAAACTCAAATCTCAATTAATAGCTAATTAAATTATATCAACTTGTCTAATTAAATCCTATAATTCATTTTAATCATTTAATCTATCTAAACTCAATTTCTTATCTTGGTGAAGATTTGGGATATTTCAATCCCCTAATGCTTCCCATTTCCTTGTTGCCAAGAATTCCCCCCCAAAATATTAATTTTTTTTTTCTATTGCAAAATTCTAGCTAAAAACACTCTCAATATTAGCCTAAAAAAAATTCACAAAGAACTCCTTCCAATCAAGCAAAAGTTTGAAGATCAATTCAGAGATTAAATTATGAAGTTGGGTTAGAGTCTCTCCAACAAATTGAGTAGTGGTAGTGAAGATATATTAATCAATTTTAGCAATTCAAATAAGTATTATTGTGTGTTGATTGTGTTATGGTTGATGAGATTCTTCTGATATATTAATAATAAATTTGGATCTAATGTTAGTGAAAAAAAAAGGACAAAACATAATATATGTGTATATATATTAACGATGAAATTACGTACATGGATCCGATAGTTGTTTGTAGGATTGATACCTTATATAGGTGATTATGTCAGAAGCAAATATGTCTAGGAGAATGGGTATGATTTTGTCTTGAATTGTTGAATCAAAGAACCATTTAATGTCATATTAAAATTAAAATATAGGGATATATTAATGTTTATATTATTTTCTTAATATCGATAAATTGATGTAAATTATATGTATGTACATAGGTTGGTTTGCTTGTACACATTGATGCATATGCGCGTGAGTTGTTTTGAGTTGATGAATCATGCTAATTTTAATTTTATGAATCACGAATAATTGAAAACATGAAACTATTTTGCACCAAATATTGGCTCCACCGCTATGTATATGTTTATATATAATATCTTACAATCTGATCGGTATTTGTGCAAGAACTTTTATAGTTGATTAGTGTTTATCATTATTGTTTATTGTATATTAATAATTTACAATGGTATAATATATGCTTTCTTCTTTTCCTCGATTTGGTCATTATTTCTTTAGATTTTTTTTGATATCTTGCCATTAATTACAATAAGCTAATACAAAAGTTTCAAGTTGCTGTTGTAATTGAAAACAAATTTAGGAAACTTTAAAGTTTTTTTTTTTCTGGCCCAGAAACTTTAAGGTTGACATAGTTTCTATTTTATCTTTCTCTTGTTATTTATTTATTTTTCCTTCTAGTCTTGTTTGAGTCCGAGTACATTAAGAATTTGACATGGGGGAAAAACAAAATCAAGGGAATTGCTGATTTTTTGTATGAATCTGCTTAATTAAATTTTATTCCAGAGCAATTATGTTAAACCAATTCAAAATCAATTAGTTAAAGGTAACTTCGGGTAGAATAAGTATTTTGAACTTTATAATTGGCCCATTAGCTAAATATAGGCCCAAAAAAAATAATTAGACTCAACATACACTACAAGAAAACCAGTCTTTAGAGATAGAAAATTTGCGACTGAAAATTTCTCTCTCTAAAAAAATAAATTAGCGATAGATTTGCTGAAATACCCTAAATCTTAACCTAAGTTAGAAATATAAAGTAGATAATTTAAATGGATCAAATAAGTAAATAATAGGAAATACATAAATAATTTGATGTAAATAAGTTAGTAAATAGATTTGAATTGAAATTTAGATTCAAAATATTTTACAAAATCATCTATTTTCTTTAATAACTTTTCTTAATAAATCAAACTATCAAATTTTAACTCAATTCTTTATTTTAAACTCCCTTTATCCTAAATTCAAATTCCTAAATCTCAAAACAAATATTTTAAATGTTTTGAAAACTCCTAAACCCTTAGACTTTAGTTAACTTTCATTTTGTAAAATCTTATTAATTTTTTAAATCAATCACTTGCTTAAAAATATCAGTTTTAGACCAAAACCTCATTTAAATATCAATTTCTTGTAAACTAAACTTCTAAAGTATGTTTCTAAGTCAAGTTAGTAATTTTTATAATATATATATTCTTAAATTATTTTCAAATTAGTTTTGATACTTAAAATAATTATCTAAAAGGTTTAAGCTCTAAATGTTTATTAATAAATATCTCAAACTTTTTGCCTTTAAATATCCTTTCCCTTTTTAATTTTTTGGCTACCTTAATCCTTTCCCTTCCTCTCTCAACCGATACTTTTTCTTCTTCTTCTTCTTCTTCTCTTTCTCTTCAATTTTCCTTTTCTTTCTCAAATCCAAACCCAAATCCCAATTCAAACAAGATTATAGGATAAATCAAAGGTAAAAATCAAGAATTTAAATGGAAGAACAAGATTGAAGTGTAGGATTTAAACTAGAAGAAGTTGTGGGAAAAGATTAAGATGTTGGGTTGCCTAAAAGATAAGTTTTCTTGTTTTCTTTGTTTTAGTTGTTTATTTTGCATGTAAATGTTGTATTAAGACTAGAATTATGTAAAATATGTTATGATAGTAATATATCAAAGATGTGTGAACATATTTGTTAAAAACCTAAAAATGAGCATGTTATGTAGACTAAGTGTTTGATTAAATGCTTTTGTTGTAATATGATATAAAGATGTGATTAAAAGCATTTATGAGTTAAGATTATGCTTGAAAAGGTTGATAATATGATGTATGTTGAATTGAAGTGGTTAAAATGTGAACAAACATAGGAAAACGTAATAGGGATTCCCCCATTGATTACGGACGTAACATGGCCTGTGATCTCCTTGGAGCAAATATTTTTTGAGGCAACAGCCTGATCACGGCCGTAACAAGGAGCGTGATCTCCTTTTATCACATTTTTCTTCTTGATCACGGGCATGATGAAGCTCGTATCGACCATCATGGCCCCCAAAACGAGCATGATGAGATAAACGATGGAGATCACATGATGAATAATGAACGTGATGAAGATGGTGACGACGATCATGGCCTTCATCACGGGCGTAATCTGTTCCCTGGAGCTATTCATAAAGAAGAAAAATAAAGAAAAATAAAAGAAAAGAAAAAGAAAGAAAGGAATAAAAATAAAATGAAATAGATAAATGGTAGTTTATGTAATGTGTTAGTTAAATGATATAATTAAACATGAATTTAGTTAATTTATAGATCTAACAAATAATTGGATCAATTGTAAGAGTTAGATACAAAATCAATTTAGTTAGATAACTTAAGTTCAACTTGATCTAAATGAACTTAAATGAGTTAAAATGAATTAGATTACTTAAGTTTAATCACTTTGACTTAGTATTTGAATTAAATGATGGACTCTAATTAATTTGGCTAAGTTAAGGTAATAAAGGCTTAATGAATAGTAATTGGCTTTAGTTAATGACTTAGGATAAATCTCAGATTAACAAGGTGAATATGTTGTTTAAAATATATGTTTGATTTGAATATGGATGTTTTTGATATATGAATGCTTTAAATGATGTTTTTATAATAAAAGACTATAATCAAAGTGAAAAGAAATACTTTGACAGATACAGGAGAACTCTCTGTATTTTAGTGGGGCGATATTTGTAGCCATAGTGGAGTTCCAAATTAGCGTCTAATCAAATAGGAATTTAAAATGAATGTTTAATATAAAAATTGATGTAAGCTGATTAGTGATTAAGATACTTACGTAATTTAATTTCTCAAATAGATGTTTGAGTCTGGCTTTTGAATCCTCTGGATTATCTTCTGAGAGGGCGTTTGAGCGTATGTTTGCACTTTTTAACTTGCGTGTTGGGTGCTAGGATAGATATATTAAAATTTAAAGATGACCTAATAATGGAGTGCTGCTTTTGCTTGTGCTGTTGAATCTAGTCCAGGGAACGGCAACCCTGTCATGATGCAATTGCATGGTAATTAGGCACTGAGATGTCATGATGCAATAACAAATATACCATGATGCAATGGTGATTTTATATGTGACTCAGCGGGTAGCTATGGGGTAAATGGTTCGACATAACATTTACTTAGGCTCCAAATGAAGTACCATGTTTTAGTTCACGTTTATGGGACCGATTAAACTAACTGATGTTATGGATTAGGATAAGTGGTGTGTATGAAAGTTGTGAACCCTAGATGAAGCTATTTTCTCTTCCTTAGATAGGTATAGGAGATATAGGGATTCAGACTACCTATATCAACCCCCTAAGCAGCTGCTGTTATATAGGACCCCCAGATTCCTATTGGCTTGTTTTGAAGTGTGAGTGCTCCAGTGTTGATTTGTTTACTTTTAATTAAAGATAATTAACTTGTTGTTTGTGCATTGCATTTAGCCAGCTTGTGTGTCATTTCTTGTGTGTCTGTGTTGTTGTGTATTGAGCTTCGACTCATTATTATTGTTGTTATTGTCTTTTCTAAGTTTTGTAGTTGATGCATGATGAAGATGAGATGATGGGGATGATGTTTATGTTGTTGAGGATGATGATTCGGGTATAGTTAATCTTAGAGATGCTTAAGGAGAATAAAGTGAAATAGGGCGTTGGATTATTTGTATTATTAGTTTATATTTTGTTTTATTATAGAGCTAGATTTATCTTTAAAGTTTGTATTTTCTTTAAGGGCCTGGTTTAGAGCCACATGCTTTGTATTTAAAGATTTAAAGCTTTGTTTATCATCATGAAAGGTATATGGGATATCTAATAGTATGGTTTTGTAATTGATAGTTAATCTACTCATGAGAGTAGCTTATGAAATGTTTTCGTAAAGTTTATACAATGAAATGTAAATCTAGTTAAAAATAAAAAAATGAACTATAGGATTTTATCAATTAAAATCGGTTAGCAATGTTCAATATAAACATATCATTCGAGGAAGCCTGAGCATGTAATATATAAAATATTATACGTGGCGGTAATGCCTTGATTAAATTTAGGGTATTACATTTGCAACGGATATATGATAACATAAATTATAAATAATCTTATAATTTTTATATGTTTTTGTGACGGATTACGCATTGATTTGCGACGAAACTTTTTCTGTTGCAAACTTTTCTCTAATTTTAGTGGGAAATAAATTATTTTAACGCCAATTTCTATTTTTTTAAATTCTATTGCAAATCTATCTCTAAACTACATTATTATATATATATATGAATATATATAATTATGTTTAAAATTTATTTTTAATTATACATATAAAAATATAATATATATAAATAAATATATAATATATAATATATAATATAATAAGGACTTATATTATATTTGTAAGTTAATTTTATTATATAACAACCATAATATGTATGAGCATATTTCATTTACAATAATAATATAATATGTTATATATAAGTAATATCATAAAATACTACTTAAAAATAAGGTACATTTCCATAATAAAATATGTAAAATAAAAAACAACTATAAAATGCAAGCATAGTATATATAAACATATATAAATATTATATTATATTTTAATAATATACTAATAAAAAATATATATTCATATTATTTATACTTGATCCGCTAAAAATGTTTAAATAAAACGAGTGCGAATTCACCAGCAACTCCACTGGATCGAATCAAATAATATAGTGATGAGATGAGTATCGTTCCCACGAGGAATAATTAATTACTTAATTGGTATTAGTCCTCACTAATATTTAGGCAATCAATTTTCAAGAGAATTATCTAAGTAGCACTCAAAGATCTAAATTATACTTGTATCTAAACTAACGATAGTTTACTTTTAAAGAAATGTATAATGACTGAGAGTGGGAACACAGATTCAACCTTAATCTTGCCAATCAAGTTGCAATCATGTTAATTCAACCATTAGACTCGTGGACATTCATATGAAACTATCGAAGATTTAAAACCATTTTAAAGTTTTAAAATCTTTTCAACCACAAAACAATCCCTTAGCTTCCGCAAAACAAATTATCCATGGAATCAAAAATACAATTCTGAATCTTCCAATTCTATAATTGCCTAATGCCCTAAATCAATTTCCCCTAATCCTTAGTGAGAAATTAACTTAAATACATTGTGTTAATCATTATGATAGTTTCTAAATCAGATCAAATCACTCAGCTTCCACCTTTGTTCATTATTCTTGATTCATGAAATCCTATGTACCATGACTTCTCTTCTGAGTTATCAACATACTTACAAATCTAATTCCTTCCAGATATTTGATTTATAATCGGACTTCAACATGAATTTTCCATAGTTCTAAAAGTAAACTAACACCATTACAACTATCCTATTAGCAATCTTAGAGTTTCATCGAATTCCTACCAAGACAAATTAGCACATCATGGATATAAATGCACACAACAAATCAATTAATGCAAATGACATCATTATAAACAACATATCAGAAAATTGAATTGCATAAAACAAAAATAAGGAACAGATTTCACCAATTCAATTGCATAGACTGTCAATTGCAAAATCAATCCGTACAAAGTGTGTACGGGGCGTCTCAATCACTATACGATTAATCTTGAGCAAATCTGTAGCAATATGATATAAGATCTATGAACTGCTATAAAAATTCTTTAACTTTTTTTTTTCTTTTCTTTCATGCTCTCTAAGCTCCACACACCCCCACCACCCCTCCCTCCACCCTCCCCCCCTTCTTTTCTTAAAACAAAGCATCTACATACAAAGAAAACACATAGAAAATTCCAACTAATGTACATACGCCGGCAGTTAACTCATGTACACTGGTGGCTTAGATAACAGCATAGGAATTTCTTCCTATGTGGACTAGCGGCGTTAGCAATGGTGTTAAAGAATTGCTTTCTATGATCATCGAATACCGACTCCACGCAGGTAGTGTAGCTTCCAGATTTGCTGATGTAAATATGAATTGCAGAAGCAGTCCCATTCCTCTTTCCTACACTGGCAGTGTTGAAGCTAGTGTTAAGAGTTTTGGTTATGTGATTATCCAATGCTGCCTCAATGTCGATGGTGTTGAATCCCAGATTGTCGGCGTACATTGTGAATTTGCATACTCGTTGTTTTCCTCTTTGTAAGCCAGCGGTGTTGGATTCTTAAATGCCACTCTTGCTCTATTCTTTGACAAATCTTGAATCAAACTCCTTTAACTTCATGATTTATCAACTGAGTCCTAATTGACCTAAATTAACACATTAAACAAATCGAAGTATCAGTTCTTGCAATTTCAATGAAAATTAATAAAAATTATACACCAATTGCTCAATAGAAAGTGTAAAAAATATGGCTCTATCAACTCCCCCATACTTAAACTTTTGCTTGTCCTCAAGCAAAATAAAGAAAATCAAGATTTAAATTTGAAATATGAAGTACAATATTTCTCTTTTTCCATTCAATCTTCTTTTTCAACATTCATGACTTGCATTTACAGTGCCTATTGCTCTAACGAAACTGGTTATATGTAATCGGATTATTTGAATCAAAATTTAGTAGCAATCTTAACAAAACAAACTTAAATCCTTGTATTTAGCAAAAGATTCTTCTATCTAAAAGTAAATACATAGTCCAATAAGGAAAAATAACCATTTAAACATCATTAGACATTTAATAGATATAGAATCCTAGCAACACAAAATGAAAGCATGTGGTATTTGCTTTTCCCCTAGGTTTTCTCCCTTTCCATAAAAGTCTTATTCTAATCAATGCTTTTGTATTCATTATTTTTTTTTATTTCATACAAGCATTCACTATCTTTTATTTTTAAAGGGGAAGGTTTTTGCCTTCATCTTAACTTTTCCTCTGGATGGGGTGTAGCCTGCTTCTTTTTAGTTCATTTTTTTTCTTTAAATCCTTCTTGTTATAGTAAGTTCATTGAGTCGGTATATCCTGGGCTCATCACCCAAGTGACTAGGTTTTAAAGGGACCCCAATGGACTCTTCCTTACTTTAAATTTCAGGTTTAAATATTGTTAACTCAATGAATTGAGTCATTGGAGTAAAGGGATGCTTGTTTTCTTTCTTTTGTTTGAATGCACACTACTTTAAAACTTTTTATAAAGGATCACTAAGTTAAAAGTTTCATTTATCTCTTTCACTAAGTTTTAATCAGAATTATATAAAAGCCAAATTTTCTTAGAAATAAACCTGTTTATTTTTCACAAAAGGACTCGATCTACTTTTGAACGTTTAATTCTAAAGCTAAACTTAAGGTAAATTTGTTTCTTAAAGATTTTACTAAGTTTCAACTAAGTAAACTAATTACATCAGTAGGTGGGTAAGGCATCAAAGCAAGTCTTTGTATAATCTTAGATTTCTAAAAAAAAAAAAAAGGAAAAATTGGCCTAATTCTACCATATCATGCTTTAAGGACAAAAGTTCAAAGTATGGGTCAATCAGTCAAAGTTGGATGTCATAAATTTCAATCAAAACAATACAGACATCAACAGTCGTAATACACTTCCATTTCCATGCTTTTTATCCCTTCCCCCATACTAAATTAAATAATGTCCTCACTGTTTCTCATTCTCACAACAGGAAAGAAATAAAAACATAAACAAAATGTAAACCGGTATTTCCCTGACTCAAACTTTGCAAAGTCAAACATGTAGTCCGAGTAGATCATTTGTTAGAGAGATTTATCTGTTTAAGTGAGTCTTGCATCCACAAACACAAAAAAAAAAATGAAAATAAAAATAAAAAGCAACCTGAAATAATAAAGATAACAAACTTAACTAAAAAGATATGTATAGATCAACAACTAGTATCAATAAGTCTACCTAAATAATTGGGTGCTTAAATTAGTACAATCCACCATAATAAATAAAAACAATGAAAAACAATTAAAAGCTAGCGAGGACTCTATCTTTGTGGTTATGTACTGTTACTACTCTCATCAGAAGATGTGTGATATGTCATCTCAACTGTAGCAGTTAGATTAATACATGAGATAGCTAACTTAAGCACATTAAATAATGTGCTTATGAATTTCTTGTTTTTCTTCTTCTCCTATCTAAACTCCTCTCTAAATTCTTTCCTTTCATATGCCAATTTATCCAGTGTAAATTGTGATATCTCTTAAATAAATAGTAGTAGAACTTTACTCATGAAGATATGAATTGTTTCATCAGTTTAGTACTTATGAAAACTTCAATGTTAAGTGTGCTTATTATGTAGCATTCAATGATGGGTGACCTCCTGGGAATGATAAATAGGAGACAAATGTTAATTATTATTTTAATAATTTATCTTAGAATCAGAGATAGATTTGTAACATAATAATTTTATTTATTATTTACTAATTATATATTTAAAAATAACTAATTATAAAACAGAGACAAATTTGCGATAGAAATTCCTTAGCAAATTTATAATGGAAAATAAATCTGTCTCTAAAAAAATTAGTGATGATGATTTTTAAGACATAAATTTGTAACACGAAATCTGTTTTTGAAAGTCTTCAGAGAGAGATTTTTCACTTTTAGAGACAAATTTTTGTCTCCAAAGCCAAAATTTCTTGTAGTGATATGATTTTGTTTGGTTCATTAATGTGCTAACAACATACCGTTGTTTTGATTTAGACTTTAAAAAAAAATACAATTGAAAAACTGATATTTATATTCACAATTAGATTAACTAGACTAGATACAGATAAGATGTAAATTCAAATTAAATATAAATACAAATATCAACGAAAATCAGACAATGAAAACATGCTTTATATTGTTAGTGCAATCTGTAGTTCTTAAGGCAGTTATATTTGTATTTAATACATAAAACTTTTACCATAATTTTATTGATACTAGATAGTATATTCTGAAGCTTTCCTATAGTGATGTGTGGACATCTTCCACTAACGATTAGAGTTATGCATGTGAGGTAAGTTATGCGAGCCAGCCCGCATAAACCTAAAAAAAAACAGGTTGGGCTAATAATTTTAGCCAGTTTAATGTACGGGCCAAAATGGCCCTCCCTGCATAACCTGCAGGTTCAAGTGGGCCAACTCGCTGTCGGTCAAGTTGGTCCGCGAACTCACACTTAGGAAACTTAAAAAAAAAAAAATAAGTATAAATCTTATAAAAAAACCCTCAGTACAATACCCTCTTTATTTCCTCTTCACTTCAATTTTCTATTACTTAGTTGTTGAATATTGATGATGTAATTTTTATTGGAGTTATGTTTTAAACTTTTAACTTTTATGTTTATAATATCCATAGTCTTCTTATCAATACTTTTTTTATTTATATTTATTAGATATTTGGATGCTTCTATTTAAAATAAGTAACACAATATTAATTGACAATTTTCATGATGTATTTTCCCTTGCCATGGGAAGGGAAAAAAATTGGAATGAATTCTAATTTCTATTAGTTTAAATAAATCATTTTACGTTGACATAAAAATTTTTAAAATAGAAATCTATAATTTTTTCATACAAGATTATCATCTAAGATTAGTATGTAGGTAATTTGTGAGATAAAACAAATATATTATATATTTAAATTATTAAAAATTTAAA
Organism: Combretum micranthum; assembly: GCA_024138025.1. Taxonomy (NCBI): domain Eukaryota; kingdom Viridiplantae; phylum Streptophyta; class Magnoliopsida; order Myrtales; family Combretaceae; genus Combretum; species Combretum micranthum. The sequence continues at coordinate 487,115 of JAMXBD010000281.1, read as the reverse complement.
TTTAAATTAGAATTCTTATAAATTTTTTCAACAAAAAAATATATTAGCAGGTTCACGAGCATAACCCACCAACTCCCATGAAGCGGGTTAGGCTAAAAATTTGGCCCAAATAGTAATGTGGGCCTAAGTGGGCTAGCCCACATAACCTGTGGGCTGATGTGAGGCGAGTCGGGTTAGCCTGCATAATCCATTTGCACAACTCTACTAACGATTGAGCTCCATAGCCCTGGGTCCTTAGGAGTACATTGCATGTGTGTTTCGCCATTATGAGTGGAGCATTTTGCACCTGAAGGAGATATCGAGGGATTTGATACTAGGGCCAAACGAAAGAGTTGGAAATAAAGGATTTGATGGATATTATACACCTTATATATTATAGATGGTGTGTAACTACTAATAATATTCTAACATGCGACTGTATAGGTAACGATTACTTAAAAACTGCCCACTATCTTATCCATGTGTTAATGTATTATTGGTAATTACACATCATATGTAAATATATGTAGTGTATATTACCCAATAATACATTAACACATGGACAAGATAGTAGTAAACAAGATACACTTGAATACTATTACTAGTTTACCTTTCGAGAATGACATATTTTCAATAAACATGATCTTTTAGTTGCCTGGATAAGATGAGCAAATATATAAGACATAAATTAGTAAATAACTATCATACCTAATTTGTGAACAATAAATATATTACAAGCCATAACATTTCTATAAAATCCTTCAAATACATAACTAAAGTTTCTAATGCAAGATACTTGCAACTAAAAAATAGAAAATATATCTTATCTTATACGATTCATTAAGCTTTCATCTTCTAAATTCTTACCAGGACCATGTTCCTGGTAGTAATGAGCCACGGTTGCAGGGTACCCTAGTAGTAGTAAACAAGATACACTTGAATACTATTATTAGTTTACCTTTTGAGAATGGCATATTTTCAATAAACAGGATCTTTTAGTTACTTGGATAAGATGAGCAAATATATAAGACATAAATTAGTAAATAACTATCATACCTAATTTGTAAATAATAAAAATTAAAAACCATAACATTTCTATAAAATCCTTCAAATACATAACTAAAGTTTCTAATGCAAGATACTTGCAACTAAAAAATAGAAAATATCTTATCCTATACTATTCCTTAAGCTTCCATCTTCTAAATTCTTACCCGGACCATGCTCTTGGTAGTAATGAGCCAAGGTCACAGGGTGAACCTGAAAGGACCGTTGGAGTGTGAGCTAAACCACGAGCTCAGTGAATAACCAAAACTTATCACATAACACACACAGGTTATTTAACAATCATATGAAATATATCAATCAAATATATGTACAAATACAAGCCTGGATAACCCGAAATCCAAACAGAATGAAGATTTGCGCCCTCTCATCGGGGTTGAAGGATCACAATTTGTGGCCTACCTACTCAGGAGAGACTAAGCTTTCAGGAAACAATAATGTTCAATTTAATTATCTCTTTGAATTTATTGTGTCTTAACATTCATTTTCTGCTTTAGCTTTAGAAATTCCACTAAGTGTTAGTCGTTTCCAAACCATACCATAAGCGGCATCCTTCATTTGCCATTTAGTTCTTATGGTATCAACAAAACAAATGTAATATTGCGATTAACTAATAGCTTTCTTGCCTAGATAAACCAAACATTACCAGAGATCCGAAATACTAACACGTAGTAGGCTACCACTTACTTAAATGCTATTTTATCCAAAATATTGAATGCATGTACAATTTCCATTATGGCACCAGTAGTTTTTAATTAAATTGAAGGCGATCAAGCAATACAGACATTCAATCATGTTACACAAATAATATAGTCATACATAATTCTATTGTCATTATTATTAGAGTGACTTGGCAATCAATACAATAAACAATTCCCATAACCATACAGTATACTCAAGTTATTATCTTTTATTTAAAGTTCACTAAGTTACAAGCACATACAATGTAATAAGACTGAGTTACTCATATGCTTATGTTGATCAATCGTAGTAATCATCAGAAAAGTCCTCACAAGTACCCAAATCGCCTATTGAGATGATTAATATATTCATCTGTGACACAAAAACTATACGACTAAACTCCTTTGAATGTCTAAGTGTCCTATCATACTGCGGGGTTTTCGTTCTAGTACTATATTAATTCTTTGGAGATCTTAAGATAATTGAGTATTAGTCCATATTTATTTTTAAGTTGTTTGGTTTGACTTTGTTTGATACTTATATCTATCAAGCGGGTATTCAGGAATTCGACAGTTTAGTTAATTCACTTTCATAGTTATTATTATTTAGAACTATCGGTTTTCTTTCAATTTACTTGATATAATTTTCTCGTAAAGTATAGATATTCCTATATTCATAAATTTAGACTATTTAAATTTCCATTATTTATAAGTATCCATTTAAATAAATATTTAGTAATTACTAAATTCATAATTTCTCTTGTAAAACTAATTAAATACATCAATCTAATTGTTAAAACAAATATAATATTTAAAATATTAACTATTTTAATGATTCGATCACGATGAAATATGATGTAAGTAGTTAGATAATTAACGAAATCGATTTTATCAAAATTAATAATAGAATCATAAAAAATTTTTTGGAAAGCAACTCATTTTATATTAATGTAGGGTGTATGCGTAATATAAAATGAATCGACAAATGTGACATAACTGCGCCCTAGTCGATGGTGAATAGGGTTATGGCATGCTTTATGGTTAACAGGAGAGTCTTATTGATGTGATATATGGTGGGACTAGGACTCAAATGTAAATCAGACTTCGCCTCTTTAGTGGAGGAGTAAAGGCTGGGAAAATGCAATGATTGCTGAACTCATGCTCCGAATATTAAGCCAAATGATGTGAAAAAGTGAGAACCAAATGATTTTTTTAATTTGGCAGAAAAGCTAATTAATGTAACAATCGTCACGTATTGTCATTTGATCGGCGTACGAATTCGGAACATAGCTTCAAACCTTGTATGATAAGGCCTTGTGATTTGACTTTTTGGTATGAACCTAGATGAGATACTTATTGAATTTTGAAATTGATTTGATTTGCATGTGTGATGTGCCTGGGCTTCAAGACCAAAGTACTTGTGATTGATGATCCGTCGTTGTGCAATGAAGCATTTAAACGGCTCGTGTACTGGATTTTAATGCTAGCCACCAGATTTTATGTTGCTGTGAGATGATTGAGTCCATGTCATGTTGGCGATGGTACTAAAGAGCAACTTTATTAGCACACGGGAATTAAAGTTGAAGCAGGTTTTTTTAGTAGCCACTTCACACTATCTGAATTATTTAGTTTTGGTAGAATGTGTAGTTAGGGAACTAAAAAAGTAAGTTGTTTAGGTTTTTTAATTTTTTTTATATTTTTGATATTGGTTGTGTATAATTTATGTAGTGTGATACTATAAAATTTTAAAAAAATTACGTTAAGTTACTTAGTAGAGAATGTTGCTTAAGATGCTAACGTGACATGTTAAGTAACTTTCTAAATAACCCACGTTTAAAAATGATCTAAGGCAGCGGTACATTTGGTTCATTCATTTGGTATCGGTTTAACATATGTATTATATTTATTTTAATTAAATTATTTATAAAAAATAAATATAGATAAAAAATGGTATTTTTACTTATAAACAAACCTTATAAATCAAATATAAATAATATTAGATACTAATAAGATACAAATAAAAAAACAAAATATACAAACATATTGCATGAGCTTTTTAATCTCACGGCGCCGAACACACCTTGTGCTTTCTTTTGTGTTTCAAGTTAAATACAAACAGTAGATAATAACTTGGGAACGCTTGGATGAGACGTGCTTTAAACAGATTAAATTCGAAAGTTCGGACGCAAATGGTTTACCAAAGAAGTGCTGGGCATCATAAGACTTCGTTACTCGCATGTTTTAAGGTAATAATAGCCATATTTTAAGCTAACGAATAGGTTTCAATGGAATGAGTGAAAACAGTAACAATTCTTGGTTAATGTGGTTTAAGTTGTAATTGGTTCTTCATATTTTATGGTACTGAACATAACAAAACCTCTATGGCCAAAAAAAAAACTCTATGGCCAAAAAAAAAAATAAAATAACAATACCTCCAAGCTTTATTGATTATACTTATAGGTAATGGGATCAAACAAAAAAGGTCATAAGGGACAAAACAAAATCCAAAAAAATCGTTCTATGGAACAAAAATTAAATTTATAGGACAAATATCTTCAATTTCAAATTTCCAAAATTATTCATACTCGACAAATAGTACAAAAAATTAATTAAGTAAATATATGATAATATGAGGATATAATGATCAAAATAAAACATCTTATCCCCTACTTGTGTATATCAAACACTAAGACACGGTACAAAAATCTCTATCCAATATCTATACTAAATATAGCGCAAGAGAATATATTGTTTAGTATCGCTTGTACTATATTATCTAATCTCTCCTAGCCTATACAGTTTTTTGAACCAAACGCTATATTAATGATGATAAGTATGTAACATGACTCTTATATTTTACTTAGGAGAAATCTTTTATAAATATCCTTTCTACAGATGGCATAACTTGCTTTCACTCATTGCGTAAGAATGTATCTTGCAAAAGGTGGAAACAGATTCTCCCCAGTTATGTTCTTCTATTTTTATTTATTAATTTCTTAAGATCTTGAGATAATTAAAAAAAAAAAAGATAAGATAATATCGTAATAATATCTCAGGATTTTTTTTTAATAATTTAGACAATTTCAACCATTTATTTGTAAATTGAGAAACATTAAGAGAAGAAAGAAGAAGAGGATCCAAATCGAAGTAAGCTGTAGTTAAAAAAAAAAAAAAAAAATTGGTATATTCTTAGTTATAACGAAAATGTGCGGACCTTACCTGTTCTTGAAAATGAAAAACATGATCCTTCATGGTTCCTAATCTGCTGTCAATTTCATGGTACTAAAAGGAATTTGGCTGCAGACATGACTCCGTTTATTGATTTATTTATTTTTCCCCTGAGTTCTAGGGATTTTGAGCCTGTGAGTTCTATAGCACCAGTAAGCGTTTATAGCTAGTAATTTAATTCTCCAATGTCGACCCAGAAGGTTAACTGGAGTTTTCTCTTTTCACGAATAAAAAATTTAAATAATTGTTGTACTTGCATATAAATAATTTATGAGTGGATGACCTTTTGATTTGCATGGCTTTAGCTGTTATGCCCTTTCACTTACTACATTATGTTTTATTCTCTGTTATGTCCTTTCACTGTATATTAGCAATGCTTTTGGTTACAAAAACTGACATGATAAGAAGACTGAATGGTACGACATAAGAAGTGCTAGACAGTATAATTCTCTTGTATCACATTTGATACGCATAATACATGACAATACTAGATAAAACTTTTATTAAGAGATTTTATTTTTATCCAGTTTCCAATATTTTTATTCCGTGAAATATAAAGGATAGAAATTTTAAGTTTTGTCAAGTCCTATAAAAAGAGTTTTATCCAGTCCTAGATACATTTAGTGAACCAAACATGATACAATAACTTTGTTCAGTCCAATACCATGAAAAATTGTATAATCAAATGCTATCTAAGTATTGTAATCTTTCATCTACTTGTAGGGACTCTCCTACATTGTACATGGAATAAGAAAATATGATAATACAGTTATGCCCTGAATAGGATCAAGACGTGTTCAATTTTACCATGTATAACACTTAGTGTTATATGCTAAAGTTACTTTAAATCATCTGTTTATCATGATCATTTGCTAACCGATTTTAGAATTTTAGTATTTAAAATCATATAATTAGATTATGAAAATATTTGATTAAGCAGCAAAAAAAAATAACAATAGTATCAAGGTAGGTAATTATCAAAAAAGTAATTGATAAAGAATTTTACAACCATGAGTACAAACCAAGCTCTCAAAAGAAAATATTGATTGAGAAGAACACAACTTTAATTTAATAAAACACATAATCTGCATTCCTAGTCATTTCGCTCGTCCATCTCATACTAATCCATATGTGAAAACTATTTTATTAATAATACTTATATAATATATAATATCTAATGATTTTTTTTTCTTGTACTACCAATCAATATGCCCACACCTATGTCTACTTACTTTTTTTTGGTGGCCCCTTTCATTATAACATCCTCATGATATTACACAAGGACACAAATTCACATTAACGACAACCAACATCCGGGTCATACCTACCAACATAGACCACCATACAAAGCATCACACACGTATACTGGGGATGCTTTTTATCCGCAAAGGTGGCACATATTCGAACAAGCAATTAATCAACAAACAACTAAATGAAATGGTTCGATTATTTTCCTGAGGACCAGCACTTCCACCTACTCAATTTCGTCGATGGTTAACACCGAATCATCAGAGGTCTATTTGTTTCAATTTTTTCTTTTTTGTCAATCTCATATTTTATTTTTATATTTTTCAAACATATGTTTATCAAAAAATATATAAATAAAAAAAAGAAACATTTTTACTTTTAGAATATACCATAATCAGTCGTAAAGATGTATTAATTGAAGTTTCTTATCTAAACCTTCGTTTATATTCGATTTATGAATGATGGAAGGTACCGATATTTTGCATTCCAACAATCTTAAAAGCAATCAGTGTCTTTCCCTTTCCCTCTTCCTCTCTGTGCACGAACTCATCATGACAATGAAAGCAAGTTTAGAGAGACATAAAATCATTGAAGATAACCGTAAAACAATTTTAATGTCAGTAGTAAGTTCTCCTAAAAAGGTAGTGCCTCCTATCCCTTTATCGTTAACTGTTATGACGTGCCAGTTCTAATGATACTTTGGTAAAGAACCATATCTAATGTTATCATTGTGAATTATGATACACATAGACCAATAAATAGGGAAAAAAAAAAAAAGAGAGAGAGAGAAAGTGAATATATGAGATTTGGGCGGAAAACCTCAGAGGAATCTTTCCCTCATATCCAAATATAGACACAGAAAATTTCAGTACCTTAACTTGGTAGAGGAAATAATTTAGTCAATAAGAATATAGAAAATTGAAAATGGCTAAAGGCGCATGCAAGCCACCTACTTGACCACATAATCTTATTAGCCAAACAAACAAAGCTAGAGGTCAAATGGCCAACTTAGTTAGTCGATAAGGCCGCCCGATAATCAATCATCTCATGTACTTGTTGACTATATCTATATGTTTCCTAAAATTCAAAGTCAGATAATTTTAACATAAGAATTCAATAAATTTTCTCTTGACTTGAATTTACATAACTCAATACATGTAAATACATTTCACCTTATTTTACGAGTAGTTCATCTATTCTAATCTAACAACACTTGGATCTCTCATCACTTCTTGATTAGATTATCTTGTCTATTTATTTCCAAAATTACACATATGCCTAACTATAAACCTTAGTACTAGCATATCTTTTCACTTAATACCAACAACTAATACATGTACCAAGTCAGCGACAACTTCTTTAATGTCTCCACCTTCTTCTAGACTCCCTTATGGCTTGTTTGGTATGTAGGAATGGATCAAAATAGAATCGCAATTCCGACTTTTATTCTTTTTCTTATGTTTGGAAGAGTCATGCGAAGGTCGAATCATGATTCCTTGAAATCGATGATTCTAGCTTTGAGGTGGAATTCGATTTCTCCTTTGAGAAGGTGGAATCGCGATTCCATTCCCTTTCCATTATGCATTTGTACTTAAATTACATTTTTATCCTATATAAACTTATTATGTTATTTTTTATAGCACTATTTTTGGTAAATTCTAATGTAAACTAATTCATATACATTCCATTCTGTGTTTATATCCAAATAAAGGAATGGATTTATCATTTCCTTGTTGATTCCATTACATTCCTTCGGTTCTAATCCATTCCATTCTGGACGATTTCCGTATATCAAACGTGACATTATAATCATAAGTGTGTGTCACACCTTATGGCTATAAGCTAGGAAAATCCCTCCTATAATACTCAACAAAATTGCTCCTTGGACCTCTTACCTCCCACCCTAAACATCCACCGTAAATGCACCAGCAATTAATATTTCTTGCTTCAAGAACAACTTAGATACCCCATACTCCTATAAAAGCCATGGAAGCTCATGGTACAAGATCTCATGTTACTCATCCATCTAGTAAGAACAGGTACTAGCACAAAGTCCTATAATTTAGCTACTATCAAATCGCTAATTGCTTTATTTTTACTGTCTCGCATCTGCACATTGATTCTAGCGAAACACGACTCTTTTACTTGTAGTGAAAGCAAAAATAGGCATCTAAACTCCCTTTTCGAATCGTTAAAACCACCGATCTATATTGCTCTCTAGTAATTATATAGCATACAAACATATTGCCTCTATATCTCAATTGCAATCTAATTGTCATTGCTTTCAAGTTGTCTATGCAACTTACGAATTGAAAAACAGAAGAGAGCATGTCAAAATTATCATAAAACTATTTTACCTTCTTCTTAGCGAGCATCACCAATAAACTAACTCTTGTGGTAGGATTGGATTTGGTTACAAGTTACAAAGCACAAAATTATAAGAGTAACAAGTGAAAAAAAAAAAAAAAAATCTGTAAAGTACCACAGAGCAAGAATGAACTAATCCACTAGTGTGATAAAGTAATTCTATGGTCCTATAATAATCTTAAAGCACTTAATTCCTTTTGTTAGTTTCTAGAGTTTTTAACTCTCTCACTTACATTAAGAAAAGAATTTGGACATAAATAAATAGGAAAAATACACTTTTAATGGTCAACGCTTGGCTATTTTTCTATTTGAGTCATTAACTTCTTATTTTTTCTATTTAAGTCCTTAATATTTTCCAATTCTTACAAATTGAGACTTTAACACCATTAATATTTTCATTCACAAATGCCATGTGGGGGCACTTAATTTGTACAAATAAATAATTTAAATAATATAATATACTAATTGAATATACATTAAAAAGATTAATTAAAATTAAAAAATGAAATAAAAAAGGATCATGATGTTGTTCTCAACCTTCACTCCCACACTAGAACTAAAATATCTTATAAACCAATAACACACAAACTCCAAGTAACTTCAATAATAATAAAAAACATAATCTGGAACAAAATAAGAAGCCTGTGTGCATGTCTGATTCATGAAAACCCAAATAACAATTTTGGAATATTTAATTTTTATTCTAACCATTTATTAGAACATTACCATAAATTATTACTTATTTCACAATTTCTTATTTTTCAAATCCTTTTCTCTGTTTGTGTGCAATATAAAAAAATAATAAATAAATAAAAAGAAACATGAAAGCGAAGAAGAAACTTAGCAAGAGGAACAATATGTTTAAGGTGGACTACAGTTGGGATAATTTAATGATCTCACAAATCTCATTAATGGGTTGCAAATTGCAATACAATTTTCGGAACCCTTGATGGCTTCTCTATTGTTATAATAGGAGTAAAGTGTATTAAAGTTGCAAATTTTAACATCATGGACCATATAAAAGTAGACTATTTATAAGAAACCACAAATTCAAATTGGAAGGAAATGAATTTTTTTGAATCAAGTTCTATTGGGTTTTTGAGAGATTGACATTATTTTCGCTTTATAGGTTACAAGCTTATCTTTAAACTTTAAATGGTAGAAATTAATGATGAATCTTAAGGATTCGTTTGTGAAGTATAGTGGATTTGTATTTTGTAAAGTGATGCAAAAGACTTTGATTATGGTAGGAAATGGAAAAAGCATGTACATACACACATTGTTGGTCCCAAATAAGTAACCAAGAGTGAGATAGGTATGTTGATTGAATTGGTTATTAGAAATTCAAAACTTCTTAACAAAAAAAAAAAAAAAAATTCCTTGATAACTTATACAAAAAAGTCGTGAACTTAATGTATACAACTTAATCGATTAAAACAATAAATAAAGGATGTGCAAAGTTAAACGAGAGATGGAGAAGAAAAGCTAAGATGGTGATATAAAGTAATTCGGTCTTATGTCTACGTTCCACTCTTCTAGCTCCAAGCTAGGAACCTTGCAAAACCACACAGTATGTTCCACTAATCTAATGAAAATACTTGATTACAAATAGTCATAATTCAACTTTACTCAGCCTCCCTCGCTTCACCTTAGGCTATTGTTGACTATAGAGCACTATTTGTTATACAACGCAAACGAAGGACACTTTATAGTTCCTTCTCTATATAATCAACGAGCAAGGTCTAAAGTAAATTGCAGCAAGTTATGGGTGCATAATATCAAATCAAAGATAACAAAAGTATCTCTTTCAACAGCATGTTGTTCTCTCTTTCTTCTATATATTTGACTTGAATTTCCTTCAAATATTTAAGCTTCTTCAACGGTTATAATGTCCATGACTTGATTGTCTTGGAATTTTGTATTTAAATTTGAAAATTGCGCATTTATTCCTCTTAGGAAAAATTAATGTCCTATAATGAAAAGATTATTTTTTTTTCTTTTACCTATATCGATCACTAATATAATAAGTTGAATATAAAATTAATAATAAACATCACGATTTAACATGAAAAACCCTATTTGAGGAAAAACCATGGACTACAACGCAAAAACTTCCACTATTAATAAATAATAGGTTTACAATGTTTTTCTTCACCAGTATAAATAACAAATAACTAATCCTTCACCACAATAGTGGATATTATAAATCTCAAAACTATTCAATTCGCGAAAATGCGAAAATGCCTATTCAATTTGGAAACTGAGAAATATTAACAAGGAACATAAATAATTCACCTTATAGTACTCCATGCTACGAATTCAACGAAAGAAGTTTCGTCACAATTAGGATTTGATAGACCTTCCAATTATGGATTTAAATTGGCTATGATGAATTAGTTTATTATAGCGAAATCAAAACAGAGTACCACGAATCCAAAACCAATTGGAAATTCATTAAAAACATGTACCGATCGACTTAATTCTTGTGCAGTTCATTTATAGATTGTTGCTCACTTTTTTGGATATACTCTCCTCGACATTCTCTTTGCAAAATCAATTTCGTAACCATGGGTTCTTTTCTCGTCCACAACCCTAAATCTCCTTAGCTATAGGTTCTTGGATCTCTTCCATGGTCGTTACTCTATAATGTTCGCATATGTTATGATCACTCTATAATCTTCTCATATATTATGAGATATTCTCTACCCTTTTTCTTTTCAATATATATATATATATATATCTCAAAGATACCATATATCTTTATAAAGATATAATATATCTTACAAAAGATACACTAGGATTTTATCATCATACGTTATGGACAGGGCTAGACCTAAAGTCCAACAAATTCCCCTCCAAAACATATGGGAGATACCATTACATTAGCCATCTACTTACAATAAATAAGCTGGTCCTTTGGTAGTTTCACTAAACTATATGTATGGTTCTCAAGCAAAAATTTCATCTCATCTTGCATGGCTTTTCCTCATTCCTTTTTACGCTCATGTACCATAGCTCTTTATAATATTCTAGTTGTCCCCCATCTATCAACATCACATACTCTTCTACATTAGATCTAGTGGATGATCTTCTCTCTCATATAGACTTTTTCAACTCAATCTGCTAACCAGTATCTTAGGATGTCTCATCATCTTCAACCGAGTCTTACACATCTCCCTCATCATTATCTGGATCTTTAGGAAAGGGCAATGGCTTTACATTGATTGGGATCTCGCCTGAGGATTTGGACTTCTTTGGCTTCTCTATATCTTCTTTAGTCCGATCTTCTAGAAAACCACATCTTTGCTTCTTATAATTTTCTTTTCTACTGGGTCCCACAACTTGTACTCATGCTTATCATGTGCATAACCCAAAAAATATATTGCTTTGAATTTACATCAAGTTTTTCTCTTTCATCATTGAAAATATGCACAAAGGCCCTGCAACCAAACACTCGTAGTGATCATAAGATATGCTTTTACTTATCGATACTCTCTCTGGGATATCACCATCTAGAACATAAGAAGGAGATAAGTTGATCAGATCGGCTGTTGTCCTCATAGCTTCTCCCTAGAATGATTTAGGTAGCTTGGCATGAGATAACATGCACTTTACTCCTCTGTAATAGTGCGATTCATCCTTTTTGCAATGTCGTTTTGCTGTGGGGTCTTTGGAACTATCTTCTCAAGTTTAATTCCACGAACTCTACAATTTTCTTCAAAAAGACCTCTATACTCACCATCATTATATGTTTAGACACATTTTAACTGTCTTTCTATTTCTCTCTCAACTCTAGAATGAAATCGCTTAAACACACCCAGAACTTGATCTTTGGATTTTAAAGCAAAGGTCCACAACTTTCTAGAGTGATCGTCAATAAATGTTACAAAATAAAGAACACCACCTAATATTCTATCTTTCATGTAACACACATATAAACTAGATCAAGTACATGAGATCTCCTAATAGGTGGATTTCTATAAAAAGCAACTCTATGTTGTTTTCCAATAAGACAATCAGTGCAGGTTTTTAGAGGCGTACCTTTTACATCAGGTAGAAGTTGCTTCTTAGCAAGTATTTGTAGTCTGCTTTCGCTCATGTGACCAAGTCATTTGTGCCAAAGCTCCATTGATGATTTATCAATCATGTTCACCTCTCCTTTACTTAGTTTGTGGACATTAAGTAAAGAATATTGTTTTTTTTTTTTTTTTTTGCCCTTTGGCCACTAGGAGAGAGTCCTTAGTGAGCTTCCATTTACCTTCACTAAAATAGCTATATATCTCATCATCTAATTTTCTTGCAAATATCAGGTCCAGGTGAATATCTAGAACATGTCTAATATCTTTAACGATGAGTCTACAACCAGTATTAGTCTTTAAAATAATATTTTCAATGTCGACAACTTTAGATGTACCATTGTTTCCCATCCTAACATTACCATGATCACTAGTAGTGTAGATTGAGAAGAATTCACCATATAATGTCACATAAAAGGAGGAACCAGAATCAATAACCCAGTTATTACCATGACATGCAAGACTAACACATTCATCATCCCAAGTAACAATAATCTCATCATCTACTGCTGTAGCAGTCGTGTCATCACCTTTTTCATCACTTTTACCTTTTGCCTACTCTCTGTTCTACATCCTACATTTTCATTTCAGATGTCATGGCTTATCACAATGATAACACTTAATATTTCTTCTTCTTGATTTGGATCTTTCCCTGGATTTGTCAAATCTATCGATTTATCAAATGAGCCTTTAGTTGAACTTTTGCCACGTCTTTCCTCTTTATCAGTAACTAGTGCTCGAGTGTCAACACTTGCACCAAGTTCTTTTCTTCTGCTTTTCGTTCATCAAGCTATCTTTCACCATTACAATAGTGAGCTTTCCTTCTAGAGTAGAATTATTGATTGACACCATAAATGTCTTACAACTATCAGGTAGTAAACTCGCTAACAAAAGTTCTTATATCTCACCATCAAGCACAAGTTTCATAGCAGATAGTTGATTTACAAGATCTTGAAAATCATTCAAGCACCCTATCATATTGGATCCATCCTTATACTTCAAATTCACCACTGTCCTAATCAAGGAGGTTTTATTCAAGGCAGTTTGTCTCTCATACATGGAGTGCAATTTCTTTCATAAAGCATTAGCTTTGGTTTCCTAAGCAACATGATGATACTCACCATGATTATCCCATTGTTTGATATATCCGATAGTTTTTCTATGTATAATCACCCAATCTTCATCAGGCTTATCTTTTGGTTTTACATTATCACTGCCTAAAGGCACATATAGATCTTTACAATATAAAAGATCTTCCATCATTGACCCAGATTAAATAATTTGAAGAATTCAATTTTACCATAATATATGATAGTTTTGAATAATTTAATAATTTTGAGATTTGTAGAGAATATCTCATAATATATGGGAAGATTATAGAGTAATGGCTATGGAAGAGATCAAGGAACTTGTGGCTGAGGAGATTTACGGCCATGGATGAGAAAAAAACCTATGGCTACAAAATTGATTTTGCAAAGAAGATACTAAGAAGAGAGTATATCCGAAAAAGTGAGCAACAATCTATAAACACACTGCACGAGAATTGAGTTAGTCAGTGCATGTTTTTAAAGAATTTCAAATTGGTTTTGGATTCGTGGTATTCTCTTTCGATTTTGCTATAATAAACTAATTCATCATAACCACTTTGGATCCACAATTGGAAGGCTTATCAAATCTTTATTGTAATGAAACTTCTTCCATTGAATTTGTGGCATAGAGTGTTAAGGTGATTATTTCCATTTCTTGTTAATCTTCTAAATTGTCTAGATTGGATAGGTGTTTTCGCGAGTTGAATAGTTTTGAGGTTTTATAGATATCTACCATTGTGGTGAAGGATTAGTTATCCGCTAGTTATACTAGTAAAGAAAAATATTATAAACCCATTATTTGTTGATAATGGAAGTTTTTCAATTGCGGTCCCATGATTTTTTACCAATTGTGGTTTTTCATGTTTAATCCTGGTGTTTATTTATTTTATATTCAATTTATTATATTGGTGAACGCTATAGGCAAGAGGAAAAATTATCTTATCATTATAGGACATTAATTTTTCCTAACAAGCAGTATTATAATGGGGTTAAAAAAAATTGTTTCTTGTGTTGCAAGCATGGTAGAATCATCAGGTATAATGGTAAAATTAAATTCTTCAAATTATTAAATCTTGACAACTGAGAAGTATTAATAAGAAACGAAAATAATCATCTTGTGGTACTCCATGCCATGAATCTAATGGAAGAAATTTCGTGACAATCGGGATTTGATAACCTTCCAATTGTGGATTTAAAGCGGCTATGATGAATTAATTTATTATAGTGAAATCGGAACAAAGTACCACAAATTAAAAACCAATTGGAAATTCTTTAAAAACATGCATTGATCGACTCAATTCTTGTGCAATGCATTTATATATTGTTGCTCACTTTTTTGGATATACTCTCTTCTCAACATTCTCTTTGCAAAATCAATTCTATAGCCGTTGATTGTTTTCTTATCCATGCCCGTAAATGTCCTTAGCCACAAGTTCCTTGATCTCTTTTGCGGCCATTTACTCTATAATCTTCTCATATATTATGAGATATTGTCTACCGTTTTTCTTTTATATATATATATATATAATATTAAAGATACCACATATCTTTATAAAGGTATAATATATCTTACAAAAGATACACTAAGGTTTTATTATTATATGCTATGGGCCCATATAGATTGGACCCAAAGCCCAACAATACCTTTTGCCCAATAATTGTTTTCAAAATTGTCCATTTCAACGGGAACAACTCATACAATTTTGTCCCAATTGTTTTCATAACTATCCTCATTAAAAAAAAATGTTCTTTTCTATTGGTATCTGCAAAATTTGGTCATTAGTTTGACTATCTTGATGAACAGGTCTTTGGTCTTCGTGTCTTTAATTCTCTTCGTGTGAATACATAACAAGAATTAAATTATCATATAAAATTGCAACAGCATCAAACTTCATTAAATCTTCATGAAATGTGAAATTTCAAAGAATTTGATAAATTGACTTGAATCCTTGTGAATTATATCCCTACGTAGTGGAACATATGAATACATTTGGGAAATTTATTCATCTTTGGAGTTAGACCTTGAAAACTTGTTTAATGATGATTTGTGTTGCGTTCTGATCGAACTGTGATGCATTCATAACTTGTTCTTGATAAACTAATACCTTGAGGAATTCCATCTGGTTTATTATTTCTTTGATTGTTTTTCCAGCATACTCTTTAGAGTTCCTTCTAGGTAAATTTATCTTGTTCTACTTTTCCCAATATAGTCTCTAGAGTTTCTTCTAGGTTGTCTTCTTTTCATTGAACATTTTTTAATAAACACCTTTAGGTAATCTGATGCTTATTTAATTCTTGAACTTTTTAGATTAATGTACACTCAATAAATTCATTAGTAATTTCTTTACTCTTTTGTTATCATCAAAATTACTTTACAAAGATCTTAACATTCTCCTCCTTTTTAATGATAACAAAACATTTCTCAAAAAAAAAAAAAATTCAAATCATAAAATTTCAAACATAAGCTTAAGGCTCTTGTTGGACTAAATAGATCTAGCCGTAAAAGTTCTAAAGGTCTTTTACTTGATATTTCATTTTTGCTTATATGCGAAACTGAAAACATCTTATTTTCAAGCAAATATCACATTTTATATCCTACTTATGTTAATATATGGAATATCATTTACTAACCTTTTCTTAGATTTTTTCTAATTGATTAAAATCAACATGTGCCAAACGTCTATGCCAAATGTTAATATTATCATTAACAGTCATAAAGCAACATTCAACATTGATTAGCAGGTTGAATTTGATAAAAATTTTTACTTTCTAAAACCGTTAAACAATTTCACACCACTTTGTATTATAAGCATAGCGTTTATCTTATTCAAACACCATTTTATAGTCTTTATCACACAATTTATTATGCTTAATAAATTATGTTTTAATCCTTTAACAAGTTTAATATTTGCAATAGTATATAAGGTATCCCAATAGTTCCGATTGCAACAATTTTACCTCTACTATCATCACCGAAATTTACATATTCATTTCCATTCCATTCCCAATTTATGAACGATGAAGTATCATCTATCATATGTCCAGAACATCCATTGCCAAGATACCATATTTCTCATATTTTAGCTTCATGTTCCGACACAACTAGAAAGGATTGAACCTTTTTAGGAACCCAAACAAGTTTTGACCCTTTGAAAGACAAGCTTGTATTATCTTTTTTTATTAGCTTGATGATTATTGTTTTTCTTATAGTAGCAGTATTTTTCTATATGACCTGGCTTATTACAAAAATAACATGAATAGGAATAATTATGCCAATACTTGTACTTCTTGGGATAACTTTGATGGTACTAGGTGGAGTTTGGTCTATAGTACCCTCTGGATGGATAATGCTTCCTATAATGTCCTCTGTTGTACCTTATGGATAGCTCACAAATTTAACATTTTTATTTGTTCCATTCTTCTTTTCATCAATAGATTCAATATTAAATATTTCTTTGCCTTATACAAAAATGGTTTTCTTACTTGCATATGAAGTGGATCCATGTTCATAACTGTCGAAACCCCATTTTCGCCCCCCTTAAAAAATATAAAAAGTTAGAAATATAAAGATCATAAAAATTTAGAAAAGGTAGAAAATATAATAAAATACTAAAAAAATTTTAATTTAAAATAAAAAAGAATATAAAATTATATAGGAGTTATAATAAAAAAACCTTTTTCTAAAATTAAAAAATTAGAAAAAAAAGAAAATATATAAAAAAATCATTTTGGGCTTTTGTAGATATATTAGTCAATTTATAACATTTTGGGCTATTTTAACAAGTCAAATTAGACCTTGAAACCGATATCATTTTGGCCCATTTTCATTAAGGCCATATTAGGCTAGGTTTGTATGGCTTAAATATATTATGAGTAGGTAGACAAATCAAAATCAAAATAACTCAGCTGGGTGAGGCTTGCACATGGAAGGAAGAAGGTTAGAGTTTGATCCCTTATGATAGCCTATCTTAATTCCATATCACCGTTACATCTTCTCAGGAGGTTTTCGATGTAAAAAAGACTCTCTCTCTCAATTACAAAAAAAAGACACTCTCTTTCCTTATCTCTTAGAAAGCTCTCTCTCTTTCTACCATCGACCTCTCTCCCTCTCTTTCTCTTCATCTTTGACTAACGGAAACCGTTGCTAGTCATGACTTGAAACCTAAATCTACTGCCACCAAAATAGAAACAACCATGCCATTCCAATACCACCTCTACCTAAATACTATGACCACCAACCAACCCAACCCCATCATCAAAACTGAATCCCTCCTACAGTTTAGCCACCATAACCACCAAAACCACCAGACCACACAAATAGAAAGCTTAAACCCAGCCGCTCTATCCTAACCTCCACAACTAGACAACACCAGCCAAGTAAACCCCAACACCACGATAACTAATCGCACCACCACCCCATAGTCATCTTCAACCACCACGTAAACTCTATCAACCACAAATACTTAGACCACCATCCTTGTGGGATAAAGCCAACAGGAATACCTAAACTTTCTAAAATGTTCATTTTACTACCTCATCTCAACAAATTTTCATTTCAAGACCTTGACTATTTAAAATAACTTAAACAAATCCTTCCATTACTTTAAATTTTAGAAAACCTTTAAGTTTGCTGACATGGCGATATATATTTAAAAGAATTCATTTTAGTTCAGATTGGCACAGGTGCTCGGTAAATTTCTTCCACTGCAAAAAAATATTGAGCATTGATTTACATTTAAGACAAATTTATTTCAAGAACCTCTTCTTCTCTCTCTAGACTTAGGCAAGAGTTTCAACCAAGGTTTCTCTCTCTCTCTTTCTCTCCCTTTAGGGTTGTTGTCATCTTCTCCACATGCATAGAGATTCCAGCAGTTGGATATTTGGGCATGTAGTAGCATTGTAATAGCAATATCCGAATCAAGGACAATTGTATATTGTAGCAGCAACGAACGGTTTTGAAATTATAAAACTTTTTCTCAACCTTAAATTATCCCACGCAAAAGCAATATTACAAGAACCTACGATACCAACACCCAATTCATCAACTTCAAAATCATAGGACCAATTGTTTGCATTTGTATGTACTATGTACAATCATATCTTGCCTTAATATTATGAGTTGTTGTTACAAAGAATCTAATTTCTATTGTATAGCCAGTAAATCCACCTTCTCAACACTTTATTTATCCACACTGCTTGAGCACTCATATTAGCCAACTTGAAGAAAACAGAATTGCTATTTTCATGCTATAAGGGGTAACCAAAGAATCATCATCCTTAGTTTTTTGACGTTCGGGCAAGGCTCTTTGCGTTTTATATCTCAAACTACAATAGCAATGAACATTTCTTGGGGTTAGCATCATGAACTAGGAAAAGCGCCACAATGAGGTTTGAGATGCATCTTTCCTTACCATTAGGGTATCTCTGAAAGTGTTTTGAAACCACCACATTATTTTGTGGTGAGAGCCTTTCTTTATTATATATATATATATATATATGTTTACAGATGGTATAAGAGAATAAATACACATAAATATTGATTACAAAATAAATGAAAGAATCAGCCATTCAAACTCCTATAAATGATTGGTCAAAGGGTGCATTTAATTGGGTCAAAGAATGCATTTATGGTACGCCTTAGATTAAGGCAGAGAATCCTCAACACCCCCCGCAAGCTAAGCGTCGGATTTGAGCAGACGTGAAGCTTGGAGCGAAAAAATTGAAAAAGAGGCCGAGGTATACTTTTGGTGAAGATATCAACAACTGTAAGTGAGAGGGCACATACTGAGTGCGAAGTTTACCATCAATAACAAGTTCACGAAGAAAATGGTAGTCTAACTCGACATGCTTGGCTGCTTGTGAGAGATGGGGTTAGAACTCATAAAAATTGCACTTTTGTTGTCACAGAGAAGAACAGCTGTTGTGGAAGAGAAATTCTAAGGTCACGAAGAAGATGCGTGAGCCAAAGAAGTTCAGCGGCAGTGAGAGCGAGGGCCGATACTCAGACTCATAGCTTGAACGAGAAACAGTAGGTTGCTTCTTGGCACTAAGAAACCAAGTTGTTGCCAAGGAAAATAGAATAACCAAAGTAGAGCGACGAGTGTCAGGACATCCTGCCCAGTCGGCATCAGAGTAAGCAACTAAAGCACTAGAGCAGCAGATGGACTAAAAGTGAGGCCAAAATGCAGTGTGCCCTTAACATAGCGAAGAATGCGTTTCACAAGAAAATAGTCTTCAGTTGGAGAGTGTAGAAATTGACTGACAGAGTTTACGGCGTAAGCAATATCAGGGCGTGATAGTTAAATACTGGAGAGCACCAACTAGAGAGCGGTAAAAAGTGGGATCCGAAAACAGAGGACCGTCAGAAGACAGGTGAGAGACAACCATGGGGGTGTGAACAGGCTTGCTGTCAAGTAACTGAGCTCGTGTGAGAATATCCCTGTATTTGAGCTGACTGATAAATAGACCATCAGTGGTGGATGTAGCTTCTAGACAAGAAAGACTAAGAGAACCCAAATCCTTAGTAGCAAACTCAGAATGAAGCTTACGAATAAATCTATCAAGAAGAGAAGAGTTATTGCCTTGTAATAATGATATCATCAAACATAAAAGGCAAATAAATAATGTCAGATATGCTTGGAAAGACCAAAAGTGATGTTTTGTACGACTGGAATAAAAACCAAGTTGAATAAGAAAAGAGCTAAGTCGTTGAAACCAGGCACGAGGAGCTTGTTTGAACTAAAAGAGCTTTCTTCAATTGACAAACATGATTGGGAAAGGAGTCAATATACCCGGGAGGTGTTCCATATAATATAGGTTCAGTAAGATGACCATTAAGAAACGCATTCTTCTCATCAAGTTGGCGAGAGGCCATTTGTTGGTCACAGCAAGAGAGAGTACAACACGAACAGTAGTAGCCTTGATAATGGGCTAAAGTATCAGTGTAGTCGAGACCAGGTACCTGGTATAGCCTTTGGCAACAAGGCGGGCTTTGAGGCGCTCAATGGATCCATCAGGCAAGTATTTGGTTCGAAACACCCATTTAGAGCCCACAATGTTAGTGTTGGCAGGTCGAGGACCAAAATCCAAGTACGATTATTTTGCAGGCTTGAACTTCTTCATCCATAGCAGTGAGCAAGTAGGATTCTTAGCAGCAGATTTGTATCCTTTGGGCTCAGTGGATGCAAGGAGGGTAGAGAGAAGACTAGAGGAGCTAAGAGAGCAAGATTTGCAGGGTGGCGAGGTTTGAAAATACAGCTTTGGCTGTAATCATGGGATGAGAGGCCATCGAAGTAGCCGCAGTAGGAGCAGGAATAGGCAGCTCAGTGGGGAGCTCAAGAGAAGCGAGCTAGGATCTGAGGGTGGCAAAAACCTGCAAGAGAATTATTGGCGTGCAAAGACTCATCCATTGGATCAGTACAAAAGACCACACGAGTTAGATCCGGATTGTGTAATATGCTGGGATAAGGCACAGATAAAGATGGAAGGTGTTTGTAGGGAGAAGACTTGGTTCCAGAAAATTTGAAAATGAGGGACGATATGGATTGAGCCTGGGAGGTATTGAGGAAGGGAAAGTGAGTCTCATCAAATTGAGGCATGTCGGGTGAAATAGATCCTAGAGGTGGTGGGGTCAAGACAACGAAACCTTTTATAAGGGGCTGTAACCATAAAAATGCAAGGAATACTGGGGGGAATTTGTTAGACATATAATCACGTAAACAAGGATAAACACGACAACCAAATGGATGAAAATTTTCATAATTCGGAGAAGAACCATATAGAAGCTCAAAGGGAGACTTTTCCAAGAAGTGGGTTGGCAAACGGTTAATGATGTAGCCGCAGTGCTAAAGGCATCAACCCAAAAGCAAGGGAGAGTGTGAGAGTGGAAAAGCAGGGCCAAATTGGTTTCAGTCACATGACGGTGTTTTCTTTTGTGCGACCATTTTGGGCGGGAGTATATGGACAGGAAAGTTGATGATGAATGCAAAAGTATGAAGATGAGTTTTGAAGCAATTGCTAGTAAATTCTGCACCACGTCACTTTGAAATATTTTTATACGAGCGAATGTTGATTTTCCACAAATTTTTGAAATTGGATAAAAGTATCATAAAAGTCAGATTTGAATTTTAATGGATAAAGCCAAGTGAAACGAGAATAATCATCAATAATAAAAAATAGTAGGCAAAACCCAAATTTGATTTTACGAGGTGAAGGACCCCATATATCAATAAATAAGATCTAAACATTAGACGATCGATGTGCATTACGAGAATAAGGCAAACGATGATTTTTTGCAAGTTGGCATGTATCACATAATGTAGGAGATGGTAATAAAGAAGTAAGATGAAGCTGTCCTTTTTTATTAAAAAGGAAATAACAGAATAGTCTACATGTCAAGGCGAGCATGCCATAATTTTATGAAGCATGAAGAGATTTATTTTTAAGGACAGAAATAAAAGCAGAATGTCCACGCTCTAACAC
Organism: Combretum micranthum; assembly: GCA_024138025.1. Lineage (NCBI taxonomy): Eukaryota > Viridiplantae > Streptophyta > Magnoliopsida > Myrtales > Combretaceae > Combretum > Combretum micranthum. The sequence goes on along the minus strand of JAMXBD010000281.1, from coordinate 464,906 downwards.
ATATAAGCCTCCATCTCGTTTACCGGTTGACACTACCCGTCCCGTTTGACGATTCTGAACAGTGAAAAAATCATTAGTAAAAGTAACGGATAACGAAAAATCATGTGTTAATTTACTAATGGACAAAAGATTTTTTGTGAGGTGAAGGACAACTAAAACGTTTAACAGATGAAGATTTGGGGAAGGAGAAATTTGACCAGTGTGGGTAATAGGTAGAGACGCACCATTTCCAACAATCACACAATCCTTACCCGTATAGTTAGTGGATTGGTCCAAAGTGGAGGAAGCTGAAGTCATATGGGCTGAAGCTCTTATGTCCAAGAACTAGTCGGAAGCGTCACTTCTAGACACAGAGCATGAAGCGGTAAAGGATTCGGCAAGTTGTGCCGATTGGTCATGTTGATGCCGATCGTAGCGTTGCTTGCACCGATCAGCATAATGGCCTTCCAAGTGGTAGGTCTGACACTGTGGCAGATGATGACGTTGAGTAGGTTGGGTACGGCCATTTCCACGGCTACGTTTGAAGCGAGAGTGGCCACCCCATGTTGAGAAGATCCTCGGTGAGCGGTGAACGCTGCAACTGAAGGTGCCAGAGTCTCAAGAGATTTTGAAAGAGTTCAAAACACTCAAGCCTTGGATACAAGATCGGGAAGCAAGGAAGAGGCATTTGTGCCATCTGGACAGTAGAGAAACTGGAGAAATTGGGTCGAGACATGAAGAAACAGTGAACTTTGTCAGTTTCATCAAACAGCGCGACAATGGCATGAGTTGATCGCAAACGGTCTTGAAGGCACGGGCATAGGCAGTGATTGGAGAGTGCCGCTTCATCAATTGGAGGTCATCTTTGAGGCGTATTTTCGAGCTTTGGAGCGGTGGTGAAGGTATTTTCGAGAGCGGTCCAGACCGCGGGATGTAGAGAGGCCGACAGCTTCAGGCATGGCTTCCTCTATGAGAGAGGAGAGGAGAAGGCTTAGGAGACATTGATCGGTGGCTTTCCATGCCAAGTATTTGGCATTTGGTGTTGAAGAGGTAGGAGGATCAAATGGAGGTGGCGGCTCAAGGGTACCATCCACATGACCAGTAGACGTTGCTCTCAAGAAGAGGAAGAGTTGGTTCTTCCATAAGAGGTAGTTAGAGGAGGAGAGTTTGATTGTGACCATATGAATCATGGTGTTGAAGGGAAGGAGGGTGGGAGAAGAATCAGAGGCCATTAGGGATCGAGGGATGTTAATCTTAATTATGCTCTGATACCATGAAAGTATTTTGAAACCACCACACTATTTTGTGGTGAGAGCCTTTCATTTATATATATATATATATATGTTTACAGATGGTATAAGAGAATAAATACACATAAATATTGATTACAAAATAAATGAAAGAATCAGCCATTCAAACTCCTATAAATGATTGATCAAAGGTGCATTTAATTGAGGGTCAAAATGCATTTATGGTACCTTAGATTAAGGCAGAGAATCCTCAACAATCTCACCGTAGCTTTGGAACTAGGAGAATTGCAAATTACGCTGGTGAGGGTTTATCCTCTTCACCGACGAATGTTATTGAAAACATTGGTTTGGTGTAGTTGCCATGCGAATGTATATTGAAAACATTATCGTCTCCTTTATTTTTTATTTTTTGACTAAGTCAAAATCTATGTGAGATCTTTTAACTTTTAATATTCTACAGGCATAGATTAATGACCGTTACTTCACATATAAAAGAGTGTCAACGTAATACACTTTAAAAAGTACAGGTTCTTAAATGAAAATTTGTTAAGAGCCGATACTAAATGAACATTTTAAAAAGTTCAAGTAGCTCCATTGGCTTTATTCCCCATCCTAGTACTCGAAACCTCTATCTTTAAAATCGTAAAACCTAAAGCAATACCCATCAACTTGATCGAAACAAGAGAGAAATAAAAAAATTTTTTTTTGTAGGCTACGTAAGACTCAAATCGAATCCACGACCCACACTTGACCGATCCATCCTGTTCCTATTGACACATAGGTCCAATATACGAGGAAATTTCAATCCAAGCCATTTCATTTTTTATTGCAATTATTAGTTATTTGTTTAGTTTTAGGATTTACGATTGTTGCTTTTATTTGTTTATATTCCAAATATTGTAAATATAGGTACATGTAAAATGTAAAACCCAAAAAAAAGTGGAAAAGAAAAGAAAAGAAACGAATATAATTTTTAGTATATCATATGGTACATGATTTTACATGGACCGTACAATATACGTATCATAAAATTCATGGATGTATATGATTAATAGCACGCGGTACGTAGTATAAAAAATCATATAGGTTTATGATGCCAACAAGAGTAGCAGGATTATGCGATTGGGGACCTTAATTAAGTTAATTTTAAAATTATTTATTAACATTTACTTGCTATTACAATTATATTACATCTTATATATTTATGAAATTTTATAATGATTTCAATGTGATAATTTTTAAAACTTCATGAAAAAAATTCATTCAAACAATAATTAAAATATTTAGTACATTTCATAAGATGATATATATGTCACTTAAAAATTAATATTATTAATAAAAAAATAAAGTTAATAGCTGTATAAATTTTGCATTTAATAAATATAAAAATAAAATATATCTACATAGGATATTTATTCAATACTTTGTGTTTATCTTCCTAACATTACATGTAGAAAAAAATAATGTTAGTAAATCAAATTATATAATTGATGTACAAAGCACAAATATTATAAAATATATGTAGATACTAGATATGATAGTTATTCAATAATTCATGTATATTTAAATAACATTACTTAAAGAAAAAAAAGTTACTAAATCAAATTATAGATTAGTGAGTAATAATATTTAATTGTAATATGGATAATAATAATTATTACCATATGGTATACTTTGAATATAAAATAGTTATAATAAGAATTTATTTAGTTTGATAATTTTATGATGAAATAATTTAATATTATTAGTTATTATAAAAGGAAAAGTTAAAAAGAAAAAAAAGTACTCTCATGGATTTGAACCTATGACCTCATTGATATAAAGATAGATGCTTAACCACTATACCATACTTAGTTTTATATCATACTTCTCTTTTTATAATATACATATAACATATATATTTTTTCTTTCCTTTAAAAATGAAATTTTCGTGGACCTGGGGAGAGCTAGGGCTCCTGTCGGGCCCACCCCCTTGGATGCCAATATATATGCATGTGTATGAGTGTATGTGATCTACATGTCATATATTTGCTATCGATGATATTACGAATAATATGTTGATTAGATAAATTAAACAAAATAAATAAAACCTTAGGATATGAAATTTGATATAGGTTTTCCCTTTGAATATGAGTATCATGCCATTGTAAATATCAGTACATCCATGTTTAATTGAATATGTAGATATTAGGCCCAATTAAATTGTTAATATATGAATAAGTTATCAAGTTATATATATATATATATATATATATATAAGGGATTTAGAACTTTACGATAAAATTGCTCGTGCACGGGATTACTTTTTGATTTTGTAAATGTTATCATGAGATGCCATATAGTTTAAGTAGGTATAACTTGGTCTCTCAAGTGAGAAGCTGTTACGAGGACAGTACCACGAACATACCAGACTTAGACACACGCCACATTGACATAACGATTTTGTAACAGAATAAGCAATTTCCTTAGTTGCAACCAATATAGCCGTTATAACATATCAGTTATAACAAAAATAGCATCACAAAATGGGATAGTCTTTACAATACTATTAAACACTAACATCATAGAATAGGAAAGTTAAACAGCCAAAATTCCAAAATCATAGAATAGGAAAGTTGTAATAAGGAAACTTGGTTGCATGCATTATAAATACATATAGGCAAAAAAGGGTTTCTTTACCCTGCTTTTAAGAACATTTGAGCTAAGGAGTTGAAGACTTGTTCAAATAGTCTCAGCATACTAGATTCGTATCCTATAAAATCAAACACGAGTGTTAGTTAGGGTTTCATTAAAAACAATAAGGAAAGAACATACAGTTTGAGAGAGTTCGAGAGAGGGAACGTATCTGAGTAAGGAAAAGAGGCGCTAGGGTTTTTTTTTTTAACCGGGTTAACAACATTTAAATACTTAGATCAACCAGGTTGATCTGACCGCGTGTTGACCCTGTTTTTTTTTCCATTAACCCGAATGTAACAATTGGTGCTCTTGTCCATGGCAACTTGTTCACAAGAAGAGATTGCTAAGTTGCAATCCCTAGTTTACTCTATTGCTAAATCAGTTAAATCTATGCAGGCACAATTTCAAGAACAATTGAATATCGATACTCAGTTACATGATAACATGAATTCCACTCAAAATTCTTTATCTTCTTTACAAAGCGAGATGGACAAAGTTGATTCGAATAAGATTCATTCTAATACTCCTTCTAATAATTCTAGCTCATCATTTTCTGATCCTTCTGTTTTTGAAAATTTATTAAAAGGAATGAAATTGGAAATTCCCAAATTTGATGTGAAGACCCTTTAGCGTGGATTTTCAAAACCTAGAAATTCTTTAATTTTCATCACATTCCTGATGAGCAGTGCTTAACCATAGCTTCTTTTACTCTAGAAGGCCAAGCATTGAAATGGTTTTAGTGGATGGATCAAAATAACCAGATCACTACTTGTCTCTTTTTCTTAAATCTTTGGAGGCTCGTTTTAGTCCTTCTGAATTTGATGATGTTCAAGACACATTATCCAAATTAACCCATAAAGGAACTTGTTGATGAGTACCAAGCTGAATTCGAATCTCTATCTACTGAGGTTTGTGGGTTGCCAGATAGTTTTCTTTTGAGTTGTTTTGTTTCTGGTCTTAAACAACACTTCGAAGGGAAGTTTTAATTGCTAGACTAACTAATATTACTCATGTTATTTGTTTGGCTAAGATGTATGAATCAAAGTTTCAGGATGCACCATCTTTTGGTAAAGGCTTACTACATTTAAATCTGCCTCATATTCTAACACTTGACAATTTTCTAAGCCAGCTTTGCCTCTTACTACCCTTTCGACTAGTATAGTTGGGTCTTAGACGAAACCCACTTTACCAATAAGACGTCTGACACAAGCAGAAATGACTACTCGTAGGGAGCAGGCTGTGCTATAATTGTGATGAGAAGTTCAGTAGATTTCACAAGTGTAAAGCTAAGTTTTTACTGTTGATGTGTGATGAAGATAATGATCCTTCCCGAGTAAGACACTGGCCATGAATCGACTTGCCCAGATTCAGAGGATGCTTATACAATTAGTTACCGTGCATTAGCCAGTAATCACTTGCCCTAAACTATTCGATTTACTGGACTTATCAATGACAAGTCTGTCAGTATTTTGGTTGACTCAGGAAGTACGCACAAATTTGTGCAAAGCTGTTTATTGAAGCATCTCAATCTTATTTTTGCTTTTTCTCCCACTTTTAATGTTTTGATTGGTGATGGTACCAAAATGACTAGTCAAGGAAAGTGTGAGAATGTCTCCTTTCAGATTCAAGGCTTTTCTTTTGTGGACACTTTTTATGTCTTACCATTACAGGGGGCAGATTTGACCTTAGGGGTCCAATGGTTAAGAGAGTTAGGACCTGTTACTATTGATTATACCAATTTGGCCATGCAGTTCTATAAACAAGGGGTTTTGGTTCAACTAAAAGGTGATAAAACCTCTCTAACTTAGATTTCTCACCATTAATTTCATTGACTAATGAAGGTCAATGCTGTAGCTTCTTGTTTCCACTTATTGGCTCAGGAGGTTATTAATAACACATTAGAAATTACCATTGACAACAAGGAATAGGACTCCTTAATGCACAGATTTTCTCACGTGTTTGAAGCACCTTCATCATTGCTACCCCTTCGAGAAATTCAACGTCAAATTCATATTGAAGAGGGAAAGGGTTCAGTGAATGTACAAGCCTATCGGTACCCACATTTTCAGAAATCTGAAATTGAAAAACAAGTTTTTGACATGCTTCAACAAGGGGTTATTTAACACAGTAGTAACCCTTATTCTTCCCCGGTTTTATTAGTCAAGAGAAAAGATGGCTCTTGGAGGTTTTTGTGTAGATTATCAGGCTTTAAACCATGTTACAATTAAGGATCAATTTCCTATTCCCACAATTGACGAATTGTATGGTGCTTCTATCTTTTCGAAGTTATATTTGAGGGCAGGATACCATCAAATCAGAATGCACCCAAGAGATATTGGGAAAACTACTTTTAGAACTCATGAAGGGCATTATGAGTTCCTTGTAATGCCTTTTGGTTTACGTAATGATCCTGCTACATTTCAAAGCATTATGCACAAAATCTTTCGACCATTTCTTTGAAAATTTGTGATTTTTTTTTTATGACATTTTGGTCTATAGCAAGAATATTGAGGAGCATATTATACATTTGGAATAGGTGCTTCAAGTTTTATGGGACAATAAATTTTTCTTGAAGAAATCTAAGTGCAGCTTTGGGGTTTCCACCATTGATTATTTGGGACATATTGTTTCTAAGGATGGTTTCCGACCTGAACCTTCCAAAGTTACACTAGTAACTAACTGTCCTATTCCTACTACAGTCAAACAATTGCATGCTTTTTCAGGCCTATAAGGATATTATAGTGTTTTATCAAAGGCTATGCCACTTTCGTAGGTCCATTGATAGATTTATTACAAAAAGATACCTTTCATTGGACTTCTAAAGCCACTACAGCTTTTGAGACTCTAAAGAGTGCTTTAATTTCTACTCCCATTTTGGCTTTGCCAATTTTCAGGAGACTTTTATTGTAAGACTGATGCATTAGAAGTAGGAATTGGTGTGTTTTACTTCAAGGAGCTCATCCTATTGCCTTCTTTAGTAAAAAGATGCCTACTCACTTATGCAAAGCTTCTGCCTATGTTAGAGAGCTTTATGTTATTATGGAAGCAGTTCAAAAATGGAGACAGTACTTATTGTATGCATTTTCTTATTCGCACCGATCATAGGAGTTTAAAGGAAATTCTTTCTCAGGTTATTCAAACTCCTGAGCAACAGAATTACTTGTCAAACTTATAGGGTGATTATACAATCTTACAAGGCTGGAATTGACAATAAGGTGTCAGATGCTTTGTCTAGACAATTTGATGACACAAGTACTTGTTTAGCATGGTCTTCTATACATTTTCAAATTGTGGATACACTTAAGGAGGAATACTAGACCTTACCTGCTTTTCAAGAGGTCATTTCTGCCTTACAAGGGAATTCATACAAGTATTCTTTAATATGGAAGAATGGGTATTATATTTAGATAACCGACTCTTTTTGGTACCTCAATCATCCCTTATTCCTCACATATTATCATAATTTCATGATTCCTTGTTCAGGGCATTTGGATGTTTGAAGACCTATAGAAGGATTGCTTCATCATTTTTTTGGGAAGGAATGCGTACTCGGTGGAAAACTATGTAAATGTTGTCAGATTTTCCAACAAATAAAGTATTCCATTTGACATCAAGCAGGTCTTTTGCATCCCTTACCCATACCAGACTGCATTTGGGAGCTATAAGCATGGATTTTGTGACTTCTCTTCCTAAATCCCAAGGCTACATTGTCATTTTAGTAGTGGTGGATCTTCTCACTAAATACTGCCATTTAGGAGCTATGATACACATACACAGCTGCTAATGTGGCTACATTATTTTGTTCACATGGTTATTAAATTGCATGGCTTCCCTCGATCAATTGTTTCTGATCGAGATAGTGTTTTCATGAGCAAATTTTGGCAAGAGCTTTTCTACATAGTGGAACTCAGCTAAATCCAAATACCGCTTACCATCCTCAAAGTGATGGTTAAACAGAGGTCCTGGATAGAATTGTGCAACAATATTTGTGAAGTTACACTATGACAATCCCCTTAAATGGATCAATTATTTGCTTGGGCGAAATTTGCTTATAAACACTTCCTTCCATCATGGGTTGGGTCACACTCCTTTTGACCCCCCCCCCCCCCCCCCCCCCCCCCCCCCCCCCCCCCCCCCCCACACTATAGCTTCTTATGTTCGAGGTACTTCTAAATTGGAAGTTATTGACAAGGAATTATTAACAAGAGATGATTTACTCAAGAATCTTCATCCTGATTTGTTGAAGGCACAGCATAGGATGAAACATTATGCTGACCAACATAGATTAGATGGTCTTTGCTCAAGGGGATCTGGTTTATGTGAAGCTATAACCCCATTGACAGCTTTCTCTGTCCTTAGGGAAGACTCACAAACTTTCAAAACAATTGTATGGGCCATTCGAAATTTTGAAGAAAATTGGCTCTTGTGCCTATAAACTCAAGTTACCAGAAAGAACTAAGATACATGATGTTTTTTATGTTTCCTGTTTAAAGAAAGCTCATGGTGCGTCTTTGCAATCATTAGATCTATCTCTTGAGGCTATTGATAACAATCCCCTACTCACTCCACTGGTTTTGCTAGACTTTAGAACCATATTTTGTTATGGTAAACCTATTAAACAAGTTTTGGTTCAGTGGAAGGGATTACCTCCTGAAGAAACATCATGGGAAGATTAAGACTCTTTTACTAAAATTTATTCAAATTTCAACCTTGCGGACAAGGTTCATTTTCTAGAAGGGGAGACATCTATTACAAGTAATAGTACCAGGAACAGTACCAGACTTAGACACACGCCACATTAGCATAACGGTTTTGTAACAGAATAAGCAATTTCCTTAGTTGTAACCAATATAGCCATTACAACATATAAGTTATGACAAAAATAACATCATAAAATAGGATAGTCTTTACAATATAGCTATTAAACAACTAACATCATAGAATAGGAAAGTTAAACAACCAAAATTCCAAAATCATAGAATAGGAAAGTTATAATAATGGAAACTTGGTTGCATGCATTATAAATACAAGTATAGGCAGAAAAGGGTTTCTTTACCCCTGCTTTTAAGAACATTTAAGCTAAGGAGTTGAAGACTTTTTCGAAATAGTCTCAGCATACTAGATTCGTACCCTACAAAATCAAACACGAGTGTTAGTTAGGGTTTAATTAGAAACAGTAAGGAAAGAACATACGGGTTTGAGAGAGTTCGAGAGAGGGAATGTATCTGCATGAGGAGAAGAGGCGCTAGGGTTTTTTTTTTAACCAGGTTACAACATTTAAATACTTCGGTCAACCGGGTTGATCCGACCCGCGTGTTAACCTTATTGTTTTTTCCATTAACCCAAGTATAACAAAAGTCCTAGGTTCGAATCCCCATTCTCCATTGTAATGGAAAAAGAAAAAAAAAAAGATATAACCTATAGTTTATAATCATAAAAAAAAAATTGTTTACTAAGTTTTGCCTAAGTCATACTTTCCTGTCCTTTCTTTATTGAAGACTTAAAAAATGAAAATTTTCATTTAAAAAAAAAATCACTTTGTATCCCTTTTGCCTTTTTTCCATACATGAGATATATGATAATATAAAAATATTTTTTGCAGGCTCATATATAAATAGTATCATCACTTATTTTCTAAAATACCCAAAAAAACAAAATAATGGGGCTTTCTAAGAAATTAGTATCTTTTTAGGAATTTTCAAAATCTAAGGTATAAAAGTTAGCTCCTCTCTAGGACCTTTTCAGAATAAAAACAGAAACCGGCTAATCACTTATACCTGATGATTTTCAAAATTAAAAAGAATCAATACACTAAAGTTTTTATAAAAATCAAAACGAATTACGAGGACTTAATTCTGGCTAGCGGATACCTAGGCACTTAACATGGGTCACAACAATAGAAAATACTTAGGGTTTTCTAAAACAAAATAAAATATAATACACTTGTGTATACAAACTCCTTTTATAAAAATACTAAAAAAAATTAAAAAGATGACAAATCTAAATTAAAATTCTTCCTCTAAATCTTTAGCCCATATAGTTCAAAATTTCTAAAGCCTATAAAAGCTTAGATAACTGTTTAGGTTTTAAAATAGCAGCCTCTCGACTCATAATTTTTTGTTTTTCACGTAGATCAATGGTCGAACCAAAAATCAAACCACACATTTGGTTCTTGGTTCACCCATTTTTTAGCTCTAGTTGGAGGCAACTCCAAATCAAATTAATTTTCAAAAAATTAGGCTATGCAAAAATCCTATTAGTTCATTATCAAGTATTCAGTGTTAAACGGGTGAGATTTGATAAGGTTCAGAACGTTTTGGAGGATAAGAGCAATATTTGGGCTTGATAATAACCTAAACCATGTTTTTCACCGTTTAATCTACGTAATGATATCAACATATTTGATTTTTTATTGGTTTTATTGAATTTGTTATATAAATTCTTTATTGACTTAGATAAATTATTTATTCTAACTTTTAATTCACCAGTTTCTTACTTGAGAGTGTTATTTTCTTTTCTTAATTTTTCATTATTAATATGCAAAGCTTCATTGTCATGTTTTAGAATATCATTTTCTTCTGCTAGAAGCTTATTAGTTTGACTAAGTACATCTTTCTCATTTTTTAAAGTTTTAATCTTAGCTTCACACTTAGTTAACTTTGATTCAGCCTTTTTAAAGTGCTTTTAGTAGTTTCTTCATTTTAGCATAAATATCATCATTAGATATTTCATTGTCGAAATCAAATTTCACCTCACCAATAGTCAAAAGACAAAAGTTGGCTACTTCTTCATCTTCTGAACTCTTTGGTTCACTCTCTATGTCATTAAGATCACTCTATGTAGCAAGCATTGCATGGCTTTTCTTCTTAAATTTCTCCATCTTCTTGATGAGTATTGGATTTTCCTTTTTTCTTGCACTCATAGCATTGAATTTTCCTTTTTTCTTTTTTTTTCTCCATTCTTTGTACGTTTTTCTTGCATCATTATTTTGTATTTAGACTTTTTATAGCTAGTAAACTTCTTACCTTTCTTCTTCTTTTTAAGTAAGAGATTGAGTCTTGTTGCCAATAATGTCAAATCTTGATCATCATCACTATCTTCATCCGAATCAGATTGATCCTTGAAAACTGCTTTAGCTTTGAATGCTATAGATTTCTTGTTGCTTTTGGGTTCTTTAATAGTCTTAATATAAGACTCATAGGCCACTAGTTTTTCTCTTAGTTGGCTTAAAATAAGCTTGTTTAGATCTTGAGCTCCTTCGATTGCTATCTTCTTAGCATCCCATGACCTTGGCAAAATCTTTAGGATCTTCCTCATGATTAGCATCTTCCTCACAAGATTAACATCTTCAATCTTCTTCCCAAGTGATGCAAGCTCATTAGTGATAACTGTGAACTTGTTAAAAGCATTTTTAGTAGAGTCATAAGCTTGAAACTTTAAAAGCTCATACTTTTGCATCAATGCCTTAATTTTTGTTTCTTTTATAGTGTTAGTTCCCTCATATGGTGATTTTGCATGATGAAATTAAATAAAATTCTGATGACGCAATAGTTGCAAGAAGTAGATTTTTGGCTTTGTTGTTCTTCTCAATTTGCTTTTTGTTAGTATTGATTGGCTTGTATAGTTAACCTTATTGTCTCCAAATTGAATTACTTGTTAAGAATCAAAATCGCTTCTACAAATGTTTCCATGTGCACTCTCTAATAAAGAATGTTTGATCCATCAAAAAATGGTGCACAATTAATTGCAACATTATTTTATTTGTATCACTCAATTATGATAAAAGAGTTCCACTCTAATGCCAATTGTAGGGTGGTGTGTGGGGTTTTGAATTGGTTACTCAGAAATTCAAAACTTTTTAACAAAATCTAAAATCTTCCCTGATAACTTATACCATAAAGACGTGAACTTAATGTGCACAGCTTAATCGATTAAAACAAATAAAGGATGCATAAAATTAAAAGAGATATAAGGAAGAAAATCTAAGACCTCGATATAAAGTGGTTAAGCTTTGTGCCTATGTCCACTCTTTAAGCTCCAAGCTAAGGACCCTATAATTCATTTGGGTATGTTCCACTAATCTAATAAAAAAACTTGATTACAAAATATCACAATTCAACTCTACTTAGCTTCCCTAGCTTCGCCTTAAACTATCAGTCTATCAACGATTATAGAGCTTTATTTGTAATATAATACAAATTAAGGATACTCTACCGTTCCTTCTCTACAAGCAACGGGAAAGGTTTAAAGTAAATTGCAATGAGTTATGGATGCACAATATCAGATAAAAAATCATAAAAGTATCTCTTTCAACAGCATGTTGTTCTCACTTTCTTATATATATTGACTTGAATTTCCTTCAAATATATAAGATTCTTTAGAAGTTGTACTGCCCATGACTTGATTGTCTTGGAATTTGTATTTGAATTTCAAAATTGTGCGTATATAACTTTTGCCCAATAGGTGTTTTCATAACTGTCCATTTCAACTTTGAATATAATTTTGTCCCAATTGTTTTCATAGCTATCCTCATTAAAAAAAAAAAAAATTATTTTCTGTTAGTGCCTTCAAAATTTAGCTGTTTTGACTATCTTGATGAACAATGTCTTTGGTCTTCATGTCTTTAATTCTCTTCATGTGGAAGCATAATAATTAAATTATCATGTAAAATTGCAGCAACATCATACCTTCATTAAATCTTCATGGAATATGAACTTTAAAGAATTTGATGAATTGAGTTGAATCCTAGCGGATTATATCCCTACCTATTGGAATATATGAATGCATTACCCAAATGAATTCATCTCCTGGAGTTGAGCCTTGAAAATTTATTTAATGATGATTTGTGCTGCATTCTAATTGAATTAAGATGAATTCATAAGTTGTTCTTGATAAATTGATACCTTATGGAATTCCATTTAATTTATCTTTTCTTTGGTTGTTTTTCCAGTATACTCTCTAGAGTTCCATCTGGGTATAATTTATTTTGTCATGCTTTTCCTAGTATAGTCTCTAGAGTTCCTTATGGGTTATCTTTTTATCATTGAATATTATTTAAGAAACTTTCTCTAGTTACTCTAATGCTTATTTAATTCTTTAACTTTTCAAATTAGTATTCACTCAATAAATTCATTAGTAATTTTTTTATTGTTTTGTTATCATCAAAATTACTTTACAGAGAGCTTAACATACATATATATATATTATATATACATAAAAGCTTTTTTCTTTTTAAATTTGATTTTTATTATTATCAATTAATTAATTTATAATAATTTAGAATATAATTTATTTAAATTATTTAGTTAACAAATCAATTGTTGCTACATGGCATTTGTGGATGAAAAAGTTAACTGTGTTTGTAAAAGACTCAATTTGTAAAAATTGAAAAACGTTGAGGACTCAAATAGGAAAAAAAAATAAAAAGTTGATAGCTCAAATAGAAAAGTGATGAAACATTAAAAACTAAAAATATATGTTTCCGTAATAATTATGAAATGGGAAACTCCCAATAACATGTTGACCATGATCTAATGCATTGATTTACCCAAATGTACTTTTTAAATAAAGTATATACCCTGCCAAGAACATGCACCCAAGCAACACCTAAATTGTGGCTCATATGATTTAGACTTATTAGTTGGCCACTTCCTAGCTATCTAGTGAACTATTTGTAGTATATGCCTTTTAAGTCTTCTTCACTTTGTGCTCAAATGACATTGTCTTCCTTATTTCCTAAACATGCTCATCAACTTATAACTCTTTCACACCTATGATACCTCCTTGCTCTTCTTGACCAGTCAACAAATACTTCTTAGATCATTTAGGTTTTAGCTAACCTCTAACTCTCATTACCTTTATTTAATATTTAATCAAGTGAAGTAAAAAGGACTTTTGCATTGCAAAGGCAACACGTGTTGTTTATCATAGACAACAACATAAGTTCCAACTTCCACCTTAGCAATTGCATCTTGAAAAAACCACCAGGAATCACCATTCTTTGCAATATGATTAAATTATGAAGCTTAACTCCTCTAGTTATCATCAAACCTCCACAGCATAGCTTCGTACTAATAGATCCCATTATACTATAATAATCAACACAGTCCATCAAACTAAAAAATTGTTAAAAGATTGCTCAATAGTTTTAGAACATACCTAACATTCAATATTGTTTTATCTTCCCTCTATGTAGTGTGCCTTAGACTCCACCTACACTGGCAATATAAAATCTCTTACCAATGCACATCCTGCATAGGCTTATAAGACTGTAACTAATCCCTCTTGTAACACGTACAGAAAACATTCTTAGAGTCAAAAAGCTAATTTGTAATTCTATGACTATAAATCTCAATAATAGTTCACTATCCTCTAACTAGGCATCAGCTACATCAACTACTACTTTACCTCTATCAACTAGTATATGGCCACAGTGATGCCTCTTAAAGCACTTTATTCTCAAAATGTCCTTTCTATTTATACTTATAATAGAGATCCTCTCCTATGACTGATGCTATCGATGGATTGTTAATATACCTTATACAACCTTACTAATCGCATATTACATCTTATGGTATAACAAGTGCTTTCTCTACAAATTGCTTTTTATCTCTTCTATCAACAAGTTGTCCTTATCATACATAGATCATGATTTCACTAAATCCATAACACAAAGATGGTAGAGAGCATATAATAGGATCGCTGTTTAATCAATCCATAGTCTCAACTTTAATACCAATATGCATTAATTAGAAATGAGCCTCTTAAAATTTATCAAAGTGTACTTTGATAGTCCCTAAAGTTTAATCTTGGTGTGTTTTTATTATATTAAAAAATTATGTGTCTTTAATTTTACCAATTTATCAATGTTTAGGAGGTTGCTTGTAAGTTCAAAACTATATCTGTACTTAAGTCAAAATTTATAGGGATCATTTGTAATTTTTGCTTTTTTGTTAAGATCTTGTTATCAAGTACTACCTGCTCAACGTCCTTCAAGAAGTTTGATTACTGATTTAAAGCCTTTTGTAAGCTTGACTGTATCAGGAAACATCACATTCGCACTTAGCACAACTAAAAATTATACAGCTGACAGACTTCTCAATATCATAAAATACCATACGGGATGGCTGTATTTTTAGTGTGTAGATGACAAGCTCTCAAAATCCTCGATCTTTCAACCTCGCTCCGATAGCAATTTGTTAAGACGATTTTGCTTACAAGTTGTAAAATGCTCCACAACAAGAGATATAACGAGTAACCAAAGGAAGGAGAAATAAATAAATAAAATAAACATAGGAAACCCTAGGCTTACAGTATGAAAGAGCAACATGGTAGACTGATCCAATCTGTCATGACATCTAGCTGCAATAGTATAATGATTCTCTCACGATTTTAAATCACACAATTTCTCTCACAAGTTCAAAGGGACTTTTGCTTTTTAACTTACCCTACTTAATGCATTCTTTTAGACCCTTTAGTTGATGGGAAACTTGTGACTGTTTTCTATCTGACATTATCAGGTTTTAGATCAAGCACTTTGTTCTCACGGGATGGTTCTTTGTATTTGTGGAAAAAGGAAAAGGCTGGCTATGGTATTGGGTTCCTGCCTTATTTTGTCTATGGTGTCCTAGGCTGACAGATGGCACATATTTAGTTGAAAATTCTTATATCTCTAAATCACGTCTTGGGATTGGGTTATTACAATTACCCGCTTTTAAAAATTCTCATAAGTACGGTTATCATCTTTTTCACAAGTCATTTTCTTTTTTCCTTTCCTTTTTGTTTTCATAAGGATCGTTCTTAAACCGTATGTTTTGCAAAAAATAAAAAATTAAGGTATACACCATTTTCGCAAAATCAAATAATATTAACAACTCCTTATAGAGTTGGGTTTATTTACAACCCCTCGCTTTTTTTTTTTAATAAAAAACCAATTAAAAACTATTTATACAGTACACAATATATATTTTCAAACATTTATTCCTAAGCCTAAATGTATATAAATTTTCATTTTACAGTTCTTATTTTTAAATCACTTATGAAAACGAATCAAGTACATGTAAAATATGTTTTTAAAAGACAAGTATTGTTGAATTTATTTATCTATTTCATCATTTGTAGGATCAGATTCCAGGACCCACGGCAAAGGAAGATGGATGGTGTGCCCCTATTGAAAAGCATATTGAACATAAAGAAAAAGGTAAAAGGAGCATGCACAAGGGAAAACAAACCCTAGAGGCATCAGCCTCAAAAGCGATGGAAAAGCACGCAGTGGCTTTCTCATCAAAGGATGAATGATTGACACTCTTGGCTTTACCACCAACAAAAAGCGGAGATGATCCATCTTCACCTATACTACTCTTAATTTTCGGAAAAAAAAAAAAAAGTGTCAAATTTGTTACCCCAAATTTCCATTAAAATTTACTTTGATATCTCGGACAATTTAGTATCCAGTTAAAATTTTTGTGACTATTTTTATCTTCATCATCAATATCATTTAATATGGTCCTTAATATAGAAGAAACATCCCATTGGAATGAAAAAATGTTATGAGTATTTGTAAAAATTCAATAATATTATGGCTCTTCTACATATATAAATAGAGCAAAATAAGACATACTAAAAATAATCATAAAAAATTTGATTGCATATTAAATTAACCACTTTAAAATCTAAGTACTAAATAGAATGTTCATGCAAGTTTTAAGTGCCAAATTTAACATTTATCCCTTAATTTTCTTCTTGTCTCTAGCATCTGGAATTTGCCCTACTTTTATACTTTGTGATTTATCTACGAGTCTATTTGGTTCATCCTTTTTAGGGCGTTTTGACATCTTATTTTATTCATTTTTTTGAATAGTTTATTTGTTAAAAATAGATATAAAATAAAAAATATATTTTTATCTATAAACAAATTAGATATAGATAAGATATACAAATGAAAATAAGGCAATCTAAACCGGCCATCTAATTTATGTAAATGCACGACGTGAAGTTGGAGTAGGTAGAATTTAACAAAAAGTGAAAAAAGCAAGAGTGAACTAATAGAATATTGTATTCAAAAAGGAAAATAAAATCACGTAAGTGGTTAATTGGTTGTGAAACACCCACGTCCCCATTCTTGATAATCTATATTATTAAAACTAAAACACCTATTTTTTTTTAAACTTTTAATTATTTTAATATTATATAATAATTTAGTTATCAACTCCTTCCTAATCCTTTTTCAAACTATAACTACTTTTCTTATCTTTTCACTTTTAAAAATTTATATTTTATTGTGAAATAAGAAAATTAATAACATTAAATTTAAATTTTAAAAAAAAATTACAGTTAAAATTAATATTTTCATATAAAAAATTTAATTTTTTTATATATATTATTAATTTTGCACGTGCAACACGGATGCAAATATATTAAGATGGCTTTCTTTCAGTATCATGACGTAATTTAAGAATATATATCATTTCCTTTTAGCTGACTAGATTAAATTGACCAAGAAGCTTAAAAGTATGCGGTAAGCCCTTGGAAATGCGTAAGAGAGCATCATTTCGGAAGTCTTTCGGACGCCGCTCAAGAGCCATTCGATGTCATTGGTAGAAGCTATTTTCTACAGAAGGCGCATTCCACAAGACAACGGCCTCGTGTTTTGAAGAAAGCACACATCGTAACAACGCCGTCAATGTAAATGAAGAGGAAAAATTTTAAAAAGACGCATTATTTAGACATAGGTATGGGCGTGGTCTAATTTGTGATCTAGCTCAAATTGTCACCAGTGGATCTAATCCATCGGTCCGACCTGACTGTATGGATCATGACCTATGAGTCAATCTAATAATAGATGGGTTGTAAGTGGGACAATTCTGTTGATTCATCAACTCATTAGATCAAAACTCAAAAAAAAAAAAAATTGAAAATATGAAACATTGTATGTGATATGAAGATGTGTGTATGTGTCTTACTATGTTGATGTGTGTATATGTTTTTTTTTTTTTTTTTTTTTTTTTGTGTTAGAGAGAGAGATCAAGATCCATTGAAAATAAAAAGATAAGATAAGATGCAAAGTTGAAAAAATAATGAAGAAATATGATTTCTCATTTTCAAGCTAATTTTATATATTGAATATTTTATTATATTTTTATTCTTTAATATATTCTTTAAAAGAGCCTTAGGAGGGAGAATGCGTTGGAAACATGTGAAAAACACTGAATTAAAATTTTTTTTTCACAAATGGAGAGGTCATAACCTAACTTGTGATTCATTTAGTCTCGGCTTGGCCCATGTCAATCTGAGCTGATTTTGGCCCATTGTAACCTCAACCCATGAATCGATGGGTCTAGGCTGAATTGACTTGATGCAGATGCTTAGCATTTTCTAATAACACCTCACTACAGTTACTAAAACCTAGTATAAAGTAGATTTTTGCCTCTCGTACACGCACAAAACACACTCACTCATAACTCTCTCCTCCTCTTACCCTTATTGGCAACCCTCTCTTAGATAATCTCTTAACTCTTTCTTTTCTATACTTCTTACTATTTTATTTTGTTTATTCTTTCATATTGTGGAAATATAATTTAGATATTTTTTCCCTTTCTTTTTGAAATGATTGGTTTTATACCTGTTGAAGTTGAGATTACATATGGAGTAGAATGTGTGTGAGGGAATGTAACTATTTATGTGATTACATTGTTCCATCTGTACATTTTTTTTTTTTTTGAAATATTAAGGTTGCATGGAAGATGCTCGATGGAATTCAAATGGGTTAGGCATGATTTATAGTTGAAAAGCATATATTAGAGGGGAGTATAAGTCCATATGCAAGTTGTAAAAGTTGCAATGTATGACTTAGCAAGTGAAGAATATGATTTAACTTGTTAGTTTGATACTGATAGGTTTGAAATGGCAAAATATTGTGGGTAGTAAGTATAGGCCATAGTATGATAGGGCTTGCATTAGAGAGGTAAAAGTGAGGACTGATGTGAACTTTTATTGATTTATGGAAACAATATGTGCAAAGATTTGAGTGGATCTAGTTGTTGTTCTTGTTGAAATATTACATAGGTATGCTCATTACATGACTCATGGACCGATTTATATGTTAATGCCTATTATGAATTAAATTGTCTAGAGGATCTCATTTTAAAGTTAGGCGTTAATTTGATTCAAGAGTTATTTGTATAGATAATTGATTAGTTAAGCACTCCTTAAGAGATCCATTCAACACTTCCAAACCCCTTAACCCACCCTCATGAAGATGTGCATTTGAATACCTCCGGTTATTATCTTAACCTTCTATAATGAATTTAATGGTGGAATGCATGGTTCCCGTGACATGATCACAAAAGTTGCCAAAGTTTTAGTGAATTTTATTGAATGAATTGAGCTTTTTACTCTCCCCTTGAACTATTATTTGTAATTCTCATGGAATTAAGTTTTTATCATGAGAGCATGTGAAACTTATTTTTGTTTTGAGATTATTTGTAGTCTCACATTGCTAATACCACAATTAAATGTGGTCGATGTGTTTGTATATAAATAAATGTATATCCTACATAATTTTTTAGGATGATAAAAGAAAAAAAAAAATTAGGAAAATGGGCTAAAGATGACATTGCTCTTAGGCCCAATTGTTATATTAAGTTTAAAAATATACTTATTCAAAATTAAATTTATCTTTTAATAAAAAAAAAATCAAATATGGCCAGTTCCACGAGTTCAAAATCGCACTAGGAACAGGTTGTTTTTCGGAATTGGCCTGAACGGTTCTAACCAGTTTTGATTCTAAATGCACCTTAGCCATAGGTATGAACCATCAATTTTAGACCGATTCAAACATGTGTCGGCCCCTAGGGTAGATATTCATTGTAATCTACAAATCAAGGAAGTAATTTATCCTTCTAAATATTATTATTATTATTATTATTATTATTTAACTTGCTAAAGTATTAAAGTGTGATTCCTCAAAACACTATGGAACATGAAAAATAACGCAACGACTATTGTCTCACTAAATGAATCTATATCAAGTACAACTCCACAAGAAGACACCATTAGATCATCGAAACTAAAGATCATGTAGAGGACTAAATTCGAAGATCAATATACAACAAAAACATTAACACGAAAAGTACAAGAGTAAAATGGATCAACACTTACAACTTCAGCTAATCGCTGTCCTTTCCACATTGTTCAGGAAATGAATTTGAGTGAAACATAGTGGAATCTCCTTGTATTATTTGTGAAAAAGATTTTCTTTTTGAAAACATGATGGGTGCTAGTTAAGAAAAATTATGGTAAATTCTGTAGTTATTATATTATTTTGGAAACACATTTGTTGTCACTGTAATACCGTTTCGTTCTTGTTCCAATAAATGAGTATTTGACATTTTTTTTGAAGCGATAATTAATATTTGCATTATTTTAGAGAATTTTTTTTTATATTTTTTATACTTATCAAATACTCATTTGATGAAACACGAATGAGACAACATCATGGGACAGTAAATTCTCGTCCCGTTATTCCTACGAGTATTAGGTACGGCAGAATTTGATAATAAATAGATCTGTGAAGTCACCTTGTATGATTGGATGCTAAAATAGACCAATGTTTACTATTGTCATTTTCATTTATGGATTTTGCCGGTGTGAATTAACCAACTCCTTAGCGGTGGTATTGGAAGACAACACTAACTTATAAGAATTTTTATTAGATATATTCCCTTGATCCTTACTATTATATTTTTTCTACAATTTACTTACTACATAACATAGTCGCAGCCACATTGAAACATATAACTATTTGAAATATGATACTTAGAATTGGATCTTACCACACTTAAGTTACTTTGCTTTGTCTTGCAATTATTGTTGTCCATTCTAATCGATTACAACAATCTTAGTTTGAGATTCTTCGGACGATCAAGAAAATTCACTAGGATCAATTGCGACTTTTGGCCCCAAAAGAAAAAAAGTACATAAAGTCATCCAAATCAATTGGTTTTCATCTAAAATTATTTGATAACATCTTAACAACTAATCTCATATGGGGAAAAAAAAAAATTCACAAATCACTTTGGAAGCCCTAAATCCACCATCTATACTATAGTCAATAACAAATAATAATTATATGTAAAAACTATGAAACCAATATTCGTAAATTTGTTGAAATCTTTAATCAATTGTTTTTACTTCATGATGAGTTGCTTATACCTCACGTATCGATCTCCTTCAAGAAAAGGTATTTCAAGGAATGATATTGAAAGTCCAAAATCTATTATTTATAGCCTATCAATATTAGCAATCTTTAGCAAAAATTGAATAATCCATCATGTATCATTTTTTATAGACCTAAATTAGTCTATATCACTTCAAAATCATCTTAAAATAATGAATGTTTCTTTCAAATAAAATGAATTTTGTAGGTTAACGACGAAAGCACAATATTTATGATATATAACCTATTAAAATTAACAATTCCCAAAGTTTTTTTTTATTAAATGGAGAAAAAAAAATCAGTAGACATAACCCTATAGTTGTCTGAAGAAATCTCACCAGCTATCCCATCCTTACCTCAACCAAAATCACTATTTGAGCCTAGAAGTAGAAAGCCAATGATATTTACTATTTAGCCTATCGAAGCTGGTGAATTTTGGTAAAAATTGTGAAATTACTTAGGAATTTTTGGGACCATCTGCTGTTTCATCCTAGTATCATCTCATGGCACCCATTCTTCTTTGAGGAAAGGAAATCATAAGGTATCCCCAGATGAGCCAACTTTGATTTAAAAACATCTAATAATGCGCATGTGAATTTTTAACCACTCAAATTGATCTCTTCAACTTCAAAATCATTTGATGACACCTTGCTGGTTTTTTTTTTTTTTTTTTTTTTTTTTTTTTTTTTTTAATTTCAAAAGATTACTCTGAAGGTCCTATATCATATAAAAATCACTACTCGCGATTCTTTAAAGAGCCCTTGACTCTTTTTTTTTTTTTTCAGAACTCATTTTTTTTAAGGCAAACTTAATTAAATTCATTTTAACATATATAATTTTCGTAACATTTTTGCGCAATTTAGATAGCGTTTATTGATGTTTGTCCTATAATCATAATTTTATATATAGCTTAGATAGAGAAAATTTCTACCACTTGTCAATGTCGTTTATAGACCCAGCTTAAGGATTTAAGCCACACATACTAGAGATATATCGTTTGTAGACCCAGCTTAAAGGATTTAACCCATAGATACTAGAGAATCAAGGTGAAACCGGATTAATTACTAATTGATGAAGGTTGTAGCAATTAGACCATCTGAACAGACCCTAAAAGGATTCAAAATTTAGACAATTTAATGACCACCGCGGTTTTAAGATTATAGCAATTAGCCACTTTTAGAAGTTAAATTGGGACAATTTAATTGCCACACGGGTTCCTACAGGTTCCTAGGATAAGACCATAAATTAATCCAATCAATATAATACCAAACTCGAACTTAACTCAAATAAAAAACTCCAAACTCAAATTTCATCAAACTTTGCCTTTTAATCCCTATCTCAAATCGATTCAATACTCAATAAACTTACACTCAACTCAATTAAAACTCGATTATTTTTTTAAATATTGATTCAACTAAAAAAATTATTTAATACTTAAACTCGAACTCAACTCACTTAAATTTAATACTCATTTAAGCTCAATTAAACTCAAAAGCTTACCAAATGGGAAAACTCAACTTGATTAAAACTCAAATTTTTTTTTAAATATTGCTTCAACTAAAAAATAATTTAATACTTAAAACTTAAACTCAACTCACCTTAATTTAATATTTATTTAAACTTGATTAAGCTCAAAAACTTACCTAACCAAGTATTTTAGAACTCAAGCTCGATAACTACTTGAATAACTCGAAACTCAAGCTCAATTCAATTGCAAGCTCGTTAAAATTCAAGCTCTCACCTAATCGAGCTAGAATCGAACTCAAATAGCTCAAGAGAGAGAGCTCAACTCATTTTACCAATTAGGCACTTTTAAGGGAACTTCTGTACATTTGTACGTGCTGATACATACGATACAACCGATTTTGTAATAATCACTTTCCCCATAAGCGTCAATTTAACAGAGTCAATAATCGCCCCATTAAACCCAACCCCAAGCCCACCAGTTTCAAGAGCAAAGAGAATTCCCTTTGTGACTTCCCAATTTGGGCCTGTCAATGTACAAATGATATCAAACATAACATGGGACGGCCATTTCAATCAAAAACTAAAGTTGTAACTTCCTAGATCTGCATTTATTTAGCTCCACTACTATAACACTAATGTTGTCTCTGCTACCTCTTGCCATTGCTAGCTCAGCCAGCACCACAGCAGCTTCGGATGCGAAATTCTCAACTTGCGCACCATGTTGCGATTTCCTCCTCATTCGACCCTCAAGACATTTTCTCACTACTTTACAAGCCAAATCATTTGAGACAACATCCCATAAACCGTCACTAGCTAGGATGAGAAATTCGTCGTCATCGGTTCGACTGCTCACCACCACTTCGGGCTCGCATATAACAAATGGTTTAAGATACTTGTCGCCTGCGCAGGAAAGAACCAATTGCATCGTTATAAATAATAAAGTAACTTAAGACATTCATTGAAATATATTAGTCAGTAAATTATATAGAATTGACAAAATCGTGAACTTATAAAATTGTATACTTAAATTTATAATTCTATCTAAAATTCACCCACAAATAAGTGAAATAAAACTTACAATCACAAGCTTGTAGAATCATATGAAGTTGATTCTATAAGTTAATTTGTGATTGGCAACTATGTCGATATAAAACAAAAAAATCAGAGTTCATTTCTCTAATTGATCAATTTGAACAAATTCATTTTATAAAAATAGTTAGCATTGAGATTGTACTTTACTGACCAATGGATCTTGAAGTAGCAAGGACCCCCATTACACGGAGTCCGTCCCAGCTGATCACTCTTCCGCCTGCAGCTTCAACTCTGCTCAACTCATCTGGCCTGTCGGGCTGTTGCCTCAAAAAGTTTAAAAATACTTCAATTGTAAATAGCAAAACCTTGGCCAAGAAGCTGAATTAATACAAAAGTCTACATACCAACTGCCAATACACAAAACTAGAAATAAGCAAATAAAATATAACTAGAATAAGATGTACAAAATTCAACGGTAAAGTAATGTAAAAACCGTAGTACTTCTTCATGCTCAAACTAAAAGTAATGTAAAGCCAAGGCAGGATAAGAAGCAAAAGAAGATATGATTTGAGACACATTGTATCATTGTCATTGGCCTTTTCTCCTTAAGAATATACACCGGTTCTTTCTTTTATAAGGAGACCTCATTTGAGCGTGTTCCATTAATGATTGCTCAAGAGCTCAATTATGAAAGCTCTCCCATCTTACCATCATGCAGAACGTGACCCCACTAAGATCATTTGTTGATCTTTTCTTATCCATCTCAATTTCATCCACACGCCACTTACTAATATCAAGTAGCGGACATGACGTACAAGAATGAATCCTCATTGCTACACAACATAAAGAAGTAAACACCATGTAATACGATCAATGTGCTAAAACACACAATTGTTATTTCTGGCTACCAAAGACACCAACCCTAAGGGATTGTGCAAAGTTTAAATCTTTGATAAAACAGTCTTAATATAGTGTAGTATTATCATATACACAGGAGATTTAAGACATGTAAATATAATATAGATGAAAGTTTATTCCATCCCTATGTTATACAAACACACGAATACTACATTGATATGTCCCTTTAAATCTCATGATACAAGAGCCTATGCAAGATTGGAGTATTGGTCAAGAAACTTCTCCACTGATAGATTCTTAGTGAAGATGTTTGCATAGAACACAAGGATTATGGAATTAAATAATAACAACCTATTCATGAACAAAATAATAGTTGATATCAACATGGATGGTGTGATAATTTTTAATGAGATCATTAGGGAGAGAGCATTAAGGTTGTCAGAACACACGTTGACACACTGCCAAATGGGAAATCTTAGTTGCATGTGAGATGAAAAATCCAAGTAGATTTGTGATGAATAGGCTAGTGCTCTATACTTCACCTTTGAAATTGAGTCTAGCAACTATGCATACCCTATAGTAGATCAACATGCATATTTACATTTAACCCAATATGCATTAACAAATGCTGTCATCGAGGTGTGAGATGTCTATAGTGGATACCCAATGAGAGAGTGGCTTAGACAGATATAAAACTTGTTTAGCCGCCCACATATGATAAGTACTAAATAGATGGATGCATTTACTTAATTGATTAGCCATAAAGTCAATATATGGTTTGGTGATGGTAAAATACGGTAATTCACCAACAACCTCTGAATAGACATTAGGATTTTGTAGCAAAGGCAAAATAATCCTCCTACTGCAAACTCCCACATAATCCTTCATGGGCGACAACCCACAACCCTACAACTCTTAGCTACTACACCACCATTATCTAACTTTTACATAATCCTTCATGGCGACAACTCACAACCTCACACCTCTACCTACTACAACACCACTATCTCTGTCCTTTAGTTAACACGTAGCTAGTAATTGATGCCACCAAATCTTTGATGCCAATACAACTTCTACACACTTCTCCCTAATATTTAATAGCAGAAAGGAAAATATTGTATCAATAACCAAGGAAAAACTATCCATTTGTCATTACATAATTTAATGAACATCTCTATTTGGAAATGTGTACTATTGTTCTTGAATTTCTAGTCATTGACATTATAAGAAGGATTAAGAATCATTCAAAAACCTTAAAATTATTATCTAAGGTTTCAGAAAGGGTTGAAACAGAACCAAAATTTACCATAGTTTTTAGTTAATACAAACTGGTTCAAAATTCTAAACCATTGACAACTGTTTCACACACTATGGTTTAAACGCACCATTTCAAATGCGCTTTGGTTTAATCTTAAATTGAACTAAAGCAAAACATACAATGGATACCCTTATACCCTCATATATCATATATTACTTTCACACAGGGAAGATTAGTCAGTTTACTATATCAAATGACCCAGATCAACATTATATTGATAAGTTTAAGTTTCTAGACGAGCAGCAAAATTCAGCCCCTCAATTAAAAAAGGGAATCATCTTCACGAATAGAGTTAGTAATTTGATACTTGATTCATGAATCCAAACCCAACCTACTACGGTTACAAAACAATTCTCTGTGTGCAAAATTTGACACAATTGATAATCACGATGAAGTCGATTAAGCATTAAAACCAACAAACCCCTTTAATAAAAAGGTTTGGTAAACAAATATGGTTTTGATTTACAAACCCATTTAAGTTTAGGATTCTAATATTAAATTTTATACTCTACTATCTGCTTATTCCGATATCTTCTTTATCGCTTACCACTGGTCCTCTCACTATATCTCCCTCTTAGCGTCATACACTACTGCTCCGTCATCAACCCTGCCAATTACCTTCTCTCTCTCTACCTATTGTCATCTTCAACCTCGACTTCAATTTTGGTGAGAGTAATACTACACAGATACGGAAGCAATTTCAAGCTTTACTTATATGCATCTTTATATGTACTATGCATGCACAAAAACCCATTTACATGTAAATTGATTTGTGTTTAATTTAGTCAGACGTGTGCAATAACCATATGATAAATTTTAGTTTAATTTAGTCGGTAGTACCAGGAGCCTAAAGCAACAATTGGATGCCTTCATCTGGGTTTTTTTTTTTTTTTGGGCCGTTAACAATTGGATCCTTTAACTCTCATGTTTTCATCCATCTTACATATTACATACATATATATTATATATATATATATAGCGTTACCGTCGCAAACATTTTATAGTTTTCAATTTTCTTCTTTCATGAGCATTTAGCAAATTGAGGTCATTACTGAAAACATGTTTTTAACCTAACTGTTTGAAAGCTCTAATATATTTAGTTAATATTTCTAAAATTGATAAGTGGATTATATCAAAATACTAAATAAGGGTTTATTAAATAGATTAAGCGACATATTTAGGATTTCATGGATGCTTAATAAACACATCCATTAAGAGGGATTTTCAAACACCAATTAGATCCAAATGCGAAACACAATCTATTTGTTTCAACATATTCTAGTCATTTTGGTATATCATATTTTGTTGTTTTCAAATAAATGTTTATCAAGAAACAGATATCGATAAAAAATTGACAGTTTTACTTATAAATTGACCAAATAGATTTAATACAAATATGATCTAGAAAAATTACGGATACAAGTAAGAAATAAATACGACACAAATAAAAATCCAATAATCCAAACAAACCATACAATTTATCAACCTATCCAAAGCGAGGAACTACTTGCAATTAAAATGCATGATATCATATGATATGCTTAATTCGTCAAAAGGAACTAAGTTATAATAAACCATGTCAAAAGCCAAACATAGCTAATATAACAATAAAGAAAACAAAAGAAGAAACGCCACAAGTCCACTGACATGGAAAAATCAATCGATGAATTAAAATGCATGATATCATATGATATGCTTCAATTTTTTTCCCCTTAAGTTATGGGAACTAAAGCTAAAATATTTTGAATTTGACATCTTTAGAGGATGGATCGTAGACCCGAATCTAGCATGAAGACCCAGGCCAAAACCAATAAGGGAGCCGATCCTCAGCTCTAGGTCACTTCATCAGCCATTGACCTAGCAAGTCTAAGCAAATCTATTTACACTACCACAAAAATTGAAAAAAAAAAAATAAAGGGAGAGAGAGAGAACATTGATATTCATACTATTGTTCACTCAATAAAAACAAATTATTATTTATTCACAATACTAATATAAGAAATAAATAAAACTATTTAATTAATAACAATATAAAAAATAAACAAAACTAAATTATTTGTTTTACATAGAGTTCTACTAAAAAGAATAATTTTTTTTTGTTAACCTTTCTTATTTTTTATAAGATTTTTTAGGACTTCTAGCTAGAATGTGTTCTACTTTCGAATGGCTGACATCACAATTAAAATAGGATGTACATATAACTAAATAAATACACTTCCTTGATGATTTCTTATGAAAATGGATCAAAGGCTAATATTCTTTTGATTTTGCGTTTAAGTTTTTATTTAAAAATTGAAATTTTATGTTGTTCAATTTTTTTTATACAATTTAAAGAAACAAAAAAAAGAAAAATAGTCTAAAGGCATATTCTGGTCCAGATCAGCCCATCAGACTGTTGAGTCTGCGGTTTCAAAAATGACCCTTAAAGATGCCTAATTCAACCATCCGTACATGAAGTTACAGCAGCGATATAAAGATGATGGGTTCTTCGATTCATGTCGGAAAAGATATCAACAGTTCTCATAACAACAACATAAACATATATATATATATATTATATAGTATAATATATACATATATATATATATATATATGAAGATTCCAATTACATAGATGTCTATCATTTATTTATTATGGAATATAAGAAGGATGTAAATGAAGTCAACAGTTAAATGCTCCTTACGAATCTAACATATGACACAAGTAATGATGCAGAAACTTCCTAGAGTGCCGTGTCATGAACAACCTTCGTTTTCTTTCATTATATAAAACTACATGCGTAACGGATTACATTTCCAATCACAGCAAATTAAAAGCTGATGGTACTATCCCCATACTCGATCTACCACTACGATAAAAGGGAACTTCCAAAGCAGGGTTTAGGGAAAAAAAATTAATTATTAAAATCTCATCAAACGATTATGATTAGGAAGCAGTCCCAAGTTCAACATTAGATTTACACTAAATTATTTGAAGTGAGCTTCCATGTTCATGCTAGTTTTGTATAAACTAAAATTACATTTTCAACTTATTTACAAATTAAGTTTAAATTAAAGTAGAAGTTACTCTTAAATAATCTTGAAAATGCCGCTTTAAAGTACTATTTACAAATTATTATGTTTAAATTAAAGCCACAAATTACTCTTGAATAATTTAAACTCGAACTTGCATCTTGAAAATGCATTTTTAAAGTGCTATTTACAAATTATGTTTATAATTAAAGTCATAAGTTACTTTTAAATAATTTAAACCCAACTCGCATTTTCAAAATGGGAGTTTTGTATAAACAAAAATCTCATCTTCAAGATGCAATATTAAAGCATTATTTTGATAATTATTTTCATTGAAAACATAATCCAAGAATCTTCAATAAGCTCATTAAATTCACAAAAAATTCTACCATCTTCCTTACATCACCATTAAAAAAAGTAAAGCCGAACGTATACCACCTAAGCCTTGGAATTCAATGGATAAGATACTTAATTGAATATGAGTGAATACTGATCTCTATTTTCCATCCTTTCAATTGCCATCGATTTGAACATAGTAAGATTTCCCAAATTACTAAATTAGCTCGTGTCATCACTTCAATTGTAGCCCTCCTTAAGATTTAATTAAGAAAGTAAACTGGCAAAAAAAAAAAAAAGAAATGAAAAATGGAGATTCAAAGTTTAAAACATGATGCACCTTCCCAATCCAACATTGACACGTCACAATCCTTAATAATTATGCTCACACTCCATAGAGCCTGCCCTTGTGACAAAACAGCGTTATTTTTCTTCTGTTTGCACATGATTGTTTCAGTTACATTTTTCATCACAACACGTACGACAATAAACATGATGGTTACCATCTTCCTAAGTCATCACCAATGTCAAATAAAACACATAATGCTTAGAAAAGTTTAATGGCGAAGCGAACCCATCTTACAAAGATAATATGATCGTTATAAGTGTATTTGAGGCTGTAACATGTTACTGAAACATACCACACGTTTGCTACCACGGACATGGATATATCAAAGTTCGTAAAGATTATGGATTTTGCTTAAAATGGGCACGCGATTTTTCATGATAATATTTACATTTTAAACTAGATCATTTTCCATTTGAACTACCACCAGGGAAAACAAATCCAGATAAAGTTTTGATCGATCGAGGCATTGGCCTTAAATCAAAATGTGAAGAATTTCCATATAATCAAGCCAAGCTACCTATGACTTTCACCATCCAATTGAACAAGAAATAATGGTAAAAGAACAATATATTCTCCCTCTCCCTATCTCTCTCTTTCTATAGATGTATAAATATATATATATATATATATATATCAGTGTTCTTAATTCATCTTTAATTTCTTTCGTACCATTAAAATTTCCCAGTGTACAAACAACATTAATCACAGATGAAGGATGCACGATAATAATAATAATAATAGAATTTACCTTATGATCGACGGACAAAGCAAAAGCAAC
Source organism: Combretum micranthum (assembly GCA_024138025.1). Taxonomy (NCBI): domain Eukaryota; kingdom Viridiplantae; phylum Streptophyta; class Magnoliopsida; order Myrtales; family Combretaceae; genus Combretum; species Combretum micranthum. The sequence goes on along the minus strand of JAMXBD010000281.1, from coordinate 434,637 downwards.
CCCACCCTTGCACAAGACAGCCCTTGAATCCCCACAATTAGCCACCACAACCATGTCCTTCCCAACCACCGCAACCACCGCCGTTGTCCCCACAGTCTTCACCTCTTCCGCCACGTCCTCTCCTATAAACTCCCCATCCATCTTCCCAAAACACCCCACCATCACCTTCTCCCAATCAAGCACACCACCATTTTTATTATCTCCTCCTCCTCCCTCTTCCCCTTCCTTCATCATCACCTCTTCCAGCACCTTATGCAACCTCTCCCAACAACCTTCAGCCACCTGAGGCCCGCCGTGCCCATCATACACCGCAAAGAAATCCAACGGCTCAGATTGCAAACTCATAAATCCTAACTCCACTCTCACTGCATCCTCCATTTCCCTCCTCCTCCCGATGACCGACACCACCCCATAAGTCAAAGGACTAAAACTCCTAGCCTCCTCCAGCACCCTCCCTTTTTCTTCCATAAGGGTGTCGCTTTCCGATGAAGACGACCGGGAAAACGTTGATGCCAGCTCGGTAGGTTTTTCTCTTTCTTCCGGTTTTTGTTTTGGTTCAATATCAACAACAACCTGATGAGCATTATTATCTTGATCGTAGGCAACTTCGTTTTTGCTACGCTTGATCTTGAGTCTCCTGCGGCGACCGTCTTTGGGATCGGCGGGATACAAGATGCCGGAATCCGATGTCATGTTTAGGGAAAAAGGGGGCAGGATCTTGATATATAAAAAATGAAGTATTCAACGTTGTCAAAGTTGTATCTTTCAGAAGTTTGCAGGTTTTAGGGCGCGTGTCGATTATGTCACACTGTATTGCATGCAAAAAAGCAAAAACATTAGTTAAAAGGTAACGATACCTGTATGTGAAGTACGTTATGGATAAAATGCGACAAAAAGAGGGGAAAAAAAAAAAAAAACATGAACATATATATCTCCTTAACATGTATTATCAAATATCTTGTCGGGAAAATAAAAATTATATTAGATATGTTGAACTAAAATGCTTTTATTTATGTAATAAAATTTCTTAATATAATATTCAATTATATATATATTAAAAAGGTAAGAAATAATATATATTACTTAATAAAATTTCCATGTCAGATTATATTTCTGTGAAATAAAGTCAGACAATCTTTTCTAAAAGCCAGTTTGCGTTTCAATAATTCTACGAAATAATCATTACAAGCAAATGGTAGAAAATTCATCAAAACTAAATAAACAACTCTCCATAGCCCCGCTCTCCTCACACACACATGTTTGTCCTGGTTGACAGCTGACCCGGAACTCGGATGAAAAATAGTTTAATTAAAAATTATCGATGAAAATTATAAAGAGCAAAGTTGTACTATACACACCTAGAAGATATGAAAAGGTGAATGCACAAATATATAGGAAATTGGGAGAGAGATGGAGAGAAAAATCCAGAGGAAAAAAAAATTCAAAATATTAAAGAAAATGGTATTTATAAATATTTATAACAAAATGAAAATGTTTTGTTATGAAAACATAAGAGCATATTTTTATTTAATAATGTAGAAAATTAATATTTATAATATTAAAATAGTTGAAATCACTCTTTAATGTCTCGAATCTATCTTTTAACATTTATATTTAAATAATATTGAGTTTTTTTTATTACTTCTTTTGCTAGATAACACAACCTTGATCATAATCATTTATAAATATTTATCGTATTAGCTACTATTTATGAAAATAGAAATCCTTACAAATTTTTAGATCGTTTGGCTCAGTTGATAAGGTTTCAAGTCTATGTCTCCATGTTATTGAATCGATTTTTTTCTATAAATAAAAGTGTTTTTCTTATAATTAGGATCATACATTGATCCTTATCAATATTAAAATGCTGCTGATAGGTCATTCATATCTTACACAAGGATATGATATTATCCTAATGGCTATTTCTGCTATTAAAGAAGATAATCGTCGACTTTCTTATGATGGTCACAAGAGTTAGAGCTATTCAAAATCTTTTCATGATAGAAAAAAAAAAAAAAAAAAGAAGAAGCTCTATATTTTACCAAATGCATTGCATTTCTATCATTGTTAATCAAAACTAAAACAATAGATTTCAAATCAGATTTATTCCACCAATTATCATATATTTCAGAAAATAGATTTTATATTATTGTATATTATATATAATTGTGTTTATAAAAATAATTTTTTATATAATTACTACTTATATTCAATAAAGTTTGTATATTAAATTTCATTTCCTACACGTGTCTTGTAACTTTTCACTATTTAAATGTAATGGTTAAAAAGGTGGACAGAAATTGGGTTCGTACAACGCAGAATGGAACTTTATTGAAAGGAGAAAGTGAACAAATCCAGACCGTCCAAGCGTGTGAATCAGGTGAGAGTCTGGCACATGGACCAGAGCGCGCATGTACCTTGGATTTTGTAAATAAAGACGTGGACGGTCTAAGATTCAACAGATAGATACGTGGAGGTCGGATGGAAGAGCTAGTGATTTTTCGGTTCGGTGAAAGGACAAGGAACTAGGTGGGCCCACAAGAGGGACCGAGGGAGTAGCAACGTGGCGTCCGGTGATGTAAGGTGTTAGCTTAACTTTTTTTTCCAGTGGGTCCCATGTCTTTTTCCAGACAGAGATATTTGAATGTTTCACGTATACGTGGCGGATCCTCCTTGTTCTGGTGGATACGGGACCTCGTACAAATGTTTGCGTAGATACTGATATTTTTAAGCACTTGTCTGGTGTTCGATTATCACCGGTTCATTCTTCTTCTTATCAAATTGCAGCTCGCTGGAAAGAAAATAATAATAAAATAGAATAAGATCAATAATTTAGATTGAATATAATTGTAGTTTGCTTTATTAAGGATTCCTTAACGAGTGGGTTGGTCTTATTAATAATAAATTCGATGGTTCCTGTAAAAGTGATATAATATGACATAAAATATGAATTAAATTTGGAAAGAAAAATGTTTTATCTATATTTATTTTTATATTGAGAAATGGTTAGATGACGGTTGATATTCCCATCCTAAAAAGGTATTATCCTAAATGTTATTTAGTTTGCTTCTAAAATGTTAGTATATATGTATACTCAACCTGCATTAAAACTATTGTAATTCACTTATGTCATGTCAAATGAAATAAGAACTTCAATTCTATAATATTTATTTACTACTTTGTTGTTAAGGAAAAAAAAAAAAATGGGAAACTATTCCATGATGAGAAAACTTTTTTTTTTTTTTTCCGGTGGGAATTAATGAGAAAAGTTCCTGTCTATTGTGGATGATAAAAATTTTCAATGGAACTTCTCTATATCTTGCTATGGTTTCCACTTTTATTCATACTATGACTAAATATTTGATGTGTCTTAGTTATGCTTTCTATAGCAATATATAATAAGTTTGGGTGAAATACAAAAGTTTTGCTCCGTAAAAGTTTTTGCACGGATTAATAAATCTATTCCAACATTGACAGCCTATTTACAATTAATGGAAAATTAAATTTTAATTTGACAGTATATAATATAGTTATAATGATATTATGTGTGTAGAATATTCATTTGGTGTAAAAAAATAAAAAATAATTATTATTAGAGTAAAAGTAAAATATCTATAATGTATTTGTCTTTATTATGAAAGGATAATAATTATAGGTGTGATATTTTTAAGATATACGTATTTTTGACAAAGTTTGAAAATAAATAATTGAATGATAATTTTACTTGTGTGATATAAATTACTATTTATTATTTTATATAATAACAATTTTTTTTGAATTGTTATTCTCTTTAAGTAAACAATAATAATAATATTAAGTATAAAGAAGAGGGAATGAAAAGCATTCCATCAATAGCTAAGAAAAGCTCACAAATACACTTAAATACACTTGTCAGATTCTAATTATTATGGTAGCATAGGGTTTGTTGGAAAGAAAAAGTTTATACTAAAAATGACCGTTTCAATGTGAGAATGAAAGTTATACACTTAGCCTACTTGCTTGATAATTAATCTACTTATCCCAGACTAAATGACCAAAGACTATAGAAAGTTAGGTGGAAAAATGAAAGCAATGCTTTGCACAATCTCCATTCTATATATAATTAATGAATTTCATTGTAAAAGATTAAAGTAGAATAACTTGACCCTCTGGCTTCCATAACAGGTAAACCATCATTGGTGACAAAATATAAATTACCCTATCATGATTCATCGTAAAAGAGCGAGCCCACCCACCTACCTTATTAGAAAGATGAAAAAATGAATAAAAATCTCGCATGCCTATTATGATTCCATTTTGGGGCTATTGTCCCTTTCCCATGTAATTTTTTTTTCACTATTTTCCATGTGATTATTGCATTGAATTTAAGGTTTCCATCTCTAGTAAAATACTTAGAAAAAGTACTTGTAAACAAATAGAAAGGAAGGAGGAAAAAAAAAAGATAGAGAGAGTGATGAACTTTTGAATCTTATTTCGATTAAAAAAAAAGTTAAATCGAAATTAAAGAAAGTAAAATAAACAATGGCTTAAATTTTTCATTTCCTCCTAACCTACCTTTTTGTTTCACTTTATTCTTGTAAATGCTTTGGAAACGTCAAAAGCACTTCCACCCTTTTCAATTTCTCCCCAACCTTAAAGAAAACTAAAAATGATTTTAAGATGAAAAATTTTCATATAATCCATCTTATTTCACCCTCTTATGGATTATCATATACAAATACATTGTGTTAACTATTAAAAATAAATGTTATCCGATCTAGATGCTCATCCTTATTAACGTGTTGTAATGACATTATGTGCCGCATTGTAATAGTTTATAGCCCATTGAAAAAAAAAGGTAAATATCAAATTTATTACCTGAATTTCATATAAAAATCAAATATGGTATTTGAAATTTTAATATGTTAATTTAATACTTAATCAAGCTTTTCATGATTATTTTTATTATCTTTTTAATACCATTTACTTTTTCTACTAATTTAAAGAGATAAACTATGATTAAATTTTAATAACTTTTCTTAGCATCGTCTAGTACTAATAAACTTTCATTTTCATGTCAGTGAACAATGTCAACATATAGTAAAATTGAGTCATTCATGTACTAAATTGAGTTTTTTTACAAAATTTAGATATGAATTGTAATATTTAACTAAACCTAAAAAGTGGCTTAGAATTATATTGAATTTGGGTTCAAATTTCATTCACCAAACATGTCATGTTTGATTAATTGGACAACTTGCCAGTTAATGCACATGATAATTACTCCACACCCTACCATTAGAAAAAAAAAAAAAAAAAGAGATGGCAAGCATAATAATTTTGAAAGTTTGGGACACCACACCCGGTGTTGCCGTGCTAGTTAAAAGATGTGTCCCTGTTATTCAAATGAGACATTTGTCTGGGAATGAAGGTGAAATCGTGTACTCTGCTAAGTGCTAATGTTAATAAGACATTTAATGCCATTTGCGTCGTGGAGGACTGAAATAATGTGAGATAGCTGTCAAGATGGTTCAGATGGAAGAAATGGCCAAGCCCCATAGTCAAATGGAACTGATTGGTCCCTTAATAGAGCGAAAGCATTAGCTGGCAAATTTTCAGTGGGTATTCGATCTTGCTTTTGGAAATCTCGTGTCAATAATTTCTCCGCTTTATTAATTTGTCTTCTTTTTTGAGGGTCGCAACCTTGTTTTCATATTATAGGCATTTACAAACAAAAAGTAATTGTCATAAATCGAAAGTTCTGTGTTTTTCGCGTGCTTTCACTTGTAATGTTTTGAAGATCACCATTCCTTCGGAACCGGAGACAAAAGCAATAGACTTCCTTTGGTTCGTAACTTCATGTTCAGATGCTAATTTCGTCATATTTCATTATTTCTATGCATTATAGAAAATCTGAGATTTTAATGCTCTATCAACTATAAATTCATTCATTACTTATATTAAGGACTCCATAAATTTTTATTATAATTTTCATTTATTATCATCCAGTTATATTCTTTATTACTAATATTTATTGCATGATAACCCTTTCCTTAAATTTACTTAATAAATTATAAATCTAAATTACCACAACATCCTTTACTAGCCAATTTTTTGGCTCACTAATTCATTAGCTCTCTTTCCCCATTAGTATTTTTCCTTCCAAAATATCTTTGCCCCTGAAGAAAAGAAAACCATGAGATCGTACTTTTATATTTATTAAAGCAATTATCTTTTTATTGTGTTATATATATATTATATATATATATATATATTCTATGCATAATTTGAACTATTTATGCATATAATTTTACGATCGTTAGTCATGCATGTAAATTGATTTCGTTAAATTTGATTATTATTATATTTAGTGCACCTCTGCTAATAAATATATAAAAGAATACTTAAATAACATTTCATTTTGAACAAAGTATGTAATAAAAAGAAAAATAAAGTACTGCATTATTACTATCACGCCAGGTGTTTGATGAGCGATATATAAGTATCAATCCACTATCACCACCACTTGTCATAATTATATCGTACTTTCATATCACTAATTCTGAGACATGGCAGTAAATATTAATAATTCTTTTTTTAAGAAGTAGGTCTCTCCAAATCAAAATTCACTTTCATTCCATCAATTTTCAATTAAAATTAGCATTATTCAACCAATCAACATGCAATATGCTGTATACAACATGTGCTAAAGTTCAACAATTAATCGGCCTAAACTAGAGTTGATTAACTCATTTAAATATAGATATCTAAATTTAAAGTCATAATTAATATGCACCAATTAGACAAAGTTATCCAGACATTGTGCACTCTAAGTATCACTGTATAAATGCATATCACGTCCATTCATTCCCTAATTTCCTTCCTAAATTAAATTTCATTTAACAAGTCAAACAATTGCAATTGCATTTTTTTCTTCAATTAATCAATCAAAGTAGTTTCATCAATGGGTAAGTCCCAGATCAAATAATCTCAGGTTAATAAGTTTTAAGATACACCTTTGAATCCAATCAATTTATTATTTATTTAAATAATTAGCTAATTTAGTTTTCTTAGACTTTTTGCTTGACCATGCAATGAGTTTTTGACTAATGATCTTGAATTTGTCACCCATATTAACAAATGTTATCCCTAAGAAAAGAGTCTTATTCAAGTCAACAAGACCTACTTTTGAACTATGTCCTTTGAGTTCTTCAATGGCTTTAAGTAAAAAACAAACTAGAGGTTTATCCAATTTAAATTCAACTTTATTTTTTTTCCTTTGTGACTCCAAAATTTCTTTTAATTTAATAAGAAAAGTTTATAGAAACAAAATTCATTTGTTCATTTACTAAAGATTATAATGGTCATGAGATTCCCAAAGAATGAGTATATACAAAAGAAAGCTTAAAAATAAGGATAACTTCAATTACTGATATTTTATTATCTCAAATCTAAAATCAAGTTTAAATAATAGGAAACTAAAGCTTATAGTAATTTTAGTAATCAACTATAGTAATGTGTGGAAAGGAAATTAAAGGTGAACAACAACTTATTCCATATTGAAAATCCTGATCTAATAATCAAGAAAAATTCTATAAAAATTCATAGAAAGTTGCATATTCTCAAGATGTAATTAAATGCAATATCTTTTTGTAATTTTTGATAATACCTTATACATTAAAAAACCTTTTTTTTTTTCAATAGTTAAGTGGTTGAGAGTTCGATATTCCTATTTTCTTTTAAGGAGCTTTTACGGTCATGTCGACAAACAGTTTAATTAATCATCTAACCGTTAAAATCAATGTAATAATTGAAATATTAACTATTTTAATGGTACAATCATTCTTAGATATAGTTTTAATTGTAAAATGACAAGATCATAGAATTTTCCTTACTTTTAAAAAGATTAACAAGACATTTAAACGATTCAAATTAAATTAATTCCATCTTAATTCTCTAGTTCCTTCCCCTTTACCACATTTAAAGTTGTACACTACTCTCAATGTACATGGGACAAAAGAATTGAAATTGTTGCAAGCACTTTTTGCAATAATTTAAAAGCGTTACTTGTAAAGATATAGAAAAATGAAACAAAAAGTGTAATGTGGTTAAGACAAAATTAACTAATCATAAGTAAGAGTCTTCTACAACAAGTAAAAGCATTGATAGCATAAGGTAATATAGCATGGCTAACTCTTACTATTATCATGATTTTAAATAAAAAAAATTACTACAATCATGCACAATTAGTCAAAATAAAAGAATAGGATAGAAAAAGATCGATCTTCATCTCCTCCTCGTGATCTTCCTCTTCCAACTCAAAATCATCAATTGCCTAAGCAGTATTATCCTCTTCTTCTTCCTCAACCTCATAATCTTTATCAACCTATGATGGTAGAGGTGTTTGTGGCATTTGTTACCCCACATAGATATCATCATGGGTGGATTCCGAACTGGGAACTAACCTAATTCGTTACCAGCGGTTCTTGAATTAGAAATTGGGCCAGAGATGGAGAGTCTGATTCGGCAAAGGACTCGTCGATTCTAGCGGGTCCTTAAGGTTCCACCACTAAAAACCTTATGACTTGGTAGTTTTGGAACAACTGGTTCAAGAATCGACAGTTTTCGCGATCTACGCCATAAAAATAAAAAAAAAAAGAAAATTATAAAAAAATTGTAATTATAAAACAAATATTTAAAACTATTTTCGCATGAATAATAAAAAAATTTATTTCCTATTCGTAATGTTTAATGTGTTATTATTAACAACAAAAGTAATAAATATATTTGAAATCATATATTGTTAGGTTCTTTCTTAATAACGTGTGACTTGTTTTTGTGTTGTTGGGACTTATTTGTATCTTGAATATTTTATAGTATCACATCGCTAATATAATAACTAAAAAGTGCAAGTGATTGTATATAAATAAATATATAATTGTAGAATTTCTTTTAACTAATGCTATGAATAATTATTATTAGGCTCAATGTTATTTCAAGTTAAAAATTTATTTTGTATTTTTTCTTAGTTAAATTAAGTAAATTATTTATTTATTTATTTTTTATTTCACGGTTCTCGGTTCCTCTGAAACCAGAATCGAACCGTGCGAACTAGTAGTTCCTAAGAACCAGGAATCGGATATTTTAGAATAGGGAGCCGGTGATTCGGGTTTAGTTTCAAACCCGAACCAAACCGTGACGATGTCTAATCCTACCCCCTTAAGACTAAGCTTCTTTAATTTTTAGCTTACTTCCTCTTAAACTTTGTAACCAATGAAGATCTTGTAATGTTTTAGAAGATCATCATTTATCTGGAAAGACACAAATATTAAACCTCCATTGGATTGTAACTATCATGTTCAAGAGCCTTGAGAAGATAATTTTGTCATATTTCATTATTTCTATGCATTACAGAAACTTATGAGATTCTAGTGCTCAATCTACTATAGATTTGTAGATGTATGGGTTCAAATAAAGTAGTCACATACGTGTTACATAAGTATCACGTTACATGACATAATGACACTAAGGTATTACATGTGGCTTATGAGGAATGACATAATGATACGTCAAGGGTGATCTAGAGGGAGGTGGAATATAGATGAGGAGCAGACAATCTTGATTGTCTCAAACTCATTTGTGACAAGTGGAGAGGCTATTAAGCATCAAATCCCACTAATAGTGATGAATAAGTGTTTGATCTCTTGAGACAAAAATTCAGTAGCACCTTAGGGATTCTATCCAATTTCTTTTTATTCGAATGAGAAGGGACTTAGGATATTTATAGAGCTTGGTCATCAACGATATCCACTGAATCACGTTGACAGTTGATGGTGGAGATAACTCCCTATTTGTACATAAGCCAGACTGAGAAAGTTTGGATGACAAACAAACTAGTCCAATGAGTCCTACTTCAAGCTTACCGCGCCAACTCTTCATTGATCATCTTAATTAGGACAGAACTCTTCAAGCCCTACTATTTAGCCTAAAGAGCCAAACCCAAATAAACAATAATTTTTATATGATTTTAAAGCCCATTTACAAAATTCATTCATTACATTATCTTAAGAACTCCATAAATTTTTATCATAATTTGCATTAATTATCATCGAGTTATATTCCTTATTACTAATATTTATCAGATAATAACGCTTTTCTCAAAAATTAGTTAGCAAACTATGATGAACCTGTGTGCTCAATTTGAATTTTGACGAGGAAATTAGTTGCACAATTAACTACTCAATTGTGTTAAACTACACTTAATTAGTCAAACAACTTAGATAAACAAAATGCTAGAATGTGTGTGTGTGTGTGTGTGTGTGTGTGTGTGTGTGTGTGTGTGTGTGTGTGTGTGTGTGTGTGTGTTTGTGTGTTGTGTGTATGTTGTTCTCTAAAGATTGTGCAAGCATAAATTGAACCAGCAAGCAGATATAAATCATTAAGCACGGCCTTGATTGTGGCTTGATCATGGCTTTCATCATGGGTGTGATCAGTCTAATCGAAGGATCAAACCAATGTGTGACATAGACAAGTTTAAATTGAAGGTATGACAAGTTTAAGGCGTGACAAGATTAAGATACGACAAGCTTAAGGCACAACAAGTTTAAATCTAAGGCTCGACGAGTTCTAATAAAACAGACTTGATTGAGGGGTAAAATCAAAGGTGTGACAAGAACCAAGGCGTGACAAGAACCAAGGCACGACAAATTCAAATGCGAGCCAATGTAGGATAAAAAAGTTGTTACACATTTAATACTTAACGATTTTAAGATGTTATCTCCAACGAAAATTTAAACTTTTGAAATCTAAAAATACACGTTCATAGGGAGATTCAAAGATTAAAAAAAAGTCTTGAAGAACTTTCATTTGTAAACAAACAAATTAGAAAAATTTCCATTAGTCTTATTCATTATTTTGCAAAATCTACAAAGAAAGAGAAAATTAAAAATCAGTGCTCCGTTCTTGTCTTTTGTCTATAAAAGACACCATAAAAGAGAAGAAAATCTTCCACTTTCTGAGTGTTAAAAAGTTGTGGATATTTTACTTGCGTTGGTGTGGTTAAATTTAATAAAGTACGTGAAGTCCTTTATTTGAGACAATTTTGGTGATTATGGAGATTAGGATGTCGGCGGAATGTCAAATTTGGGCTTCAATCTTATTTGTCTATCTCCTTTATATTTCTTACTGTACTAAATTTTTGTTATATCTGTAGTTATCCAAGTTTGAATTTAACCTAATGCACAAAAATTCTTTGTTTAAGCATTTTAGGTCAAATACTCAATTCATCCCGCTTTATTGAGTATTTTCTAGTGCATTTTTATTTGGCATCAAAGCCTAATCTCTAATTTTTTGTACTTAATTGCATTTAGAGTAAAGATCATTGCATCAAATGCACTAGGGTTTCTACAGAGATAAGGGATAAGCAATAAACAAACCATCCATATTAACTAGAACAAATTATACATATTAGAAATGTAGAATGGATATTTTCTTAAAAGCTCAATATATTTTCTTATGGAGTGTTATAGAGAGTGGCTTCATAGTTTTTGAAGGCAAAAATGAATCAAATTATACTAAGGCCGAAAAAGAAAAAGTTCAATTAAATGAAGTTGCCATGAAATTATTATATTGTGGTTAAAATGCAAGTGATTTTAGTAGATCATGTACATGTAATTCAGTTAAAGAAATTTGGGATAATTTGGAAAGTACATATGAAGGAACGAATAGAGTTACAGATACTAAAGTTAGTCTCATTTGTTGCGAATTTGAAAATTTCAAGATGAAAGCAAATGAAACAATTGATGAAATGCATGATAGATTCATATATATTTTAAATCAATTGTCTATTCTTGGCAAGACATACACTAACATGGAAGTAACTTCCAAAATTTTAAGGTCCTTGCCAAGAGAATTGGGGGCGAAGAAAACTACAATAGAGGAAGCTCATGACTTAACTCAACTCTTAGAGAACTACTTCTTGGAACCCTCAAAACTCATGAGATGATAAAAAAGAATAGAGAGGAGTCAACTAAGAAGGAAATTGCATTAAAAGCCTCTTGTACAAGCTCAAGTGAAAAGGAGGAGAGTGAAGAAGAAGAAGATGATAAAGAGCTTGATAAACTTACAAAGAAATTCACTATGTTTTTGAGGCGAACAAGAAGATGAAGAGAAAGACGAAGCCAACTCCTCAAAATTAAGAAGAAAGACCATCACTTGCTTTAAGTACAATGAATTGGGGCATATTCAACAATATTGCCCATATACAAGAAAGAAGAAGAAGGAGAAGGAAAAAGCATATTGCTATGTGGAGTAATGAAGACTCATCCAACTTAGATGAAGATATAAGCTTGGGACTTTGATGTTGAGGTATGCTCTATTTCTTCAAAAGTTCCTTATGATAAAATTTGTAAAATGTATGATAAAGCATGTAGAAAGTTGATTAAAATGAAGAAAAAGAATAGCATGCTTAAAACCTTAATGAAGAAAAGAGGAGAAGATTTGGATGAATTTAGAAATGAGCATGAGAAGATTAAAATGGATAATGAAAAGTTGTATGGAGAAGTTGATATTTTAAAATTGGAAAATGATAAGATGAATAATAAATATAAGAAGCTAAAAAGCAAAAATTATGAATTCAGTAAGATCGATAAGAATTTAACAATTGAAAATGATTTGCTTGATCTTAAAGTTAAAACTTTAAATAATGTTGATAATGTTGCATGTGTTAGTTGTAGTAATGATGAAGTTTTAAAAGAGCTAGTTGAACTTAAAAAGAAAATGAAAGGTTAAAAACTAGTTTATGTGATACAAATGCTATCATAGCAACCTCTACCTAAGTTAGCATTTGAGTTTAGATAGACTAAATAATTCAAATAAATTTTAGAATGTAAATAAACAAGTTGACGTAATCAGATTAGTAATTAATTAAGTTGAAATTTGAGATTTCAAATTTCTAAACCCTTAAACTTTAGTGTAAATTCCAATTTCTTAATCCTCATAAAATTTGAGTTTATTTGTTTGTATAAAAATATCAGTTCTTAAACTTAAACTTAAATTAAATATAAATTGGATCTAAATTAAATCCCTAAATTAAGTTCTTAATTTTTAACCTATTGATTTTCAAATCATATTTTAAATACTCTTAGAACTAAAGATATTGATCTGAAAGTTCTAAATTCAATACCTTTATTTTAAAATACATAATTTAGGCCTTATCCTTCCTTTTCCTTTTATTTTCCCTCACCTGCCTTCGTTCTTTCTTCCTTTGCTTTTCATTTTCATTTCTTTCTTTCTCTCTTTTAATTCTCTTCTCTTTATCTTTTTTTTCTCTCTTCTATCTCCTCTAAATCTCAAATTCAAAAAGATCAAAAGAGAAATCAAAGTTAGAAAAGAGAATAGGAAGTGGAAACTATGCTAGGAGAAGCTTCAACAATTTAAAAGTAGTAGTAGTAAGGAAATCAAGTGTAAGTTGCAAAAAGATAAGTTTTTCAATCTTTACTCTACTTTAGTTGTTATTTACATGTATATATGATGTATTGATATAAGTATGAGTTAGGTTTGCAATAAAATGGATGAATGATGAATATCAGATTTATGCTTGAATGGAACAAGGGTTTGATGATGTGGGGTTTTTATGTTTTTGATGTTGTTGAGAGTGTATGATAAGTTTTATGTGGTTTTTATGGCGTTTAAGTTGAAGTAGGATGTGTAAAAAGTGTTAAAAAAAAAGAAGAAAGAAAATAGGGGTAGTCGTAAGAATCCATACATCTCGTCAAACAATCCTGTTTAGGGGATACTTGGAGCAAACGACCATTGAAACGACCCATTTGGAGGGTATTTTACTTTTGGATCATTTTTGAGTAAAATTCTTAAGTTGAAATTGCCCTTAAAATGGCTAGTATGGGGGTGTATGAGCTCATATACCCTTCACAAGCTCCATTTGGTTCCCCCTACAGCAACGTTGTTTCATATTTTAATCATAATTTTTTCTTTCAAACTTGGATTAAGGTGATTCAAAATGCTACAAAAAACTTAAAAACAGATCTACAACTTTTATGTTTTAAGTTTTTGTAGATTCTAAAGTTATCAAGGCCTAAATTCTATTTGTTTCCAACTGCTACATTAACAAACAAAGTTGAAAACTTGTTTTACTAGTTCAATGTATGTACTTAAGAATAAGATAAATCTTTTTGAGGTAAAATGAAATAGATAAATGATATTTAATGTATTATATTTGTTAAATGATATAATCAAGCATGAGTTTAGTGAATTTAAAGATTTAATAAATAATTTGGTTAAATATAGAGTTAGATATAAAATGAACCTAGTTAATAATCTAAGTTCAACTTGGTGGATTAAGTTTAATTAACTTGGCTTAGTAATTGAGCGAAATGATTAATTCTAATCAATCTTAGCTAAGTTAAGTTAAAATAAGCTTAATAGTTAATAATTGGCTTAATTCAAAGAGTTAAGATAAACCATAAATAACATGGTAAATAAGTTGTTTCAAATATTTGTTTGCTGAGGAAATGAATGTTTTTGTATATAAGTGCTTTGTTGCTGTTTTTGTAATAAGAGATTATAAATAAAGAGAAAAAAAATAATTTGACAGATAACTGAGAACTATCTATATTTTGATGGGGCAATTTTCGCAGCCATAGTGAGGTTCTTATTTATTGTATGGTTAAATAGGATGTTAATAAAAATTTGATATAAGTGGATAATGGGTATAATTTCTTATATGAGTTTAATTCTTGAATCTATAGACATCGATACCTGATTTATCTTTTGAGATGGATTCTGAAACACCTTTTGAGTCTTTATTTGGATTTCATATCAAAGGTATGCAGTGACTTGCATGTTGTATGCTAGGATAGGCATCTAAAATGGATTAAGAACTTAAAGACGACCTAAGTAATGAGTGTTGTTTTGTGCGTATGTTATTGAATCCGATCTAGGAAGCGGCAACGTTGTCTAATCAAACACAGTAGTTTAGGTGCTCAAGCCACTCCTGTCATGATGCAATGACATTTGTAGGTGGCTAGGCGAGTAGCTGATGGGGCAAACAGTGTCAATGCAACGTCTTTCTTGATCAGTGAAAGTAATATATTGGGGCTCATGTTTATAGGACTGGTTGAGTCTTTTTATATTATGGACTAAGATGGGTAGAGTGTGTATAATGGTTGTGAATCCTAGATGAGGCTATTTTCTTTTTCGGTTGGATAATGGGGATATAAGTATCCAGGCTGCCTATATCAACTCCTTAAATAATTGCTGTTACTTAAGATCCTCAACTTCCCATAGGTTTGTTCCAGAAAGTGAGTGCTCATGTGTTGCTTAAATTATTTAAATGAAAGATAATAACCTGTTGTTTGTTGCATTGCTTTTAGCTAGACTTGCGTGCCACTTTGTGTGTGTTTATGTTACTGTGTACTGAGTTTTGGCTCATTATTGTTGTTGTTGTTCTTTTTCGAGGTACTATTTTGTTGATAATGATGAAGTTGATGGTGATTTGATGATGATTATGGTTGTCTCGGGTTTGGGTGTTTCTAAAGGTTAAGAGGAGAAGTGATATGGTTAGGACCATAGATTTATTTTATTTTGTTTTGTTTTGTTTTGTTTAATGAGCTAGATTTAATCTTTTAAAGTTGCATATTCTTTTAATCATCCTAGTGAAACCTATGTTTTGTAATATAAAGTTTTCAAAGCTTTATTTAAGTGGAAGTTCTTCCACTTGTATGAGTAGAAGTTTTGAAATGTTTATATAAGGTTGTTTTCCGAAATTGTTTCACTGCTATTAAATCTAATTATTAAAAAATTTAATTATATGATTTTAGAAAGTTAAATCGAGTAGCAAATGTTAAAAATAAACATATCATTCAAAGAGGCCTGTGCGTGTAATACTTAAAGTATTATACATAGCAGTAATTGTCTTTAATAAATTTTAGGGCTTTACATTTACAAGGGAAAGAATAATTTGATTACTCTTCATAGAAAGTAAAAAGTTGATTAGAACAAGTATGAAATTTGCTATAATAAGAACAATCATTGTAAGTCCCACAAGACTGGATTTGTGAGAGCCACCTATGGGATATGCAACTATTGTGGCAAGCTTGCTCATGTTGCACAAAAGTGTGCAATAAGAAAAGCTATGCATTTGGGTCACACAAGCAAATATGTTTGGGTCTCTATAAGAGAAATATTTGCTTTAACTAACCCTAAATGACCCAAGCAAAATTGTGTACAAAAGAGATAAATGTGTTTTATGTAGGTATCTAAAGGGGCTTTAAGGGAAAAAATGAGGTATAATCTCAACTTGAGTTTTATGGTTTATGCTCTTGTTGTTTATGATAAGAATGTATTGATGTGCTTGAACAATTTTTATATGTTGAAATGTTTTTATGCATGCTTTGGGAAAAAAAAAAGCTAAAATTGGGTTTAAAATGCAAAAATTGGACTTTTACATTTTTGATGCCTAAATCGTCTTTTTTCATGCTTAAAGGACTTAAACAAACTTGTATATAAGTTTAAATTTGAATGATGAAGCTTTTAGACAAATTTGTGCACACATTTAAGGAAAAATCATACTTTTGATAACTAAACTACGCACACATTTGCAATATGTGAACTTATATGAGTTTGTTTAGTTATAATATGTTTAATATACATTTTTCAACTTGCATGAAGCGTTGGATGTGCTTGAGCATGAATCTTTGATGATATGATTTTTTTATGCATGTTTCAAGCTAAATTTGTGCTAAAACTTGGGTTTGAATGCATGAAAATGATTTTTCATGCTTTTAATGCATAAACAATAGGAATTATTTAGATGATTGAAAATGTTTGAAAAGCTTTTTAGAAAAATTTGTGTACTCTTGAGAAACATATCATGCAATTTTTAACAGAAACTTGCACAAATTTGTGATATGTAGATTTTCATGAGTTTGAGATACTTAAACTTGTCTAAAAACATCATTTAGAACTTGCATATTGCTTATGGACCTCTCCTTGCTTAGAATGTTTTGAGTTTTCCTTTTTCGTGAGTCCATCGAAGGAGAAATATTATGCCCAATTAACATGTTTGTGTGCATATGTGTGAAGTTTTGGTAATTACTTGAGATTTCCCTAGAGTTAAATATTAAGTTTTTGAATCAAGTTGAGAAAATTCTTTTACAACTCGGATGCTTAATTGAGGAGGAGTGTTAAATTGAGGTAGTGTTAATTGTGCGTGATTGTCCTCATCGAAAAGGGGGAGATTGTTGAACTTATGTGCTCAACGTAAATTTTGATGAGGAAATTAGTTGCAAAATTAACTATTCCATTGTGTTAAATTATACTTAATTAGTTAACAACTTAGATGAACAACATAATAGAATATATGTGTGTCTATGTGTGTATTTTGTGTGTGTGTTGTTCTCTGGAGATTGTGCAGGTGTAGAATGAACTAGCAAGCAGACACAAATCATTGTGCATAGCCTTGGTCGCGGCTTTCATCAAGGGCACGATTGGTCTAATTGAAGGATAAATCCAAGGTACAACAAGTTTAAATTCAAGACACAACAAGTTTAAATTCAAGACGCGACAAGTTCAAGGAGTGACAAGCTTAAGGTGCGACAAGTTAAAATCCAAGGCTCGACGAGTTCAAATAGCACCGACTTGATTGAGGCATAAAATCCAAGGCACAACAAGATCCAATGCACGACATGAACCAAGGCATGATGAGTTCAAATACGAGCGGATGTGGGATAAGAGAGTCGTTACGTGCATTTAATGCTTGATGATTTTAAGACGTTATCTTCAATAGACATTTAAACTTTTGAATTCTATAAATACACGTTCCTTAGGAGATTCAAAGATAAGAAAAACAAAAGGTTTTTTAAAGTTTTTATTTGCAAACAAATAAATTAGAAATTCTCTCATTATTATTATTATTCATTATTTTGCAAAATCTGCAAAGAGAGAGAAAATTAAAATGTTTGCTCTATTCTTGTATTTGTTATCTATAATAGAGCACCATAATGAAGAAACAAATCTTCCATTTCCTGAGTGTTGAAAATTTGTGTACTACTATATTTGAGCTAGTATGGTTGAAATTAACAAAGTGTGTGAAGTCTTCTACTAGAAGTGATTTTGGTGATTATAGAGATTAGGAAGTAGATCGAACTCCACGTTAAATCTGGGCATGAGTCTTCTTTCTCTATCTCTTTTATATTTCTTATAGTACTAAATTTTTGTTATGTTTTTGCTGTTATCAAAGTTTGAATTTGTCCCATTGCACAAAAATTCTTTGTTTGAGCATTTTAGGTCAAATACTTAATTTACACCACCCCTCGAGTATTTTCTAGTGCATTTTCAAATTATAAATCTAAATTACCACAATCCTATACTAGCCAATTTTTCTTTCACTAATACATTAGCTCTCTTTCCCTTTTGGTATTTTTCGTTTCAAAATATCCTTGCCCTTGAAGAAAAGAAAATTATGAGGTCACACTCTTATATCTATTAAACCAATTATCTTTATTATCGTGTTTTTTTTATAATATTTTTTCACATAATTTGAATTATTTACGCATATATGTTTTAAATCGTTAGTCGTGCATATAACTTGATTTCGCTAAATTTGATTATATTATTATATTTAGTTTTTGCACACGTATCATAAGTGCACCTCTTCTAATAAATATAAGGTAAATTGCATGAAAGCTTCCTTGTAAAAATTGCATGGAGTCTCAACTCTTTTAAAAGTCAGCATTTATAAAATCTAAGTTGGCAAATGATATGGAAACTTGGTTGATTTTGTGCCGATGTGTCATTAAATATAATATCTTCTTTATAATATTTAAAATATATTTAGAAAAAAAATATTTTTTTATTAATTATTAACTGACATCGCACCTACTCTCTTAAGTTCAATTTTAAGGAGGAGAAAAACAAAAAGAATTCCATGTTAGCATTACCGTTACAACTTCTAACCCTTCCAAAGTGGAAGCTCAATGGAAATAGTTGCTTTGCTAGTGACATCATCATCTTAAAAGGCTAAGTTCTATGCTCACCCACCGTAAATGGTCATTTTGAATTGGCTTGAGCGAGGTAGTCGAATTTGGTGTTGCTTAGGACAGGGAACAACACTGTGGTGTCTACATCAATTGTGTTAGAGTGTCCACATTAGTTGTTTCTCCAAGACTAATAGAGTTCACATGAAGTTGTAGTAGCTAGGATTTGTGTGTAAGCTAACCACATAAAAACTTGAAAGTTAAATGTATTTGTTTTAAGAGGTATATATATGGTTTAGATTATTTTATCTCTAATATACAAATATTCATTGTTTGTACAAGAAAAAAAGGTAAATTTGTTTTCACTTAAATATTTATTTAAAATTTGATTTTGCTTTTTTTTTTTTTTTTGCTTAACAAAAATTTCTTTTTTTTTTCCCATTAATTTCACATTTTTTCTAGATTATTTTAAATTTGTGAAAAAAAAATATTATAATAAATGATATGTCAGCACCAAATTTCCATGCATCTCTTACCTTAGCTTTTCAGGGGTGTAAGTATTGACTTTTAAAAAAGTTGGAGGTCAATGTAATATTTAAAGTAGTCAGCGGAGTTCCGTACAATTTACCCATAAATATATAAAAGAAAATTTAAATAACATTTCTTTTTCAATAAAGTTTGAAATAAGAAGGAAAACAAAGTATTTCATTTCTACTAACACACCACGTATCTTAATGTAGATTCCTAAATTTTAAAGTCATAATTAATATACACCATTTTGACTAAAGTTATCCAAACATTGTGCACTCATGTATAACAAATGCATATTGCATCCATTCATTCCCTAATTTTCTTCCTAGATTAACTTTCATTTAACAAGCCAAACAGATGCAATTGTATTTTATTCTTTAATCAATCAATCAAAGCAGTTCATTAGTGGGTAAGTTCCATAACAAATGATCCTAGGTTACTAGGTTTTAACATACACCTTTGAATCTTTACTACTCCAATCAATTTAATATTTATTTAATTAATTAGCTAATTTTGTTTTCTTAGATTTTTGCTTGACCATGTAGTGAGCTTTTGATTGATCTCAAATCCATCACCTAAGTTTACAAATATTATCCCTAAGAAAGGCACCTCGCATGCTTAATCACTCAAGTCAACAAGATCCATTTTTGAACTATGTCTTTTTAGTACTCCAATAGCTTAGGAAAAGTCAAAAACAACTAGAGGTTAGGGTTAAGAGATACACATAACTTAGATTTCCGAATGATTTAAGTAGATAGGCACTTCTGTTCACAATTAAATCCAATTTAAATTCAATTTGATTCTTTTTCCCTTTTGACTCCAAAATTTCTTTTAATTTAATAAGAAAAGTTTTTAGAAACAAAATCCATTTGTTTATCTACTAAAGATTATAATGCTCATAAGATTTCTAAAGAATGAGTATACACAAAAGTAAGCTAAATAATAAGGGTAACTTCTAATTACTAATATTCCTTATTATCTCAAATCTAGAATCAAGTTTAAATAATAGAAAACGTAAGCTTACACTAATTTATTGATCAACTATGGTAATGTGTAGAAAGGTAATTAAAGTTGAGCAACAAGTAATTTCATATTGAAAATCTTGGTAAAATAATCATGCAAAAATCTATAAAAGTTCATATAAAGTTTCAGAATCTTAAGATGGTTGGTGTAAACCCCCAAAGTTTTGGAATCGGTTTAGCTTAAACCCCAATCTGAAAGTCAACCGGAAACTCTAAAGTCAACAAAACCCTAGTTAGACGTAATAGTTTAAATCCGACAATCCCGAATAAGCAACCCTGAGAAAGTAAGTAAGAGTTTAGTATGTAGAATAGTTCGTAATTACCTAAGGAAGCTTAAAAAGATAAGATTAGTAGAACCGCGAATCGTTTTGAACCCGAACGGATATAGTTCTTGAAAAACGTGTCCTAAGGCTTAAAATATTAAAAATATTCCGAATATACCGTTAGACTCGTAAAAATATAAGGTTTTCAAAAATATCAGTTTTATAACTTTTTCGGTAAGTAAAAATAACAAATATCACAATTATACGTGTATTTTCTTACTGCCGATACTTTATTAGTCATATCTACTTTACATTATACTATTCATTACTATTCTATACTATTCTTTTCTCTCAACTTTTTCTAACACCTACTCTTACAACACCATAACCTATAACCTTTATTTTTTACCTTTTCCATAACTTTATTTCACATCTACGTTACTTATTACTTCATTTAATCAATAAAAATACAAAAAATAAAACTCCCTCTCTCTCTTACTCCCATGGCCGGTGCCCCCTTATCCCTCCCCCTCTCAATTTTTTTTAATTTTTCTTTTATTTAAATCATTCAATAATCACTCTACATTTTCCTATAAATACCCCCTCCTCTTTCACTTCTTTTACACAATTACTACCCACAAATTTACTACCAAATTTCTCTCAAATTTTCCTCTCAATACTCTCTCCAAATACTCTCTCAAAACTATCTAAAAAATCCTCTCAAAGTTATCTCAAACCACCTTCTACATACACAAAACCCATAACCACATAATACTTCAAAAACCTTCTTTAGGTAAATTTTTCTTTACATATTCTTTTTCTCATGTCATGTAACTTTACATAACCATGGTGTGAGTTTCCAAAAAAACTAAATGTTATGGAAGCTACACTATGTTCTTGTGTTGTTCTTGCTCATGAATATCTATTTATGTTTATGTTGTTATTTTACTTTGTTCATATTATTATTATTATTATTATTATTATTATTATATCTAAGTGTTATTATGTATCTATATATATATATATATTCTTTCGAACATATAAGCTCACTTGCAATTTATTTATTTCTATGTAAAGTAATTATTTATTTATTTCATTGCAATTTATTTATTTATTATTGTTTTAAGACTAGTTTCTAGTCTTAGACTTGTTCTCATCAAGTCAAAATAATTTTTTCTTTCTTTTATTTTATTTTTCTTTTGGGACTAGTCTACTTCTTAGTCCCAGAAGCCTTGAAGAAGCTAAGACTCCCAATACTTGACTTTATTACTTATTTATGCTATTTTTGCTTGTTATTATTTCTCATAATCATGCCCATTAAGATTGTTGTCCAAATTTTCAAAGCTCCAATTATACTTGATAAAAATGAGATTTTATCACCTAAAGGATAGTTTTACATATAAAACCTATGGTTTAACCAAAGTAAAATTCTTTTCCAGAGCTTTAAGAAGAACTCACTACAATTTTAAAAGCTACTTTTGTTTTGAAAAGTTTTTTTTTATATTACTTTATTTTTTAAAAAAGAAGATGACTTTGCTACTAAAATAATTTTCATAATATAAGGAAACCCTTGAAACAAAAATAAGACTTTCTAAAACCAAGAATTTTCAAATAAATAGTAAAAAAAGGAAAAAGTAGCACTAATGTTAAAAATTTAGAAAAGAAGAAATTTATTCAAAAAGTCATTTAGAAAAATAATAAGATAAACATAAAGAAAAACAAAGGAATCAAAATATTCATTTTAAAGGATTTACAAAATGGATTTCTTGTAAACTATAGTTTTCTAAACTCTTTATTAAATATTGTTTTATCAAGAAACATGGTTGGACAACAAACACTTGAGCATGGATAAAATATGAACTAAATATCTATGAAAAAGGAATTTTTCAACTATATAGATAACTAAGTATTTATCAAACAAATTTTGAATGATTTAAAGTTTGAAACAAAATTGTTTTTAGGATAGAAAAAATTCATGGTGAAATTGATCACCACTGTTTCGATGGTCTAGTTTGATAAAAATATTTCAAAAATGGATAGATCTTTTCGAGTAGGTAGAAATCGGTATATTATATGTGCGATTCCGAGTTAAAATAACCAAGTTATTGCCATTTTAAATTGGAATTCTCCTTTATACGAACTTTGACGTTCTCATGACATTGTTTTGTCAAAATTCAAGAAAGTCATCAAGAAATACTCATTTTGGTATTTTCCTTGACTAGGTGATTCCGAGGAAGGATACCTATACCCCGAAGACTATTTCGACTAAGTGGATTGTATGAGCGCTTCATCCGTTTAGAGAATTATCGACATGGCATCGTGAGTTTATTTCCTTAAAATGCTTTCCTTGATTGTGCTTGTAGTCTAGTTGCATTAGAATTAAGAAAAGACAAATGGATATGTATGCACTAAAATTTATTGAAAAAATCCTAAGAATACCGAGGATAGAATTGATTAAATGTTTGTTTTAGTATAACATTTGATTTGTATGAAACTTTATGATCACCTTAAATTAGATAATAATAATGCTATGATATCATAAATAAATTGATTCATGTACACCACAAAGTGAGTCACATTGGATGGGTTATTATCCTTGGGAGAGAAGGATGGTATCTCAGGTCGAAAGCAACACTTGACGGAGTGACCGAAAGCGATTGCTTAGCGACATGGAATTAAAAGCTTGGCGGAAAGTCCGGAAGCGTG
The DNA here is from genome assembly GCA_024138025.1 of Combretum micranthum. Lineage (NCBI taxonomy): Eukaryota > Viridiplantae > Streptophyta > Magnoliopsida > Myrtales > Combretaceae > Combretum > Combretum micranthum. The sequence continues at coordinate 411,144 of JAMXBD010000281.1, read as the reverse complement.
GCTCAATTCAAGTAGACTTAATATGATTGGCGATATTGATCAAAAGCATAAATTTTTTTAACTAAAACTACTTGTTTTGAGGTTACGTATCACCAAACCCCGAATGGAGGGCGTAAATCCATTCAACATATAGTTTTAAAAAACTATATGCCTTGTTTGCCCATGTGTATGTTGCATTTCATTTGTCTGCTTAAATAACTTGTTTTAATTCCATTACACAAGAAGTTATTTATGGAAATAGTTCTTACTAAGCCTATTAGCTTATACCCCTATAGATATCTTTTGCAGTTTACCTATTTGTGGTTGAGGCCACGAGGACCCTACAGTCAGGTACTTTCCTTTTGGTTAAGGAATTTCTAGATAAAGTTTTAGTATTGGATGAGATATAGACTTCATACAAATATTCTTGTAATAGATTATAGTTATTTATGATTGGGGAATGCCCCTAAGACTTGTAAGACTGTTGTTTTAAACAAATATATATTATGAATCCTCTTTTTTTAATTTGTTATTATATCTTCTTAAGCTTCATAATTTCATGTATGGTCATCTAAAATTGTGAGAGCACACCTTACACTTAATATCAAAGTTTCTGGGAATGACTAATATCAAAGTTTCTGGGAATGACTAAGGTTGTCATACTTAAGCTTTAATATTGAATATGGCAGACTGTTACGTTTAGAGTATCCTTTGGGGCGTGACAGTTGGTGCGGCGATGAGTCATTGTACATTGGGCTTTTGTCTTGAACAACTTGTCTAACTCTCTTTCCACAATGATCTAAGGTCCATAGGAGAGGTATCTTTCTCTTCGTATATTTCAAGTAGGTCCTAAAATGAATGCACATCCTTAACTAACTTAGTAATGTAAGGGCTAGCAAATATGGTGCCCTTTCTACCATCAATAGCATTGTATCAAAGAACATGAACAAACTAGATAGCTAAATTGATTTCCAGTTTTCATATATACTATGTAAATACAAAATCTCAACCACATTTACCATGCAATAGTTATCCCTTTGATTGGCAAACAAGTGGACCTATCATTAGGTGTAATATGCAAATGGGACCAAGTGATGTTATAGAAGGATTACAAGTATTAGTACTAATTATTACCTTATTATCGAACCTGTAAATTCATGCAAGCAACTAATAATTAAAGACTTTAACAATTTGAATCAAGGAACCCAAGCCAATGAATAGAACACATGAGATTAAATATTAACGTTTATCAAAATTGCAAGAGCAATCCCTAGATATTGAATTTTGTCAAGGATATTGATAAACGTGTAAATTACACATTTATCTCTCACTGTTATCACATCATCTATGCATGTATCGGTACTTTTATGATGAATTTGATGGGAAATGCATTTAGATCAATTTATTAAAAATTAAGAGATTTGACAAAAAATGTTGTGCAAATGGTTCATTTGAGTTCAAATATGCAAATCCAAGTCAATATAGTTGTATTTATGTCATTGGTCGTTTGTTGGTAAGGTAAAAACAATAACCATATTCTTTTTCCCTAGTACATCGGGCATATTTTAGTGAGTTTTGAGTAGTGTTAATTGTGTTAGGAGGACTTGAAGTAAATATATGGTTATTGTCTTGAGTTTGTGTCGATCAATAATGAAGTTCCTTAAGAGTGAGCTTCTGGATTGGTTTTACTAGAATTTTTTCTATTAGCATCGAAACTAAAGCCAGAGTCTAATTGTTGGTGAAAAGCAAAAATTAGACACACGATATATTATGGTGATCGTGGTGCGATTTAGTCTTGTTTGTTATCCGAGCTGAATATTATGGTAAGTTATTCTTTCTAAAAATTGGGTCCAATCATATGTTCTATTCGTAACTTTTCTTTTTTCTAACTGTATTTGTGTCCGGTTTCGATACACAATTACCGTTACTTTATTAGTCATTTTTTGATTATTAAATTATTGAATTAGAAGTGACGTTGCAGCAAGGAATAAGAGATACAACTTAGAATTCATGTTCTACCTGTTGCACTTGTCCTCAATATTAACAGATTATTTGAATATTTGTGTTTCGTCAAATGTGAATTCACCAAATTAATTGTCTTTTCCAATTCGTGAACATTAGTAATAATGCAATGTACAACATCAAAAAAATTGCTTCGAGCGCCTAGTACTCAAAATTCTTCACAAATTGCTTCTAACGACTGAACATATCGAATGAAAAATCTATGTGTTTTGTTTAATTTAACATATCCGATAATAAATACAGCTTAGCAATGACGAGGCATTGATGAATCGACGACAGCTTTGAGCCTTTTGAATCGTTAAACTCATTAAGTCGTACTTATTAAAATATACTCGTACTTAAAGCATAGGAAAACATCATTGTTTTTAGATTGTCGGATTTTTATCTGTTTCATATCCGTATCTGATTTGTATCTGTATCATATATGTATTGTATCTGTTTGGCTAATTTATGAGTAAAATTATTAGTTTTTCATAGGTATTTGTTTCTTATAAATATCTGTTTCAAAATGATAAAAATATATTGCCAAAATAATTAGAATATAATGAAAAAAAGAAACCTGAATATATTAAAAAAAAAAAAACAAACCTACATATAATATGATACCCAAAACCCAACTATTATAAACATAAAAAATTATCTTAATGGGATAGCATGTTAAAACTTCTAAGTTTTTCATACGTCAAATCTTTAAAAAGTCATATACCATGTGTACATATATATAATATCATATCTGATGGTCTACTTCTGTTCACTTTCCAAAATTAGGTATGATTGATTAAACTGAATCAATTCAAAAAAGAGAAAAATTGATAGACCTCTGAATGCCTTATACCCGATTTGAATTGTAGTGCATATCTATACATCAACAACAATCCAACTAATTTTTTATATGGATTCAATTACATTCTGCCAAATTCTAACCTAATCTTACATACATTTTATTAAGACAAAATCATGCTTGATATTAAGAATCTAAAAAAGTCATTAAGCCTTCTACTTAATGGAACAATAACACAATCAACCACCTAATATTCCAAATATGTATCTATTTCATGATGTTAATGAAGTGAAAAATAAAGGACCACCTAAATTTGGCTCCACCCTTCATTGAGGGTATGCCAAATAAGCTTGTGGGGCTTTTACGGTCCCACATTCGGTATTGTATAGGGTCCCACAAGCTTATTTGGCACACTCTCAATGGAAGGTGTAGCCAAATTTGGGTGGTCCTAATGAAATACATAGCAGCAACCATAAAAAGAAACATAAGTAACAATAAGAGTAGAAAAAGAAATAAAAAACTTTATGAAGAAATTTTAAGTTTGAATCCTTATACATATGTAACTCCTTCACTTGCTCTCAGGTTAAATCTCATTACTTAAAGTTAATCTACTAGTTACTTAAAAAGAAAATGCAATAATAATAATAATAATAAAGAAGTGAAGAGCGTAGATTTGGGTCTTCACGGATGTTGTGACATGAATGTTGTGTGAGTCTCCCATGCACGTGATTCCAAAGGGATGGTACTTGAAGAGGGAATCTAGAGAAAAAAATGATAGAAAAGGAAAACAATCAATCTCAATTGCAATTGCTTAAACATAGTTGTGCTAAGTGAAAGAACTACTGAGCATCAGTCTAACAACTCATGGCTAACTACAAACTTCTTTTTCATTTGAGTTTTATATGATCTCTGAGAGTGGACAGTTAACAACTTTGCACTATTAGTGTAATCTTTAGAGTATTTTTTTTTCAAAGGTTTAAATGAGCAAGTATGGTTGGATATGTATAAATCCTTAGACATTATAACATCTTTTAGATCATATTGACAATTAAATGATGAGATTAGGTTTCTCATTTAGAGTTATCTAAATAAGTACATTATAGGCTTAAGACTAGTAACCTACCTTATTAAGTATGCAAGCTTACCTAGAAAAGGTTTAGATTGGATAGGCTGGTACAATAATCTCTATTTCAAGTCTACCATACTAAATATTCCTAAATCATCCTAATTACAGATCAAACTCATTGGACCTTATCACTTAGCTTAACAAATCATGCCTTAATAGTTAAGAAACCTTGATTAAACTAAATTACTTTCAATGGGTTCCTTTTTATCTCATTAGCAATACCTAATCTAAACTTTTAAGTATTCAAGGTCTTAGCTTTTGCTAGCGATGGAGGGTAAGCAGGTAAGTTGGAAGCTTAAGCTAATAAAGGTACAAATAAAGTATTAACTAAATTATTCTACATGTGATTTTGATGAGAATAAAAGTTATGTAGAACAAAAGTTATGTAAAATCCTTTTGTGAACATACTTCACTTGATTAAGATTGATAATATTTATCAAGGAATATGTGTTGTGTGTGCTTTGCTTTTATGTTTGTAGAAGTTATACTAGTGAGCCAATATAAAAAAAAGAAAGTATAGCCTTGATCAAGTTTGAATCTAAGGTGCGACTCTTCTTTTTTTAAAGGCACATTCAATCTTCATAATTGGCGTGATGGTAGAAGGTTACACTGGTAAGCTGGTGGGATTATAAAGTGACCGTTGCCCCATTTAATGTTTGTTGTCTATCAGACTTTATCTCCAATAGACGTTTGGAATTTTGAAGACTATAAATACATGTTTCTTGGGAGTTTCAAACAAGTTTTTAGAGCTTTCATTTGCAAACAAATAAATTAGAAATCCTCTCATTATTCTTGTACTCTTGTTCATTATTTTGTAAAATCTGCAAAGAGAGAGAAAATTATATTAGTGCTCTATTATTATATTTATTATCTATAAGAAAGTGCTATAAAAGAGAGGAAATCTTTTATTTCCTTAGTGTTGTAATTTGTATATTGCTCTATTTGACCTTATGTGTTTGGAATTAATAAAGTGTGTGAAGTCCTCTATTGGAGGCGATTTGTGTGACATGGAGATTAGGAAGCCGGCCGAACTTCACGTCACATTCGTGCTTGAATCTTCTTTTCCTATCTCTTTTATATTCCTTATAGTACTTTATTATTCCTATATCTACTATTATCAAAGTTTAAAGTGATCCATAAACAAAAAATCATTAATTGAGCATTTTAAGTCAAATACATAATTCACCCCCCACCCCCGCCCCCTCTCCTAAGTATTTTCTAATGTGTTTTCATTTGGTATCAGAGCTTGGTCTTTAATTTTTCTGTGCTTAATTGCATTTAAAGTAAAGATCATGACATCAAATGCGCTAGGGTTTCTAGAAGGACAAATTATCAATAGACCACCATTTCTAAGTGAGGGAAACTACCGATATTCGAAATGTATAATGAAAATCTTTGTAAAAGCACAAATCCTTTAATTATTGAAGAAAAGAAGAAAGATATTACAATGAAGAAGATTGGAAAAGATTATATCTAAATGAAATAGCTACAAACAAATTGCATTATGGGTTAAATGAAAGTGATTTCAATAGAATCTGTACATGTAAATCTGCTAAAGACAAATGGGATGAATTAAAAAAGAATTATGAAGGAGCTTTCAAGAGTAAGAGATACAAAAATAAGTCTTCTATGTGGACAATTTGAAAATGCTTCCAAATGAATCAATAGATGAGGTGCATAATAGATTCATCAAATTCATAAATCCCTTAAGTGTTCTTGGAAAGAATTTCACTAATATGGAAATCAATTGTAAATTCTTAGGTCCCTACTCAACGATTGAGAGGCTAAGAGAACTATTAATGAAAAAGTACGAGATTTAAGTACTATAAGCAAAGAGGAACTTCGAGGAGTACTCAAGACATATGAGCTAATTAAGAAGCAAGAAGATGAATCAAACAAGAAGGCCATATCTTTAAAAGTTACAAGTCATGATTCCAATGATGATGATGATGATGATGATGGAGAGCTTGCCTTAATGGCCAAAAAGTTCAAGAAATTTAACAATAAGATAAAAAGAAAGGATGATGACAGTATCTCCTCAAGATAAAAAAAAAAAAAAGGAAAAGAAGGATGTGATAACTTGCTACAAATGTTACAAGCCAGGACACATTCAACAATACCATCTAATGCTCATAAAAAACATTTAAGAGATCTAAGAAGGAAGCTCTTATTACCACTTGGAATCATGATGACTCAAGTGACTCGAATGAAAATGTGTGCTTCATGGCATTAGATGATGAGGTAAGTTCTCCTCCTCTCCTTATGATGAATTAGCCACCATGTATAATGACCTTTGTAAAGATGTAGTGAAATTACAAAAAGAAAAATCAAGTATTCATAGAAATGATGTCAAATGTAGGAAATGAGATGGATGTGTTTAAAAGAGAATATAACAAGTTGAAGGATGAAAATGAAAACTTAAATGAGGAAAATAGCTATTTGAAAATTGAAAATGGCAAGTTAAGAAAGTAAAATAAGAAATTGAAAATTGAAGTTGATTTGTTAGACATAGAATATAAGACCTTAAAGAGTGACAATCATACAAATAATTGTAATAATGCATGCTTAAAAGAGCTAGAGGAACTAAGAAATGAAAATATCATACGAAAAGCAAGATTAGATAATTCAAAAGCAATTATAGCTAAGTTCACCAAAGGGAAAAAGAACATGAACATAGTTCTTGGAAATCAAAAGTGTGATTCAAACAAATATGAAATTGGCTATAACAAAGAAAATAGTTGCAAAGCCCCATAATACTCGATTTGTGAGAGCCATTCATGGGACATGCAACTATTATGGCAAAATTGATCATATTTCACACAATTGTATAATAAGGAGAGCCACACATTTGAATCATAAAGCTAGCTAGTTTAGGATCTTAAGAGAGAAATCCTTATTACAACTGACCAAAAAAGATCCAAACTTAAATGGGTGCCAAAGAAATGATCCCCTATTTTATAGGAATCCTCAAGTGGAAACAACAAATGGTACATGGATAGTGGTGTTCTAGACACATAATCGAAGGTACATCTAAGCTTACAACTTCGATCTTGAAAGATCAAGAGAGTGTCACATTTGGAGACAATCACAATTCAACTATTTTTAATGAAGGTAACATTTTAGTAAATAGAGATTTAATTATTAGGAATGTGCTTCTAGTTAATGGTTTAAAACATAGTTTACTTAGTGTCAGCCAATTATGTGATAGTAGCTTTAAAGTGATATTTCTTGCTAATAAATATTCTATTGAAAGAGTTGATAATAATCAAACTTATTTTGAAGGGAATAGACAAAGAAACATTTATAAAATCAATCTAGTTGATTTCAAATCTTCAAATGAAACTTATCTTTACTCTTAATATAAAAATAGTTGGCTATAGCATAGAAAATTAAGACATGTTGGCATGGATGTAATTGCAAAACTTATTAAAAGAATATTTTGAAAGGATTACCAAAAATAAATTTTCAAAAGGACAATGTTTGTCAAGCATGTCAACAAGAAAAACAAACTAAGACTTCTTTTAAGTCTAAGGATGTTGTTTCTACTTCAAAGCCATTAAAACCATTGCATATGAACTTATTTGGTCCTACTCAAACTCTAAGTTTGAGAGACAAAAATATACCTTGATTATTGTTGACAACTTCGCTAGATATAGATTGACTTTTTTTTTAGCATCTAAACGAAACAAAAATATCTTATATATATATATTATTGCAAAAAATTTTAAATTGAAAAAGGTCTAATATTGTGACTATCTAAGTGATCATGGGGGAAATTTGAAAATTATGAAATGGATGATTTTTGTATAAATTTAGAATTGAACATACCTTTTTAGCACCTAAAACACCACAACAAAATGGTGTAGTAAGAAAAAATAGAACATTAATTGAAATGGCTTATTGTGTCAAAATAATCTACTTAAATACTTTTGGTCTGAAGCTGTTAACATTGCATGCTATATATTTAATAGAGTTTTTATAAGACCAATTTTTAATAAAATCCCCTTGAGCTTTGGAAAGGAAGAAGATGTAACATCTCTTATTTTCATTTTTTTGGCACTAAATGTTACATCTTGAATAATGGAAAAAATTAACTAGTTAAATTTGATACTAAAAGTGATGAAGGCGTTTTTCTAGGTTATTCTTTAACTAGTAAAGCTTATAGAGATTTTAATAAAAAAACCTTGGTGTGGAAGAATCATTCATATTGCTTTTAGTGATTCCTTGCCTCTATATGTTTAAGTGATGATATGGATAATGTTTGTGCTGATTTGGATAAGTTTTCTCTTGAAAATGTTAATAAAGAAATGAATAAAGGAAATGAACATAAAAAGGATGTTGTGGATAAATCTGTTAACTATGATCTTCTTAAAGAATGGAAATATGCTAAATCACATCCAAAGGATCTAATAATATGTGAACCTTCAAATAGGATAAAACAAGATCTTTCCTAAGAGAGTAATCTAGTCTTCCTATCTTAAAGTGAGCCTAAAAATATTGAGTAACCTTTAAAAGATGAGTTTTTAATAGAAGATATGCAAGAAGAATTAAATTAATTCACAAGAAATGAAGTTTGGAACTTGGTTCCTAAACCTAGCAGTAGACTAGTTATTGAAGCTAAATGGGTTTATAATAACAAACTTGATGAAGTTAGAATAGTAACTTGGAACAAAGCTTGATTAGTAGCTAAAGGATATAATTAAGAAGAAGCATAGATTTTGATGAGACCTTTACCCCGATTGCTAGACTTAAAGCCATTAGAATGCTTTTGAAATTTGCCACATTAAAAAAATTTTACTCTTTTTCAAATGGATTCAAAAGTGCTTTCTTAAATGGTTTCATAAAAGAAAAAGTTTATGTGGAGTAACCATTGTGTTTTGAAAATAATGAATTCCTTGATTATATTTATAAACTAAACAAAACTCTTTATGGTCTCAAACAAGCTCTTAGAGCTTAGTATGAAAGGCGCAGTGGCTTTCTTTTAAACAAAGGATTTTCTAGAGGAAAAACCAATACAATACTATTTATCAAATATCACAAGCCAGACACATTCATTGTGCAAATCTATATAGATGGCATTGTGTTTAAAGCTACTAACATGAATCTTAGAACTAAATTTGTTGAGTGCAAGAAGAATGAATTTGAAATAAGTATGATGGGAGAACTCAATTATTTTCTAGGTCTTCAAGTAAAGAAAACTGAAAATGGAACTTTCATCAATTGATAAGAACTCTTGAAAAAATTGAAAATGGATAATTGTAAAACAATATGAGCATAAGTGTAAAACTTGACAATGATGAAAATGGCAAAAATGTTTGTGAAAAGTTGTATAGAGGCATGATAGATAGTTTGTTATATCTAATAGCTTCAAGACTTGGTATCATGCTCTCGACGTGTGTGTGTGTGCGCATGATGTCAATCTTGCCTCAAGGAATCACACTTGAATCCAATAAAACATATACTCAAGTATCTTACAGGCACTATTAAAATTGGCTTGTGGTATCCAAAGTTTACTTCTTTCGATTTAGTTGGATACTCTGATGCTGACTTTACTAGGTGTAAAGTTGACTGGAAAAGCACAAGCGACACATTCCACTTTCTTGGAAACTCCCTAATATCTTGGTGCTTAAAGAAGCAAAATTCAGTTGCACTTTTAACTGCTGAAACAAACTTTTCAGGATTATGAATTAAAATAAATGAAAATTTCAACAATTTGCTGCGATAACACTAGTGCTATCAATGTAATAAAAAATCCAATCCAACACTCAAAGATTAAGCATATCAAAATTAGATATCATTTCATTAGAGATCATGTTCTAAATAATGATATTAGCTTGGAATTTGTTGATACAAATAATCAAATTGCTTATATTTTTACAAAACCCTTAAGTGATGATTATTTCTGCACTTTGTGTAAAGAATTGAGTATGATCAAGTAAAATGAGTGCTCAATATCATAGAGACAAGTTGATCTAAAACTTGATCTTGGAATAAAACAAGCTATTAGATGCTAAAATATATTACACGATGCTTGTAAGATGATTTGTCTGCTAAAAATCTATAGGGCCAACTGGTTAGCAGGATTGATGTTTACTGGCTCATCGGTACGCTTATTAAGTGTGTGAAAAAAAGATAGCCTCTGCTCCCAAAAAGCCTTTAGTGGTTCATTGGTAGATCTAAGAACAACTCACTGGTTTGTCTTTCGAGGGCTCGATCAAAGGCTCGATCGCCTATGTTCTTTTTCTTTATATAAAAGTTTTTTTATTGGCTGTCGGTATTCCATACACTAGCTCACTGATATGCGTTTTTTAAATACTCATATATATATACGTTCTTCTTCTCTCTCTTCTCTCATTTCTTACATTCATCTCTCTCTCCTGGGCTTCTTCTCTCTTTTCTTTGCACCTACCCTATCTTTCTCACCCTCAATTTTTTTCTCTCAATCTTTTTCCTCATTCTTACATACCTTCTCCACCTCTCTTCCCATCACCTCCCCACCATCTCTTAGCTCTCTCTCTCTCTCTCCAAACCCCAAGCCCCCCTCCCCCCCGTGTTCATCCTTCATCATGCCTCCAAGGACAACTCGAGGCTGTGCTTCACCTCCACCATCTACCTTTGATGGATTCTTATTACCCTTTTTCCGAAGCATTTGGATAGGTATGATCTATTCTATGACCTTCCTATAGATGTATGTAGGATATATAATATAGATGTTTTAAATTTCCTCCATATACCTCAAATATTTGTGTAGCTGTAAATAATATTATGAATATAATGTTGTTTCCAGCTAAAGTAAATGATGAGGCTATTAGGCTATTTTACTGTAATTTGAGTAATTATTTGGAGGATGAAGGCAGTTTAGGTGTTGGGGTGGAAACTAGGTTTAATAGTTTAAGTTTTGTGAGACCTAAAATGCATTCATATCTCTATGGAAAAAAAATATCTTGAACTTTCCCATCATAATATTTGTAGTCTGATAAATGGATGCTTCTAGGATTATAATGCCAAGTACTTTGATGGAGCTCAATACTATGAGGAGTTGTTTACTGTATTAGATATGAATCCAAATTTGTGCGAACCACGCAATCTGTATTCTTCTCCTCTTTCCCTTTGGTGTCGGATTTTCCACAAGTTCTTAACTAACAATTATTTTCCTCATAAGAGACAATAGACTATTGTGACTCAAGAGGACTTATGGCTTATGGTAGATATCTTAAGATGAGATAAGATTCATTTCGTTGATCTCATGTATAGGACTTTTAATAATGTCACTAATAAGTCTGCTTAGGCTGTTCTAAGAGGTAGTTAGTTGATTACACATCTATTAAGAAGCAAAGGTGTAGAATTTCGTTTTGAAACTCGCCATATTTAGGTTCCCATCTTCTCTTTCAATACTATTAGTTTAGGGACTTGGAAAAGGCAAGATGGTAGATGGATTTGTAAGAAAACTTTCGAGCCATTGGTTGGTGGTGGTGCTATTCTTCTTGGTTTAGGCATGGATATAGATTATGATGAAGATGAGCATCATGTTCTAGCTGTTGGTTCCTTTACTTCTAGTTCTTCTTCCACCCCTCTTCAGGCACTTCATGGTCATACAGATTTCGGATTTTCTTCCCTAGGAACTCATATTTTTGACCTATGCATTGACTTCCAATTCTTCAGCTTCAACATGTGTTAATTCATGGATCACTTCTACTGTATACATCCTCGTGCTCCTCCAAATAATGGTCTACCTACTTGATTTTCCTATTTTTATGTTTGGACATCTATGTTCTATGACTTTTTGTACCGATCTTTTATGCATATCTCTTTGTTAGATGTCCTACATGGTTGTTAGTTCTAAATGGTTCTCTTGGTTGATATGAACTGATTACTATGTTGTGCACTTGTAAAGATTGATTCTATATAGCTTCCAATATGCCTCAGTTTGCTTACTTTCTTCTATAAACTTTTTGATGAGGTTGAAAATGGAGAGAAATGGTAATATAGTAAAAGAATGTTTAGACTTGTGTTTTGAGAACTCTTGATCTGCACTTAAAAGTTTTTGCAAAAATCTAATTTTACTAAACTCTTTCACCAAATGCAAAATTGTGGGGGAGTAAATAACAAATAACTTCTACATAATTGTTTGCCCTCATTAAAATGGGGGAGATCGTTAAATTGAATTATTCTACATATGATTTTGACGAGAATAAAAGTTATGTAAATCTCTTTGTGAACACAATTCACTCGATTAAGATTAATAACATTTGTTAAGGAATATGTGTTGTGTGTGTGTGAGCATGCGCTTTGCTTTTATGTTTGTCGGAATTGCACCGGTGAGCCAGTACATTTTGGAACAACTTGCCGATACAAAACAAGAAAGCACATCCTTGATTGAATTCAAATGCAAGGCGCAACTCTTCTTTTTTTAAAAGACGTGTTCAATTTTCATGACCAACGAGTTGATGGGATTATAAAGTGACCGTTACACACATTTAATGTTTATCGTCTATTAGATGTTATCTGCAATAGACATTTGGACTTTTGAAGACTATAAATACATGTTCGTTGGGAGTTTCAAACAAGTTTTTTAGAGCTTTCATTTGAAACAAACAAATGAAAAGATCCTCTCAATATTCCTGTATTCTTATTCATTATTTTGCAAAATCTGCAAAGAGAAAAAAGATTAAATCATTGCTCTATTCTTATATTTGTTATCATAAAATAGAGGAAATATTTTATTTCCTAAGTGATGTAATTTGTGTGCTGTTCTATTTGAGTTTGTATGTTTGGAATTAATAAAGTGTGTAGAGTGCTCCATTGGAGACGATTTGTGTGGTTGTAGAGATTCAGAAGCGAGGCCGAACTCCACATTATATTTAAGGTTAAATTTTCTTTCCCTATCTTTTTTATATTCTTTATAGTATTTTATTATCACTATATCTGCTGTTATTAAAGTATAAATTAATTCATTGCACAAAAAATCATTGATTGAGCATTTTATGTCAAACACTTGATTCATCCCTTGAGTATTTTCTACTACGTTGTCATAAAGTGGCGTCCAGCCCTTTTTAATTGGGATTCTTGCAGCTTAGATAGATTTTTTTTTTTTTTTTTTTTGCCATTACAATAATAAAGAAGATTAAAATCTGATATTTTTCACTTGAGAAATTAATATTATACCACTAAGCTATAAGATAATTGGCGTGAAGCTTAGATAGTTAAGTTTTTCCATTTACATCTCTTTGATTGAGCATCGAATACCTGGCCAAGTTTACCATAACCTCGATTACAAACTTAGTCCCTAAAAATAAATCGGAATAGTGATATCTTCTGACGTTGGGATTAATTCCAAGGAGATGGAGAGTGCATGGAAGGTGCCGGCCCAAAAGTTTCAATTTCGTTGGAAAATGAGAATAGGAATGAAGCCTTCCCATTGGGCTTTTTTATCACCAAAAAGCCAAGGAATGAAGAAGTTGAATGGGTTGGACTATCCACTGGAACGTCAAATGAAATTTCCTGGTCCAAATTCTTAATGAAACTTCACCAGGGCCCAAATGACGTCTTAAGTCCAAGTCTTTGTCATGCTCCCATTAGCCTGCAATGGAAACGGAAATGAAAATAAAAGTCCCCCCGTAAGTTTATTTTTTATTTTACCTATTATATATTTAGGTTAATTCAGGCTGGATGTGTATTAAAAAAAAAAAAAAAAAAAGGTTGTCCTGTTGTGATTTAAAGTCGGGTGTCCTGAGAGCGATATGTTTCGGGCGTCCTCCAATTCGTGCTTTTTGTATACTCATAAAAAATTGTTTGTCTTCTTCCTAACTATATACATTTATCCTATTATAAAAATAAAAATACACACAGATATAAAAATAGCTGTTAAGTTTGGAGTAAAAATTGATGTAAATAACATATAAACCAAATAACCACCGATTTCACTTAGATTGAGTATATATGACCTATAGAGTATGCATTTCATGATATTTAATTATTTTTTACAATAGAAATCTTATTAAAATTTACGTAGCTAGCCAGTTGAGGGTAATACATAATTTTACATGTTATCATATATCTAAATTGGACTTTGCAAACGATATTATTCTTAATATACATCTTTATAATGTCCATCTAATTTGGGATTGTTTGGGTTTCATTATATATAGCCAATTAAGCTTTTTACCCAACAATAGGAGATAATAAATAGCTTAGACCATTTCCATCCAAGTGTCCTTGACATAAGATGCTATATTAAGTACTTACAAAATGTGGGAGGTCCTTAAAATTTTTTCGGATCGTCACTAAAACACCACTCCTTAACTTTTCTTTTTCCTTATTTTATTGCTTTTTGGTCAAACATTGCGACTTCAAATGCCAATTCCAGTCTTTTTTTTCTTTTTGCCCTTTTTCAATTAATTTCTCAATTTGGAATTCTTGTATTGTTCTTTTTTTTTTTTTTTGCTTTTCATTTTCCATGTTTAGCTGTTGCATTTGTAGAGCAACACATTTTGTATTTTTTTTTTCAATTTCACTTCTTCGGTTAATTTTCCAATCATGCATTGAGGATTGTAGTGCATAAAATCGTCCTGAATTTCACTACGCCAAAATTAGAAAATTTTTTTCTTCACCTATAAATATGTGAAAATTTACCTTCACCATTTACCAAAGAATTCACTAAACTTACCTTACGTAAAAAATTATTTCATAGTTCATACTTGAGCTACATATGGATCCCAATTATCCTCAAAAGTTGTCACAAAATGCATCTTATTTTCCATATGTTGTATTTTTTCAAGGTCTCTCAAATATCCAAAATTCTCCAAATTTTCCAAATATGAGTGAAGGCCTACAAAATTTTAGTCCATCATTTAGTTTCACTCAAAACCCAAGAATTATGATGCATACATATTTTCAATGTCCTCCTAACTTTAGTCACATTGGAGTGTCTCTTTCTTAATCTATAACTAATCAAACACTACAAAGACATAGTAGCATAGCTTCACAATATCCAAAATTTTCTATGCAAAAAAATTTGGAAGATGAGAATGACAACGAAAACGAAAAGGATGACACACATAGGAAAAAGTGGGAGCATAGTGATGACAACCTCCTTATTTATATATGGTTAAGGATAAGTAAAGATCCAATTGTTGGAAAGAGTTAGCCGATGTAGAGTTTTTGGCAACGAATCTATGAGAGCTTCAAGGAAGGCTAAGCCTATGAGAATGGAAAATATCTATGAAAATGAATATGGCAACAATGTAAATCAAGGTGGATGAAAATCTCTAAGGATGTAATGAAATTTAGGACTTCCTATGATAAAATAATAACTATGGACTAAAAGCGGAAAAAATGAGAATGACTATATAAAAGATGCTTATGCTTTGTTTAAACGAAACGAAAAAAAAATTGTATGGTCGAGCATTGTTGGGTAATTTTGCGAAATGAACCGAAATGGAGGTCTTAAATCAGAAATGCCAAAAAGAGTCAAAGTAAGTGAACCAAGGTGAGTACATTTGGAGCGTATACAAGTTCATCCTTAAACAATGATGTACCTCAAGATGATGAGGTAATTGAAATTGCCATTTAACTACCTTGTAAAGCGGCAAATAAGAGGAAAGCAAAAGAAAAAGTGGAAAATAGTGGGCCAGTACCAAAGTTGGCTAAGAAGTTGGAAGATTTAGGTAATACGGATCATGAAAAAGTTGATGTGTTGCACAAATATAATGAAGTTACCAAATAAAAGGAACATCGGAAGCAAATCAAGTAGGAAAAATTGATAATATTTGTTGATACATCGTCAGTGAATGAAGTGCAAAGGCAATGGATTGAACAGTTGCAAAAGGAAATAATGTAAAGAAAAAGCAATCATTATTTCTATTTCAAATTAACAATTAGTTCTACGAGTAGCCTTATATTACGTATTATGTTTATTTTATGAAACTATTTAATGTAAGCGTATCTATCAATGAAATCAATATCTTAAAAAATGGCTATTGCAAGAGCATGTGTCAATCAAATCAATCTACAAGAACTAGTCATTGCAAAAGCATCTATCAATCAAATCAATAAAAAAAGAAAAAAACTAGCCATTATAAAAACATATGTCAATCAAATCAATCTAAAAAAAACTAGTTGTTGTAAATGCATAAATTAATCTTCTATATACATGGGCAGAAAAGCATATCCTTACCAATCACTATCACATTTTACATTTTCATTTAGATCAACACTAATTCACCCTCTCATATAACCATGTTGAGAAGTAACTTTGATTCTAAGTTAGAAGAGGCAACCTATGAGGTAAGCGAAGAAATGTTCCTATCATTAAGTAGCATGAGAACATAGCTTATTGACTCTTTATATCAAATGCTTCTAGAGTTAAGTAGGAGTTCTTCCACAATAAGATGAAAGAGAAGATATATAGATAGAGATCGTATTGAAGGTAGGGATGTAACCGAGATGGGTCTTTTGAAACCCGAACCCGGCCCGAGTCTTAATGGGTGTCCCAAAATCCGAGAAAAATTCTATCGGGTTTTTTTTTATCATTCCCAAAACCCGATCCGCTAGGGTTTTAAGGAATCCATAACCTGACCCAACTTGACTAGACTCCAAAATTTTCCATTTTTTTTTTTAAAGCAAAAGAAAGAATTTTGTTTTAATTTATTAATGATACAAACACTTATATTGAAAGAATGAATTTTAGACAATAATATCATATAAAATGATGCATATTATAAAAAGAGAATTATAACATAAAACTATGTGTGGTGTAGTGATCAAGCATCTATTTTTATATTCATGAGGTCATATGTTCAAATCCTATGGAGTACCTTTTTTTGCTTTTTCAACATGCATTTATTACACGAGTTATTTCTCTCTCTTACACTAACTACTCTATCTTTATATATATATATATATATATATATTTTGCTTTTTATTTCACATAACTAATAATATTAAATGTATTCATCATAAAATTACCAAACTAAATAAATTTTTGTTAATAACTATTTTATGTTCAAAGTATATTATAAGGTAATAAGTATTACCATCTATACTGTAATTGAATATTATTACACACTAATAATAAAATTTGATTTAGTAACTTTTTTCTTCAATTAATGTTATTTAAATCTACATGGATTATTGGATAACTATCTTATTTACATATATTTTATAATCTATTTGTGTTAAAACCAATCACATTGCACATTAATTATATAATTTGATTTAGTAACATTATTTTTTTCTACATGTAATGCTAGGAAAATGAACACAAAGTATTGAATAAATATTATATCTAGATATATTTTATGATTTATTTTTATCAAATGCAAAATTTATACATATGTTAACTTTATGTTTTTTATTAATAATTAATTTTCAAGTGACATATATATCATTCCTTATGAAATGTACTAAATACTCTTAATTATATAGACGAGCAACTTCAACAAAGATTTTGCATGAAGAAAGTTGTATTTCTTCATATCATGTAAGCATTACAAGATTACTCTTCCTATTTCAAATAAACAAGAGACGTTGTTGGCAAACTTAGCGCTTCACCACTGCAAAAGTGCACTGCAACTATTCGGATGTTAGCATATAGGGTAATCGGTGATGCTTTAGATGACTACTTACATATGGCTTAAAGTACAATAGTGAAGTCTGTCAAGCATTTTGTTAAAGGTGTCATTGCTTGTTTTGGTGATGAATATCTATGTAAGCCTAATTTTGCTGATATTCAATGTTTACTAGTTGCTTCTTAGCAACTGGATGTTTAGGCATGTTGAGGAGCACTGATTGTATGCACTAGGGGTGGAAGAAACATCCAGTTGCATGGCATGATATGTATACTTGAGGTGATCATGGTTGTCCAACATTATACTTGAATCTATTGCTTCATATGATACTTGGATATGACATGCATTCTTCAGTGTTCCATGATCAAACAATGATATCAATGTGGTAAAGCACTTTCCCCTATCTGATGATGTTTTAGAGGGATGAGCTTCTCCAATCAACTACACTGTTAATGGTAGAAATTACAATATGAGATACTATCTTACAAATGATATATATCTAGAGTGGCCAATATTTGTCAAATCTATTTTATACATGCGTCGTCTAAAAGAACAATTATTTGCTAGGCACCAAGAAGGGTGCAGAAAAAGAAGTTGAACGGGCTTTTAGAGTGCTACAATCTCTGTAAGCCCCGGAAAATTTCAGTAAATAATTCCAAAATGAACTTCGAAAATAAACCCTAAAAATAACTCCAAATTAAAACCGAATTTCGACAAGTCCTAAATCACGAACGAATCCAAAAATTTCTTAATCATGAGAAAATGAAAATCCTTAAAAATAAAATAAGAACTCAGTGGTCTTCAAATTCAAAACCACGACGTATGAAAAATTTCATATTTAAGTCCGACTTATAAAAACGGATAATATAAAGCTAAAAAACAAATTATTAAAAAGCAAATAACGATTGACTTTCGAAAATATAACTCAATTCAAGAATTCCGAAAACATTAAGAGATATTAAATACTTACAAAAATAAAATTTAAAATAAATTTCTCAAATTAAATATGTTGTATAAACATAAATATCAGTTTCCAAATTGGCAAAGGTCTAAACCGGAAAATCACCCGGAAACCCTAATCGGAATACAATAGCTTAAGTCCGGCAATCTAGCGCCCTTAACCCTAAAGGCCGAGGTGTAGTTTAAATAAGTAGAATAGCTCGTAGTAATATAAGTTCGTTTATAATTATCAGATTGGTAAATTTTTGACCTATTTCGAACCCGTTCGGGTATAGACTTCTAAAAGCGTGTCCCAGGGCTCGAGATATAAAAAATATACCAATAGTACCGTTAGACTCGTAATTTCATAAGATTTCCAAATATATCAATTATGAAATTTTTCGGGTTATAAAAGTTATAATTGTAACCTTTTTATCGTATTTTCATTTCTACCGGTAATTGATTAGTCTTTTACACTATTCATTTTATTTCATTACACCATTTTATTATTTTTATAATGTATACCTCGGGTTTCCTAGTAATCGAGTAAACTTCGAAAACTGGAAAATGAAACCCTAAACTGGTTTTAGTTCAAGCCCTGTGAGAAAGACTTAGAAACCCTATATCCGGCTTTTCTTCGGTTTCATATCAAAAAAAAGTTTATAAAATAATTTGATATGGAATATTGTTTCAAAGTGTTGTAAACCCCGGTTTTTCAAGTAACCAAGATAACTCAAGAACCGGAAACCAACACCCTAAACCGGAATAGCTTAAGACTGGAGTGAGAAATAGGAACCTTAAATCCGGCTTTTCCTCGGTTTCCAATTAAGAAACTTTTATAAGAAAATTTAAATTTGAATATAGTTATTGATTTATATTTCAAACCAAGAAAAGATCAGATTTTAAGAAAATTTCAATTCCGAGTCATCCCGAGACCCATTATAGAAAAGCGTGCCCCGGAACTAGAATTTCAAAAATTTACTTATGAATACTCATTTGAATCGAAATAAAATAAGGATTTCAAAAATATAAATTTCATAATTTTCCGGCTTACGAAAAATACAGTTATAACCTCCTTATTCGTATTTTTCTTACTACCGGTAATTAAGTTGTCTTGATTACTATTCATTACTATTCACAAGTACAACCTATGACTACCTATTTGTACACTCTACACTTGCAATACTTACTATCACTCAATCACTTCCTTTTCAAAGACTTTTTGTCTCTTAAATATTATTTCAATTTATGACAAATTGTACTCAATTCCATCAAAACAAGTTAAATCAAAAATCAACTCTTCTCCTCCTCCTCATGCATTGGCTGGCGTGAAACCCCCTCCAACAAGTTCCATTTTGCAATTTTTTAAAAATTATTTGTCTCATTTAACCTAATTCCATTTAATATATAAGCTACTTATTCTTTCTCTCACTTCATTCTTTCATTTTCAAACTTTCTAAAAGGTAAAACACTCTATTTTTCTCTCCTCTCCACTCCCCTTTGCCGTGAGCCTATAGTGCTCATACACACACACAAAACTTTCTTTTATCCTTCATTCATCTCCTATTTTACTTTAAGTAAATGAACTTTTACTCTTTCTACTCATAGATCTTTGTAATGGCTAGGTTATTCTTGGATATTCTAACCAAATGTCCCCATGATCTCTTGGTAGGGACAAAGAAATATCAAAAGACAAGAATACCAAACCATCACTAGTAAATCTTGTATTTCAAGGAGCTTTCAAGGCATAAGCTTTATGATTTTTCATCAAAAAGTGTTTTGAACAAAAGATCTTTTACAAAAATGTAGTTTTTATGTTTTCAAAACCTATTTAAGCACTTGATGTAGTAGATCTACCATTTTACTACTCATATTCATGTAGGCATTTAAGATCTCATCTTCATTTTGAGCTTATGTGCATTAATGATCTTTAATGCTTTTGTTCTTAGTAAATAACCTTCCTAGTATATAGATCTATAGGTAAATGAGTTAATAAAACTAAAAAGGAAAACACTTTTCAAGAAATGAGTTAGGGTAAATTCGGATGACTTGAGAAACCTAGTTTAAAAACCCTTTTACCAATTTCTAAACATGTGTTTTACAAGAAAAATGAAGCCTATAGGTGATAGATAATGTTTGATGATGTTTTTCATGAATTTAAATGAGTGTTTACTAAAGAAAATATTTAAAACAAGAGATGAAGTCTAATAGAAGTTTTGAGTTGAAAAGTCTTGAAAACCAAATTCGTAATAATGGATAGATGGGTAGAAAACACTAGTTTTCCAACTTCAAAATGGTATTTTCTTAAATAAATGAAGTCCTTAGGGTATAGGTAAAACAAATACTTAAAGTTCTAAGTATAAAATGCATTTTTCTTAAAAGAATCAACTGAAAATGAAGTTTTCTAAATTCGGATTTTTGGAACTACCCTAGTGTAAGACCCACTTAAAAGTTTACAAATGAAGATTTTATTAAAGAAATAAAGGCATTAGGATATAGTTAATATAAGGGTCAAAATTTCTTTAAACAAATGGAGTTTTCTTAAAGAAAATCCTTATAATAAGTAAAGTGTGACCAAGTGTAGTAAACTTCTTGTTAAACAATAGCATGAAATGATTTTCTAGGAAAATTTTATTTAAATCTTTAAGTCTAAAAATTTATAAGAACTTAGGCTCATTAGAGTTCATATCATAACATTCATGATGGGGAAAATCATTGCCATGGCATTTAATTTCATTTTGCACTCAGGAATCTCAAGTGCATTCATAAAAAACCGCATTTTCGGAATCAATATACCCGCTGTACAGATCTGATCCCTCATTTCCGAAGCTTAGATATTTCAAAACTTGATTTAAACTTCATATTTAGAAAGCTCTTCCGAAGTAGATAGAAATCGATATCAAATTTGCGAAATTCCGACTTAAAACGACCAAGTTATGGCCATTTTGAGTTAGAATTGTTTTCCATCCGAACTTTGAAGCAAATAGAAGTTTTAGTTGATCCTTGGTGAAATACTCACCCCAGGTATTTCTTTTATGTAGAGAACGAGGAGCTCGGGACTTCTCTTACAAAGGATCAACATGGATAAGGAATGCGCTAAGGATGAGTGAGTTCATTTCCTAAGTAATTATGCTCATTGAGTGTGCTTGTAATTGTAGTAGCACTAGACTTATGTAAAGATAAAATTGTTGATGAGAAATGAACTTTTCCTGTTGAATGAATGATAAGTATATCGAGATGAGACTTGTTGAAATAATATTGTATGAGTTAGTATAGACTTGGATCGTTTGAAATGCTCTATGATCGCTCTTAAATTACATAATGAACTTGCTACGATTCCATAAATAAACTGTACATGCATATCATGTAGTGAGTTACATTGCATTACGAGAATGCTTTTGGTGGGAACAAAAGTATGATCGGGAGGCAGTGGATCTTCGTTAACATTAAGGATCTGCAACAGGGTCACTTAAGTTAATGGGAAGTGGAGTAGACACTATAAACCGCAAGAGAAATATTGGAATTGTGGTCGTATGTTTATAGACCACCCCAAACCCCGAATGGAGGGCGTAAATCCATTCACATATGGCTACCAGAAAGTCATATGCTTGTTTGTTCACGTGCTTGTGCATTCATATGATTGTTTAAATAAACTTGTTTGAATATTTTAGAATTGAGTATATTATTGCGGAAATGAATCTCACTAAGCTAGTGTAGCTTATACCCCAATAGTTGTTTAAATGAGCAGGTTATTTCAATAACGCGAAGTGGGGACTGAATTGGTTGGAGCCGGGAATGACTTCGGGATTCTGGCAGGATATAGATGTTTGAAGTTATCAACAAGATTTTTTTTACGAGCTGCCTTGTAATATTTTTTTTATGTAGGGAAGTCTATGGACGAATGTATCTGGAGTTGAATGATTTGTATTTTGAAGTGTAGTGATCCGTATGTGAAGTGTAGTGATTTGTATCTGAAGTATAGTAAATTTGTATTTCCTTTACATTGTTACTCATTTGTATCAACATAAAATGTATCATTCCGATGTATCTCCTTATGTGTTAGACGCCTTTTACATAGTATGGAAGCCTTTGCGTGACTAAGGTGGTCATTCTTAGGCTTTAATATTGTGTACGGCGGACTGCCACGTTTAGGGTACCCTTCGGGGCGTGACAATCTCGTTTTCATATAGTTTGTAGACCTTCACGCTTTTGAGATTAAGAGGTTATGAGACGAATAGTAAGAGCATGTATAATTTTACATAATATGATTGTTAATGATGAACAAGTTGGCTATAACTTCAATTACCTAGTTCCATATTATGAATTGGAAAGCATTAGTGATTCAGCACCTCATGTCTCTCGCAATTACATTGTGGATTATGTAAGAATATGAAAATAATATTTGGCTTCGTGATAGGGTGATGCATCATCAGTTATAGACCGACTTGATTGAACTCGTGTGCAACAATTTGGAAATTCAGTTAATGTTTTTGATTGATAGTTTTAAAGTATAAGTTTTGTTGTTCATGGTTTTTGAAGTTTTTTTTTTTTTTAATTCTCATTATGTACTTCAATTAGTCCGTGATTGTATTTCTTTCTTGTTGTACTAATCATAAGCTAAATAATTTTCTTCCTTTTGTGTTTGACTATTTAATATATTGTTAGATCCATTATTAAATTTAAATTAAATTAATTATGGTTTGAAATAATAATAAATTAAATATCAATCAATAATGTATTTACGGTATTTTCTATTTTCATTTAATTTATTCTTACATAATTTTATAGATTATAATTTACATTAATATATCACTTGAGGGAAAAAAAAAGTGAGTATTATATAAAAAGTGTATGGAGCCCATGAAATTCTAAAAACTTGTGAAGGATCTTTTTGAAGAGTCTAGAGATAAAGTGGTAAGATTTTAAAAAAGAGAGGTATGTAGCGCCCTAAGAACCTTGAATTGTGGATACTCTTATTATATGTTTTATTCACTGGAATGAAATAAGTTTGAAAAGGAATAACAATTCATTATTTATAATTAAGAGTATTTTTGGAATAAAATAATATATTTTTTGTCAAGAATAGTCATTCCTCTAGCAAAGAAGAATAGAGATTCGTATTTATTTCGTATCACATGGAATAGACATTTTTTTGATAGATTTTTTTGCAAACCAAATAAAGAATATATATTCTATGGAATAAAGATAATAATAATTCCATTCAATTGAGCTAAACATAGTGTTAAGTGAAATTATCTAAATCCAAAGAGAAGGGATGACGAGATTGCTGGAAATCTGGTTAAGTAATCGTTGGATTCATCTGTTTATTCTTCTTATAAGTTCTCCACTAATAAAACTTCTCGTAAATACATATAATACGGTAGATTTCAATATTAAACTTTTTATAGGGTAATATATATATATATATATATATGGAGAGAGAGAGAGAGGAGAGAGAGAAAACAATAGGATATATTCGACACTTCTCCTCTACCACATATATTTGTTTGTTTCATCGTGATTTTGACATCATATTTTTATCATTTTCAAACAGATGTTTATAAAAAAATAGATACCGAATGAAAAATGATGTTTTATTCATAAACAGATTAACAAATATATAAATATGATACAAATAAGTTATAAAAAAATCTACTATAAATTTAATATAGATAAAAATAAAACAATCCAAATGAACCTATTATTGAAAGGATCCTTTGCTGTAACAATATTTGACAACACAACAACAGTAAACACTTCTTTTCTAATTATATCTTACTCTCTTGGAGCCAACCACTGGTTTATGATTGAAAGGCCAACTGTACAAGTAACAAATAATTCAAAAACAATGCTCAACTCCGAATTCGATGTAAATGCATTTTTCGAGAAAAGTAATGAATCAATATTAACCTATACTTAAAATGTAAATCAATTAGAATGTAAGAAAGTAAAATGTGAAAAAAGATAGAAAGGGAGAAAACAACAATCGAAGCACGAATAAATGGTATTTCTCCCCTTTTCTAATGAATGGCTTTTTATTTATAGTTTGAATGAACTGAAATTATCGTAACCTATTTTCAAACTAATATATTATATATATATATATATATTAAATATATATATACATATATATAAGAAATTTTCAAATTTAAGTTCAGGATTTGAGTTAATTTTACGCCCATTCAAGAAGCATTATCAAGTCCACCGTCGCCATGGCCCATCGTTAATTCAATTTCCAAGCACCTCTTGAGAGAGTTATCACTTTAGGCTACATATTATTTTTCAACATCAACTGGTCAACAGTCGGACTTTTCACTCCTACTCGCTTTCTAAAGGGGAAAATCATTGAATAGGTCATAAACACGTGTACCTTCATGTGTATATTATACGTATTAAAAAATAATTAATACTTATTCATATAGTATATATTACATATGATGTATAATACCTACAAAAATGTTTCTCTTATGAAAATAGCCAACAAACAAATTTACTTTGATCATGCAAGAAGTTGATTATTATCTTATCATCCATTTATTTATAAGATGGAATAAACACATAATAATAAAAAGAATAGATCTTAAAAATAGTTATTTTTAGAAATAACGTTTTTTTTTTCATTTTTATTTACCAGCAGTAATAAAAAATGAAATTAGAAATTTATATTTCAGTATTTGCTTCAAGGAATGCATAGTTTGGTACTTACTTTATCTTATTAGTTAAAGTAATAAATTAGGAATATAACAAATAATAACATACTTCTATTTACTTATTTTAAAAATAATTAAAGCAATTTAATTTTTATTATTCGATAAATAACAAACACAATTCCCTCAACCCTTCCTCCTCCTCTCTCTCTCTCTCACTCTCTCACTATATCCATACATATATAGTCCTTTGGTATATTATAAGTTATTTATGTATAGAGATTCCTTTTATACACATTAAGTTATATATATATCTACATTTTAGATGATTTATAATATATGTTATATATTATACATATACAAACAAATAGATTACATATTATATGTAATTCACATGCTATATATAATCTATGTGTTATATGTACGTATTCTAAATAATTAATATACTCTATGTAATCTTTGTGTTATATATACGTATTATAAATAGATGAAATAGTGTCAATTATTATTCCGTAACTTTCTATGTCAGGAACAAGAAGACGTAAATGGTTAAACAATAAAGAGTTAGTGTTGTTTCAATTATTGATGCAAGTTATAGCTTTTAGATGTGAAATAATCATAGGTTCTCAAATCATGTTTTATGAATGTGTTAATGTATTTATGTGTGATCATGAAGTATGATGAATATGATTTATGTTAGTATATGATATATGTGTTGTATTAATGTGTTTAAATATTTATATATCTTAATGTAACTAAATATTGAGTTTATAAATTTATAAATGTAACAAAGTGTATGAAAATTTTATTGAAACAAGTTGAATAAGTTGTGGACATAGTAGAATTTTTGGCTAATTAAACCGAGCCTAAAACAACATTTTAAGGCCCCAAAATAAGCTCATTTAGTGCAAAATAAGCTCATTTAGTGCAAAATAAGCGCATCCTTTTTTACAGCCTCTTAAGTCAAAGTTTGGATAAGTATTAGCCCCATTTGATGAAAAAAAACCATATCTAAAATTTGCCAAAAATTTCACACGAATTTCATCATATTCTCTACAAGTTTCTCCTCTTGTTTCTTTCAAAAACCCTACACTCCAAGCCCTAAACAAGGTGAAGATCATAAGCCCAAGTGAGACAAGTGGTTCAAGTGTTTTTCTTCAAAGTTTAAAGCCTCTTAAAGTATGTGTGTTGTTTGTTATTTGTATATTTGTTAGTAGGCTTTCTTATGTGAATGAGGTTCTAATGCTAAATATGTGGTTGGATGAGTTTTATGTGTTGACGGTAGTTTAAGTAGTTTATTGATGATAAAAGAGCTTGTAGTATATACTAAATATGTAACTTGAAGTGTTTGGATGATTGAAGTATGGGATGGTGGTATTGTGAAGTTTATAGGTTAAATGAAGTTGGGGTATGGATTTGTGTTTAATGTGTGTAGATTAGTGTTTAATGAGGTTGAAGTGATGGTTTTGTATGTTAAAAGATTAGAATACATATAGGTTAAGGTTTGGTGTTGGAAGGAAGTTTGGAAATGAAAACTTGGATAAAAAGTTTGTGTTTTCGAATAGGGAAGGTTTACAATTTTTCAAAGTCTGTGCTGCAATGTACACCGGCCCAATGCCGCCGGTGTAGGGCTCAACACTGCCGATGTACACGACAACACTACTGGTGTTGGAGGTATTCATGGGCATTGACCGACCCCGTGGAACTCTTATAAATTTTTATAAATTTGAGTTGCAGTCTACACCTGCTCAACGCCATCGGCGTAAACCCCAACACTGTCGGCGTTTGGCTAAATGCTGCTAGTGATGGCAAGCGTAGAATTTTTGGTGCAGACTACACCACCTGAATGTCGCCGGCGTTGAAAGCCGGTGTGTCTCCTGCAATTTTCCATTTTCAAACTTCTTCAAACCATTCCTTTAGCTTGCTAAGTTATCTTTTGATGATTTTATGAGCTTATATGATCATGTTAAAAATATAAATGGTATGTTATGACCTTGCTTTGGATTCATATGAATTCCCGTAAGTGTTAAGCCTAGATTTAGTTATGTTCTTTGTGTGCTTCAAAGTGTTTATATTGATTTGAATTGAATTTCCTTGTAACAGTGATAAATACTCCTTTGAGTTCCTCTACTAATCTTCATTTGAGTGCTTCTATTGGTTCCCTTCATAGCATAGGTACACAGAAATGTGTTTGGTTTCTTGCATATGATAGGCATGACTAAATTCACTTTAATTTAAGATAAAACTTAAATTGATTGTCTATTATGCCATTGAATTTGGTTCGGGGAGTGGCACCTTACTCAGATTGGGGACACGGTAGCTTAGGCTCTTAGGCTACCCCTGTCTTTATGATAAGACTTTTATAAGTGGCAAGGCAGATAGTTGATAGGGTTATTGGTATCTGTATAATATTTGCTTATTCTTAAAGAGAAATAATATAATTTAATTCAATTGTTTATAGAAACATTTGAATTAGGTGATATTATGAATTAAGTTAAGTAAAGTTGTAAAACGGCTGAAAACCCTAGAGGAAGCTACTTTTTCATTCATGGATATATCATTTAGGAGATATAAGTCTCCGAACAACTTATATCAACCCCCTGAGTGTCGAGATCGTTACTCAGGACCCTAGATATCCTTGTTGTCCGGAGTTTGAATATTCCAATATTGTTTGGCTAATTAAAGATTTCTTAATAATTTGATGGATGTTGTTTGCATATAGTTTAAGCTTGTATGTCGCTTGCCTTTGTTTTCATTACTTGCGTACTGAGCCTTTGGTTCATTATTTTATATTTCAGGTGTTAATAATCATGATGAGTTCTACACCAGTATGAGGTACGAGATGGATTTTGAGGACTTTCTAGATGATTGGGAGGATTAGATATGACCATGACTTTGATGGAATTTTTGTAATAGTATAGTTTAGGAGGTATATGTAATAGTTATGATAGTTTTGCTAAACATATGTATTTTGTAAATGGCTTGCTTATAAGTCTTGTTTGTAATATTTATATGTATATATGTCTGTAATGGATCTATAACTCATATGTAAATGTTATGTTTTTTTTTTTAATAAAATGTCTTATAGGTTGATAGTTCTTAAAATTGTTTCTCATAAGAGATTTAGGTAAACAAATATCTAAATTGATCCTGGTAAACAACCTTACATATAATACTACAGGTTATATATATGGTTGGAGATCTTGATTCACCTATTTTAACTATAGAGATGAGTCCGAGTCTTTACAAGATATTGCTTCAATTATTGATCCAACTTTGGAACTTTGAAGATCTAGACAACTTTTAGAAATTCTTGATATATATATATATATATATATATATTCTAGCAAGACATATTATATTTAATTTTCTATTTTAAATTAAAGATCCTAAATTTTAGAAATGTGTCATATATACATATTATAAATAATTAATATACTCTATATGATCCATAATGTATAACAAACGTATATATATCATAATGATTTTAAACAACAAATGAATAATATATATAACATGTATATAAACATATAATTTACTTATTTATTATATGTTACATATTTTTATAATTTATATGATAATAATTATGTATGTATATACATATACCATATGTATTAAATACAACAAATGATTATGTAGATACATATTATATGTACACATATATGTTATAGTTATTTGTTTTTCAAGTTAAATAATTTACATTTTATATGATATGTATGGATTATATAAAAAATCGAATATAAATTATTTTTTATAATAAGGGTTTTATCTTTACATCGATCATTTTGTTAGTTTATAATAAAAAATCACTTTATTAGCGATAATAAATTTTTTTGTATAAAAAATTATTGAAAATAGAAATTCTCAATTTAATTTTGCAATAAGCAAATTAATAGATACTATTTCAAGAATAGTTTATTCACTGTCAATTACTTCCATGTAAACAGGTCAATGTTTCATATATCCAAAGGTTATTACTAAAAACACTTTTGTTACTTCATCTAGATACGACCACTCGATGGTTTCTATAATTTTTTATTATCTTTCTTCAACAAATTTCATTATTATAATTATATACTTATATCCTCATCTTTTCTTTTTATCTTTTCCTGCTTTCATTTCCTTTGATTCTAAATACGAGGATAATTTAAATTTTCATCTTTTACACATAACTATTTACTTCTTCATCAGAGCCGTACACATTAATTTATTATCTTTAAAAAACTATGAACTATATAATATACACCGGGGGTGGGGGTTGTGGTGGGGTGGGGGGCGTTGGCTTGGGGGGTTGGTGGTTGGGAATAGAATTCTTTACTTTTCTTCTTGGTTTTCTTATAGTACGAAGAAAACACTTGTACGTATAGAATTTTTATAAACGGATCCCTAAAGTAGTTGACTTTTTATTTCTTTTTTATAAAAACGGTCCTGTCAATTATTTAATAGTTTAAATTCATATTTAATTATGATAATATAAAATACTTAATATTTTATTTATTTTAATAATCAGATGATTAGTTAAACGTATTATCGATGGACCACAATAATTTTTTATTTGCTAATGCTGTTTGAAGATTGTATTTATAGTTACTTATGTGAATTCCCCTATTTAATCTTTTCTTTCTTTTTTGGCGTTGAATTTATTTGTAGTATCAATCGAACTCGAAGCAATTTTTCTAACTTATTAAATACGTTACATAAGAAATTCCCTAGCAACTTCCGAGTCCACGGACTTATATGATAAAGTCTTCGTCCACTGAAAGCAAACAACATCAAAATCCTCATCCACAAAATAGGGATAAACATTCATTATATATGTATTGTAAGGGGAAAAAGACATTCTAAGCCACTCCATAATTACAAGATTCCTTAAAACACCAAATCATGGAAATGCTAACATTGTTATATGCGCTTATATGCCTTTTCATTATTTCATTTCCCTTCACTGAAAGCAAACCGCTCTTAATCGATCCAGCCAACGACACATGTCCTCCACAGAGATGCAATAAGCATCGTGGCCCGGTAGTCCAGTTCCCATTTTGGTTGCCAGACCACCAGAAGAAGCACTGTGGCTATCCTGGGTTCAACCTGTCATGTTCCTTAGACAACCGGACCCTTATATCCTTTCCAAACTCTAGCATGTTATATGTAACAGAAATAGACTATACGACTCAAGTCATTCATGTCCAAGACTTGAATCATTGTCTTCCAATACAACTTGGAAACCTTAACAAGTCCTCCTTTGACTACCAATACCAACGTTATGGTTCTTACTATTCTCTTGATACATATAACTATACAATATTCAACTGCTCATCTATGGGAAGGGACGAGCAAAAGGATGGTAATCGTGGTGTGAAACTCCCGTGTCTTAGTGTCGTCCCAGGATACGATGTTTATGCGGTTGATTCGTCGCTGGACATATCTTACACACCTCTAATTGGTTGTGAGGCTACTGGAAATAGTATCGATCTTTTGCCAGAAAATATAGAGAGAATCCTAAATGAGATACCCTTATTGTGGCATGAGCCAAACTGCACAAAATGTTCGGGCATGAGGTGTAGATTGAAGAATGGCACCAAATCAGACACTGAGTGTTTTGTTGTACGCAAATCACATAGTCATGGTAATTTCTTTTTCAATTATGAACCTGGGCTTCCTTCTTAATTTCATGTTTATTTTTATAAATCTGTATGTACATAATGGGTTGATTTGGCACTCATAAGATATATTTATTTGCAAACATGCTGCAGGTAAATCAAGGATTTCACTCATAGTGGTTGGTTGTATACTACTTTTCATGGCACTTGGTGGACTATTCTATATCTACCACAAGAACCGAAAAGATAAGGAAAATCGGATGAAGATTAAGAAGTTCCTAGAAGATTACAAGGCTTTCAAGCCAACAAGATATGCATATGCAGACATCAAGAGAATCACAAGCCAATTCAAGGAAAAACTTGGGGAAGGAGCGTATGGTACTGTTTACAAAGGCAAGCTTTCCAATGAGATTTTTGTTGCCGTAAAAATCCTTAACTACTCTATAGGGAAGGGGGAGGAATTCATAAATGAAGTCAGTACAATGGGTCGAATTCACCATGTGAATGTAGTTCGATTGGTAGGATTTTGTGCAGATGGTTTTAGAAGAGCGCTTGTGTATGAGTTTTTTACAAATGAGTCCTTGGAGAAGTACATATTTCCTAATAATGATACCTTAAATCCTTCTTTAAGTTGGGAGAAACTCAAGGACATTGCTCTAGGGGCTGCAAAGGGCATTGAGTATCTACACCAAGGATGTGATCAGAGGATTCTTCATTTTGACATCAAGCCGCATAACATTTTGTTGGATGACAACTTCAACCCTAAGGTTTCAGATTTCGGTCTTGCAAAGTTGTGCTCTAAGGAGCAAAGTACAGTTTCCATGACTGCTGCTAGAGGGACAATGGGGTACATCGCACCAGAAGTGTTCTCTAGAAATTTTGGGAATGTATCATACAAGTCAGACGTGTACAGCTTTGGAATGCTATTGCTTGAAATTGTTGGAGGGAGGAAAAATAAGGATGTTGCATATCAGAATACTAGTCGAATGGACTTCCCTGAGTGGGTATACAAGCACCTAGACAGGGGAGAAGAACTTAACATTAGGATTGAAGTGGAAGGTGATAGCAAGATTGCTAGGAAAATGGCAATTGTAGGACTTTGGTGCATCCAATGGTATCCTGCAGATAGACCCTCAATGAAGATGGTTGTTCAAATGCTAGAAGGAGAAGAATGTCCTCCTATACCAAGGAATCCATTTACCTCTAGGAACACAATGGATGGGGGCAATGCACACCCAAGGATATGGAATTTAGAGTTGGAAGTGATTGCAGAGTAAATTTCCTATATATAACATCTTCCAGGGTCTTATGTATAGTGCATGCTAGACATAGGAAAATTACACCTCATACAATATATCATTACTTCTTCTTAAAAGCATGTAATTATAGGTGAATGTTCATGAGTTATGATGTAATGGTATTCTCCTTGCAGTTGCATTGTTTCATGAAAATTCAAGTATTTACTCTATAGAATAAAAATTGCAGTTTTAGCACAAATTTTTGTAAATTCTTTAAGAAATTACAAGTTCTTGTAAGATTTTATCCCCTTTGAGGTCATTTTTACCTCCATAACCAGAAGATTGCTTATTAAAATTCATACCATGTGTCGGCAAAAGGATCTTAACTAGCCTGACTTTAAAATACGAACTAATGATAATGACTGGAACTGTGCCCTGAGTCTTTAGTTTTGATGAAGATGTTAAAGACAATAATTTTTACATTCTTTAGCACTCTATTAACTATAGGTTCTCTTATCATATAGGTTAGAGAGAGTGCATCTTCTATATAATACAAGTTTATTACTAAAGGAGTTATGTAGTTACACTACTTTACTAGAGAAGTTATGTAGCTAGGTTATGAAAGAGTAATGTATTATTGGTGGGTAAAAGAAAGTTAGTTTTTAGAACTAAATGCTCGAAAGGAAATTTACTACATCCATCCTAATATCCAAGGGCTTGCTTCGATCACCTTTACTTTCATATTGACTATTCCTACAAATTATAGGTATCACTTTTCTAAGAGGAGTGGTGTGTTTGAGATTTTTAATACTATATGAAACCTTTATAGATAAATAAACTAAGATGTCTATTAGATACACGAAACATACAAGGAACTATGTAAAATTGATTTGGAAAAGATATTTTTTATGATTGAATACACACTTTGCACCTAAGAAGAGCCATTAATAGGAATATCTTAGATGGTTGGTAATGATAGGTGATACAAAGTTGTCAACTAGTGCACCTACCACAAATCTAGATATATCATAACTAATGCTTTAGAAACCATAACTAACACTTGTTTCAACTAAATAATCTAGAAAATTCTCATATTTTAACACATCTTAAAATTTTTCTAAGGGACTCCAAGCCTTGATCTTAGCTCTTCAAACATTACTTTGGAAAGTGCTTTTGTGAACATGCCTACAATTTGATCTTTTGAACGATAATCCACCAAAATAACTTCATCATTTTTCTCAACTTCTCTAATTGCATGAAATTGGTTCTTAACAATTATTGACTTGTTGTCAACCCTTATTAGAGTAGCATCATTTTGGTATTGCCCCAAATCCATTAATAGTTTTCTTAATCACAGTGCTTGGTTTGCTTTTGCTACTGTAGAGATATACTTGATTTCTACTATGAATTGGGTACTTCTTGATTTCCATGAGAAAATCGCATTTCCAATCTAGATTGCTTTTGGAATCATCCATACTTCTAGCATAGTCACTATTTCTAATCTTTGGAATTTTCTACTTTCTTTGCATGAAAACCACAAGTCATACTCAAAAGAGCCTTTGATATATCTTTAAGCTCTCTTAACTGCACTGAAATGAATTTGACATAGTGACTATATGAACCTTGATGGGATACTTGCAGAGAACATTAAATCTAGCCCTTGTAAAGATATGTAGAGTAGACTACTAATCAGCCTTCTATAAACATAAGTATTTGCTCTACTACCTTCTTCATTCTTTGACAACGTCTCATTCATAACCAATGGAGTAATTACTAGCTTGTTTCATTCCATGTAGAACTTTTTCAAAACATCCAATGCATACTTTATTGTGAGAAAACGATTCTATCCTCTTATCATAAATTTTTATGCCCAAGAAATGTTCCACATCACCCAAAGTAGACATTGCAAAGTTACTTTCCATATTTAGCATGAATTGCCATAAGATTTTGGAAGTACATCCCATAATCAACAAATCATCTACATATAGAGAGACAATGAACTGAACTTCATCCTAACCCTTCAATATATATAGAATAACTTCATTACTTGCATTTCTTTTGAATCCTTACTTTAGCAAATAGGTATCTATTATTACTTGTACCAGGCTCGTAATGCTTACTTCAAGCCAAAAATAGCTTTGCAAAGCTTGTAAATCTTGTTTTCACTACCTAAAACCTAGAACGTTTTAGTTGCTCAACATAAAAATTTTTTGCAATTACGCTAGTTGGAAATGCTTACTTCACATCAAGAATATAAATTTTCTAAGCCATCTTTTGTTGCTAAAGCCACGAAAAGCCTTATAGGATCAAGCTACTAGTGAGCAATTGTGTTAAAAAAAATCAACACCACATTCTTAAGAATAGCCCTTTACAATCAATTTAACCTTAAGTTTGTTTATGAAACTATCTAAATTATATTTAGTCTTGTAAACTAACTTAACACTATTATCTTTAAAATTGATATGGAGAAGATGCTTTGTGATTGAACAAATGCTTTGCACATAAGAGGACCTATATATGGTACTAGTAGGTGGTAGAATTATCAATTATTGTACCTGCTATAAATATGAATAAATCATAACTAATGCTTCTAGAAACCACAACTAACACTTAGAAAAGTTAAATACATTGAGTAAACAATTTATAAAATTCCTGTATCATAACAAATTGACATCATAAATAAGGAGTTTCTATATAGAGCATGGTAGAAGTGCCATAGTATAGTTTTCCATACATTGGAGCAAAATGGAGTTGCTGAGCAAGTGTATGAAACTTTGATAGAGAAAGCTAGATGTATGTTTTCTAATGCTTGATTTAGAAAACATTTTTGGAAAAGGTCATTAACATGACATGGCATATTGTTAATCATTCACCCATTGGCATTGACAATAAAACTCTTGAAAAATTATAGCTAGGTACTAACCATGGTATTCATATTATAGATTATTTTGTAAATGTCTAGTGTATGTGCATGTGAAGGTAAGTAAGTTACATGTTAGGTCTATCAAATGCATCTTTTGGTATCATTTATTGTTATGAGCTATAAATTACACAACATGAGTACTAAGAAACCCGTATTAATAGGATTGTTTTTTATAAATTTGTTGTGCTACATTCATCAGTTTCATAACCAACTAAAAACAAGTCATTTGAAGGGCATGTTAGAAAATGTGGTGGCATTAAATCTTATTTAGAGGGTCGTATTATCATCTACCATTCAAACATTTATAGTTCAACCTAACAATGTGATTGTAACTTTATAGACATCTTAACCTCATTTGTAGCTAAAGATTAATCGAGACAAGACTTTAAGATTATCACAATGATTTGGTGATATCATGACTTTTACACTCCCATCAATAGACAAGACAAATTGCTTCTATCCTACTTCCCATTAGGATACAGTTAGTGCTCCTAGTGTAGATAATTAGCTTTTCGCCAAGTAAGATGAGATAGAGTCTCTTCATAATAATGACAATAGAGGTTTGTACCAATGTCTTTTGGGAAGAAATCTATAGGCTATAAATCGGTTTCAAGAAGAAAAAGCGAGTCAATTCAAGAGAACCAAGTACAAGGCACATCTTATAGGCAAGAGTTACAGTTCAATTGATATGATATTTGTGTTCATATCCAAAGAGAGGACCGTTGCTCATTTATTTATCTTTTATAGGTGTTGACAGAATGCTAAGTGCAATAAAGGGTTTGTTTGATATTAAAAATTGAAGGCTAATCTTTGTGCATAATTTTGACCTGAAAGATGGTATAGCAAAGAAAAATTTAGGTAAGCAGATTCATAAAGACGAACAGCTAAGAAATTGATATATTGATGAAGGTGCATTGAGATAGTAGTTGCGCGCTTTGATATGCAACATTAAGCTATTCTCCACAGTCCCCATCATTAGCCATACATTATAGGTTTTCTACAAACTTGTCACCATAGTTAGAGAACAAAAGTAAGTACATGTTCATTCTTCTTGATTATAGCAAAATAGATAGGATTATGGATACAATAGTCTACACTCATCTTGATATTACACATGCTATGAGTGTAATTCGTCACTATATGGCTAATCCTAGTGGATGCCCTTTGGGATGTTAAGGTGAATCTTGCAATATTTAAGGGTAGCATCCGGTGTCGATTAAACTTCAGCAAAGATTCTCTTAATTTGTTAATCATTATTCTATAGGGTAGCTAGACAATAGAAGATCTCTAAAGGTTTAATTTTGTATCTAGTGTGTGTAGATGTGCAAATAGCTAGAAAGCCTCACTTGAATGTATTGTTGTGTTGTATACTATTATATAATAAATATAATAATCATGTCATATATAAATTTATGCTTCTAGATAAGATGATTTTGAATTGTGATGCCAATCTATATATTTGTAAAGTCCAAGTCATCAGGAAAGTTAAAGTGAATTTATTTTGCTAACTTGTAAGAATTTCCATGAAACTGTTTTTTTAAGAGTGTTCATGGTTCGTTAACCATCCATGGCCCGATTTTTTATCATAACCATAATGATCGGATGTTCAATATCTTGATCCTAAACTGATCCATTATGAACGATTATCCGCCTTAACGGTTAATCATTTTTTCGGTTTTCGATTTTTGTTTAATATAATGGTTATGCAAATTTTGCAGTTAACCATATATTTCAATATGTCCGTAAAAAAATTAGAGTATTTTTTTGTATAATTAAATTAAAAACAAAAATTTAAGAATGTAAGACATGTAAAATAATTGTTAATATATATCGATGCCATCAAGATAATCATTATAATAGCCTTTTAGCATGTGTTCTTATCAACCTTGATCATTGAGCTCAATCAAATACCACAATTCCAATTTTCAAACATATATGCATTTGTTTCTTTTGTCTGAATCATTCATTTTAACATAAGTCATATTGATAACACTAAAAAAAAATAATTATATGGGTATATTATAAATTATATATATTTATAATTACGGATCGGTTAACCGAATCCATCGGTTTCTAGTATCTAAAAATCGAAACCGAAACATAAAACCGAAAAAAATTAAAAATGCTAATCCTAAACCGAAACTGATGATCGGTTAACCGTTTATTTCGGATTGGTTTCTCGATTTCAGTTCGATTATCCTAAACATTTGGTTTTTTTGCACACCCCTACTTTTGTTTCACTTTATTATTTGAAAAGCCCAAGTCATCGGTCAAATGTAGAGGTGGGCAAGTGGGTTAAACGAGCCAACCCGGCCTGACCCACTTTGGCCAGTGGGTTTTTGGCCCACTTTAAAAACGGGCCAAAATTGCCCGACCCTAACCCAACCCACTTTAGCCCGTAGGTTAAACGGGCCAGCCCACTTTTTGACCTTTGAACCCACTTACATATTTTGTGAGTTAAATGGGCTAAGTTGACCCATTTAACTTATTTATACTAATTAAATAAGATTTATATAATAAAAAAGAGAGTTTTATAAGGTTATATATATTAATGATTAATTTCATTATTATTTTAATTACTTTTTATATAAAAATAAGTTTTCTAAAATAACTTATTAGATAATATTTTAATTTAAAAAAAACAATATATATTTTATAAAATTTTATGGTGCATGTGCATCAATTTGTCATTCTTTGTTATAATTAACACATAAATTTAATCTCAAGTATAAAAAATCTCAAGAATAACCTTCATTAATACATATTTACCTATAATTATTTATTTTATTTTTAAAAAGTGGGTTGGTGGATCAACCCACTTAACCTGGGCTAGCCCACTTTGACCCTCAGGTTAAGTGGAATGGGTAAAATTAACCCACTTTTAAACGGGCTAAAAAAAGCTGGCCTTAACCTTACCTTGCTCTCTATGCCCAACAACTTGTCAGTATTATTTAATAGTTTCTGATTCCCTCATCTTCAACATTTCAAATTCCCTGATCAAGTTGAGCACCTACATTTCTTTTGTTATTTCATTTTCTTGGTAGACCTTTTTGAGGTAGTCCCAAATGTCTTTTGTTTAACCCAAATTCATGACTCTTTTAAATACAGTGCTTGAAATAGTAGAAAATAGACAAGTTTTAGCTTTAGAGTTCCTAGTCTGCCTCTCTTTATGTGTCTTCAGTTGTGCCATCCTCTACAGCTTCCTGAAGATCTAAAGCATGAAGATGTACCTTCATTCTAGTAGCCCAAGCTTGATAGCTATCACCATCAAAAACTTGAGGAGCAACATGAGAGAATGTCGTGTCAATTTCCATTTTTTATTGTTTTTATATTTTTAGGTTTAGGTTTTTATATTTCTATGTTTGTATTATTCAAAGAACCCTCAAGATGAGAGTGTGATACCATGATTATTTTTTCATGAAATAGAAAGAAAATGCCTAGTTTGAATAAAAAAGAAGAAGTGCATCTAATTTTAAAGCTCCCATTTTAATTCGCTGCATTGCTCAATATATAAAGCAAAAAGGCATAACAACAAAACAAGATATTTTGATATCAAGTCATATCTAAACTGGTTACTAAAATCAAGCTATAAAAAAGTAAATAAGAAATTCCAAAAGACTTGCTTCATTGACCAATTATTCAGTAGCAAATTAAGGCATGTTTCTAACATTGGTGATTTTTTCATGATAAAGAAGCAAAATGCCTAGTTTTAGTAAAAAAGAAAAAAAACATTTGATTCTGAAGCACCCACTTTAATTCAATACATTGCTCAATATATAAAGCTAAAGATGTTACAATAATAAAAAAAAAAGAGATTTATTTTTAATATCAAGCCATATCTAAACTAGAAATGAAA
Source organism: Combretum micranthum (assembly GCA_024138025.1). Lineage (NCBI taxonomy): Eukaryota > Viridiplantae > Streptophyta > Magnoliopsida > Myrtales > Combretaceae > Combretum > Combretum micranthum. The sequence continues at coordinate 372,465 of JAMXBD010000281.1, read as the reverse complement.
TTGGTTGGTCGTTATAGGGTTGCTAACCCACCCAATCCATTAAAAACCCTATAGGATTAACCCTATAAGGTAGGGTTAGCTTTTGATATATAATAAAAACCTTATATGGTTATGTGGTCGAGTTTGGGTCATATAATTAACCCGATAGATACCTGACAACCCAATATTATAATTACAAAATAAAAACATTATTAGAGGGGCAAGGAAACGAAAAAAGACATGAATGAGCTACCATCATTTTTACCTCTTAAGATTGTTTTTATGTCTACTATACTAGTTATAAGTTCTAAAACTTTTTATTTAATTTGTTCAAGTCATGTTTTCTATGAAGATTAATATTATTTGTTGTTTGTTATTTTTTTTTCCAATAGGAAATTTAATTTAACTTTGTTTTAAGATATTGTGACAAAAGTAATATATTTATATGTTTAAATGTTGTATAATGAATATTGTCTACAACATTTTCAATCAATTTCATATGCATCATTTCATTTTTGAATGAATAGGAAACTTGTGTTAGAAACACTAGCTTTTCTTAAATTTATTACTAAAATTTGAAAATAGATTGAAAAAAAAAAATAATAAGGTTATAGGTTAGGTTTTGGGTTCTAAATCAAACCTTGTAGCATAGGTTTAGATATAGCATAAAAATCTTATAGGGTTATAGGGTCAAATTTTGTAGATCCTAGAAGGTAGCAAATCGGGTTTCGGGTTCATATGATCCATCCGAAACATGACTCGATTGCATTCCTATTCTAAACTGGTTACTAAAATCAAGCTATAAAATAGTAAATAAGGAATTCCTAAAGACCTTGTCCATTGACAATTATTCAACAGCAATCTAAAGCATGTTTCCAATACTCCTGCTTGCCTTAATAATTGTAGAGGCATGGTATCAAAATAATTCTTCCTCTTGATATTGTTCGGTTGTAATTTTTATGTCTTCATGTTGCTGTGTCTTGCAAATCTTCTCCATATGGCTAATGTATCCACATTTCATTTGCTTGACATCAGGCTTCCACAAGTAGTTTCTTTATGGGTGATTTGTTTTTTTATTTGCAATTTGGGCAAGGTGGATAAGATTCTTCAATGTTGTTATTATTCTTGTTGTAGTTATTGTATTTATCTCCTAAAATTTATGTCTTTGCTACAAAGGCACCTTCCATAGTCCCTTCTTCTCTCATGATTTTCCTTTACTCTTGGGCCTAAAATGCATTCACCAACTCTGCTAAGGACATACCTAACAGATCCTAAGATTCTTCCAAAGCAAAAATTTTAGATTCATATTTTTTAAGTAAGATTACAAGAATTTTTTGCACTATTCTTTCCTAAAAAAAATCCTTACCTTATAACCTTACCTTGTTCTCTATGTCCAACAACTTGTCAAAGTATTCTTTGATGATTTCCGACTCCTTCATCTTCAACATTTCAAGTACCCTGATCTAGTTGAGCACCTACATATTTTTTGTTATTTCATTTTCTTGATGGTCCTTTTTGAGGTAGTCCTAAATATCTTTTATTGACCCCAAATTCATGACTCCTTTAGATATGGTGCTTGAAACAACAAAAAATAGACAAGTTTTAGCATTGGATTTCCTAGTCTACCTCTCTTTATGTGTCTTCAGTTGTGTCATCCTCTACAACTTCCTAAAGATCCCAAAGATCTAAAGCATGAAGATGTACCTTCATTCTAATAGCCCAAGACCGATAGTTATCATCATAAAAAAATTGAGGAGCAACATGAGAGAATGTTGTTTCGGTTTCCATTTTTATTGTTTTTATATTTATGTGTTTAGGTGTTTATATTTCTATGTTTTTATGGTTCATAGAACCCTCGAGATGTGAGCTGTAATACCCTGATGATTTTTTAATGATATAGAAAGGAAGTGCATAGTTTTAATAAAAAAGAAGAAAGCCTCTGATTTTGAAGCACCCATTTTAATTCACTGCATTGCTCAATATATAAAGCTAAAAACGTAAAAATAAAATAAGATATTTTGCTGATATCAAGCCATATCTACACTGGCTTCTAAAGCTAAGCTATAAAACAGTAAATAAGAAATTCCTAAGGACTTAATCCATTGACCAATTATTCAACAACAATCTAAGGCACATTACCAACATTGAGCATCCCTAGATGTGATGTTTATGCGGTAGAATCGTTGAACGATTGATCTAGTGTGCCTCTTACAGGCTGTGCATCCGTAGGAGAAGGCATTGATATGTTACTTGGTCTTGTGTCTAAATACATGGATGATGTTTCCTTAGCTTGGTCTAAACCAAGTTGTAGGGGGTGTGCATAGCAAGGCTTCGGATGCAAACTAAAGATTGGCACCGAGTCACAAATTGAATGTTTCAAGATCCATAGATCTGACTGCGAAGGTAATTTAATAGTATTAAGATTAACACCACAATCATCTAATTTAAATGTTTAAATTTATTGATATGCTGTGAACTAATATATTTATTATTTGATACTTTTGGACTCTTGCTCTGTTACTGAATTGAGATTAATACTACAATCATCTAATTTAAAAGTTTAAACTTGCACACATGATTTGAAATGATATGTTTTTCTTAACAAGTGGCTGCCATTATTGCACCTGTAGGTAAATACTCATTTTGGCCAAGTGTAAATCAAAATAGCATCGTTCTATGGTATCTACTATCATTTTTACTTTCTATATTTTAGCAAAAGTGATTTTTCTTTTTCTTTTTTTTTTTTAAATTTGCTATTTTGTCTCGAAGTTAATTAATTAATTCTTTTAAAAAATTTAACACTAGAAAGACTGCATTAGGGATCCATAATCCTGGTATATTATATGATGGTACAAGATTAAACAAATACTAAATACTTGATGCACACTAAAGATTGAATTGTTGTCTTTCCAATTATAAAGGAGTTTCTATTTATATCTATGTCTATAAACAGCAAATAGGTCCCTATGAGCACAAGCTGATATAAATAGTGAATTTTTTATTGTTTTAACCTTTCTTCTTTTATATCTCTCTTTGTAAATTGTTGACGTGTCGTACATCCTAAAATGAAAAGAATAAAAAAATAAAAACAACTATTGTATCCAAAATCAAAGAATTCTATAATCCTATCATTAGTTTGGATAGGACCACTCTCATTAACTCTTTTAGACGTCTAATTGAGACTGTCCATCTTTTGCTTTCTTAGCGCTCCCACTCTATACTAAACTCAAATCTATAAACAGACACAATTGCTTTCTTTTTCCTTTTTGCTTTTTACTCTTCCATCGGCTATGTAAGTCTTGAAGCTGTGTCTATACTACGCTTGGAACATCCTTTGTTGCTTTAGTTTTCTTGCTCAGCAAAGACATCCAATGGTGAAAGTGCCTCGGGTATATTGAGTTCGATTCAGAAATTGGGTCCGTCATAGTGGTTGTGGATTGGCCCGAATGAATCCTTCTTCAATGGTTCATGAACTATTCTAGTGATCACGCGAACCTGAGCTGGAAAGCACGATTCACCAGGGCATCTTTTGTCCTCTCAAGCAGTTGGATTGATGTCGGAAACTCCAAAAACTGGCATATATGCATAAACAACATTTTGGTAACTTTTCAAAACTTTAATATGTTAAATATAACATTTATCTTGCTTTTATATGTTGTTCAATATCTATAATTTGTTGCATACACGCATAAATATTCCTAATAGAAAAACATTACAACATCAGGGTGCTTAAGAATATGTGTTCATATAAATACGAAGCCAAATAATTGTACAATTTCTAAATTCTCAGTATAGGAACTTAGTTGACAGGAAGGTGGTGAATTTTTCTTGCTGGCTTGTCCTGCATTGAAATAGCGACCTAAAGTTACAAAATTGTCATTGATCAGTCTTTATTTCATTTTTCCATATGCCTGTTAGCAACTGCTTCCACTTCATCAAAAGGACATTTGATTTATTAGTTTTTAATAAAATCATAGCAAAATCAAAATTTAGCAACAGCTTACTCTGTATCATTTTTGCATGTAAAGTTATTCATGGAAATAAGTTTGATTCATCTCTTTATATATGTATAAACAATACTCAGAAATTGGCTTACAATTTTTGTAGGTAACTTTCATTTGTATGTAGTTTGTAAATTCTGCTCTGAAAATAAGATCCCGTAAGAATGGAAGATATATTTGTATTATTTGAACAAACTGACACCCATCCACAAGAAAACTAACAAATAACATGGTATCTTACACTTGTAACCAATAGTGTACCTTATGTCACATACTAAACCTTTTTTGCATGGTTCTTGGTAGACCTAACCTGTACAAAATTTTTCGCATTGAAATACTCATAGTTCATATCATGAAACCTAACATGTTATATTAGTTTATAAATAATTGGTGCTATTGCAATTCTACTTGGTATCATAACTTCGATCCAGTCAAATTGGCTCTACAGAAGTGGTAAATCCTCAACTTATGAAGATAACATTGACGTTGAAGCAAACAGCCATCAACATGCATGAATTTCTTGCTTATAAAAATATAAATATCTTGAGTTGGAGAAAATGACCAACTCATTTACTTAAAAGATAGGTCAAGGAGGATATGGAATTGTATATAAAGGAAAGCTACTAGATGGCTGGTTAGTTGCAGTAAAACGTAACTACTCATTGGGTCCAAGAGTCATGGAGAAGAATTCATAAATGAAGTTGTTAGCATTAGCGGGACTTTCCATGTCAATATTGTCATTCTTGTGGGTATTTGTTATGAGAGAAATAAAAGAGCTCTCATTTATGAGTTCATGCCAAATGGTTCTCTTAATAAGTTTATGCCAGCCGAAGGAGCATTATTGGAAGATATTACACTAAATTGCAGTAGGTGTTGCTTGAGGTGTAGAATACCTTCATCGAGGCTACAGTTCATGGATATTACACTTTGACATCAAACCTCAAAATATTTTATTAGATGAAGATTTTGTCCCAAAAATTTCAGATTTTGGACTTGCTAAACTTTGCTTATGGAAGGAAAGTATTGTGTCACTTCTAGGCATAAGAGGAACAATTGAGTACATTGCACTTGAAGTATTTAAGGAACTTTAGATGAGTCTCCCATAAGTGTGGTGTATATAGCTACAGGATGTTGGCTCTTACTATGGTATGTGGCAAAGGTACTAACAACGACCAACTGTCTCATTCAAGCGATTTGTATTTTCCACATTACATATATAAGCAACTTGATCCAAACACAGATTTCAAATTTCAAGGGATTGCAACTGATGAAGAAGAAGAGATTGCAAGAAAATTGACTCTGGTGAGTTTCTAGCCCATTCAAACTAATCCATCTTTTCGGCTACCAATAGCCAAAGTGATTGAGATGTTGGAAGGAAGTCTTCATTTTGTGGATATGCATCCAGAGCCTTTCCTATCAGATCCAGCGAATCAAAATCATAGCCTGGCCATGGCCTCATTATTAAGTCGTGCAATAGGGATTGTGGAGAGGAAGAGTCATCCTTTGGTGGGGGAGGGAGGGAGGAGGGATGATAGGAACTGGGAAGATATGAAATGAGGACATACTATTAGAAGCTATCTTGAATTTTGACGAGCCTTCTTTAGCTTTGAAGTGTTGGTAAGAGAAGAAACTAAAATATATGTGCTCGTTTTGCTCTCGTGGTAGTATATAGTAATACCTAGAGAACTGATTTATAGGCTAAAACAACATTTCGGCAACTCTTTTCAAAACTTGAATGTGCTAAGTATAACATTTACCTTCCTTTTATATATTCTTCAATATGTATATTTTTGTTGCATATACTCATACATATTCCTTATAGAAAAACATTACAACATTAGGAAAATTCTAGGGTCCTATTACGAGGCCAGAATGAAATTAATCCAAATTCCAACTCATAATTTTTTTTTACTTTCTCAATCCAAATTGTATTTTAAAGAAAATTTAGTCCGTCAATGGTACCATAGCTTAGTGGTATCTTCACATGTCTCTCAACTGAAATGTATCGGATTCGATTCATCTTTCCCCCGTTATGTGATAAAAAAAAATGAAAATTTAGCCCAAAATACATCTACAAAAATATTTTAATAGAGTAGTCCACTCGATTCAGTTTTGTACGGTATAATTGACTATTTTACACGATTGAGAACATGAAAAACTTGAATTATGGTCGGAAAATTAAATTTGGTTAAACCAATCTATTTTGTTCTTGTATCAATTAAATCCCATATGTATACTTAAACTCCATTAACGCCTAATGACTAGAAATCAATTTCAACTCAATTCAGCTTTATAATAATTTTTTTACCTATTCTTTTCAAATTTTAATTGTTTTTTAGTTATTTTCTCAACCTTTTCTATTATATTTTATATTTTCATAGTTTTTTTTTCTACTTTTTTCTATTAATTTTCATCCTCAATCTTTTGTATATTTTGCATAAGCTTGGGTAAAAAGCGAAGAAGTAAAGGGGAAAATGAATGGCGGGATGGGCGTGTCCACGTGGCAATTAGGAAAATAAGGATGAAGTAGCGCCTAGCTTAAAATTTAGAGGAAAGTGCAAATTATACCTCTTAAACTTTGACCTTGATATAAATACATTCCTAAACTTTTAAATGTCGAAAATTGTTTGTCTAGATTTTGATAAATTAGCAAATAAATCATAAACATTGAAAGTAATCCTCTTAAACTTTGATATTGCTGCGGAATCGTATCTCAAATTTATCAAAGTATACTTGAATATTCTTTAAATTTTGATTTTATTAAACTAATAAACCAAATATACTTTATATTACCCATTTATCTAAGTTAAGGGAGGTACATAACATTTGAAAGTTTATATATATCCATATCTGCTTAAAAATTTATGTGTTGTTTGTGATGTTCCCGAAATTTAAGCTCATACATACATATATATATATATTTATTTCTTTATTTGGGTGTATGAGATTTGCTCTTGTTCCAACTCAAACAAAATCTTTAGACATGCCAACTAAGTTCCAATATTGAGAATTTAAAAATTGTATAATTATTTCGCTTCTGTTATATATTAACGTATATTCTTAAGCTCTCTAATATTGAAAAAATTTTACAATTCTATGGCTATTATAATAGGATTGGTCTCGTCATCATCATTACCCGTCTAGATCTATTCCATCCGTGATCGAATTTAATAAATTTTTTTCTATACTAATTTTTTTATAAACAATTAAAATATAGCATCAGTAGTAATATAGTCTCGTAACAATCAGGTAGAAATCCTAGAACTAAATAGAAAGAGAAAGAAAATAAAATATGAAAGGAAAGGAAAGAGAAAGGTAAGGAAAAGCGCAGGACAAGTAAGAAGAAAAAGGGAAAGTATAACGTTAGAACCTGAATTCGCAACCTTCTATTCATCTGTTTTTTAACTACTCTTATAAATAAGTGAAAATAACAAATACAAGAAGGATTCAATAAAAAATTTGACAAAACATGAGATTCGAAGGGAATTTTTGGCTTATTAATGTATAAAGAAAGGTAAGAAATTTTTTTCTTTCTAGAGGATACAAACAAGAACAAAAACTCTCAGTAACTTTCTCTCTTTAGCTTTCACTCACTCGACCCACCTTCACTATTGGTTCTTCATTCAATCTTGAAGCTTGCAACTCGGTAGTTTAGGAAAAGGAAAAACTTTTCCTTCGATTCTTCACGAATTGAACAAATCGAAGAGAGCAATTTTGGCTGCATTTGACCTTCATAGAACCGAGCTTCGTCGACTGCAACTATCGTTGTGATTTGGACAGCGTCAACCGCCACTCGTGTCGTGCTCCCTATCATCAGGGTGATGCGTGGTGTAATGTTAACTACGAATTGATATTGGTCTGCAAGCCTCCTGATACTGGGCTTCCTTTAAGCCCATTGCTTGATCTCCCTCGGCCCGCTCCACTTGCAGCTTCAATTTCCTTATGTTGTTCAAGCTCACTCTCAACTCCAGCTCCGGAAGACTCAAAACTGAGTTTATCTTTGTTTTTCAATTGCACCCCCACAAACCCTTGATCATACGGAAGTCCGCTCGATGCCCACCACGAAACCAAACACAAAACCGCCACATGGATGTGCAATGGCTCCGTGACTGCCATGAGCCCAAAAACATACAACTTTCATCATCATAAGTTGAACATGCTGAAGAATGCAGATTGAAATAACGAAGATTCAAATAAAATCTGTAAATTTGATAAGCTATAAATTATTTCTCCATGTATCTAATCATATAGTCTTACGAAATTTTAATCCCTCTGACAACTGTATAGCTTCCATATTCTTTGACCTTTTTGCTTATTGATTTGATCGTTTCTACCTAGCTTATGGAGGAATATGAAGTGGAAGCAATTTCAAGATTGGAAAAAAAAAAAAAAATTGTTCCACATATTGAAAATGTGGCTCATCTCACATGGAAAATAGTGGAGAAAGTGATTAGAATGTGGGCAATATTTAAAGAATGTTATCCTGCATGGAAAGTTTAAAAGATGGTGGGGCATTCCTCAAGCCATAAAAGGAGCTCTCCTCCCTTCTAGTTCATCATCCAAAAAAATTGTGTAATTCTCTTCTTTCTTCCTCCTTTTTTAATGTTTTACTTTGTGGTTCTTCTTAGTGCAATAAGGCTTTGGTAGTGTATGTTTTGGTATTCTTTATTTTATTGTTCTTTTAACAGCTATAATAGTTATAATGATATATTGTGTTACTAAATTACATTTAGAGGTTAATTCAACACAAGAAAATTGATCTTTAAAGATAGAAATTCTATAACGAAAATGGGTAAAATAAGTTATATTTCTACTAATAGAATCAACAACTATAGTTTTTATAATAAAAATTGTTTATGTTTAGAGATAAAACTTTTGTCTGTAAAGCCCAAATTTTTTTATAGTGATTCTTTCTAAGAGAATTAATTTTAAATAGGACCATTTGTGACCCTTTAAATCTTTTCTGAGAATTGAAAATTTTCAATAAATAATTCACTTTCTGTTCATCTATAAAATTATAATAGTAGATTCGGTGGTTGAATTATGCCTTGATTCAGCAACAATTGGTATCAGAGCCAATGTTATTCTTTGTATGCTTTGCTGTTGCAGTTTTATCTAATCTTCCATATCAAAAAAATTTCTTTGGGCTATTCGGCATCAGAGCTAAAGGTTAATCTTAGTATGCTCTATGGTTGTGGTTTTATCTAATCTTCATATTAGAAAAGATTTCCTTAGGCTATTTGGCATATGCATTGAAGGCTATTAAAGAATAGTTGTAGCCAAAATGGAAGAAAACAAAGGATGATATGTACCAACCATTGACGGCTCTATTATTATCCATTTTGGCAAGAACCACTATGACAAATATAAAACTTACAGTAGAGGTTTCTAATGGCTCTAGCCATTTTGGTATATGGCAAAGTGATGCCCTAGATGCACTCTTTCAATAAGGTCCAAACATTTCCATTGAAATTAACTAAACTAGATTGAGGTTGAGGAGAAAGATTAGAAGACTATTAATCAATTAACATGTGGTATAATTCGTTCTTGTCTTTCCAGAGAGCAGAGGTATACATTTTCTAGGGAAACCTTTGCACATTCATTATAGATGGCACTAGAGGAGAAGTTTATGAAGAAAAGTAGTCATAATAAGCTCCACATGAAGAAGGGCTTGTTTCACTTTACTTATTTTCCTGGTACACTGAATAATCACATTACCAGCTTTAATTAGTTACTTACCGATTTGATGAATATGGATGAGACTTTCAAGGATGCAAATCTAGCTCTATGTTGTTGGGATCACTTCCTAAGGAGTTTGAGTTTCTTGAAACCACTCTACTTCTCTAGTGGGTGATGTATCTCTTAGTGACGTTGTGTGGCCTAGTACAGTTATGAACTAAGAAAGAAGGATAAGCAAGCATAGCAATTCAAATGCAGATACAGAAGCTTTAGTGGTCAGAGGTTGTTCATATAATAAGAATAAAGGAAAGAAGGGGAGATCCTAGTCAAGGCTTAGATCCAGTAAAGATGAGTGTTCTTTTGTTGGAAAAGGGACATTAGAAGAAAAAGATTGTCTAAAGTTGGAAAATAAGGATAATCTAATAAAGGAAAGGCTGTAGTAGAATCAAATGTAATTGAGTGTGATGATACGAAATCAAATCTCTCACTTGCCGCATCAACAACCAATGCTTCTGATGCATAGATGTTGGATTCAGCTTATATTTATCATTATTGTGTCCTCATAAGGATTGGTTCTTTGATTTTAAAGAACTAAAGGGTAAAGTTGTTTACATAACAAATAATATTCCTCTTACCACATAAGGGATTGGTTCAATTTGCTTGAGAAACCAAGATAGATCAATCAAAACCTTAACAGGTGTTTGGTGTATACCAAGATTGATGAAGAATTTTATTCTTGTAGGAACCTTAGAAGCAAAAGGATTTGGGATAAGAGCAAAAGATGGAGCAACAAAGATCATTTCTGATGCATGCGTGGTGATGAGGAGAACTCAAAAAAACAATAATCTTTATCTCTACTTAGGTAGTATAGTTACAAGGATAAATGCAACGATTTCCACAGATGATTAGGAGTGGGAAGCAATCAGGCTATGGCATATGCATTTAGGGTATGTAGGTGAAAAATCCTTGAATCTACTCATAAAACAGGGATTTTTGAAAGGAGTATGACCTTGCCAATTAGATTTCTATGAACATTGCATCAAAAGGAAAAAAATAAGGGTGAAATTCAAAACAACTATCCACAATATTGAGGGTATTTTAGATTACATTCACGTTGATGTGTGGAGGCCCTCTAAAATAAGCTTTTTAGGACGAAAATGCTATTGCATAACCTTTTTTGATGATTATTCTCGAAGAGTATGGGTGTACATGATGAAGACACAGGATGAAGTGTTAGGAGTGTTCCTTAAATGGAAAGATGATGAAAACTCTAATAGACAAAAAGGTCAATTGTCTTAGTACAAATAATGATGGAGAATACAAAAGTGATCCATTTGAAAAAATTAGTGAAGAAGAAGGCATTATCAAACACTTTAATGTCAAATCCACACCACAATAAAATGGGGTAGCAAAACACATGAACTAAACATTACTGAAGAAAGTTCAACGTATGTTATTCAATGTTGGGTTTGGTAGAGAATTTTAGATTGAGGTTGTAACATAAGGATGTCACTTTATAAATCGTTTACCATCTACTTCTATTGGTAGGAAAACACCATTGGAGAAATGGTTTGAGAAGCTTGCTATAGATTATGATTCGTTACATGTATTTGGTTCTACTACATACTACCATGTTAAGGAGTCAAAGTTGGATCTAAGAGCAAAGAAAGTAGTGTTTATAGGAGTCACATTTGGTATAAAGGGCTATCTTCTATGGTGTCCGAAGAAAAAGAAAATAATATTCAACAAGGATGTCACCTTTGATGAATCTACCATGTTGAAAAAGGTTATGTTGAATAGTTAGATGATACTCCTAAGTAGATGGAGTTTAAAAGATTGGTAATTCCAGCAAATGAAGAAGAAACTCCAGATGACTCTCCTTTGGTAGAAGGAAATCTAATATAGAGGAGGAGGTTCGGACTTAAGAACTTCCATAGCAACTTGAATCTATTGCAACTTGTAAGCTAAAGAAGACAATTAGAAAGTCTATTCAGTTTGCTGATATGGTGGCTTACGCATCCTTAATTTCAATTGATGACATTCTTACCACTTATGAAGAAGTAGCCTAAAGTTTAGAGGAGGAAAAGTGGAGGATTGTAATGGGCGAAGAAATGCATTCTCTTCATAAGAGTTAGACATGGGAACTGGCTAGTCTCCTGAAGGGAAAGAAGGTAATTGGATGCAAATGGGTATCCGTAAAGAAAGAAAGATTTCCTAACCAAGGTAATATTTGCTACAAGGTAAAGTTAGTGACTAAAGGCTACACTCAGATCGAGGGAATTGATTATAGTAAGGTATTTTTCTAGTTAGTTATGAAGCACTCTTCCATTAGAATTTTGTAGGCTTTGGTAGCACAGTTGAATTTCGAACTAGTTTCAATTAGATGTGAAAACTGCATTTTTGCATGAAGACTTGTAAAAGGAAATCTACATGATTCAATCGGGTTTAAAGTTGTTGGAAAGGAAAATTTAGTGTGTAAACTTGAAAAATCATTGTACGAATTGAAGCAATCTCCAAGGCAATGTTACAAGTGATTTGACAAGTTCATGATAAGGAAGCAGTACACAAGAAGTAAATACCACCGTTGTATGTATTTTAACAAGCTACAAGATGGATCCTTCATATATCTCTTATGTGTGCTGATGATGTTTTGATAACTTCTAAGAGTTACATAGAAATTGCTAAGTTAAGACTTTGTTGAAATGAGAATTTGAGATGAAAGTTCTAAGAGAAGCAAAGAACATCTTAGCATGGACATAACTAGAGACAAAAGATCAAGGAAGCTTTGTTTGACTCAAAAACAATATTTGAGAAGGGTTCTCAAATGTTTTGGCATGAATGCAAAGCTAACACCACTTAGTACTCCACTTGCTCCTCATTTCAAACTCAATCTTGCCATGTCTTTAAAGAATGAAGCGGAACGAGAATATATGTCAAAAGTACTGTATGCAAATGTTGTTGGTAGCTTGATGTATGCTATGGTGTGTACAAGGCTCGACATTTCATAGGTAGTGAGTATGTATATGCATGATCCTGGAAAAGAGCATTAACAAGCTGTGAAATGGATTTTATGATACATCCAGGTTATGGTAGGTGTTAGATTGATATTCGAGCAAGAAGACAGTTAGTGTATAGTTGGATATTGTGATTAAGATTATGGTAGTGATTTACATAAGTGAAGATCAACTACAAGCTATGTATTTACATTAGTAAAAGCATCAGTTAATTGGAAGTCTACTCTGTAGTCAATGGTTACTTTATCTACTATAGAAGTATAGTATATGGCAATCTCAAAGGTTGTTAAGGGAGCAATTTGGATTCAAGGGTTGCTTGGTGAACTAGGATTTAAAAAAAAAAATGTCAAAGTGCATTATGATAGTCAAAGTGCTATCTAAGTAGTAAAGAATCATGTTAATCATGCAAGAACTAAGCACATCGATATCCAATATAACTTTGCATAAGAGATTCTAGTAGAAGGTGGAGTGAAAGTCTAGAAAATCCAAACTATTGAGAATCTTACTAATATGTTGACAAAGGTAGTGACTGCAATCAATTTGAAAATTTGTTTAGACTTGAAAAATATTGTTAAAGTTTGAAAAATAGATCTGAAGACATTATCAAAAGCTATTTGTGAGAAGGTAGAAGATGTGGAAATTCACCAAGGTAGATATTTGTTGAAAATGTAGTTCATCCCACATGGAAAATAATTGAGAAAGTGATTAGAATATGGGGAAGTATTTAAAGAATTTTGTCACACATGGAAAGTTTAAAAGATGGTGGTGCATTCCTAAAGCCATAAAAGGAGCTCTCCTCCCTTTTTAGTTCATCATCCAAAAAATTCTTATAATTCTCTTCTTTCTTCCTCCTTTTGTAATATTTCACTTTATGGTTCTTCTTAGTGAAATAAAGCTTTGGTAGTACATGTTCTAGTGTTATTTCGTTTATTGTCATTTCAATAGCTATTATAGAGTTTAGCTATAGTGATATATTATGCTATTAAATTACATTTAGAGGAAAATTCTATCTAGAAGATTGGATTTTTAGTAGGACCGTTTGTAAGCCCTACAATCTTTCTTGGGAATTGAACTTAGTGTGATTTTTTAGTACGGTAATTCACTCTCTATTCATTTATAAAATTATAATAGTAGATTTGATGGTTAGAATATTACCTTGATTCCTCAACATCATATCAATGCTCTGTTTTTTTATCAATCTTTTTTATTGTTTTGACATCTCATTTTTATTATTTTAAATAGATTTGTCATAAACAAATACATATTAAAAAATAGATATTTTTACTCATAAATAAATCAAATACAGATAAGATATAGATGCACATTAGATACAAAAATAAAATTCAAACAGATACTAAAACAATCGCCTATGTACAAAATCCTTCCAATAAAGTAAACCTTTGAATCATCATCATGAGGCATGTGCCTATGATGATTGGTCTAAAGAGTTCTTGCAAATTAGGCAGCTAACATTCAAATGAAGCCATTCATTAATGTAATTAGCATGGAAGTAATGATTGCATCAAGGAATGGTCTTAAGGGTCTCCTTAGGTTGGTATTCAAATAAACAAATAGCACATGTATTGTCATTCGACTAAGAGAGATGCTTGCTTCTGCAAGGAATATGTTGGGTTAGATTCAATTACAGATCGAACAAAGCTTGATATTACAGCAGATTGTGGAGAAATTGAAGAGGCGAATTCTGCAACAAAATGGCCTCCTCTCACAAATGACTAATTCTACTGAAGGCACAACAAACTGTAAAAGCAATTGAATCAATGTTTGGTCTATCATGAACAAAACCTCGTGTTTATATCTACTAGAAAGAAAAACAAACTTGAAACAAAGCATCAAAGAGAAAAGTGAGGGAATGAAAAATGAATAAGTTAAAAGTTACTATGAATATAGCATATATATATATATATATTATATACGTATGAGAAGCAACCTTAGCTATTCATGTGGGCGTACAAGAACCACATCAACTAGTACATAAACAAAAAGAGAGTCTAGTCCTAATATTGTATAATTTCTTAAGCTCTTAACACACGTAAACACCACTACCCTGTCCACCCCCCAACCTACTCGCACGCGCCCCGACGCACACCCACTAAGACAAAACTAGCTTTAATTGAGCAACACCAACAACTTCAATAAACAAATCATCAAGCTGAGAAAAAGAAGAAACATGATGAATCCGAAGAAAGCCGCTAGCCACATGATCCCTTGTAAAATGAATATCAACATCTATATGCTTCATACATCCATGTAACAAGGATTTTCAGCAATTAATTGTGTTCATTTATTATCAGTATAAAGTCGAACAAAAAATCGAAGATTAATAGTAAATCTTGAAATAAATGAGCAAGTCACAAAAGCTCCTTGGTTGCAGAAGCTACGTTGTGGTACTCGGCTTTAGTAGATGAAGTAGACACTATGGCTTGCTTTTTGGTCTTCCATGACACAAGAGAGTGTATTCTCCTAGTCCTGAGTTTTTTATTCTAGTTATACTGATTAATGATAGTATTAGTTTAAGGTAAAATAGGTTTAGGTTTTGGCAACTACAAGTTTTTAATTTATTTAGGATCAATAACTGTTTATGTATTCAAGTTTAGACAATAAGATTTCAATATGTAACATAAAGAGTTATGAAAGATTACAAGGATCAAGGAATTCCTTGCGAGTTTTTATGTTGTTTAAGTGTCTAATATTATTCTTGAATTCTCTATGTAATTTAAGTTTTACTTACACACATATATATTATTACCTTTAATGGAAATTGAACCAAAGGTGCTTAGTGCCTCTAATAAGTATGTAACATTAGAGCTGGAAATATAGGTCGTGGCTCGTGGGCCGATCCGCCAACTTGCTTAAAAAAGCTGGTTACGATTAAAATTTTTTGGCCCGTTTAAAAGTGGGCTGAATTGGCTCAGCCCGTTTAACCCACGTGCTAAAATAGGCTGGGCGGGGTTGGCCCGCCAAAAAAAAAAAAAAAAAAACCAACAACACAACACAATAAGAGGAGAAGTTTAAAAAAAGAATAATATAACATCTTAGTGATTATTTATGTATGTTATGGAAAAAAATATTGATACATGAATCACAAGTATTTATATTTTTTAAAATATATATTTATTGATTTAAATATTATATGATATTTAATAAATCATTTTAAAACTTATTTATATATAAGTAATCAAAATAACAATAAAATTAGGCATTAATATATATCAAACCTTAAAATATATAAATATTCTAATTTTCACATATAACTAACACTAAAAAAATTAAGAATTAAAATTTAAAAAATTAATTTTGGCCCATGGGCCGGCCCATTTAATCCGTAGGTCAATGTGGGCTAGGCCAGGTCGAAATCTGGCCCATTTAAAAGCAGGTTAATTTGGCTTCACTTGTTTAACCCGTAGGCCAAAGCAGGCCGGGCTGACCCATTAACCCGCTATTTCCAGCTCTATATGTAAGGGAATAGATTTTAGAGACTACAAGTATATATACGTATATGTATTGATAGATTGTTTCACTTTACTTTTTTAATGGTCCTAGAATATAGGGAAAAACAAGGTCTGTAAGATTTGTTTTTTCATTTTATTTTATTTTTAATTTGGTTAATTTAATTTATTAGCTTTTCTGTGATGGACTTTAAATTTAGTCCCTTTAATTAAATTTTATGTACGCATATTCCTTTTGTTTTGAGGTATTTGAAGGTTTATTGTGATTTATAAGATATTTATTATTTATTTATGGTTTGTTATTCACAATGATTGAGTGAGTCACTAATAAACCCTTCACTTCACTGAAGTAATACCTTGTTTACTTAAATAAAAATATAAAAATTGAATAGACAAGTAATAAAATTAAATTTCAAAGATACCCTTTTTTCTTTTTTAAATCACAAAAATGTATATAGGCATATAAGTAACCAAACCCTAGCCACCTCCTCTCTTTGAAATCCTACTGTTGCTCCCCTAAGTCTGCCAAAATCTTCTCCACACACAATGATCCAAAAACTCTTTACCAAACCTAAACTTACGCCCTCTACAAGCTCTTCAAATCGTACTCCTTCACTACCAAACATGTTGCCACCATCATCACCAAGCACCCAACTTTCCTGTACGTTGATGCCAACATGACCTCTTAGTCTACACAGGCTTTACAGGTGAGGAACTCATCCATGTAATCACAATGGCACTATTTTACTATGGAGATTATAGAATAGGCTGCTCTCCGTATTGCTTGTTTCGAGAGTTCTTTGGTAATTAAGAGATCGGTGGTGGTAGTGTGCAAATCTATGGTGGTGCATGCATCATTTAGGCTGGCGGTGGTGCGTGGATCGTTTGGGTTGATGGTGGTTCATGGGTTATTAGTGTAGTGTCATTCATGTTTCGTGGTGAGTAGGTCTATAATGGTAGTGCAGGATTGGTGGTGGTGGTGTGTGGGTCCAACGTGGTAGTGGTTTGTGGCCGTAGTAGTGGTTTGTGGTGGTAATCTATGGTTTGAAGTCAAAAAGATATGGGACGAAGAAGGAGGATAAAAAAGACAATGTCTAATGAATTATAATTCATAGCTCCTTATCTGTAATGGCTATTCAATATCCCATGGGATTTTTATCCTACTGAATAGCTATTATGGTAAAGTAAGCAATATAATAGGTCTATTTTCTACAACATTGAAATAGATAGGCCATCAATAAATTTTGGTCAATTGAACTTTCAATTTACTTTTTCATAATGTTAATAATGAGGTGGTAATGGCATCATAAATGGTGGGGTTAAAATTTATTTGTTTTATATATATATATATTTCTTTTGAAAGGACAGTATTGAAATGTCAAATGGAATCTTTCTTTCCATCCTGAATGCAACAGCCACATTAAAAATGGAACTGTATAATTGTGTATGATATGCACAATTTGTTTAATAATATATGCAAGTGAGTTTAAAACCACTTGCGTATGAGAAGTTTAGGCCCATTTGTTTAATGAAAATATTTTCAAAAAAATATATTTTTTATTTTTTCATGTTTGTTTAATAAAAAATGAAACTATTAAGGGAAACATTTTCCTTTGTCTTGGAAAATATAAACTCATTTATAACTTATTTTTAGGAAAGCAACTTATGGGATATAAAAAGATAAGTCATTTTTCCATCGATTCATAAGTTCATCCACTATCAAAAACATTCATTATTAACCTTTTAAATATTTTTCCTTTAAGTAGATTTATTTCTCACTATAGTATGTATTTTTTATTTTTTTATATTTAAAATATATGAATTACCATAAAGTTATGCAAACAAATGAAAACTGTTTTTAAAAAATTAAGTCAAACATTTAAAAATATGCTACTTTTTAAGAAAACGTTTTCATTAACAAATACTTTTCTAATTCAAAAAAATGGGCCATTAGATACATGAAGGATTTAGGATAAGTCTAATTAGGTCAAAGTTTAAGTGTATTTGATTTCAAGTAATTTATTCCTAAGCTTATAGATGTCTTTCAAGTTTTAGGACTTTTAATAAATCTAGATTTGAAATCAACTATAAATAAATAGGTTGAAGTTTATATATATAAGTATACATATAACTATGATTGATTACATGTTATATTTCATATTCATGTTTTTTTTTTTCGGTGGCAGTATTTCATATTCATGTTACAAAATATATATATATGTATATGTATGTATGGATTCTCCCTTCTTTATTACTAAATTATAATTTTTGGTCAATTACATAAATTTGCATTTAATGTCGGATAAATCTAGAAAACACTTGAAGTCTTCTGATGCAATGGAGTTCTTGAAATACATCTTAAAAGTTATCTATATTTATTTATTATACTTAACATCAATCTTTGATTACAAAGTACCATTGAGTACATTATTGTTATTCAATGATGCTGAAAATTTTACAATTTTTCATCTGAGGTCTTGGCTACTTTTTGACTCTAAAATCACTTTTACATATTTAGGTTAAAGTTTAGTTGTATTTTATTATTTACAGTCTGCGAAAAAAAGAAGGAAGTGAATTTCCAACATCTTGTTAGCTTAATTTATTATTATTTTTAATCTCATTGTCCATTTTAGCAACTATCAAAATTAAGTGGACATATAATTCAAAGAATTATATTATTACTAAATTACTTTTGTTATTTCATCTAGTTACGACCATTAAAGTCGAAAGTTTGTACAATTTTTTATTTTCTTTGCACAACAAACTTCATTATTATTATATATTTATATCCTCATCTTTCCTTTTTATCTTTTCCTGGTTTCATTTTCTTTAATTCTACATACTAGGATAATCTAAATTTTCATCTTTTACACATAACTATTTACTTCTTCATTAGAGCCGTACACATTATTATGTTGCTATTTAAGAAACTATCAACTATATAATATGCAACTGGGGGGGAAAATAGAATTCTTTACTTTTCTTCTTGGTTTTCTCATAGTTCGAAAAAACACTTGTACGTATAGAATTTTTATAAACGGATCCCTAAAGCAGTTGCCTTTTTTTTTTTTTTTTAATGAAAATGGTTCTGTCAATTATTTAATAGTTTAAATTCATATTTAATCATGATAAGATGAAATACTTAATATTTAATTTATTTTATTTATTTTAATAATCAAATTATTAATTAATTAATCGTATTATCGATGGACCAAAAAAATTTTTATTTGCTAATGCTGTTTGAAGATTGTATCTATAGTTACTTATGTGAATTCCCCTATTTAATCTTTTCTTTCTTTTTTGGCGTTGAATTATTTGTAGTATCAATCGAACTCGAAGCAATTTTTCTAACTTATTAAATACGTTACATAAGAAATTCCCTAGCAACTTCCAAGTCCACGGACTTATATGATAAAGTCTTCGTCCACTGAAAGCAAACAATATCAAAGTCCTCATCCACAAAATAGGGATAAACATTCATTATATATGTATTGTAAGGGGAAAAAAACATTCTAAGCCACTCATAATCACAAAATTCCTTAAAACACCAAATCATGGAAATGCTAACATTGTTATATGCGCTTATATGCCTTTCCATTATTTCATTTCCCTTCACTGAAAGCAAACCGCCCTCAATCGATCCAGCCGACGACACATGTCCTCTACAGAGATGCAATGAACATCGTGGCCCGGTAGTCCATTTCCCATTTTGGTTGCCAGGCCAAAAGGAGCACTGTGGCTATCCTGGGTTCAACCTGTCATGTTCCTTAGACAACCAGACCCTTATATCCTTTCCGAACTCTAGCATGTTATATGTAACAGAAATAGACTATAAGACTCAAGTCATTCATGTCCAAGACCCGACGTACTGTCTTCCATTGCAACTCAGAAACCTTAACGAGTCTTCTCTTTTTCATTACATGCACAATAATAATGATTATAGTAGCTACGAATATAACTATACCTTATTCAACTGTTCATCTCAAGAAGGGGAAGAGCAAAATGATTATGAGCCTCGCGTGAAACTCCCATGTCGGAGTGACGTCGCAGGATACAGTGTTTACGCAGTTCATTCTTCAGCAGAGATATCTTACACGCCTCTAATTGGTTGTGAGGCTACTGGAGAAAGAATCGATCGTTTCCCATTTTATAAAATGGTGAAATTCTTGTATGAGGTTTCCTTATCGTGGGATACGCTGAACTGCAGTAATTGTACAAAGGCAAGCATGTGGTGTAGATTGAAGAATGGCACCGAATATGAAATTGAATGTTTTCCTGTACACAAATCACATGGTAAGTACTGTTAGATGATAAATATAATTGCTTATCATATTTATAAGTTTAAACTTTAAAATTAGATTGCTATGGTACTAACTTGAATATGGTATCAAAGAAAGGGATCATAAGTTTGAATCCATCTGTAACCTTATTTAATTAAGTTATCCACTTGAAAGATCTTAGTAAAAATCGAGCCCACGAGTGAAGCGGGTGTTGCATGATAAATATAATAGTTTATACCATATGTACAAGTTTAAACTTTTAGATTATTATGGTGCTAACTTGAACAATTTCATTTTCAATTACAAAACCTGATTTTTCATCTTGATTTCATGTTTCATTATTGAGTAATATAAGTTTGTATCCACATTGGGTTGATTTTTGACTCATAAGATATATTACTTTGCAAACATGCTACAGGTGTATAAGGATTTCACTCATAGTGGTTGGTTGTATACTACTTTTCATGGCACTTGGTGGACTATTCTATATCTACCACAAGAACCGAAAAGATAAGGAAAATCGGATGAAGATTAAGAAGTTCCTAGAAGATTACAAGGCTTTCAAGCCAACGAGATATACATATGCAGACATCAAGAGAATCACAAGCCAATTCAAGGAAAAACTTGGGGAAGGAGCGTATGGTACCGTTTACAAAGGCAAGCTTTCCAATGAGATTTTCGTTGCCGTAAAAATCCTTAACAACTCTATAGGGAAGGGGGAGGAATTCATAAATGAAGTCGGTACAATGGGTCGAATTCACCATGTGAATGTAGTTCGATTGGTAGGATTTTGTGCAGATGGTTTTAGAAGAGCGCTTGTGTATGAGTTTTTTACCAATGAGTCCTTGGAGAAGTACATATTTCCTAATAATGATACCTTAAATCCTTCTTTAAGTTGGGAGAAACTCAAGAACATTGCTCTAGGGGCTGCAAAGGGCATTGAGTATCTACACCAAGGATGTGATCAGAGGATTCTTCATTTTGACATCAAGCCGCATAACATTTTGTTGGATGACAACTTCAATCCTAAGATTTCAGATTTGGTCTTGCAAAGTTGTGCTCTAAGGAGCAAAGTGCAGTTTCTATGACTGCTGCTAGAGGGACAATGGGGTACATCGCACCAGAAGTGTTCTCTAGAAATTTCGGAAATGTATCATACAAGTCAGATGTATACAGCTTTGGAATGCTATTGCTTGAAATGGTTCGAGGGAGGAAAAATAAGGATGTTGCATATCAGGATACTAGCCGAATGGACTTCCCTGAGTGGGTATACAAGCACCTAGATAAGGGAGAAGAACTTAACATTAGGATTGAAGTAGAAGGTGATAGCAATATTGCTAAGAAAATGGCAATTGTAGGACTTTGGTGCATCCAATGGTATCCTGCAGATAGGCCCTCAATGAAGACGATTGTTCAAATGCTAGAAGGAGAAGAATGTCCACCTATACCAAGGAATCCATTTACCTCTAGGAACACAATGGATGGTGGCAATACACACCCAAGGATCTGGAATTTAGAGTTGGAAGTGATTGCAGAGTAAATTTTCTATACATAAGATCTTCCATTAAGGTCTTATGTATAGAACATATCAAACATTATACCTCATACAATATATCATTACTTTTGCTTAAAAGCATGTAATTATAGGTGAATGTTCATGGGCTATGATGTAATGGTATTTTCTTTGTACTTGCATTGTTCCAAGATGATCCAAGTATGTACCATGTAGAATAAAAATTGTAGTTTCAGCACGGATTTTTGTGAATTCTTTAAGAAATAACAAATTCTTGTAAGTTTTTATTCCCTTTGAGGTCATTTTTATCCCCATAATTAGAAGATTACTTATTTAAAATTCATAACATGTGTAGGAAAAGGATCTTAACTAGCTTGACCTTAATATACGAACTATAGATAATGGTTGGAAATGCTTTATGGTGCCCCGAGTCTTTACTTTTGACGAAAGGTGTTAAAGACAATAATTTTACCGGACTCTACAGTTATAGATTCTCTTATCATATCCTTCTTGTTTATAGGTTCTCTTATCATAAAAGTTAGAGAGGAATGCATCATCTATATAATATGAGTTTGTCACTAAAGAAGCCAATGTTGTCAAACTCGGCTCGAGGCTTGACCCTAACTATGGTAATAGTGTCGTATCGTGCCACTTGAGTGTCAAATTTTGCGTATTTTGAATACCATGCACTTTCATGTGCCCAACCCATTCGCACTCGTGTGCTATGTTTTGCATGCTTTTTTTCCATGGATATCATGTCGTACCGACATATATCTTCATGTAATGTGTCATGTGCATGCCACCCGCGTGCCTTATGCATTTTGAGATTACTTCTAAACCACTTCTACAAGGATTATAATTAGTAATGATTTGATGTCTTAGTAACGATACTAACATAAATAAATATCTAAAAATAGATTATGAAGGGTAAAAATTATACTATGAGAGTTTAAAGATATCTTAACTTCGTCAATTGTTTTAGAGTAAATTTGTAAAGTTCAAATCATCACGGAAAGTTTAAGTGAATTTATCCTGCTAACCTATAAGAATTTCCATTAAACACATTGTTTCTTTTTATTTTTTGAAAAAGACCAAGTCATTAGTCAAGTGAAAGTGAACTTTCCTAAAAAGTGGTGAGTAGATGCCAAGTCGGCATTAATGCAGTCCAATGTGGAAAAGTCTTAGACCAATCCTTTAAGATGAAGTAGTCCTATCATTCTCTATTTGTCTATCTTCCAAGTCAATAAGTCAACTAATAATATTTTAACAATCCACTCAACCACTTTCGTAGAAAAAAGTTTCTATGGACCACACTAGTACAGAATACACGGTTTCTTCAAAGAAAATTTTTGTAGATCCGGCTTTTATAGACCATCATGCATATACAATATGCAAGGTATAGCTAATGTTTTGTTTGAGGACTAGATATGCTATAGAATCAATAGTCAATACTCAATAGATAAGATTGAGATAATTAGGTTAAATCGTATTTAAATTAATTTGTTTCTAAAGAGGATCAAGTTCAACGACTGAACTAGGCAGTCAATCTAGATTTCTGCATTAACTATATTAAACTAATCAGGTACATCCTGATAGATTGAGTATATAAATACGCTAACCAAAACAAAAGTTTTCACACACACGAAGTCTTCATCCCTCTAGCAAAGGGTCAAGTTTACTACAAGAATTTTGACATAGCAAACGTCACCTCTTTTTTTAGTTATGTTTATTAAACGTTAACTAAAATATATAATTGTAACGTTTATAAACAATTTTAAATTATGTAAATCTTATTTAATTTGTAACTTTTTCTTAACTATAAACATAACCAATCATATTTTCTAATTAAATAAATCAAATAAAGTTATCAATAACATCCTTTTTTTTCTTTTTGATTAGATTGTTAAAAAATCTAAAAAATATAATAATTAAATGAAAAAGCCTTAAAACATTTCTTGCATAAACCTCGCTGTGAAAAGTAAGGATTTTAATCAGATTTTCAATTGGATTTTAGCGAACATGAAAATATATATTAAATATTAACTTATCAATAATAATATTTAAATATATTTTATATTAACTTTAAAAGTACGAAACTTAAAAACCTATAATATTATCGTCTTTAAATTATTTAGATTCTAGCATAACCTATGTCCCTACATTAGTATATTAGAATGTTCTTCACACAAAGAACATCATTACCTTAGTAAATTAATATATCTAGTATAACATATTTTAAATAAGATATACACTTATCCTTGTCCTATATGTCTTTTAAGATCAGTAAAAGCAAGGCAAATAGTTAATTCATTTCCTATTAAAGACAGTTATAATATATACATTATATATATATATAAAATATACTAATACAAAAACTTAGAAGATTGCTCGTTAACAAAATTATTCATTAACGTAACACAAAGAAACTTTTCAATCTATTTATTTAATATAAATAAAATATATATTCATATATGTGCAGAAAAAAGGAAAATGGTAATAATAATAAATTAAAGTAATGAAATTCTCTCCCTCTCTCTCTCATTCACACTTTTCCCACGTCATTTTCATCCCCAAAGTCAGACCATGCCCTAACCTTTTCTTCTTCCTCTATCATTTCAAAGCCCTAATCCCTTGCCCTTTTTCTCAGCCATACAATATAGCAGTAGTAGCGCACCAATGGGAAGAAGCACCAGCCTCACCATCCCGTGCTCTCTCATGTCTCACTCTGTCTCAGCTCTCTATTCTTTGAAGCCACTGCAATTGAATCTGCTACTACCTCAAATCCAAGCATAACAACTCAAAACTCATCTCCAAACCCAAAATTGTTCTAAGATAATAGCAAATTCCATCTTTTGTGAAAATTTGGGTGAGGTTTTAATCTTGAAGGGTTTTGAGGTTGAAATTTGTGGTTTTGTAATATTACAATTTTGAGAAGTTAAAACAAAATTAAATTGAGGCTCTCTATAGAGCAATTTGAACCTGATAAAGTGTAGATGAAAAGTGACAGGATTTAAAAGTTTTCTATCCATAGAAGATGAATCTAAAGATGAAATAGCATCAAGTGTCCTTAAAAGGAAAAATATGCTCATGAAAAACAATGTCATGACTAACTTGAATTTGCTTGGTAGAAAGATTAAAGACCTTATAAGCCTTTTGATTATGAGTATATCCAAGAAAAACACATTTATTACCTCTAGGATCAAACTTATCTTGATGAACAGTAGGATCAAAGGAGTAACATAAACAACCCATAGTTCTAAGATATCCATAGTCAGGAGACTGTTTAAACAAAATCTCATAAGGAGATTTCCATTGCAAAAGAGACATAGGCATTCTATTGCTAAGATAAGTGACGAGGAGGATACAATCACTCCAAAAGACCCTAGGAAGATGAGTTTGCAAACGCAAAGCTCTAGCAGCATCAAGCAAATGACGATGTTTCCTCTCAACACAACCATTTTGTTAAGGAGTAGAAATGGTAGTTCAATGATGAACAATAGCAAAAGATTCAAACAAAGATTGAGTAGCATGAGATAAAAACTCAGAACCATTATCACTAGAAACAAATTTTGGTGTAACATGGAAATGGTTAATGACATATCAAAAAAAAAAAAATTGAGAATTTTAGGAACTTGTAACTCTTTTCTCAAAAGGTAAGTCTAAGTACACCAACTAACATCACCAATAATGGTTACAAAGAAATTGGCTCTAGTGATAGAACTCACCTTATAAAAAACCCCATAAATCTATGTGAAACATGAAAGGTAAATCGCCCGATGAAAATTCCTATCAAATGGTAATCAATGCATCTTTGCTTGATTACAAACATCACAAACAAATTATGACTAAGATAAATCTCTACAACTGGGAACATGAATTAATTTTGACAAAGAGGTATGTCTTAATATCTCAAGAAGAAGTTTAACAAAAAAAACCTTTCTTACATGAAGAAATAAGGGACAACTTATTACATAGAAGGTTATTTGATTCAAGCAAATACAATCCACATGCTTCCTTAATCCTTGCAACTATATTCTTAGTTTTCGGGTCCTAAAAAACACAAGAATTAGAATTTAGAATGACTAGCAATTGATCATCCCTGATAAGTTTACTCACAGACAACAAGTTATGAGTAAAATCAGGTATAAGTAAAACATTTTGTGAGGTTAATGAAGGTAAAATTTTGACATGACCAACACTGTATACGTGTTTAACGGACCATCTAGCAACCAAATGTTAATAGGTTATGTCAAGGTGATATGATGTGTTAGAATGTTTGAATAAGGAGTCATGTGATCCGTTGCTCCGGTATCAACATCCATGAACTAACAAAAGAATTCACAATACTAAAACACAAATTTTGTGGATAAGATGTACCTAAGGAATTTAATCCATCTATGTTAGCAAACACAACAAAAGCTGATGCACCAGAAACATTTTTAGCTTTATCATTCAACATTCTTAAAACCTATTGACACATATCATGCAAGGTTGGTGAATTGAAACCAGCAGCAGGTGATACATCAGATTATGCATAAGGTTGATCAAGAGGCGAATCAGGTACAACAGTAAATCTATTCTATGATTCAAGTATTGCAGCAAATCTGTTCACATGTGAAACTAAACTCGAAGGAATTGAAAACTTATTTCTCACCACACTAGCCATTCTACCCTTGAACCAATCAACATAGCCTACGATTTTGAAACAAGTTTCTACTAATATCCTTCCCCCTTGCAATACTTGCAAGTCATTTCCCAAAGTTCCTTCAATGAATGATAATATAGGAAGTTTTGAGATAATCCACTGGTCATGGAACTTAGGAGCCAGCACTGCACCATATAGTCGCACCAGTTCTATTTCTCTAATGCTATTTGATTATCTACGAGTTTGACAACTGAACCATCCACAAGCCCTAGTTTTGATTTTGCACTTAATGCCATGCGAATAGAATGATTCCACGAAATGAAATTTGAGCCATTAAAAACAATACTTTCAAGACATATGTTTAGATTTAGAGGCTGATAAAGCTAAAGGATCTATTGCAACTACGTCATTTCTTGCAACATCTCTAGCAAGAGCCATATCATAAAAATCAAGAAATGTACATGCAATGAAGATCAAACAAGAGAAGAAGAAAAGACTTACAAGAAGACAAAATTAATAGGATCAACCCTCTTCGATACCATATGAGAATCCATTAGAGATCATGTTTGTGTTGTTCAAGAAGGTAAATTGATGAAGAAGATAGAGCTAAGAATAGCGAGTAAATGTAAGGAAAAATATTGTCATATTTGTTACCAAAGAAATAAAGCTATTTATACAAGAGAGCTATAATCCTATACAACCATGTATATCTAAGAAAAACTAATCAGCTACAACTAATAACAACTAATAATAAATAGCTAGCTTATATACATATCTCCAATAGCCATGGTTGCTTAATATAGTAACCACAGGTTTAAATTGCTATTTCCTAAAAGCTTTTACAATAAATTGTAAAATATATGCATTACATGAGGATATAAAGATTGTTTTGACCTATAGAAAATATCAATTTTTAAATTGTAAGAAAAAAAAACTAAATTTGTTTTTCTTTTGTTTGAGTAAAAGAACAGGTTCAAGTTGTTTTTATTTAGTGCCACACAAAGGAGAAGTGATGACGTTTTTATTCAAGGTATTGTTTTCTTTTCTTTTTTTTTTTTCCTTTTGGGATAATTTAGTATGATGGCACAACTGTTTTAGTTGTACAATTTTTCAAAATTATCTTCTCATTGCTCTCTGCATTATTTCATATGGATGGCTAAGTTATCTCAGATCTACTCAATTTATTTTATGGAGGGCGTAGACATAATTGTAGGTAGAATCTTGGATATATCTCTTGTATGATTATTTGAATAGATCTATTTTAGCTTGTCAAGTTATTTTACAGATATTTTTGCTCATCAAATTATCTTAGATGTGTCAAATTATGTCACAGTCATCGTTGATCTTATACAAAGCGTTAAGGGAAGGTAGTGATTGATGCCTTTCGATTAATTAACACCTAGACCATGATGCTTGGCCAAGAACCAAGACAGACCACATCAAACCTTGGACATCTTAATAAACCAATCATTCAGGTTAGTGTAAATAGAACTACTATTAATAACACTTAACTTCATTCTCATGGATTTGCTTCTTTCACGCATTGAATTGTGTTAGCTTTAGGTTACTTTACTTTTGCAGCGCACTTACAACAGTCAAAGTCCCTTATATTTGATAATAAAATTTGTTGCATAATTATGCTTAGATGGGAATTTGATTGATTGTAATTATTGATGAAGTTGAAATTCATTGAGTTTTAAGAAATATAGCTATTGGTATATGGCAACTTCATTTTTGTATTTAATTAAGTTTCTTATGGGTGCTATTGGTCTCATTTTCACGTAGAAGTTTATAAGTGAACTGTGAAGTAAATTTTATCGTATTTCACAAGATAAACATATATATATCTGTATTTATACTTGTATGTATTTATATACATTTTTTTTCTAACAATTTAGTTCAATTTGGAAATCTCCTTGTTATCTCTTGACATTATAGAATCTTTAAGATCTTTAACATTACACCGATAACTATAAGTAGTTCCCTATTGTAATTGTTTCTCCTCATGAGTTAGCAATACATAGCTCATTCCACAAAGATGCATTATTTGGCTGGGCATGAAACTATGATGGCCTACTAATTAAAATGTCTCAACTTTATATGCATGTTGTCCACTTTATAATGCTTAATTGTCTTGCCTCCGTTTGTTGCTTTGTTGACTGGTTGGGGAGTTACATACTACAAGATGATATACCACCCAAATTGAATGGCATCCAAAAGCTCTTATGAGGACCTCTTTAAGAAAGAGCTAGCAAAGTAAGACCCTATCTGCAAAGATATTGCTCATAGTATTGATGCCCAAAAATGATTACTACTGCAAATTCAAGTCATATTTTCTTCCATAATTCTTCAACTGTAGAGCTTCACATTTAGTAAAGCCAAAATGAGCATGCATGTTTCATTAGATGTTATAAGAGGTAGACAATAAATGCTAACTTCGCCTTTTTCTCCTCAAGGTTTGCTCTATGCTTCAAACTAATATTCTTCTATATTTTCTTTTTGCTGAGTTATTTTTTATTTGTTTATGGTCACAAAGTGATGGGTAAGGAAGTACTATAGATGCCAAATTTATAGAGCACATACAATACTAAACATTCTCTTGGTAAACTATTTTATTCTGAAGTTGTTGATGCTTCGATACTCATTTTGCAGGTATAGGATATAACCATTATGTTTTGAGTTTATAGTTTCATATCCTTCATTTTGTTTCTTCAATACCTCTATGTATTTTATTTTGAAATTTTTAATAATGATCTTTTTTTCAAAAGTAAAAATACGGAATCACCACGTTCTATAGAATACTCATGAAAAGCATTTTTTTCTCTTACATGTAAATGTAAGAGTAAATGTCAAATTTAATTTTTACAAAAATCTAAGTTGGTATAAAACTTTAAAGTAATCAACTTAATAACCAATCAAACTTTTTATAGCCCTTTTTATTAACTCTTTAACACTATTTTCTTTGTTTGCTAACTTGGAAGATACATCAATGTTTTGAGTTAGGGCTTGCACTTGTTCGCCAACTCTAAGTAGTGTTTGTTCCATCAAGTTGAGCCTTTGCTTGGTGGAGTTATTGCTAGAGTTGACCATTTTTGCATGGGACCTAGTGTTAATGGGACTTCTTAGCTGTTTAGGCGCTATCTTTCAAGACTTGGGTCAACCTCCAAAAAAAAAAAAATCCATTAGTTATGTTTTGAAAACTTCCTTCTTTGATTCATGAGAAACAAATAACAAACGCAATATGTGTAAGAAAATGCAAGGATGCAGCACACACATGCAAGAGGGGATGATGACTAAAAGATTGGTGAATCTTGAACGTTTTATTGGGGTTGCATTTTGGAAAACAAAGGAATTCGAAATTTCCATCATTACATTACTTTTTTTCTTCTTTTTCCTTTGTTTTTTTTTTTCAATTTCATTTTCTTGTTCAGGAAAGGAAAACGTTACATAAAAATCCTTAAACTGGTCTCCTAACTTTGCCTGGACAGACAACTTTTTCTTCTAACCTAAATCTTTTTCTTAGCTTCTCTTAATTCTGCCTCCAGAGCCATAATCTTATTATAGGCTTGCTAAAGTCATGGGTTAAACTTTTGTCCTTATCTGAAAATCTTGATAACACACTTCCATGTGAGCTAATATAGTTTCCATATAGGTAACAATCTTTGGACTCGATTTAGATGGTGTTGGTTCAAGCATGTCAGGAGCCTTATATTGGATGTCTTTGTTCCTTTTCATTTGATTGGCCACATACCACCAGGTAGCTTTATACCTCTTGGTCTCCTTACTTTTTTTATCTACTTCAAACTAGCTTGATTTCCCCACTATCCTATAAGGTTTGACTTACATGACCCTAGCCTTCAATGCTGCAAGAGTCTTGATTGGATCTAGGTAATCAACAATGGTTCGTTCCAGATCGAGCTTGATAGTGATGTCTTGAAGCATGCTATATTGTCTTATCACACTAGAGGGGTAGTAGCCTGTGCAACCTATTATACCAATCAATGGTATTGTAAAGTATTCCTTGCAACCAAATATGGCGGCTGGACATTTAAAATAACAGGCTTGCCATAGGTAATCTTCAGGCATCATATCTACTAAGAAGGCTATTAAATTCTAAAAGGGCTCCTCATCCTCTATGTAGACTTGCTCAATGAAGGATTGGACGAGATTGTAGTTGATGCTGACTAGGGCTTGTTAGACAAACTGCTCTCATAATGTCTTGTGTGGCCGGCAAACCAAATTATCATAGATGCATGCTGGCTTTACAATTACCCCGACCTCTAAACTTAATGTGGTTGAGGCTCCTAATTTGCTCGGCTAACAAAGCTGAGACATATGATTTGCAAGCTAAGTATTGAGCTACTAACTCTACAACCTGGTAGTAAATGAACAAGTCTCCATGCGGAAATAGAATGGTAGCGAAAGCAACAACTATAAAGGCTTTGACCCTATTATCTTGCTAAATTTCAGATAGTACATAGAAAATGTCTCTCTTCTTTTTGAAATCTTTAGGAGCTCCAAACCAATCCATCAAGGTAGATAGTCTGATGTAGTGTTCATTGCAAGCCCTCATGGATTCAGTTATTGGTCCCCTCTTTACTCGTAACAAGTCCGAGATGATGTGAACTGGACCCTAAGCGAGGTCTAAACATAGATCCCTTCCAAAGTAGGTGGAGCCTGTAGTAGCTTGGCATATTCCTCAATGGTTGAGCTTAAGACTGGGTGTTTCAAACAGAAAGTTGCTTCTTTTAGCTCCCATAAGTGGGTAAGAGCCCGAAACATAGTAAAAGGAACATGACCTTCGAGAGGTGAAAGATCAAGCCAAGTTTATCTCTGATGAATGATATTGGATAAGGTTGAAGCTAACCATCCATCAGTCTAATAGGGGCATAGGATCGTTAAAATTTTTGACCTGATGAGGCGAGACAATAGGCTGGTATTAATGCTTGCACTTGAGCTCGAGGTCAACATTTCCTGATGTTGATCAATTTTAGATTACATAAGGATATAATCTAAGTCCTATACAAAATATTTACATAAAGGAAACTACACTATTTTCTACAAAGAAATAAATTCCCTTTTTTTCAAAAAACAATACAACTTCTTTTTTCATTTTTTTTAAGAAAAAATAGAACAACTCCTTTTTTTCTTTGTTGATTCACCATGAGACCATAGTCATCATCCTGTGATAATGAATGTAATTTTTTGTGAGTTCTAAAAGGTTCCTCGGTTTAATAGACTGCAAGTTGAGACTAAAACGGAGCAAAAGGTCATTTCATGAACCAATCGGTGGAAAAGCCATTGGCCCCGAATCCTACTAGTGACCTTCCTACCTAGGGTCCTAAGACAACCTAGTTCTAACCGTATCTAGCACACATTTTCATAAAATCCCCCCACCCTCACCCAAAACAAATACCATATGCCCCAATTAGGGCTAGTTACAAGGGGCATATCTGCATCACTTAGCAAAATATTAGTAAAACTATTTACAAATTAAATATCGTAAAAAAAAATTGAGCATTAAAAAGAAGAACTTCAAATTTAAAAGTTTCAAGTAGCTAGCTTTCTTAGAAATAGGTGTTTCCCAGTGGAGTTGCCAAGTTGTCTAGCCTGGATTTTTCATTTCTAGGTTTAATTTATTTTAATCTGATTTGTACCAAATCATAATCCATTTGATATAAACCCTCAGCTAGGAATTAAAAGAAATTTAATTAAAAAAAACATTTTGGAGTCGTCACATGATTAGAATCGAGAAATAACGTAAGTTAAGATCAATAGGTCGGTTAATCCTAACTTAACCACTAATCTACAAAAAAAAAATTGATTTTAAGATCAATTTGATAAACCAAAGATTTTGGATTCAACAACTATCCTATTAAAACCATATGGTTACTACTTAAAATTAATAATTTAATATTTATCCTTTTAATGCTCAATGAACTTACTAAAAAAAAGGTTACAATATTTACAATGAATTAACTTAGAATAAAAGTATGATATTCAAAATTTATCATTAAAATTTACAATATTTGCAATGAATTAACTTAAATAAATAATGGAAAAAGGTTTTTTATTTTTTAGGTCACCTTGGACATGCGCATGTACTCACTAATCGGGATCAAACGTTACATGGTTCTTTTTCAGAAAACTTTAGTATGTTGGTTTTTTTTTATAAATATTTTCCATTTAAGTATATTAAATTTTTAATTTTCATAAAAATAAAATAAAATAAAAGGTTTTTCATGCATGGCCCTACAAGCTATTGAGTTAATTTTTTATTTTAGAAACTATGGCTTTCTATGTGACAAAAAGATTATATATGTGTATATATATATATATATATTATATTCTTTTATCATATTAACTCATTGATACATTTATACTAATTTAATATATACAAATAGTATTATTATATATATTAAATTTATTACAAGAAAATAATTCTATATTATATTTCTTATTATTATTTTTTATCATATATTTTTATTTTATTTATTTTTTAAAATAAAATAAAATAGAAAACAAAACAACATAAACTCACCTAAGTCTGTCGGAACGAGTCAGAGCACAAGATTTGGATCGGGTTTTTGAGTTAAATACAGGTCAAAGCTGGGTTGTCGAGTTAGGAAGAGAGGAAACGGCTGACAGAGCTAGAATATGATGATCTAGTGTTTTTAGGTAGATGAGACCACATCGGAGCGATTAAGTGGAGGGCGGCGAGTGGTCTAGTGGTGGTGGTCAGTAGCGGTGGTTGTTGGAAGCTATCAAAAAGGAGAAAGCTACTAGCTAGAAATTTCATCACTCTTGAGTCCAACCATAGCTTCGATTTTACTCCGATTTAACCTCTATTGAGAGTAATCGAAATTTCTATGGACTATTGTTTGTTGTTTTGGATGCTTGTGGATGTTGCAAATAGGAAACTCGACACTTATTTATACTATTTAGGGGTCAAATTAGGTGTGTTGCGTTCAAGAATTAGGTAGATGATGTGCGCAAATCCGAGCTTTTAGAATGTGTTCTTGCGCATTTTTGAGCTTAATAAACTTTAGAAGAGATAAAGGAGAGTTCATATGAGTATTTCTAGAAGCTAAGGTAGGTTGAATTTGAATTTCGAAAAGTTTGCTTCACACAAAAAAACGAGCATTTCGCAAAATTTGGATCCAAAATTGAGCATCAAAGTGATGGTTTTAGGGCATGTCTTTTATTCAGATACAAAGTATTCCATGCCTACTTCAAATCCCCTCTATCAATTTAATGTGAATCGGATTAAAAACAGATCAAAAATTGGCTTGAAGCTAATTGGTTGTGTGGAAAAAAATGAGGTATGGGGGAAGAAGATGACGCACGTGTTGAGCACGTGTGTCCCATGTGCAGCAATGCACTAGCATTTGTGCACGTGCCAAACCAAAAAAAAAAATTGTTGCCCTTCGCGCGAATTGAACCCTGATCTCATGCATGTATGTTGTGTTCCTTATCTAACAGGCCATTAGCCCGTGCCTCAATCTTGTGGTTAAAAAATATTTGAGTGACCTAGACCAAGCCCAATTTTTTTTAACCATATTTTATATTTTTGTGCACAAATTCTATTCTCCATTTTTTTCTTTTTTTTTTTCTCTTTTTTCGTATATTACTACTTATTATTATTTTCAGGGGCAAAAATGGGGTGTCTACAACCATAGTCAACTATGATTTGATCAATTTTGAAAATTTTAGATGAATCTTGACCCTAACATTACTCCCTCACCCTGCCTACACATTTAAATTAAGCTTGAGCTCATGCACGAGTTGGGTTCATTTCCCATAGTTGTTGTTTGTGAAGTTGATGCATCACTCATCAATGATATAATTTAATCTTATTAGCATTTATTACAAACACAATTCACTCCTAAGGAAGATAAAAGTAAACTACCAAAATATGCAATATAGATGCGCATGAAGTGGCTTACAATGTATCATTTTTTCATGTAAGATTATTCATGGAAATAAGTTTGATTTACCTCTTTATATATGCAAGAATAATACTTAGAAACTAGTTTACAACTTTTGTGGGTAACTTTTACTTTTATGTAATTTCTTAATTCTACTCTAAAAATATGATCTCATAAAAATGGAAGATATAATTGTATATTTGAACAAATTGACACTCATCCACAAGAAGATTGACACATAATATGGTATTTTACACTCGTAACCAATAGTGTACCTTATATGCTACGTACTAAACCTTTTCCTCATGGTTTTTGGTAGATATAATCTATACAAAATTTTTCACATTGAAATACTCTTAGTTCATATTATGGAACCTAACATGTTTATTGGTTTATGCACAGTTGTTGCTATTGCAATTTTGCTCACTTTGATATACTCAAATTGGATCTATAGAAGTGGTAAATCCTCAACTTATGAAGCTAACATTGATGTTGAAGCAACAGCCATCAACGTGCATGAATTTCTTGCTCATAAAAAAATATAAATATTTTGAGTTGAAGAAAATGACCTACTCATTTACTAAAAAACATGTCAAGGAGGTTATGGAACTATATACAAAGTGAAGCTACTAAATGGTCGATTAGTTATAGTAAAAGTACTCATTGAGTCCAAGAGTCATGGAGAAGAATTCATAAATGAAGTTTGAAGCATTAGCAAGACTTCCCATGTCAATATTGTTAGTCTTTTAGGTTTTTGTTATGATAGAAATAGAAGAGCTCTCATTTATGAGTTCATACCAAATAATTATCTTGACAAGTTTATGCCAACCAAAGAAGCATTGCATATAAGTTTTAAAAAGATTGGAAGATATTACACCAAATTGCAATAGGTGCTGCTCAAGGTCTAGAACACCTTCATTGAGGCTACAAGTCTAGGATTTTACACTTTGACATCAAACCTCAAAGCATTTTATCAGATGAACATTTTGTCCCAAAAATTTTAGATTTTCGACTTGTTAAACTTTGCTTGGGGAAGGAAAGTACTGTGTCACTCCTGGGCATAAGAGAAACAATTGGGTACATTGCACTTGAAGTATTTTCGAGAAACTTTGAAAAAGTTTGTCATAAGTCTAATGTATATAGTTAAGGGATATTTGGCCTTACTATGGTATGTGGCAAATGTTAACAATAACCAAGTGTCTCATTCAAGTGATTTGTAATTTCCACATTACATATATAAGCAACTTGCCAAATAAATATTTCAAATTTTAAGGGATTACAAGATAATTGATTCTAGTAAGTTTTTTGGTGTATTCAATCAAATCCATCTCATTAGCCATCAATAACCAAAGTGATTGAGATATTGGAAGGAAGTCTTCAATTTGTGGAAATGCCTCCACAGCCTTTCTTATCTAACCTAGCAAGTCAGAATCAAAGCCTAGCCATGGCCTCATTTTTAAGTTCTGGTGATAGGAATGGTGAAAAGGAAGAGTCATCCTTAAGGGAGATCGAAATTGGGGAACTATGAAGGGACAAATTATAAAAAGCTATCTTGAATTTTCATGAGCTCGATTTGGCTTTGAATGTTGGTAAGAGAAGAAACTAGAATATGTGTACATTTTGCTCTCTAGGGAGCAGTATTATTATACTTAGAGAACTTATTTATAAGCTAAAACAAGACATCATATGATGTTGTGATTTGTCCACATCATTTTGGTAACTCTTTCAAAACTTCAATATCATAAGTATAGCATTTATCTTGCTTTTATATATTCTTCTATTTATATTTTTTATGAATATATGCATAAATAATCCTTATATAAAAACATCACAACAAGGAGCTTAAGAATATACATTCATATAAATATGAAGCTAAATCATTATACAATTTCTAAATTCTCAATATAGGTACTCGGTTGACATGCGTGAAGATTTTGTTAGGGTTAGAACAACAAAAAGCAAATATCACATACTCGAATAAATAAATAAATATATATGTATATATATGCTTAAATTTAGGGGATATTTCAAACAATCCAAAAACTTTGACTTAGCTATGAATATATTCATAAACTTTCAAATGCTATATACATCCTTAAATTGTGATAAATTGGTAATATAAAGGATATTTGATTTATTGTTTAATAAAATCACCAAAATTTGGAGTGTGCAGTATATTTCTATATGTTTCAGCATTAAGGTCAAAGTTTATTGGGATCATTTTCATTGTTTATGGTTTATGTTGATGTGTGTAACTTAAATTCATGTACATTGCTAGCTTTTGGACATACACCGTCGGCCTTCATACTAGCTTTAATATTTTTGCTTCTGTGATTGTTCAAGGTTGGCTTAATGTCGCCAGCCTACATGCCAACATTGCCTGCCTAAACCCTATGCATCACCAACCTTGAAGCCAATGTTAAAGATTTACATTATGTGGATGTTGAAGGCCGGCTTAAAGCCGCTGGCGTACTATAGAAAGCCATCAGCCTTATAAAACATCAACTTTTAAACAGCCGACCTTTGTGTTGGCCTACACAATAAACATATGTGTTTTATGTGTTATTTTTAAGGTTTATGAGTGTGTTATTTTTAGGGTTTATGAGTTTTAGTAAGATTGGTGGTCACTTGTCTATATCCTTTGTAATTCCTTCTTCAATACTAGTGGATTTGCTCTCTCCTCTACCTGCGGTTTTTCCCACAAGGGTTTTCACATAAAATCTTATGTGTTCTTTATTCTTTCTGTTTTGTTTTTTCCATTGTTTGTCTTATTTGATCATAACAAGTGGTATCAGAGCCAAAGGTTTAGTGTTTTGTGTCTTCTCTACAATGGCAATAGTCAAGTATGACATTCTTTTGTCGAATCGGAGCGTAAGATTTTCTCTATGGTAGGTCAAGATGTAAGCAGTGTTAGCATAGATAGATTTGGATGATGCATTGTTAGGGTTTGATAAGATGTCTGTGTCTTGATCACCAAAAGAAAAATTATGTAAGGATCATAAAGCCCTTTCTCAAATTCATCTTCATTTATCGAATCAGATTTTATAAGATGTGTTGAAGGAGAAGGTAGCTACTGGGTTATGTGTCGAGCCAAAATTTTGCTTCTATTCTCCTAAAGGTCCCGATCTGTTTCATACTTGGTTGATTTGACACGGATCACTCAAAAAGGAACTAGTAGGGTTTTGTAAAAAAAGCCCAGTTTTTGAAAAATAATTTGATTAGAGTCACCACAAGCTAAAGCTGGGAAAAGGGTGAACAAGAAACCAAATGGGACGTTTGATTTCTAGTTCGGCTACTAATTTGTGAAAAAACAGAAATTGATAAGTTCAAAGGCTGCTATTTTAAAATCTAAATAGTTAGCTAAGCTTTTATGGGCTTTAGAAATTATGAAGATATGGGTTAAAAGGAGTTTAATTTTTTGGTTTTTTAACTTTTTAAATTTTTAATCTTTTTGTAAAAGGTTTTATATAATTCCCTTAATTTTACAATAACCCGATTATAATAATTATTAAAAAATATAATATAAAATTATGAAAAACTATAATAAAAAGATACAAAAGTCACTCCCAATTTTTCACGAATTTAAATTATTAAAGTATGAACAAATAATGATTGGTGATTAATCGATCGTTACTTTAAAATTCAATATCTGTTTTCTTAAGTTCAATAGTTAGAAAATAAATCATATATTCGTTAAAATAATAAAAAAAAATTTTTGAATTAATCCTAATATTTTACAACCTTAAAATATCTTTAGAAAATTTATAAAAATTAATTATTAAAATAAATAAATTCTTAAAATAGGATTCTCCAACATGAATCAGTAACTTAACAAGTAATTGTAGTTAAATTTAAATTTCAATTACAATAAAAGACGATTAATTTATAGAACCTATTAATTATAAAAAAAATAATTTAAAGCTAAATCATTAGGATTATGAAATATGCAAAGAGATCAAAAACCATTCAATACTAAAGAATCTAAACTTAACTAAATATTTGAATTATACCAATGCTTTAGTTAGAATATTATGAGTTTATAGAGAATAAAATTCTAATTTAACTATTGTAATCTGAGTATCTTTATAACTAGTAAAATAAACACAATAGTAAATGTAAAATAGATATTGAATTATAACCAAATAAAAACTCTAGAATAAACCTATACGTAGTAATAAACTCATTTATAAATTTAAAAACCCAAATAGAAAATTCTTTAACCCTAATGGATACCAAAGACAAGATTTCATATCTTGAGTAAATAACTCAAGATATAGTTAAAAGTAACTTTATATTTCAAAACCAATAAAAGATAACTCCTTTATAGAACCTATTGATTATAAAATAATAACTAAAAGATGAACCATTAGTATTATAAATACATGATAGAAATAAAAACAGATCCATAACTAATAATCTAGACTTTAGAAATATATTTGGATTACATCATTGATCTAGTTAGGAAATTCTAAGCCTGTAGGAACTAAAATCATAACTTAGCTTACCGGACCCAAAAAATCTTAATTGTGTAAACTTGAAACTCAAAATTGAACTCAAAGATAATATAGAAATTATAAAAGCTTTAAATAAATTTATGGAGACCAAACTTCTATATAACTGACATATTTGTATCCGTTTAACTTAATAAACTACTCTAAAACTAAGATAATTAATTAACTAAATGATATTATAATAAATATACAAATTCGATGGCTTGAGCTTAGATTTTATGGCTGAAAATGTCTTGGATTTGTAGCAGCCAAAAACCAACAACTTGCCCCAAATTTGCTCCAACAAAGTCCACAATTCAACATACAACACTAATCAACACTCCTTAACTCATGCAAACTAAGTTGCATTTGGTGGTGAAAAAGACACCTCAACTTAGCCAAAAATTTGTAGTTGTTGTTACCTTCCTCCTTCAACATATATATATCCCTTAATGGACAAAACAACAACCAAAACAAAAGCACAAACACACCTTCAACAATTATACTTTCGTGCACCAAAACAGCAACAAAAACACAACACAACTCCATTTAAACAAGCTCCAAACTTATGAAAGAAACAAGAAACAAAGGTAAGTTAAATTCTTTTTTAGCTAGTAATCATATAAAACATGATTTAACTAATGTTATATAATCCTAGGATCGGATCAAAACCAAGGGAAGAGGTAGAGTCATCACAACAGCTCAAACAAGGTAATTCTTCACCATAAAGCATTTATATAGTACAATTTAGAAGCTAGGAAATCATAGAAGATAATGATTACAAGATACTATATGTATTGATATGTCACGTATGTACATGTGAAGTGTAGAAAAACACTTAGAAGTAACTTGAACGCAAGTATAATACATATTTAATATAAGAGAATTGAATTTTGAACTAAAGAAAAACAAGAAAAACGATGAACAGTACCTACACCAGTCTTATGCTGGCAGTATACATGCTCAACATTGACGGTGTACGTAGATAAGCCGAC
This sequence comes from Combretum micranthum, assembly GCA_024138025.1. Classification (NCBI taxonomy): domain Eukaryota; kingdom Viridiplantae; phylum Streptophyta; class Magnoliopsida; order Myrtales; family Combretaceae; genus Combretum; species Combretum micranthum. The sequence goes on along the minus strand of JAMXBD010000281.1, from coordinate 332,474 downwards.
AGTGTTGAGGCAACGTTTCTTGCAATAGAAGATACATAAGTTATTTTTTTTATGAGAAATGAACAAATGTTGGCAAATTGGAATTCAATGCCAATGGCGTTGATGCCGGTGTACATTGTAACGCTGGCGGCTTTTGAAGCCAATGTTCCCTAAAGCTAAGACATGTAAATTGCAACAAACATTAGCAAACTAGAGTGTAAGGCCAGCGGCATTAGATACCAGCGTATGCATAAAATTTTCCCTAAGTAAAATATGTTCGTTGTAATAATAATAATAATAACAGAAGATAACAAGTATATATTACCTCAAGGTAAATATACTAAAAAGACCATATAAATAGAAAAAGCTTAATAACAGAATTATCAATTACAACTCAAAATATTTTATAAATTTAGGAAGATTTCTCTTGTATAAATATAAATTTTATAACCTTATTAAATGAATACAATTTATATAAAGTTAAAGACCCTAACTAAATAACAGAAATAATATTAAAACTGATAATTAAAACCTAAAAGAATACTGTCAACACCATTACATAAATAACAATATAGTAATAGATATCTGTTATCTCATTTCATAGGAAAAATAAATCAATTCTTGGACTTCCAGTAGCACATTACAACAAATTAGCGAAGACAATAGGTGAGTAACTTTGACTTTTATCACATTGTTTGTGCTTGTATTATAGCTGCATTTGAAATAATATATTCAATTAATATGTATGCGGGATTGAGTATAATGTGTGATGATTGGTGTATGCTTGAATGCTAAACTATCATAATATAAGCGATAATTCTATCGTATGATAATTATTGAATAAAGCATGATATTGATTGTCTATAAATTGTATAATCATCTTAAACTTGACTAAAAACTACTGGTACCATAAATAAAAATAGACATGAATAACATCAATTGCATATACTACATTAAAAACGTGATGATGACCCGCTTGTATTAGCATTTCGATTCTCTGGTGACGTGCCTGGTTTTTCTAGATGTAAATTTCCTAGTTCTTTGAGGAGCACCTTTGTTTTGTTCTGTTCTAGGGAACTAACTGGTATCAAATGAGCACTACTCGTGGTATCGACATGAAATGACTAATACTTAATGATGTTTCTTTGTTCCAATGATAAGAGTAAAGTGTTTTAAAATAATTTGTGAGAGTTTATGGTACCTATTCTTCCTTAGTTCTCTGATTCTTGTGGGCACAGTATATCGCTCTTCATGGATTCCTTCCAACCCTAATGAGAGGGTGTAAATCTACATCCTATTTGGATTCCGGATATTCAAGCTTGTACTTGTACATATGATTGATTGTTGCATGGCATATGCTTGTTAATTAAACTTATTTGTTATTGCTTGATGTGTGGTCTGGTTAGGTTATCTCACTGAGCCCATGGTTCGCTCATCTCCCAATAGTTTTTGTATAGGAATAACGCTAACTGAGATTAGGCTAAGATTGTGTGAAGAGAGAGCTCCTCCATCAAACTCATTTGAAGTTAGAAATATAGGTAGAAACAAACTTAGAATACAAATTAGATAACTTGTATAAATAAGTAAGATCTTGCATTTTGTTGATTGTTACCTAATTTTCATTACTTGGTAAGGGATATCGATTCTCTGCGATCCTGACAGATTATGGAAAATCGGAATCCATAATGAGTTTAGATAATGATATTATATCTATATTATATAATGTAAATAAATAAGATAGAGACCTGTAATCTCTGACTTGTAAGACAGTTCTCATATTATAGGTGTACACGTGTTATGACAGCTTTAGGACAACCCTACTAAGCTCCCTTTTGAGGCGTGACATTTTATATATTTGCAAAAAAATATTTTTTGTTTTTTCTAAAAAATAACCTAAGAATTGTTGTGATCGTCCCGCAGATGCCTATGTATCTACTAGTTAAAATCAGGTCCTTGTAGTTCGTTTTGATTATATAAAATTTTTAATTTGTTTGTCTTTTTTAATTGTGAAAACCCACCAAGTTTAAGTGATTAATCATTTTGATTTTGACTTTATAAATTCTTAAAGAAATCCTTTTCTTTTTTTATGTCTTTTAGTTTTTTTTTTTTTGGTTAAATCCCTAAAAATCTAATTTTGGAAAAACCCATTTATTTTGTTTTTCGACATTTTTATAAAACCTGCCAAGTTTAAGTGATTAATCATTTTGATTTTGACTTTAGAAATTCCTAAAGAATCTTCTTCTTCTTTTGTCTTTTGCTTTTTTTTTTTTTAAATCTCTAAAAATCCAATTTTAGAAAACCCCATTTTTTTATTTTTCGGCATTTTTAGAAAATAACTAATGATAGATAGATATATAAGCTAACAAAACAATTTTTAATATTATATATATATATATATAAAGAAAAATTTTGTTGATTTTATAAATTTTTCATTTTTTTAGTTTTTTTTTTATAAAAAGAAAAATATGGTATTTACAAGGATAATTTGCTAAATCATATGGACAATTCAATTGCAAACTATCATCAAATGGCATGCATCAAACTTGTCACACATTATCAAAAGATCTATAGGATAAAACCTAAAACTAAATTCATATTTTTGTTCATTTTCATAATTTAATCTAAAATTTTTATTTATTAATTACGCTAAAAAAATTTTATTTACTAATACCTAACCATCATGTCATCGTTAGCAAGAATATAGCACATCGATCAATATAATCACACATACACACACACACACACACACACACACACACATATATATATTTTTTCTTTTTTCTTCTTTTTTTTTCTTTTCTTTTTCTTTCTTTCTTTTTTTTTTTTCTTTTTTGGTTTTCCTTTCTATCTTTCCTTTTTTTTTTTACTATTTTTTTGTTTGTATTACATTTTTTATCAGGTATTTACAACATATGAAAACTAAACTAAGCAAAGGAAAGCAAATGAAACCGAAAACTAAAATTAAATAAACATAAAACCTAAAAATTGGACTCCAATTAGTTGAAGAAGAACCTTAACCTTAAATACGAATGGATATTAAAGCGGTTTGAAGCAGAAGTTTAGGTTGAATGAGCACGGGCCTTTGGACCTTGTATGGAAATGAAACAAGAATTAATAGTGTCTCTCTCTCCTCTGGTTCGTGTGCGTTTTATCAGTTTGGAGATTGGATGATGGTGAAGGTAAGGCCACTAATTTTGGGATCGATGCTGGTTATTGGGAGTGGTAGCTGTTAGGGCTCAAGGAGGTATTTGCAAATGGGTCGGACGATGGAGATGGGGAGGTTACGATTTTGGCTGAGTCTGTTTAGATAGTGTCGAAGTGGCGAATGTTGATGGGGTTATTTAGATTTATGAGGTACGTGAGGTGGTTGTTGCAAATTCTGGTGGCTAAGGTTTAGGTAAAGAGGCAGAGTTGAGTTACATGGTGTTGAACTTCAGTGATTCTAGGTTCTTTGGAATTGTGAAGAGGATGTCAACACTAGTCCCTTTGTTAATCAGTATCCTTTTGACCTTCTACCCTAATATTCAAGTAGAAATTACCAGAGTATCTTGAGGAAGGGTATGTATTCCTTCGTAATCCTCATCAGAAAATGAAATGGTGGAATCAACTTTTAGCTTTTTGGGTTCCATGTTCATTGTTAGTTGAGATGTACTTGAACTAGGTGGCAATCCCGCTCTCGTAAAGGTAATGGGCCTGTCTATGATGGTATTAATTTTGTCGTGGCATAATCGGGAGGGATCGGGGTGATCAAGATGATTTTGGGCAACTATTATCTTATCGTGCTCGCCAACCTTACTTTTTTTATGCAGGGGATTCCGGCTTTAGGTCGTAATCTATGTACTGCTTCAACTAACCACGCTATATAACATCTTCTATGGCACTTTTAAGATACCAACAGTTGCTCATATCATGCCTGTGGTCATGGTGATACTTGCAGTATTCCTTAGAATCCTTTCATTGCGGGCACGGTCTTATTGGTGGTAGCAGTAGGAAGCCTTGGTTTCTTATCTCAAGGAATACAATGCATGCTAATAGTTTACGAGGAGTAAACTCATCATATGTTGGGAAGAGTTTTTGTTTGTCACCATCTTTAAGACCTTGATGTTTGTCGACTCGACTAGGGTCACGATGATCTCTTGGTTGATTCTTTTCCTAAAGCACATTATTGTAGGTTCGGGCTTGGCTTGATCGATTTTTAACCTCCCTTCAGCATTTCTCGTAGCTTCGTCGAATGTAATTCTATGCTTTTCCCTCACTTACTTGAGCATGGTGAGCTGGCATTTGGAGAGGAGTCAAAGAATGGGCCATCTACGAGAACCCCCTATTTAACGGCTTCTAAAGCCACACCTTAGTTAAGGTTTGGAGTTTCCAAACACACTTTGTTGAATCTCGTTAAATAATCTCTCAGGGGCTCGCCTAGCCTTGTCGCACCATATAAAGGTAAGAGGCATTTTTCTCTAGCGGTTTGCTCACCATAAAGTATGCAACGAAGAGGTCGATAAGTTAAGAAAAGGAACTCACCATGCTTAGTTCAAGCTTGTTGACCTAAACCCTAGCTGCACCTCAAAAGGTAGTATGAAAGGTTTTGCACCATATGGCATCTAAAACATTGTGTATCGCCATGGTGGACTAAAATTGGGCAATATGGTCCTCTGGCTCCGTGGTTATGTTGTATGATTCTATAGTAGGTAGTCGAGTTCCCATGGGGAGTACTTGAGACTGGATCTCAAATACAAAAGGCATTTTCCTAGGGGATGCTTTTGCATCATGCTCGCTTTCAAAGCACTCTTTAATGGTAGATAACCTCCTTATCATGTCACATATCTCTTCTAAGGCGTACTCCCTGTTGGAGCCAAGCTACATAGCCTTTGGAGTAGGAGTGGGAGTGTCCCTTTCGTGATCCAAACATGGATTGCAGTCTATCGTCCTTCCTTTTTCAGGTCCATAATTTTTTACCTAGTGCATTGTAGTAGCTTAAGCTGATTACCGAAAGGTCGTACGCTCTTGTGACTCGCTGTGGTAGTGGATGACTAGGCTATGAGAAGCACGAGCCTTCAATGTGTACGCTGGATGGTCTTGAGCTGTAGGACCGTTCTTTGTAGAGGCTTTAGCCCATAGATCCTACAATACTCTCGTGATTCCTTTCAATTGCTCTTTATTACATCTGAGTAATGAACGGACTAGTGAGGACCCCCTTCGTAGACTGGAGCTCGCTCTCCAAATGCAGTCCTTTAACCCTCCACCCCCCCCCCCCCCCCTAATTCTATTATCCTAGCTTGTAAGGGCATTCGATCGTTCATTTTCCACATTCAGGTGCACTAAATGTTTGTATAAGTTTTCCAGTTCTAGAATCCAGCCTCAGTCTATGTGACCAACGTTTGCAACAACGATCGAATTAAGTCGTGGCATTACAAGAGGCCCCATCCATAGGATGAGATGCGAGTGGTAGGGGAGCATATCAACTTCATTCTTGCTTCGCTGTGGCCTGGGCATTATGAAAGGTAGTTTTGTACGTTATGGGTTTTAGAAGGGTTTTTCAGTAAAAAAGGGGCAACAAGGGAGGCCAGAATGGTTTGGCTTCCCACAGATGGCGCCAAACGTTGCATGAACTAAATTTGGGTAGGTAAAAATAGCTCATATCAACACAAAAGATAGGTTAAAAGGACGTTGGGGGTTGCCCAGTGTAGCCACTCCGATGCTTAAGTCAGTCTGTGAATAGAAGTAGGGTTTATGCCAAAAGAATATTTGATTGCTTAATTTTTGTGTATGTGCCCCTTTTTGCCTTGTCCTCTACTTGCCAGGGAGGCAAAATGAGGGATTTATAGGGTTTTAGGATCATACCAGGACAGGTTGTGTGAGACCTGTACTTGGCGTAGCGACGATACCTGAGCTAGGGAACCGTGGCTTTTTAGAGTATGACCTAGCTGTTGGTGTCCTCCCGATCATAAGATGTGACAATGGCGCACATTGTGGCTAGAGAGGGTGAGGGCTCGATGTCGATTTAGATCGAGGCCAAGTTGGCAAACTAATTGAGCTTGTAACTTAAGCTGAAGACTTGAGAGGAGGTCTCGGGTCATAGAACACAGTGGGGGCAATGCTCTCTCTGACGTTAAAGGAGGTTTCGAGGGCTAGATATCAAGAGTAGCTGGCTTCTTGGGCCTAGCATGGTTGTAAGGGTTTTGGAGCCTAGGGGACCAAGTGGGTTAAGGACTATATTCTACTATCAACATCATATCTTTAGTCAAATTTTCATTTAAATTCATTTTGAAGTAATAAATAAACACACTAGGCAAAATATTTTATAATTCACGCAAAGAAAGTATAATATCATATAACATACGTACAATATTTTAAAATATCTTGTTTAATCCATTCCATATATCAATAAAAGGTAAATTCAAGTCAACTTGATAATTTAATGTGACAAACTATTTTACTTAGTTTTTAGTTAAGAATCAACTAAATAAGCAAAAGGCACAAACATTCACCTCAAAATCCAACAATCCACGGCATTCATCTCACCATCCTAAAAGCATGACATAATTCATTGTTATGTCAAAACCTACTCTGATACCATTTAAGGCTGTTAAGCCCTAAATAGGGTCTAAAACATCTACTGTTTCGCCACTTATAACACTTAAGCATTATACATAAAAACTGTCATTAACTAAGTAATTTTCTAACCAATTTTAAATTTAAGATATCGTTGTTTAGATTATACAAATAATAGTATTTAATGAAATTATGCACCTAAAGTGATTAGAAGTAATCCCTTAAAATCTTACAATAAAAATATCAAACTCTTAGAAAATAAAAATTACAATATCTTGTCTATTTAAGCATCTAGTTTTTCCAATATCTCATCAATATCTAAACCCCATCTCATGTAATCACAGCAATACATATCCAACCATCTTCAAAACCTGAAAAAGTAAAAGAGTGAGCTGAAGCCTAGTATACAACAATGCAAACACTTGCAATATGACACATGCAACAAAATTATATGTAATGTAACAACCAACAATTTGTAGTTATTATTTGAGGTAATCCAAACAACACAAGAGCACTCATACTCAAGATAACAAGCAATGGGAATCTGAGGGTTCTAAATAGTAGCAACTACTCATAGAGTTTATTAAGATAAGTTGAATACCTTAATCTCCTATAAGAACATTCTATGTAATAGCCTCGTTTAAGGTTCACATTCGTTATGCATCTCCATCTATTACAATTCATAATATAATGCAACTCAATTAGTATCCATATTCATCAGTTACACTAAATTTTCTCTTATCTAAATAGACATTATCTCGATACCGTTTACCCAATCAACTACCCGTTAAACCACCAACGATTGCTAAGTGCCTAACTATCATGCTTGTATTGCCTAACAAGGTTGTTGCTCCCCGGCTTGGATTAGATGACACACGCATAAACAACACATTCAATTATCAGGTCATCTTCAAAATTAGTCAATTTGAGAGTATCTAACCTAAACAAACAACACACATATCATTACGTACTTGATAAATAGAATATTCTAAAATTAGTTAGAAGATAAACAATCAAGAATAAGTATCTACTTAAGAAAATTGGCTCGTATAAAGATTTAGACAACAAACTTTACTCATTAAGTTGTATTTGACCAATAGATATAGATAAGATATGATCATATGTGAAAGAAGGCCTAAATCTCTATTTAAAACCCATTAAGACATATCACGTATTTTTAGGTAAACTTGATCTTAGATAAGAACGATTAAATCCAATATGAAAGAATTTATATAATTAATGTTGGTTTAAAGCTAATAGAAAATCCCATACTACTTGTTTTATAGTCTAATATGCATACCTAATTGTTCTAATTTAGCTCCTTACATTACATTATTTAATTACTAAACTTAAAATTTATATTTTAATGGGAAAATATATTAAATATGTTCAATTCATGATTATTTTATCAAATTCATATTTAATTCAATTTTAGTCATTCAATACATTATCACATTACTATTTGAATTCAATCCAAAATTTATTTCATCGAATTAATATAATTATAACATTAAATTAACCAATCAAATCATCAATTACAAGCTCAAAAATATTCCCAAATCAAGCAAGTTATCACAATATTAATTAAAAATTTGTAATTAAATTACGTAAATAATAATTATCACTTTCTAATGATTTCATGCACTTTAACATGTATAAATTTAGCCTATGATCATACACAATACAAATCTTTATTTATTTTACAAATTTCTACACAAAATCAACACAAATCAACAAATTAGATTAATATAATATGCATATTCATACATATATTATCTAAATATATTCTATGAAAACATCAAAAAAGTATATTCAAATTTTAGATTTAAGATCATAGCATGTTTGTTGCATTTTTAAATGAATTAATTCAACATTAAGCATGAATTATGTGTAAATCATATGATACAAGCAATAATTTATCAAAAACTATATCAAGAACATGCTCAAACATAATTTTCAAATTTTAGACTTATATAGTATCATCAAATTCAATTTATTGAAAATAACTTACTAGAATAGTAATATAATCTTGATAAACTCCTAAACCTTCCTACTTGTACTAGCAATTTGATGAAACTTCTCATGCTAACCCCTATCTTTAACATTGATTTTATCTTAATAATCACCTATGAATCAACTTGAAGATATATATTAGATTTGGGATTGAATAGCTAAAACAATGAATATGAACATTAAGAATCATTTTACTAGTTAGTGCGCAATTTGGTGGAGATTATTGATGAGTTTTTAAGAGAACTTTTTTTTTTTTTTTTTTTTTGGTGGGGTAAGGGCGTTGAAGATGAGGACAATGGGAGAAGATTTTTGGTGAAAGAAAAATAAAAAGGAAGAGAGGAAATCTTTGATGTGATATGGAATTATCCTAGAAGATGTAGTATGTATGGGTGATATAAAAGTTTTGTTGTAGATTTGTGCTGGTTTCATAATATCTGGTATACAAGATTATGAGAGATTTTATGTGATTTTATGATAATTTTGTGAGATTTTGTAATTAACAATTTATTTGTTTTGGAAATCAAGGATACATTGATTATTTTGAATAAGGATTAGGATTGGTTTAATCTACTTTATTAAAATCGATTTTACTCTATTGTGCTAATTTACTACACTACTTAATTCAATTACTTAAATTATTTAATTGACTTATCAAGTCAAATTTTAAATTTAAGTTTCAAAGTCAAATTTATCCCTATTTATTTTCGAAAACTAAAGAATATGGAGTAGAAGTAAATTAGATAGGTGCCTAAGATTTGTTAGATGTGATAGACATTACTTTGTTACTTAGATATTTGAAAGTGTACTTTATCTTTAATATGATAATGCCATTAATTCTTTATTAATTCACTTTAATTTATTCTTTTAATTTATCTAAACTAAATTATTTCATGTTATTTAATATTACTTTCCTAAGTTGACTTGTTGAAAATCCAGAGTATTGCACTTTGCTTAGAATTGCTGCAGATAATTTCAAATCACTATTAATAGTAATTTTTTCGCAACCAAATTACTTGAGAATGAGTTTAAAGATCGTAGAAGGCATACGGTGGGTCTTAGCACAAAAGTGTATATTTGGCATGCTGTTGCTTATCAATATTTGTTTATGGGAGTGTTTTACAATTTTGGTTTTCAAGTGGAGCACTTTAAAGAATTTATACGAAGATAGATAATTCTTAGATTTTGGTTTATATTCTATGTGTATTTTGATATAAAATTTTTTTGGAGGTTATAAAACCCTTTTGTGAGATGTTTTTGGGCTTTCTCTTTTGTTTCTTATTTCGGCTCAATTTTTATTTAACTTATGTATTCTATACTCTTGGCCTATATAAGTATTAATAGAAACATTTATACAGTTCTACAATGGTAACTCTTAGATACTCCTTTTTAAAACTTTTTAATCAGTGATTAGACTTTGATTGCTATTGTTACGTAGGATGTTTAAATGATATATGGGGGTTGGTTTGGATTATCTATTTTTTATTTATATTTATATTTATATTTGATATGAAAAGATATCTGATTTATTAGTAAATTTTATCTATATTTTGATTTATTCAATATTTTTTATGAAAATTAATATATATTTTATTTATACATATTTTTTAACAAATAATTTATTAAAAAAAATTAAAAAGGACGTGCGATCTGCCATTTCCAGATGCAAACGGACCCATTATACAAGTTAAAAAAATATCTTTTACCTCGGCAGTCATTTCAAAATAAATGTGTGGAGCCCAAATCACCAGTGAGTAAATATCAATGAAACACCGTGTTTTTGTTTATTGTTTGAAAAGTCCAAGTCATCGGTCAAGTGAAGTGAATGTTCCTAGAAATTCATGAGCCGAAGAAGCCTACACGGCATTAATGCAGTACAGTATGGAAAATTTTGAGACCAGTCCTTTAAGATGAGGTAGGTCCAATCGTTCTCTGTTTATCTATCTTCCAAGTCAATAAGTCAACTAATAATATTTTGCAATCCAGTTGGGCCATATTAGTAAATAAAAATACACGGTTTGTTTAAAGAAATTTTTTTGTAGCTCCGGTTTATATTCGCAAATAAAATAAATAGATCGAATATAGGTTAAATACAAATAAGATATAGATATTGACATAAATCCGATAATACAAACAAATACAACAAACTCAAATATGAGAGAAATAAAATATGTGATATACAAATAAGAAACTTTTATGAAAATAGAATAGGAAAGTTTTTTTTTTTTTTTTATCCTACCAACATTAGATATAATAGGGAATCACAATAAAGATAGAAAAGGAAACTAATATATAGAAAATGAAATTAATTTTCCTAAAAATCCAAGTGGTCCATGTATTATTACTCGTTATATTTTGATTGCTATTATTTGAATTACAATTCTACTAATATATCACGCATCCACAAACACAAACAGGTGCACCAAGTTCTTCAAAATAATTGCAAATATATTATTGATACTTTTGATAAAATGTAGATAAACCTTTAAATTCCTAATGATGGCTTCATCTTTCACATGACTTTTTGATAATATCTACATTCCCAAGATATTGACAAAATCTGAAAACCATCATACAACAACCATAATCAGCATCGATTTTAATACTTTTAGCTATGCTCTAGGTTTATATAATTATGCAAAATTAAGTTATAGAAAGTAATAGTGCTAAGGTGTATTTGTGAAGTCAAGTCATCAATCAAAGCTAAGTGAAGAAAATTTAAATGAAACACGGTGTCTTTTTGTTGTTTGAAATGTGAATTTTCATAGAAAGTGAAGAGATGATGAAAATCTTAGGCCAATCTTTTAAAATAAAGTAGGTCCCTTATGTGGAAAAATAGCATTGAAAGTATCTTTACTTTATAATTTAGACAAATTAGTATTTAAACTTTCAAATTTTATATTTTTTTGTGTACACTAATATGAGCAAAAATGTAAAAGTAAAAATACTAAAAATGCAAAGATTAAAAATTCATACACTAACTTACTTAAATTGCAAAGTAGAGACACTTTCCCCCTTATGTTGTCTTGTTTTTTGCATATATTATACAAGTCCAATGGTGCAATGGACTGTACCTAAATTATAAAAGCAATCTTTTGTTTGGCTTCTTCCACATCTTAAAGCTAAGGTCACTGTCACTATGCCCATGACTAAGAAAACCTTCCAAGTCAATAAGTCAGCGTAAACCATTCAACAATCCAGTCTACCAAATTCGAAGAAATAATTTTCTATGGACCATATTACTACAAAATACACGGTTTGTTTGAAGATAACTTTATGTAGATCTGCATATGATGTGCAAGATAAAGGTAGATTGAACTCATTGGGTCCATATAGGCCAAGACTATACAAAATGCTATCCAAAACAAAAGTTTTCAAAAGCATATGGGTCTGTTTGGATGGTTTTTTTTAATTTGTATCTATATCTGTATTTTTTTTAAAATGATATATGTAAATAGGTTCGATTTGCATCTATATTTTATATATATCTGACCTATTTGATCTTTTGATGAGAACTATTAACTTTTTTTTATCTATATCTATTTCTTAATAAATAATTTATTAGAAAAAAATTAAAAAAAAAATAACTGTCGAAAAAAGCCACACAAACAAACAGTCTTCATTCCTTTAGCATAGGGTACTGTTAAGAGGAAAAAAAAAAAGTGCTCTTTCAAAATAGAAGCAACTATATCAGAAAAGAGGAAGCAATTCCCTTGCTTGTCACTATATTGCTTCAGGAAAGGCCTGCATGGGCATGGCAGAGTTATTATGTTTGCTTACATGTCTCTCCATTTTGCTTATCATCACCGAATGCCACGTGCCGGTGATCGAACCGGCTGATGACAAATGCGCCCCCAGGACCTGCCAGGGGCATGGCCATGGCCGTGGCCCAGAAATCCAATTCCCATTTTGGCTATCAAACCGGCAGCCGGACCACTGCGGCTATCCTGGATTCAACTTAACATGTTCTGAAGACAACCAAACTCTTATATCCTTACCTAGAACTTCCAGAACCTTATTGGTTACAAAAATAGACTACAAGTCTCAAGTAATTCGATTACATGACCCAGAGCAATGTCTTCCACTTCTACTTAAAAACCTTAGCTTGTCTCCATTTTCCGTTCAGCGTGATAGCAGCAGCTACTCCTCCTATTCCACCTACGATTATACATTATTCAACTGTTCATCTCAAGAAAGAGATGACCAAGATATCGGTATGCGTGGGGAGAAATTCCCATGTCTAAGCGTCCCTGGATATGATGTTTTGCGGTAGAATCGTCATACGATATATCTAGGGTGCCTCTCATAGGCTGTGCATCCAGGAGAAAGCATCGATATGTTGCCAGATACTTTGGAAAATTTGCTGCGTGATGTTTCCTTAAATTGGTCCAAGCCAAGTTGTGGAGGGTGTGCAAAGAAAGGCTTCGGATGCAGACTGAAAAAAGGCACCGAATCACAAATTGAATGTTTCGAGGTCCATACATCAGACCGCAAAGGTAACTTAATACTATCGTGATCAGCAAAACACTCATTTAATCTGAAAATTTAAACTCATAGGTATGCTGTAAAATGATATATTTATTATTTGATACTTCCAAACTCCTGCTCTTAACCCAAGTCGAGATTAGTACTATAGCTATCTAATTTTAAGTGTTTAAATTTGTAGATACAATTTGGACTAATATATTTTTCTTAACAAGTGGTTGCCATTATTGTTGTCCCCGATAAATAATTATACAGTAACCATAATGAGGCTGGAAATTGCCTATGTATACTACTTAGCCAAATGTAAATCAAGATGGCATGCATTATTTATGGTATCTAATAGCGTTTCACTTTCTATGTTTTAGCAAAAATCATTTTTTATTTTTTTGAACTTCATCTTGGGATTAAATTAGTTCCTTTCAGAAATTTAACACCAGAAACACTGCATTAGGATCCACAATCTTGGTAGATTGTATGATGGTACCAGGTTAAACAAATACTAAATACTTGATGCACACTAGAGATTGAATTGACCTGTCTTTCCAATTATAAAGGAGTTTCTGTTTATATCTATGTCTAGACATAGCAATTAGGCTCATAGAGCAGAAGCTGATATAAATAGCTAATCTTTTATTCTTATACCCTTTCTTTTTATGTCTCTTTGTGTTAGTTGTAGTACATCCTAAAATGGAAAGACAAAGAGATGAAAACTAAACAGCCTCTGCATCCAAAACTTTAGACATCCATTGGAGACTGTCCATTCTCCCCTTTCTCAGACACAACTGCTTCCCTTTCCCTATATTTTTAACTCTTTCATCAGCTATGTCAGTCTTGAAGCTGTCTCTATACTCTTTTTGCAATATCCTTTGTTGCTTTAGTTTTCCTGCTCAGCAAATATATCCAACAGAGACAATGCCCCAGGTATATTGAGTTCGAGTCGGAAATTGGGTCCGTCTTAGTGGTGTTAAATTGGCCTGAATGAATCCATCTCCAACGTTTCATGAACTTTTCTAGTGATCACGCAAACTTGAGCTGGAAAGCAGGATTCACCGGGGCATTTTTGTCCTCCCAAGAAGTTGGATTGATGTCGGAACCAGGAACCTCCAAAACTTGCAGTCCCACTTCCCTTTGCTGTTTCCAACATTATTTTCACCGCCATTATTTTTCTTGTCATTAGTGTTATTCTTGTACCAATTATTTTTCCCTCCATGATCATCGTTATTGACTTGATGATTCATAGGCTTAGCAAAAACACTCTTATTGTGCCCGCCATTGTTATTGACACCAACATGACCGGTTAGTCAACTTCCAACATCTGATGATGCACCAAGCTTCCATGCATCATCAAAAGCAGTCAAATCATTCAAAGCGTTTGCACTCCCTGTTTTCCGATCAAAATTGAATTTTTTGAAATCACTTTTAACAACATCATTAAGCATATTGCTCAAACCATTACTCTCATGCCAACCATCATTGTCTAGGTTTTTGTGTCAAATTGTTTAAAGAATTGATCTCATCACCAATGATTACATCAAAGCTCCTTTTATCAACCAACCTTTTGAACACATAATTGTTGCTCCAGATTTAATTGTTGTTGAGCGACAGATCAGCCAAGCTTGAAGTGTAAGACAAAGCTGATCACTAAAAATGACTGCTGGTTGTTCTCCATGTTTGACCTCAAAATAACTCCACCCATTTCAAAAAAAACACCAAAGAAAATCTGAGTAAGACTCAAAATTTGATTTTATGAGGATTCTTGGAGCGAAAGCTAAAGTCTAGATTGGTACTTTGATAATTTTTGGTTAACACTCCTTGTTACTTGTGGCCTGAGATTTTGATGAAAACCAAAGTAGAATACATAATTTGATAGTAACAAAAAGAGTGTACAGGGATTTGAACTCAACAATTGCAGGTTCTAATGCCAAGTTATATTTGATTTTACATCATTAGTCAACAATTTTACACCAATAAGAAACTGCTGAAGCACTTAAATGGTAAATCTTCTATGATAGCAAAAGTTTGAAACATGCTGCAGGTAGGGCTCTGAAGTTAGGGATTTCAGTAGGAGCAGTGAGTTTCTTTCTTCTATTGACGGTACTTTCTGGACTTTGCTGTATGTGCCTCAAGAACATAAGGGATAAAGAAAACCAGTTGAAGATAAAGAAATTCTTGGAAGATTACAAGGCCTGCAACCCAAGCAGATATACCTATTCAGACATCAAGAGAATCACCAACAACTTCAAGGAAAAGCTTGGAGAAGGAGCATATGGAACTGTTTATAAGGGAAAGCTGTCCAATGAGATTTTTGTTGCTGTAAAGATCCTTGATAATTCCTTAGGAACTGGAGAAGAATTCATAAATGAAGTCGGTACGATGGGTAGAATTCACCATGTGAATGTAGTTCGGTTGGTAGGATTTTGTGCCGATGGCTTTAGAAGAGCACTTGTGTACGAGTTCTTGCCAAATGAGTCCTTGGAGAAGTTCATATTTCCTGCTGATGGTACTCTGGATCCTTCTTTAGGTTGGGAGAAACTTATGGACATTGCTATAGGAGCTGCAAAGGGCATCGAATATCTTCACCAAGGATGTGATCAGAGGATTTTGCATTTTGATATCAAACCGCATAACATTCTGCTGGATGACAAATTCAACCCAAAGATTTCCGATTTCGGTCTTGCAAAGTTGTGCTCCAAGGAGCAAAGTGCTGTCTCCATGACTGCTGCTAGAGGAACAATGGGGTACATTGCACCAGAAGTGTATTCTAGGAACTTTGGGAATGTGTCATATAAGTCCGACGTCTACAGTTTCGGAATGTTATTGCTTGAAATGGTTGGAGGAAGGAAAAATAAGGATGCTGCCTATCAAGATACCAGTCAAATGTACTTCCCGGAATGGGTATACAAGCACCTAGACAAAGGAGATGAAATAGATATCAGGATCAAAGAGGAGGGCGATAACAAGATTGCTAGAAAGATGGCAATTGTCGGGCTGTGGTGCATCCAGTGGTACCCTGCAGATAGGCCCTCAATGAAGACAGTTGCTCAGATGCTGGAAGCTGAAGAGTGTCCTGTTATGCCAAGGAACCCATTTGAATCTGGGAATGGCGCAGATGGCGGCAATGCTCGCCGAAGAATATGGAATTTGGAGTTGGAAGTGATAACAGAGTAAATCTTATATCATATAAGTACACATCAATAAGGAATGGCAAAACTTGAGCTGTATAGTTAGGTGTTCTTGTAGGTTACAACTCTAAAGTATATTTCTGCAAGTGAAAATGGTCTTACTGTGTATCTGTAATTATCTCAACATTTTTCACAGCATAAGCATTTAATGGAAAGTAATGTCTCTATACCATTCCAAAAAATTGGAGATACCGAAGACAAATATGGAAAATGACATTCTCATTCATGAATTACTCGATTTCACAACCACCCTGTCTCTTTACTGCAGATTACTTGGCATAGTCCATATGCCAAGCAACTCTCTTCAATAATAAAGTGAGCTTTTGGAGAGTTACTTGACACTTTCTCTCCTTGGAGATTTGATAATAAAGTGAGTTCCTCAGAAATTCTTAGATCAAGTCGCTCTTTTTTATTGTATAGCAACTTGTGTACAAGTTCCTATGTCCCAAGTAGTATATTTTGTTCTAGATATAGTGTATTTTTATTCCAAGTGCAAAATGTACCAAGTTAGTATATTTTGTTCCAGATCAGTATATTTGTTCCATATGAAAAATGTACTAAGCATGTGCTAGGTTAGTGTATTTTGTTCCAAGTGCGACTTCACCTAAGTGTAACCCTGAGTTCTTTGGAGAGTTGCTTAACACTCTCTCTCCTTGTAGAGTTACTTGGTGAAGCAACTCTCTCTTTCTCTCTAATTTCTATTGATTGAAATGTGTCACATCAAAATGAATTACCATATAACTTTTTAGAAGTAATTATGATATGAAACCCATAAAAATATTAAAAAATAATTAAATCTAATAACGTAGAAGAGTGGCTAATAGATACCTAAGAAAGCGGGGTAAAGACTCGTGAGTGGCAATTCTAAAATTGACTGTCCTTTTTTGAAAGAAATGAGCCAACAAGACGAATTCATTCATTTAGGCCATCAAACGAGCGATTTTTATATTTTATGCAAGTTTCAATTTCTTTATAACTTATTATAGACACCTCTATTTTTAATGCCATCTGTGACATTTTATTTATCATTTATTATACTTTATGTCCTTAAGTTTCAGAAGTTTTCTTTAATTTTGGTAGTTTTTCGAGTTCTATTTTTAGCAACTTTTAAGCTTCATATAAATGTATGCTTTAGGGCAAAAACAGCTAGTTATCATTAGAAACATAATTTTGAGCCACATTTGCTCACTTTTCTTTGTAGATTTCAAATTTTCACATAAATTTTCGAATTTAGATATCATTCATCTAGGAATTCACAAAAATATAGTAATTGAAGATCACTTTCGACAATCGTGCCTGATCAATAGTCTATGATAAACCTTAATTATTTCGCTACATTAGTTGGCATCATAGTCACATTCGCTCTTGGAATTATCATGGCATATCACATGCAGACCAATCAACGACATGCGCTAGATGAGTTCTATGATCATGACGATCTAGATTAGAGGATTGGACAAATGAATGAGGAGAGGCTGGATGTAGCCTTGGAGCATTGATTGGGTGTGGTGGTTGATCAACTTGAAGAGAGGTTGGGTGCACTTATGGAAAATCAAAATCATAATATCAACCCCTAATGTAGGAGAAACCCTAATTCAATGATGATCATTGATGAGGCAAAGGATGATTCCTCTTCTATTGAGGAAGAAGAGCAGCATGAAGAGGTGCGACATGGTGTGGTAGGCCTTATGTTGAGGAAGACTAGAGACATTAGGAATTGGGAATGAGAACAAAGATCCCATAATTTCATGATAGCATCAAACCAAAGGAATTCTTACACCTGTTGGCTACAATGGAAGAAATTATAGAGTTTTAAGGGGTTCTAGAGGATAAAAAGTTACAATTGGTAGCAACACACCCCGTGGTAGAGCCATAGCATGCTCGTAGCAAACAAAATTAACTCGATGCAAACTAGTGAAATCCAAAATCACCTTGAGGGAGAAGATAAAGAAGCACCAGGAAGCAGCATTTTTGCCCTACAATTTCTAGCACATCATGTATTAGGGGCTATAGAATCTGAAACAGGTTAGTTAACAAGTATACTCCTGAATTTTATCAATTAGTAGCTAGGAACGAGGTTCAAGAGACAAAGGATCAATTGGTTACGAGATATATCAGAGGATGGAGGTTACAAATTCATGATATTGTAAACTTATTTGATCCTATTAGTGTGTCAATAGCACATTAGAGAGCATTGATTATAGAGAAGCAACACTGGTGGTCAGGGAGCAATGTAACCAATAGTGGTGTGTTTAGTAGTAGGGGTAATAGCAGTATTGGCGAGGTAAATCATGCTGACTACCAAGGGTAGAGGCATAAACAACACCACTAGTCGTATTACTAAGCCCAACACCAATGGTCTCAATACTAGTGGGACTTAATGTTTCCAATGTAGTGAGATCAATCATCGACAATCTAAGTGTAGGAAAGCTGTGAAAAAGACACTTTGTTGTTGCAAAAACACAGTTTTTGAGAACAAAGAAGAGGAAGACAAGGCTATTTTTCAGGTTGTTGGTGATGGGGGTCCAATTTTTTATATCGAATATGAAAAAGAAGAGTATCTAACTGGAGATGAAAAGGAGACTTTAGTAGTGAGATTGAGAAGGTCATGTATGACTCCCGGAGGTGTTGAAGAGCATTAATTGAGAAACAAAATCTTTCAATCTACGTGCACAATTTAAGTCAAAGTGTGTAGGTTTATAATAGATTTTTTGCAGCTGTAAGAACATCGTATCAACAAAAGCAGTATAGAAATTGGGCATTAAACATGAACAATACCCTAAGCCATACAAGTTGGCATAGCTGAAGAAGGGAAGTGAGGCAACCATCTATGAATGAGTATTGGTTTCATTTTCCATAAGCTCTATGTATAAAGATTCTGTATGGTGTGTGTAGTTGCAATAGACACTTTCTACTTACTGTTAGGGAGACCTTGGTAGTCTGATCAGAGTATAACACATGATGGTAGGGTTAATACTTATAAATTCATGTATAAGGGAGTTAAAATTGTGTTAATTCCAAATAAAGAGTCCGATGGCTCCAAAACTGTAAAATAGAGTGGTCGTAGTAGTATGTTGTCTATAGCTAGATTTGAAGAAGTGTCGCAGGATTGAAAAGCTATTTCTAACATTATGGGAATGGAGATAATCAAAAAAAGTGCTGATAGAAAGTAGAGAGATGAAGAATTTGCTATAAGAGATTTGTATGGGCTATTCTTACAAATGATCGATTTTCTGTAGGGGGATACACCAAACTTTTAGCTAAGAAGATTGGGCAAGTTGAGATCATTGAGAAGATCAACCCTCATGCAGACATATTGAAACTACTTGGCCACATTCAAAATGCAAATATATATAATGTAAAACATCTTCTTCCTCACGTTGGTGATATTTTAGATTATGAGAATTCTAGGACAAATTTTATCCACCCTAAGGAGGAGGATAAAGTGGAAGAAGTACCTAACAAGAAGGGGTAAAGACTAACTAGTGGCAATTCTATAATTGTATATACTTATTTTGAAGGAAATTAGCCAATAGGACAAAGCCATAGCCTTCGGTAATAAGCTATGCTAGTTTTAAGGCAAATTCCTTCATTTAGGCACTTAAACGGGTAATTTTTATATTTTAGGTAGGTTTTAGTTTCATTATAACTTCTTATTGACATCTTTGCTTTTAATGCCATTTGTGACATTTTATTTGTCCTTTTCATGTACTTTATGTCCTTAAGTTCCAGAACTTTTCTATATTTGGCCGTTTTTCAAGTTAAATTTTTGGCAGCTTTTGAGCTCCATATAAATATATGTCTTAAGGTAAAAACAAGTTAGTTATCATCAAAAATATAATTTAAGCTCTATATGCTCACTTTTCTTCTTAGATTTCAAATTTACACAAAATTTTTTAATTTATATGTCATTTACCTAGGAATTCTCAGAATTAATAGGTAATTGTAGATCACTTACTGACAATCGTGCGTGATTCAATGAGCTATAATAAACTTTAATTATTTCACTGCATCACTATCTCTCTTGTAAGTTAATGATAAAATGGAAAGTTACTTAATATAGATGTTGATGTGGCAACTTAAGTAGCTTCTCAAACAACCTAGGAATAAAGATGAATCTAACTAATTTGACCAAATATTTAGCGCATTGTTTATTAAGATGTTAACATATCACAATTAACTAATATAGGGTCTGTTTGGATGGTTTGTTTTTCATCTGTATCTGTATATTTTTCAAAATGATATGTGTAAATATGTCTGATTTGCATCTATATTTTATCTATATTTGATTTATTTGATCTTTTGATGAGAACTACCAACTTTTTTTATCTATATATATTTTTTGATAAATAATTTGTTAAAAAAAATTTGAAAAAAGTGTCTGTATCTGTTGGAAAAAGCCAAACAAACAGACCCATAGATTCAGTAAATAATAATGAAATTGCCTAATTTTATTTATTGGGTCACAATAGATATCTTGATCTCAAGTAATCCTTCCATAAAGCGAATCAACTCATTCAAGTTTTAGACCATGTTGAGGGGACACATTAGAGAATATGACCAAGAAAAGCCTAATGGCCCGTCTACTAGAAGGAATGGGATGGAGAGGGAGTAGAAAAGTTATGCCTTAGGAATGATTTTACCAATAATACACTATCAATAATGTATTATAGTGTTTACTTCATCTAAAGGTTTTTATCACTAAGTATACATATTCCAGCATTTACTTTAATTTGTGTATTGTGGTGTTAAACTAGTAAAGTTACCATTATACCCCTATTTCGCTATTATAAAAAAAAGTTATATAAATATACTCACATACATACATATACATATACATATACTATCCATAACAAATACGTATATATAAATATATATAAACATATAATTTATATATGATATATATAATACGCATACATATATAACATATATATATAACTTATATATTTTATCAATATCCTATTTATTTGTCATTTATACAATATATATATCTCTAGATTATGCACATATATTTTTTTAGATATTTATATATATATATATATATATATGTATATAAATCATAACTTATAAGTAAAAATGATATCTTATATAACTTGTACATATAGAACCCATATGTATAACTTATAAAACATATGACTTATATACATAACATATAACTTATGCAATATAACTTATATGTACAACATATAACATATATATACATCTTATAGATTTTATCAATACTCTATTTACTTGTTGTATAAATAACATATATAATACATAGCATTTATAATTAAAATCTCTATATTATATATTTTTATTTTTTATATATTTTTATAACTTATATATGTAACTGATTTATTATATAACTTATTACTTATAACTTGTGTATATAAACTATTACTTATAACATATATATATATATATAATATAGCTTCATATATATATATATATATATATATATAACTTATAACTTATAAAACCTAAAAAGTATATAACTTATAACTTATATATACAAACCATAAGTATTTTATCAATATACTATTTATTTGTCATATATATAACACATATAATGCATAGCTGATATATTCATAATATTTATTTATATTTTTTTAAACTGATTTATATATAACTAACCACTTATATGTATAATTAATATATTATATAACTTATAACTCATAACTTATATTTATATAAAATATTACTTATAACTTATCTATGAAATGTAGCTTAATTTATATAACTTACAAATTATACATACAAGTTGTGAGTTATAACCTATATACATAATATAACTTATAAAATATAACATATATGTATAAGTTATAACTTATATATACAACATATATATTTTATCAGTGTAATTTGTTTTTTCATATATATAGTTCTATAATTCATATATAGAATATATGTAGCATATATAATCCATATATATTATTTACAAGTTATAGCTTATATGTAACTTATAGAATATAAATTATGTGTGTTATATTGTAAAGACCCGATCCTCTAAATCCCGAGATTTTGAGTACCGAGTCCCCAACCACATATAACGTTTTCACATTATATGTAAGGTTGTCCTAAAACTAACAGTTTATGAAAATTGTTTGATCAAAACTACTAAAACTTTATAAAGTATTTTTAATAAAAACAAGATTGCTAACAAAAGCAATCTATACATATATTTACATCATATATACACTGTTTAGTGTCAATACAAGACACTATAAAATTACAAGTTTTCTTAAAGCAAAAGAATCCTAGGGGATCTTAAGGTCTTTACAAATTTGACTTATCTATCAAGCCTTTTATACATAACTTTTCCTTTAGCAAAATTCTTCCAAAAGTCCAAGGTGTTCGAGTCCTATTCGTTCCACTCATCCGTGAATCTCTCGAAATCGAACCCATAGCCCAAATCATCATAAAACTCGTCTCCATTACCTACAAAGCAGCAAAAGTCAGCCAAAGGCCCAGTACACAATAACAAATGCAAGAACAAGTTATCAAGCAAACGTAAATCAAATGAAATGCATCAATAGACAAGTGATTATCTTTATTAAATTTTCTTTCGCAAAACAATAGGAGGGTATTCAAACCCCAAAATCACGCTTTGGGAATTTAGGGATCCTAGGTAACAGCAGCTGCTCAAGGGGTTGATATAAGCAGTCCGAATACTTATATCACCTATATCTATCTCTTGAAGATAATAGCTTCATTTAGGGTTCAAAAGCCGTTGCCCGACTCTACTTAAACTCAGTCCATAACATGAGCCTAGTTCACAAGTTCCCATAAACTTTAAACTAAACCATGATATTTCCCCCTAAGTTTAAGCAAACGTTACTAAGATACTATTCCCCCTATCGGCTACCCACTTAACCAAAAGGAATCGCTATTGCATCATAGCGTACCATTGCATCATGGTAAAGTCATTGCATCATGACTTGGTTAAGCGCCTAACTAACATGTCATTGCATCATGATAGGTTTGCTGCTCCTCGGACCAGATTAAACAGCCTAATAGACATCCAATTCATTAAAACATTAAGCCGAATCAATTTAAGTCAAATTAGGAATGCCTAGTCCTAGCAAACATCAAACAAGTTATTGTGTATCTGTACCCGATAGTATATTACTATAGTCTCTCGGTGATGAACTAATCGAAGAACCCTTAACTGAAATAGGAATATCAAAATAACCAATAAATAAATATAGATTCCACATTCACAAATATATATATATATATATATATATCACAATCCTAGATCAATTGTACAAGGAAATTCATTAAACTTTGCATAAAGTTTTAATATTAAATTCATGCATAAAACATGTTTATCTAGCTCATATATTCAATAGGGGATCATATATGAAGTAAAGATTGAAGAGTGAAGAAGTTTGAAAATGAAAAACTCAGGCGATACGCTGCCTTCCAATGCTTGCAAAAATTTGATTGAACGCTGGCAGCGTAGGCAGTTTACGCCGGCGGCATTTCACTCCAGCGTTTAAAAATTTGGTTCTGTTCCACTTCAACACCGCCCCATACGCCGACGGCTTAAACTCTCAAATTGCCAGCGTATGTTTTGAAGAACAAACACTGGCAAAATTTCTTGTAAAAGCCGGTGGTGTTCGAAAGCAGAGTTAAAAGTAGAGCTGGAAAAATGGGTTATGGCCCGCGGGCCAGCCCGTTTAACCCACTTTAAAAACGGGTTAGAGCCAGCTTTTTTTAGCCCGTTTAAAAGTGGGTTAATTTTACCCAACCCACTTAACCCGCGGGCCAAAGTAGGCTAGCCGCGGGTTAAGTGGGTTGACCCACCAACCCACTTTTATAAAAATAAAATAAATAATTATAGGGTAAATATGTATTAATGAAGGTTATTCTTGAGATTTTTTATACTTGAGATTAAATTTATGTATTAATTATAACAAAGAATGACAAATTGATGCACATACACCATAAAATTTTATAAAATATATTATTATTGTTTTAAATGAAATATATTATCTAATAAGTTATTTTAGAAAACTTATTTTTATATAAAAAGTAATTAAAATAATAATGAAATTAATCATTAATATATATAACCTTATAAAACTCTCTTTTTTATTATATATATCTTATTTAATTAGTATAAATAAGTTAAATGGGTCAACTTGGCCCATTTAACTCACAAAATATGTAAGTGGGTTAAAAGAGTCAAAAAGTGGGCTGGCCCGTTTAACCCACGGGCTAAAGTGGGTTGGGTTAGGGTCAAGCAATTTTGGCCCGTTTTTAAAGTGGGCCAAAATTTTTTGGCCCGTTTAACCCACGGGTCAAAGTGGGCCGGGCCGGGTTGGCCCGTTTAACCCACTTGCCCACCTCTAGTTAAAAGATTTACTTCTATTTGGTTGCAACGCTGCCTCTACGCCGGTGGCGTTGAATTTCTAGATACCGACGTACGTTCAAAACAGACCTATTTGACATAACACATTTCCCCTGTTTTCCACTTCAAAAGTTTCTAACCTATAACACTTTTAAATCTTCTTCAACTTCATTTTTAACTTCATATACTCACTCCTATCTACACTACTCAATCCTAGCAACTCAAAACCTTAAATCAACACATTTAATCACTTCAAAACTCATTCCCACTCATTCTCAACTTAACTACTCAAACTATTTTTATTTCTCCCCAACACTCTATATTACTACCACAACACATACAAACTCACACACTAACAAAACACATCCAACCTACTTTCAATGCATGAACAAGCAATTTAGTTTGCATTAAACTCATCCTATCCAAGATTTCACAAAGCCACTATAAGAAATGAAAACAAAACAAAAGTTATACTTAAATCAACTCACATGTATATGCCTTGTCTTGGAGAGAACTTTGATTTTCAAAGCTTGATATTCTTGGTTTAGACTTGGAATTTGGAATGAAGGAAGAAGAGAAAAGAAAGAAAGAAAAAGAAAATTCGGATAAAAAAAGGGCTGCCCAAAAAGGAGTCTAATTAAGCAAATTTGAGTCTTACACTTATCTCTAATTTGACTTTTAAGGCATATGTAACTTTAGTTTGCATGTGAGTGAATTTGAGCCTCATTTGGGGCTTATTTAGGCATAATACTAGCTTAACTAATAGAAACTTCTATCAACTAATCTTAAGCAAATACAAAGTTGATTTTAATAGATCTAAACTTAACTTAACATATTAATGTATAAAAGACACAATTAATAATTATACTACACACCACACACACACACACACACACACACACACACACATATATATATATATAAAATAAGGATATGATTTTCATTACACATGCAAAATGACACAACTATCATAAATCATCATGCTCATTTAATTCAATAATTAAGATAAATAAGTATATACATGGAAATTTAAATAGAATTTAAATTTGGATCCTTTCATATATGCATAGTAGATTTGTACATGATTTGTTAAATTTTAATAAGAAAAATAAATAAATATACAGTAATAAATGTATTTAAAAAAAAATATGTTTAAGTAGAAAGGTATCTCTTAGCGAAGTTTATGCTAAAGGAAATGTAACGCAAGCTAGTCATGTTTAAGTAGAACAAAATAGTGCAGCTGACTAGTTTGCCAAGAAAGTTAGCAACTTATTCCTTAGAATAGCTATTACAGATTGTAGTTCATTGAATACGATTCCACAATGAATAACTATTACACAAGACATTGAATACTGGAATTATCTTTCTTTTTTTTTCAAAATACCACCATTTAAATAAAAATATTAATAAAGAAAAATTATATTACAGCTCTATTTCATTCTTTGTAATAAGAATTCCATTACAACTTTATTTATTCAGCGAAGTGGAAGAAGCCACTAGTGTTCTTTCTTTTACGCTACAAAAATGGATTAAGAGAATTTTGGAAGAGGACCGACATAAATTTGGGGACTTCCATTGGATCTCTTTCTAGGGTTCAGTCTTTTTCCATATTGTAATTCTTGATGTATGTAGGTTTTTATAGGAATATAAGGGCTGAAGATGGGTAAGATAACTATTTATCTAGGATGTGAAATAGGTTGTATTTGGAGGGAAATTGTTCCTCCCAGCTTGGTTTACCTGTAAAGGGAGAAGTTATCCTCGTTTTTCTTTTAAACAAGTCACAAGCATTGTGTAATATCATAAGACATCAAACATTACATCCCCTCATCTTGTAATTTTTTTTAATAAAATTTGGGACACTAGCACCCCTCTATATATGTATGGGTATGCCATTTTGAACAAGGTGACTCATCCTATGTGGAAAAAAATGGGAAGGTGATTGGATGTGAGAAGTATTCAAGTTTTTGCCCACATGGAAAACTTAAGAGAAAGTGGGGCATTCCTGAAACCATAAAAAGAGCTCTCCTCTCCTCACCCTCCCCACCTCCCCCTACCTCCACACATACACAACTACTTTTAGTACATCATCCTAAAAATTGTATATTCTTTTATTTCTTCCTCGTTTGTAATATTTCACTTTGCAGAAGCTTTGATAGTGTCTAGAACGTAGGCATAATTGGCTAAACCTTTACAGAGTATAGTCATAGTGATATATTATTCTATTAAATTACATTTAGAGGAAATTTTGTCTAAGGAGATCGGATTTTAAGTGGAACCATTTAGGACCCTTCAACCTTTCCTAAAAATTAACTTAGTGTAATCTTTTAATATAGTAATCCATTCTATATATATCTATAAAATTATAGTATATTTGGTGGCTGAAATATTAGGTTGTTTCCGCAACCACCATCTAAAAATAATAAAGAAATAATTTAGGGTATATGTGTGAAGTCCAAGCCATCAATCAAAGCTAAGTAGAAATTTAATGAACACCGTGTTTCTCCTAATTGTTTGAAAAGTTCCAGGTCCGTCCCTCTTATGTTGTCTTGTCTTTATATACATTACGTAAATCCAATAATGCAATGGACTATGTACCTATGTCTTATCCAGATAAAATTAGGACCAAAAAGGTCGTATGATGCATCTAATTGAACTGGATATTAGATTATACAAGTCATCTTTTGCTTGGCTTCTTTGGATTTTCAAGGTCACTATCTCTATGTCCATGATTGAGATAACATTCCTTCTCCAGGGACCATATTAGTAGAAAATATTTGGTAAGTTCAAAGAGAAGTTTTGTAGATCCACCTTCATAAATTGTAAAGCATGCATACGATGTACTAGAGAAGCAACTATAACAGAAAGAAGACACTAACTTTCTTGCTTGGCTCTATATTCCTGGAAGAAAGACCTGTGCGGCCATGGCAAGGTTATTACATGCACTTTCATGTCTGTATCATTGTGGAATGTAATGTCCCGGTGATGGAACCAGCTGAAAATGAATGCAGCCCCAGGACTGCTAAGGCCATGGCCTTGGCCCAAAAGTCCAGTTCCCATTTTGGCTATCAAACCAGCAGCCAGACCATTGTGGCTATCTGGGATTCAATTTAATATGTTCTGAGGACAACCAAACTTTTATATCCTTACCAAAAGTTCCGGACCTTATTGTTCGAAAAATAGACTACAAGTACCAAGTTATTCAATTACATGACCCAGACCGCTGTGTTCCAATACTACTTAGAAACCATACCTTGTCACCATTTTCCTTTTCGTGATACCGCAGCAACTACCCCTATAGTTCCAATACCAACCAGTACGCATATTCAACTGTTCATCTCTAGAAAGAGATGAGCAACATATTGGTGTGTCTAAACTAAAAATCCCATGTTGAGCGTCCCTGATATATATTTATGCAGTTGACTCAATGGAGGATATACCAAGTGTGCCTCTACAGGCTGTGAACCATTTGATATATTGGTCCTTTGGGTACATTTATGGATGATGTTTTCTTATCTTGTTCAAAGCCAAGTTGTGGATGGTGTGCAAATGCAGAGTTTAGGTGCAGATTGAAGAATGGCACCGAATCACAAACTGAATGTTTCAATGTCCACACATCTGACGTTAAAGGTAACTTAGTTGCTGCTTTTCTTGTGCCCATAAATATATATACAGTACAAAATACTTGGTAAGCACTAAAGATATCATTGTCTTGTCTTCCAATTGTGGAGTAGTTTCTGTTTAAATTTGTACACTTTCATAATTTTTTACTAACATTCCTCACTACTTATGGGTTGAGACTTTGATCAACTCCCATCAAGTAGACTAAATAAAAATGAAAAGAACACACAAACGTTTGAACTCAAGACTTACTTGTTTTAATGCCATGTTATATCTCATGTTTTAAATCAACAATTCCTATTTGAAGACACCAATATATAACTGCCAAAGCAATTGATTACTCAGTCATGTCTAATGGCAAAAGTTAAAGTAATCCAAAATATGTTAGGTAAGTTGCTTAAGTTAGGGATTTCAGTAGGAACAGTTGGTTTCTTTCTTCCATTGATGGTACTTGTTGGACTTTGCCATATGTGCCACAAGAACAGAAAGGATAAAGAAAACCAGTTGAAGCTAGAGAAATTCTTGGAAGATTACAAGGCTTTCAAGCCAACCAGATATACCTATTCAGACATCAAGAGAATCACCAACCACTTTAAGGAAAAGATTGGAGAAGGAGCATATGGAACTGTTTATAAAGGAAAGCTTTCCGATGAGATTTTTGTTGCTGTAAAGATCCTTGATAATTCCTTAGGATGTGGAGAAGAATTCATAAATGAAGTCGGTACGATGGGTAGAATTCACCATGTGAATGTAGTTCGATCGGTAGGATATTGTGCCGATGGCTTTAAAAGAGCACTTGTGTATGAGTTTTTGTCAAAGTCCTTGGAGAAGTTCATATTTCCAGCTGATGGTACTCTGGATTCTTCTCTAAGTTGGGAGAAACTTATGGACAGTGCTATAGGAGCTGCGAAGGGCATTGAATATCTTCACCAAGTATGTGGTCAGAGGATTTTGCATTTTGATATCAAACCGCATAACATTCTACTGGATGATAACTTTAATCCTAATATTTCCAATTTCGGTCTTGCAAAGTTGTGTTCCAAGGAGCAAAGTGCTGTCTTCATGACTGTTGCTAGAGGGACAACGAAATACACCGCACCTGAATTGTATTCTAGGAACTTTGGGAATGTGTCATATAAGTCTGATGTCTACAGCTTCGGAATGTTATTACTTGAAACTGTTGGGAGGAAGGAAAACCAAGGATGCTGCCTATCAGGATACGAGTCAAATATACTTCCCAGAATGGTATACAAGCACCTGGACAAAGGAGATGTAATTGATATGAGGATCAAAGAAGAAGGCGATAACAAGATTGCTAGAAAGACGGCTATTGTTGGGTTGTGGTGCATCCAGTGTTACCCTGCAGACAGACGCTCAATGAAGATGGTCATTCAGATGCTACAAGGAGACTAATGTCCTGTTACGCCAAGAAATCCATTCGAATCTAGGAACACCACAGATGGTGGCAATGCATGCACAAGGGTATGGAATTTAGAGTTGGAAGCAATGGCAGAATAAATCTTATATTATATAAGTATACATCAATAATCAATTACTTTATGAGCGAAACTTGAGCCATATGCACAAGTGTTCTCATAAGTTACAATTCTATAGTATTTTTCCGCAAGTGAAAAATGGAAATACCTAATATGTATTTGTAATTGTTTCATCAATTTCTGACATAAAAATTGATATATCTAAATAAATATGATCCAACGTTTTAAATTGTAATAATAATGTTTCTATGAGAATCACTCCAGTTCTATTAGAATTCTAGATTGAGATTACTGTAAATCGAAATCATAATTAGAAAAAGAATAGGATAGGAAAGTAATGCTCTGCTTGACTCTCAAGTAATTTGAGAGAGTGAAGACAAATTTGGAAATTGAAATTTTCATTCATGAATTACTCAACTTTACAATGAGTCTCTTATACCTAAGTAATTTGACATAGTTTTTGACTAATCTTTAACAAGAAGCTAATATGTCACTATCTACAGATACAGTTTCTTTATAATTGTCAACATACTAACTGATCTCTAACAAAATTGCCTCATATAATTTCTTCGGCTGTGACAGAAATTCTAGTACCAACTGCTATAGATCTTTTCATAAAAAGAATCTTCTTAGTCAAAGTTCCATAACAATGGCACATTAAAGATTGAAACCAAGAAAAGCTGAATAGATCCTTCCATTTTGCTGCATGGACATTGAAAACAGAAAATAAGCTGATGATGGTGAAGAATGCAGATTTGAAAAACGATGATTCATAGCATACTTGTAAATTTCATTAAGTTATAAATTCCTTCCCCGAAAAGGCTAAGCAAATAGACCTACAAAATTTTAATCCCCTCCTAATACTGCATGATTTCCATCATCTTTGTATCTTCTTCTTCCTTTCTGATTCAATCTATCCAGGCTGGTTTATGGATGAAACAAGGGCGAACAAACATGTTTCACATTAAAACAACCTCTATTTATATCATCTTGTTGACAAAAGAAAACTTTGAATTATCATCATGAGGCATCATCACCCTGTGATGATCACTCTGGAGAGTTCTTGCAAATGGGGTAGCTAGCATTCAAATGAAGCCATTCATCAATACAATCAGCATGGAAGCAATGATTGCATTCAGGAACCATCCTAAGAGTCTCCTTAGGCTGGTATTCAAATAAATAAATAGCACAGGTATTGTAATCCGGATTTAGAAGACCCTTGCTCTCACCAAGGACTACTTTGGGGTAAGATTGGATTACTGATCCATCAAGCCTAATATTTCAGTGGATTGTGGAGCACTTGAAGAGGTGAACTCTGCAATAGGATGGCCACCTCTCGTGAATGACTTGATTCTGTTAAAGGCAGAGCTAAGTAGCCCTAGGACGGGAGGCACAAGAGTGTCGGTATTCCAACTGCTACTGTGTTTGCAAAACAAGCTGTCCTGGGAAATCCTGCTGATAATGTCAAATTTTGATTTAAAAAAATTATTATGATTACTTTCTTTTTTCCTGAACCTTTTTAATCAGTTAGAGCAAGAAATATGTTTTAAGCCCAGTTAGCCCCACTTAGCCCCAGTATGACTTGCAAAGTTCTATTGGTCGGGTGTGCTTGTTTAGTTGAAAATATTTCCTAGAATTTTTTATAGTTACTTCAGTGGTTCAACCGGTCACTGTAGATGGTAAAGGTTAGGGCTGTAAACAAGTAAAGTTGAGATGCTGAGCTTAAGTTCAAGCTTGATAGAGTTTAGAATATTGAGCTCAGTCAATTGTAGAATTTTGAGCTTAAGCTCAAGTCAAAGTAGCATTGAATAAACCATAATTTAAAGATCGTAGTTGGCCAATGGTAGGTCTTGGCAAAAAAAGGTGCATTTTAGGTATGTTGTTGCTTATCAATAATTGTTTTATTGGAGTGTTTTACAATTTTAAATGAGCATTTGGTTTTCAAGTGAAGCACTTTCAGGAATTCAAGCAAAGGCTGGGTCAGAAATGCTTTATATCTTTAGCCTTTTGTGTGTTATTATTGGGCTTTCAGTCTTGCTTCTTATTTTGGCTCATTTTTATATAGACTCATGTATTTCATATCTTTTGCCTTTATAGGTATCCATAGAAATGTTTCTAAGGTCCTTTGAGAGAGGGCTACATTTGTAATGCTTGTTTTTCACTCTTAAGAGAGCATTCCTATTGCAATGACATCCCATTCTTTCATGGTTAACATGTCTTTTTTTGCCTGTAGATTTTCTTCTCCTCTTTTGGGCTTTTCTTTGACATTAATCTTGGTACACTTTCTTTTGCTCTTTCTTGATTAATTGTTATATTTTGATTACTGTTTGAACCAATATATAAAAGATGTGTTTTATTGATAATGATAATCAATGGATTACAATGTATAATACGGGCATCACAAAGATTCCAATGAAATTGCCTAATTTCATATCTTGGGCCACAACAGAAATTCTGGTCTCAAGCGTTATGGTCCTTTCGTAGAAAGAATCAGCTCATTCATACTTCAGGCCACCTTGAGAAGGACACATTGGAGAATAAGACCAAGAAAAGCCTAATAGATCTTCCTTTTTTGCTGTATGGACACTGAAATCAGAAAATACACTGATGATGGTGAAGAACTCAAAACCAAAAAAAGATTCAAACAGATTTGTGAATTTGACAAGATATAAATTACTTTCCTAAAAATCTTAACAAATTTTAACACCCTCCAGAAAGTACATGATTTTCGTATTCTTTTCCTTACTGATTAGATCTTTTCAGTCCAGCTCATGGAGGAAACTGAAAGAGAAACTTTTTCAGGATTTGGGAGAAAAACACGTTTCATATTAAAACAACCTCTATGTACAAGAAAACTCTGAATTCTCATCATGATTCATAGGCATTAGCCGGTGATGATTGCTCTGGAGAGTTCCTGCAAATGGGGCAGCTAGCGTTCAAACGAAGCCATTCATCGATACAATCAGCATGGAAGCAGTGATTGCATTCAGGAATGGTTTTGAGGGTCTCCTTAGGCTGGTATTCAGATAAACAAATAGAGCAGGTATTGTCATCCAGTTTTGGGAGACGCTTGCTCTCACCAAGGACTATTTTGGGGTAAGATTCAATTACAGATCCGTCAAGGCCAGATATTATAGCGGATTGTGGAGCAATCGAAGAGGTAAATTCTGAAACAGGATGGCCTCCTGCAAATGACTTGATTCTGCTAAAGGCACAGCAAAGTAGTCCCATGAGGCACAAGAGTGTTGGTACTCCAACTCCTACTGTGATTGCATAACGAGCTGTCCTCGGAATTCCTGCTGATAATTTCAAATTTTGGATTACTAAAGCACTGTCATCATTAATTTTTCTTTTCAACCAACCTACTTGAGATTAAGTTTAAGCAAAAGCAGTGACCTCTAGCAGCAAGTTAATAGCAGGAAGCAAAGGTTGCATTCGAATTTCAATGACTAGAAGTAACGGTTAATCATCACAGGAAATATCAATAGAACATCGGGAGTTTGTGTTATTTTCCATTAAAATTTTCCATGACTGTTAACCACTGCCACCTTGAACGGTTAATATGTCATTTTTCATCATCACTTACAAGTAAAAGCCTTTTGTATCTGTAATTGGGAGAAATATGGAGAAAGGGGGCAGGGTGGGGGATGCTTAAAAAATTTCCACCAAGAATCATATCCTAAATCTTTTCGAAGTCTCATCTTTTATCCGTTGCAATTCCATTATATGAGTTGGGTCAGGCTGACACAAACAATCATGAAAAGTGCGTCAGTGCTTAATTTTTCAAAGTCAACTCACAAAGTAAATGATATAAATAGCCCATGAAGCCATGATTGCGATCGAAAAGAAAAAACAAAAAAAAAGAATGTGGAGCAAGAGCCAATCCACTTTTGGAGCTTATACATATAAGTCAACACGTTTTATCTTCATAATTGCCAAGACAAAATCCTTGACCATAGAAAATAATCAATCCAAAGGGCCATACAACAAGATAGCCTGATTAAAGTCAAATTAAGATAACCAGCCAAAAAAAAAAATTCAAGTAAAGATAAGCTCCACTGGCTTTGTTAAGTTTAACTGGCACCACAAATTTTTGTTGCTTTGCCTATTATTACTTCTTATAATGGAAATCATTACTTGAGTTACAGGATATTATCACGATTACAACTATTAATCTGTGCTTGTTTTGTGAAAGATGTTTCCCTTTTTCAACATTTTTTATAATCAAACACTAAGATTGTGTAATCTCATAGTAATTTTCTTAAGATTTTGCAATTATTGGTGGCTTTTAGCAGCAACTAGTACTAGTAGCGGTAATGATAATAGATTGCATATATGATGTTTTACCATCCCCAGAAAAATGACTTGCATTTTATCATTTTATTTTCCATAGTTGCTGACCGATTAATGTCACATTTAGCCATGGAATGACTAGTCCATTCCTATATTTGGAAACTTCTACAAAATCATCGATTCTTTTCTCAAATTATATTCGTTGTATCATATTCCGTATGGAGGGAAATGTGTATATAGTGGTATAAATGGATGATACATATGATTGATTAAAAGGTTATTTAGGTAAATATAAAGCATCAATAGGGGCGGAATGAAATTGTGATTTTGCTCTCTAATGGCAAAATCGAATTCCAAATGGAGCGGAATGTGTATATAGTAGTATTTAACAAAATATCCTTAAATTATGGATGTAATAAAAATAGATAATATACATGATTGAATAAAAGGTTATTTAAGTTAATACAATACATCAATAAGAGCATAATCAAACCGAGATTTTGCCCTCCCAAGGCAAATTCAAATTGCTTTTAAAGTCTGAATACCTGATTTCAATTAATTATAGACATGAGAAAGAAAATAAAACCCCATAATTATACTATCATTTTCTATCTATACCTACATATCAAACGTCATAATTATCAATAGCTATAATTGGTTTTATTATTATATTTTATCACTTAAAAATCACTAGTAGTTGCAATCTCTTGATTGCAGCAAACCGTGTTGATTTTAATCAATGAATTGGGGCGTGAGACTGCATATTTTCCCCAGTAAGCTATAAATATTTTTTGGTTCAAGCTGCTTTCACTGGAGCCCAATAACGTGATCACGTGAAATGGTATTATATAAACAGTGTTGCGTTTAGACTGGGACATACTATAATAGTTGTTAATAAGCAGTACTCTTGTCTGTTGTCCATTTCATGGGTCAGATATACTATAAATTTAGCATCGACTTTGAACAACTCCTCTCTTAAACTAAGACTTGTTCAAGGACAGCCAAACGTTTCACTTTCGTAGGTTCCTTGTATTTACCGAAATCAATAAAAATATAATTAACAACCATTGTCCCGGTTTTTTTTGCTCCCCCTTATTATGGAAATAAGCTAAGCAACAGTTGGTTTCCACGTTGACTTGATTAAAAATCTCAGCAAAGATACAAAACATACAAAAAATCTTCAATTGTTTGACTGATTAACCATTTGTTTGACGGAAAACATTTTCTAAAAGTTTCAAGAGGTTGTGACATGATTGGTAAGAGGTGGCTTCGGCATGGTTGGTTAATTAGATTAGATCGAAAAATAGAATCACCATTTCCCCTTTTCAAAACCGAAATATGAAAAGACATTTTCTATGCAAATGAATCCTGATATGAAATTCACTACTAGTTGTGTAACACTAGCCATTACAGAATTTACAGAGTACTGCAGATTGGATAGCCCCAAAAAAGTTCAAAATTTATGACAATAATATATATATATATGTATTGTTAAAAAAAATCTCAAATTAATTGATATGATTCTGTAAGTTTATAATTATATAAAGATTTTCCTAATTAAAATGAGAACAAGATTATTTAGTGTAAACTCTAAGTAGGATGTGGATTTATGGAGTAAGATTCCACAAGCTTATTATTCTACCGGTTATATATTCATTCCAATTGAAGGAACATCTGCGGATTTGATAAGGTTGGAGCAACTAGCACTCATATAACTTAAATGATCAATCAAATGTACAAAAATGAAAAGAAGTTCAATATGATTATGATACCCATAATATATATAAAAATTATACCGCAAAAGTTTTAATTTTTTAAATTAAATGGTCATTGCTTTAAGCTCAGCAATACTGCTAGTAGTTTATAATTTCCAAAATTTTTCTTTAGTTCAAGAACCAGGTTATGGTCTTTCTTATTAAGACATGTTTGAAGACTTACCATATGAAATTTTCATTTTACTCGATTTCGGTGAATTTCAATGAAACAGTTCCATGAGATTAAGCAAAGGATATTACCAAGGAAATATTAAGAATATGCATACCATGATTTGGTACATCAGTGCATTGGATTTCTTCACTAGAATTGCCTTTCAATCCACATCTTCCACCACGAACTTCACACCGCCCGCACCGTGGTTCCACCCATTGCAGCTTTAGATCATCACTCAGGTCTGAAGACAAAACCTGCTCATAAAATGGCCACTCCACAGGAACAGACTTCAAAGCAATGAATTCACAAGAACCCGACAATTGTGTCATAATCCTAGGACTAGATGTAGCGAAAACCGTGTAGTTAGGACCACTCAGGCAGGCTATAGGATTCAAACGGAACTCCATATAACTGGAAGAGCAGTTGTAGAAAGAAAACTGCTGATAGTAAACTCCAGTAAAGGGCGATCCCAAAAGATCCAGCTTAAGGATCTTCTTTGGCAGGCAATTTTCAGGATCATTGATCCAAATTTCCTGCGTCGCGTAATCAATCCCCTGGACAGTAAAATGGCCAGTGTTCGGCAGTTCAAGCAGAGTCTGGTTCATCTTGTCACAGGACAGATCAAACCCCTGATAGCCACATGATTTTGGCTGAAGCGTCTGAATCCGAAACGGGAAATGGATAACCACCTCGTTGCGGTGGCAGACAGAACTCAGGCAGAGTTCTGCACTTGTTGGTATGCACACAAAGGTTAAGGAAAAGAGGCAAACAAGAAAAACTAGTACTTCCATAGCTTTGGCGAGTAGGGCCTAGGGGGATTAACGTTAATGCTTATACTGTGAATTCTTGGACCAATAATATAATAGGAAAAGCTCGTTTGAAGGCTCAACCCGATTTCATTCGGGATTATGTGGCAATGTCAAGCAGGGGAGAGTGAATTTCATGTGAAATCATTATTGAATGGGCCGTTTTATACTACTTTGTTCAAAGTCAACCCAAATGGACGCTATTTGTAAAAAGAAAATAAAAAATATTGGCCTCAATTGCATTTTTTGTGCATAGTGGATGCACGCCATATGTACAAACCCTAATAACTTGATAGGCAACAACAATTACGGTCTCAGTTGACCTTGTACTTGCAATTGTACATATGGTACCAACGGCGGTCCTAAGTGGATACCCAACACTGGTGGATGGACCATTTCGATCCCCCTCTCCAAAAAGCATTTAAAAGTGGAAATGTTTTCACTGATTTTTCTTATATCCACCCTTTTCCACTTTCATTCTAAGTATCCAAATATAAATTTTTTTCATTAATTTTTCTTCCATTTCCCCGCTTTTCTCTGATTTCATCCCGAAATGACTATATAGGGTCGGTCACATGGACATTGATTTGTTTAAAATTGAAATAAATTGAGATGCACAAGGTGATCAAGATCAACCAACCAATCCTTTCATAGCTGTAATTCACGGTAATTGGTTTAAAAAGACAACAACAATAACAATAATGCTTAATGGGGACGGGTCAATCGGATACTGATTCGATTGAATTCAAAATGGATTGAAATGCAGAAGATGATCAATCGAACCATCAAAGCCACGGAGAATTTCCATTAAAGCTTTTTCAAATTACATTCGACCCAGAAACTGCCAGACAGTAAACCGAAAACTTAACCTAAACTTCTTCTCATTTAATCCTTCCTTTGCTATTACAACCACCATCAAAAAGGAAAAAAAAATCAAAATCAAAATCTATATGGAATCAAAATTACAGACACCAGACGAAGCAATTGAGATGGATGAGGTTTTAGACGGTCTTTGTAGAAGCGGAGGATACTGTATCGGAAGAAGCTTGGGTGTTGGGGTTTAAGGGGGTGCGAATGTCGTCATCGTCCGGATCGTAATTGGGATCAAGAGATCGATCGATGGCTTCACGGCCCTTCTCGAGACATGGCTTGCAGGCTATTTCAATGACGATCCAGCCTAACACAACCCCTGCTATCGCTATCAGTGCGCTCGTCAATGCCGCCATCTCTCTCACTCTCGCTATCTCTCGATCGATTGATTGATCGACAATAGACCGTTCGATCGGAACCGGCGATGAAACGGTCAAGATGACGATACAGCGGGATCTTTTTCTATTATTATTATTCTAACCTCATAGAATGGAGCATTAGATGAGTTGTTTAATACTGCTTGTCTGTCCGGCAGATGGTAAATGAGTTTTGGAGCAGGGGGGGAAGAAATAATAATTTTTTTTAATAATAGTAATAATATTATTATTTAAAAAAATGAGAATTTTATTTTAAAAACATATAGAGAGAGAGCATTTAAAAGAGTACTCTTGAGATTTTTTTTAAGATTTTTTTTTTTTAATTCTGCAATTTTTTCTTTTACCGTACCTTTAACATTCAAATAAAATATTCAAAATGACATTTGGTATTAATGCAAAAGGAAAAATTATAGTTCAACCTAAAGTTTTCTACTTTTTGTAAAACAGGATTTCTATGATCTTATCATAGATAACTTGAAATTTCTAAATCTAACCATGGGTTTAAGAATTGAGAAAAAAAAAATTTATTTGAGTTATTATTTTCTTTTTTCTTTCTTTTATTTAATTATTTAATGTTTTATATAAGGAAAAAGAAAAAAATGCAAAAAAAAAAACCTTAAAGTCACAACTTCTAAAAAAAAAATTTTGAAAACATCGCAGCTGTCATTTTTGCTATGAAATCGTGACTCAAAGCCATGGTTTCAAGTCAAAGTATGAACTCGTGACTTTCATAAAAATGGCTAAAATTATGAGTCCAAATAATGATTCTAACTTGGCTTAACTTCATCTGCGTTGCATTTGTAAGTCAGCATAAAGACATGGTTATATCACTTTTACCCACGATTTCATTTGAAAAAACAAACAACATAAGACATATCCCATACTCCATAGTATGTGTACCAACAATATACTTCATAAACAACCACCGAGTTCGATAAACCCATAACATCGTATCTCAATTCCTTGATTCAAAGGAAAAATAGCTTCGCAAATGCATAATAACAATATATCAAAACATAATGCATGAACTAGTAAGTTAATATGATTAATTTGGATCAAATGGTTCAATTCTCTACAAAGAATTGCATAAAACTATTATATAAAAGCGATAACTATTGGTGTCGTCTACTCCTCCTCTTACCCTCTTGTTGTGGTTGTGGCTGTGGCTATGGATTTGGTTGGGGCACTAGCTGAGTATGTAACTAGGTTTATTGTGTGCCATCCCAATCTTCATTAGGTGAATTGTAGTATGGACTCCAATGCATCACTAAAGCCGATCTAACCTAGGTAAAACCCCACCCATATCATCGGTAAGAGCTAGTGTAAGTCTTCTTCTCCATGGAGCTGGTAGAGTCCGCAACATTGTCCCAAAGCTCTCTCCTAAAGGCATCCCATATGAAATGGAGCATGGTTAAAGGCCTTGCATCTTTAAACTGAAGATTGGGTGAGCACTTATCCCTGATATCAAGCTAAGCATGCCAATGAGCCCGCTTCATATCCTAGCCCTCCCCATATGTCCATCCAATAGCTTCCTTGTATTCTCTGAGTACCCGAATTAGCTCTCCTCTTCTAAAGCATTTAATTTATTGGAGATTATGACTGCAAGGGTATCTTGCTTTCCAAAAATATGTACTTCAGGTGTTCTGGTAAAGGCTTAACTCCAACATTGGTGCCTGCACAATAGAAGGAAGGAGTTTGGGTTAGATGAAGGCAGCTCATGTAAGATAGACCATACCTTAGGGGCCTTAGTGATTCCAATTCATAACTGCGTCCACCAAATCGGAATGCATCACACGAACTACCTTTCCAGCTTCTTGAGTTCTCAACAGTGAGACTTCTTCAAGTGTGATTTCAACTTGTTGGCATCATTGAAATCGAATGCCTTCTGAGCTAACGGTCAACAACATCAATAACAAAACATAGGGATATATCACTAGGGTAATTTCATGGCATCATAGATATTGAATTTATAATTCACCATCAAACTCCATAGTGAGTGTACCATCATGCACATCAATTTTTGTTCTAGAAGTTTTCAAGAATGGTCTTCCTAACAAAATTAAGGATGAGTTGCAGAATCATCATTTTCCATATTTAATAAACATAAAAATCTGCAGGAAAAACCAACCCATTCACTTGCACCAAACATCCTCTAATACACCTTCAGGATATACATTGGACCTATCAGCAAGTTGAACATCACACCAGTTTCTTTTAATGGTCCAACATTCAAAGATGATAGACTGACAAAGGCATCACATTAATAGAAGCACCTAAATCACACATGGCCTTAGCAATTCCAAAAATTCCTATCTTACAAGGGATGGTGAACATACCTGGGTCCTTGTATTTAGGAGGGAGTTTCCTTTGAAGTATAGCAGAAATATTTTCCCTCTACACTTATCTATTTCATTATCTTTAAGCTTTTTCTTGTTAGTGTACAATTCTTTAAGAAATTTCGCATAACCGAGGTACTTTGCTTGAGCATCAAGTAAGGGAATATACCTCAACTTTGCGAAATGTATCAAGAATTTCTTTTCCTCCTCTATTTTCATTGGGACTTTGCTAATCTTGATGGAAAAGGGGGTGCTATCGCTTTGGTGGTGCAACCAAAGTTTCTCCCATTTGATTGCCTTGATTGTGTGGTGGCTCTCATTCTTTTTCAGTCTCTTCTCTATCTCTTTCGAGTTGCCTTTGCTTGTGGATTCCTGTAGTTCCTTGCCACTTCTCAAATTAATTGCAATTAGCACTTTTGTTTAGGATTTATGACAGTTTGAGAAGGCAACTTACCTTGAGATTCAAACTTACTTACAGATGATGCGAGTTGGCTCATCTGTGTCTCCAAGATTCTGGATACTTTGCTTCATCTCATCCTGAAATTGTTTTGTGTTAACAGCTAAGGATTAACAATATTCCTCTAGAGACATACCTGAACTTGAGAAGAAGGGTTGTGGTGCTGGGTTCTGTGGCCTTGTCTGAATTGTATAGTTCTGTGATCTAGGCCATAGCTAAGTTAGGATGATCCCTCCATCCAGGGTTATAAGTATTTGAATAGGGATCATACTTCCTTTGTGGTTGACCAGGAAATCCTTCTATCGCATTGGCCTCTTCATGATTGTCCTCAAAGAAGCGTAGGAACACATATTAGTTGCATGATTAAGAGCGGCACATATCTCGCAGGCCTTCACCTGTTGATTATTTCCAAGAGCCAATTGTTGTACAAGAGAGGTTAAGTTAGAAATCTGACTTTATACGAGAAACACTAACCTCATTAACCTTTCTTGTTGATGAATCATGCCTGTACCCAAATGTTGGGAGTTCGCAGCCATAAAGATATTAATACCCTAGCTTGACTAGGGGTCTTATCTACTATCTCTCCTCCCACTGGCTACATCCCATCATTTTTCTTTCCATGGAATCAATCCTTCATAAAAGTATTGGATCAAGAGCTGTTCAGAAACCCCATGTGAGGACATGGCACAAAGGTTTTAAATTTTTCCCAATATTCATGAGATTTTTCGGTATCCTTCTGTTTGATCCCCACAGATCTCTCGTCTAATACTAGCAGCTCTGGTAGTTAGGAAAAATTTATCCAAAACGCTCTTACCATATCTGTCCATGTATTGATAGATCCTGGTGGTAAATAGAAAAGCCAATCCTTGGCTCTATCCCTAAGGGACGGGAAAACTCTCAATTTAACATGTTCTTCTGGAACTCCTTAAGGCCTCATGCCTGAGCATACTATATGAAACTCTTTCAAATGTTTGTGAGGGTCCTCATTCTCCAACCCATGGAAGCCAGGTAATAGATGTAATCAAACCTGACTTCAATTCGAAAGGAACGTTCAATTCAGGATATTGTATACACAGGGGTTGTTGATTCACTTCTGGGGCAGCTAGTTGCCTCAAAGTTCTATCCTGATTGGCCATAACTTGTTGCTTTTTATCCTCTCCTTCGGATTCACTGGATGTATCAGCAAATTCCAACGTTTGATGCAGTCCAGGAGATGATGAAGATGAAATTGCGTCTTTAGCACGCAGTTTTGCTTCCTTGCGCAATTCTTTGACTGTCTTCTCGATCTCTTTATCGAATTCAAGTTCACCTGTATGTGTCGAATCCAACAAACAAATATAACCTACTCTCAAATTACAAATAATTTGTA
Source organism: Combretum micranthum (assembly GCA_024138025.1). NCBI lineage: Eukaryota > Viridiplantae > Streptophyta > Magnoliopsida > Myrtales > Combretaceae > Combretum > Combretum micranthum. The sequence goes on along the minus strand of JAMXBD010000281.1, from coordinate 290,377 downwards.
TATAGTGATGAATAGGGTCGTGTCCACAGAGATTGGTTATATTGTTTCTATTCAAAGATCAAGTAGAGAGAAAGAATTGGGGGAGTTTATGAAATTTAATAGCAATGAATAATCTATTTAAGACAAAAAAGACAAATCAATTGGGGTAATCAAGATTAGGGTTTTCTAACTAAGGGTAACCTAACAATTCAATTCATAAGATTGATCATTGATGCATGGATCATAGTTCTTCACCTAAATAAATTGATTATGGTTATCAACAAGTTCTAATAAACCTATCTCTTCATACAGAATCGATAACTAAAATAGGCTCTTTAGTTATTCCCTTTTAACCAAATAATCCTAAACAAGCTCTTAGGGTTTTTAATTTGATAAAAGCAATAAGAAATAAGAGAGACTATCAATTCAGATCAACAAATCAATAGCTTAATCTATTTAAATCCGATCATATGCTTCCATAACACAATCAATCATCTATTATATAATCAACTATTTATCTGTCACTAATCACTAGAACAATTGAACAATTACGGATCCAATTATCTAATTGACAATATATTGCTTGCTAATTGAAAGAATAGATCTAGGTTCATATCAATTGAACAAATCATAATAACAATTATTGTAGAAAGCATATGAATATTCAAGACAAGAACATAATAAATAAATCAGTTAGATCTCACAATCTTTAATGAATCGAATGTTGCAGCAATTCCCCTTAGCTAGATGGGATGTTTAGCTCCTCATCCTTCAAAAGAATTCTCTAAACTTCTAATTGAATATGGAATAATTCATGCACTAACCCAACCCTAATAGTTCATTTATAGACAAATACTAAGAGGGAATTTTGCACAAGAAGTGGGCTGGCGTGATCTCTGAAGTTGGATGGCGGCTCAAAATTTATTTGAGCAATACCCCACGTGCGCCGGCAGCTCACATCCACAGGTGGCCGGCTCACTTTCCTCCTCACGTCCAGACCATCTGGCTGGCTCATATTTTTGCACCCAGCTCACTCACAGATGATGTAATTGATGTTTTCATCCCCTAACTCGTCGTGTTGATCTTTGATTTCCATTCCGTTGAGTTTATTTGACTATTGAGGACTTCAACTCCATTCTATAATTCAAGCTTTGCTCAAATCTTGTCATAATCGCCTTTAATTGCTTCATAACTCGTCGAATCCTGAAATAAGACATTTAAATACACTTAAGTACCATTTCAGTGTGATTTCTATAAAATCAATAACCAATTTATCAAGTTTAGGCCCGTAATTATTAAGTATAATTCATCTTAACAGCCGATGACAACCTCTTTGGTAGATCATCTACAGTTACCCGCATGAACTAATCCATCAGACTATCAACCTATGGTGCCTCATATAAGATGTCTACATAGTCCATGCAAGTTAATTGATGAATGAAGTCAAATTACATTACATAATACGCATTCAATTAAGAAGACATTATACATGAATAAGGAAAATAATAGCACCAACTAGTTCATGACTTACCATGTACCCCCAACATAGCCCTATTATGGCTTACATACCATTGGGTGATCCAAGTATACCATAGCACATGGTTTAGTTTTGTTCCACCAAGTGCTCCTCCTATAGGCTCTAACTGAATTACTAAATTCAAATGGCCAGCCTATTTCTCTGAGCAAGTGCCATGGTAAGTCACTTAATTGGTCACCATCCGACAGTGCAAGTCTAACTTGTATAGATCTCGTCCTATGTCTACAAGCTTTATAATGTGCTAAAATCCTTCAAACTTTCCAGTCACATGATCCGAGTAATAATGCTTCACAACATGGAAGCATATAAGTAGGACACTTGTAAGCTAGACATTCCTTCCTGCCAAATAATAATCAAGTAGTCTAATTAAGTTGATGTAGGTATACAAGGACCAAACAACTAAAATAACAAAAGCTACCAAACATAAACCAATGAAATAGACATTATAGAGTAAATCAAAACATCAATTAATCACTTCATACCTAATCATAGGGTTGGTGGTCAAATGCATGGTGGTACTAAATAAGCACAGGGATGGATAATGTCGTCATGTCAAAGTCAGCACCCATCTATAAATCAATGGTCTAACCCTTACTCGTAATTATCACTCATTATTTCAAACTATAACTATACACCATGCTTGCGTAAGATGTAAACATTTCTCATACTCATGATCATCCTTAATAGGTATGGCATAATGGAATATGATCTAGCCATCAATTGTTAACCTGTGAAACAACCCAACTCATTACGCCATCATATTTTAGTAGATAATAGTGAACAAATAATCGTAAACTAAATCCTTTTGAAATGCTAAAAACTATTGCAATTCGTCTATCATATCATATCTTATTGTCACCTTCCACTATATTTCATTAAGCAAAGCATGTAATTCTAACCTCCCTCATTTTAACCTATCATCTGTAAACTCAAAATATTCAATCAGCAAAGCTTAATCCAATAAACTATTCTATATCCACTCATCAATATAAGCTCATTCCAAGTAATTCGTTTCTAGTAAACGTGAATTCAAACAAATCCATATCTAAACTACACATTCAGTAGAAAATTTCATTAAAGCCTCATTAAGCTTTTAGCTAAAATTCAATTAAACCTCAGCAACAAAAACATTTTTCATATGCATAATACATATATAAATGAATTGATATTACTAATTACAACAAACTCCGAAGAAGAACTAAGATAATATCATCAAGCACTAGATATGCATAAACTAGTTCAAACAGTTCATCGAGCATTACATATACATGAGATGATAAGAACACATATTGATATAAAACCACTACAACAACATCAAAACATTGTTAAAAACACAAATGAATTATTATTACAATAAGAATAGTGAGATAAAGATTAAAAATAAAAGAAAACTTGAACAAGAGAGGCTTACCTTTGTGATTTTGTGATTGAGTGGATTTGAGCAAAAATTTTTGGAGAATTAACTCACAATCGAATAATCTTGATGAAATGGGTGGGTTTCTATAAGATTTTAAGATAAATTTGCTATTTTAAGAGATTTAAATATTGAAGCTTAAAACTAAGGTTTGCTGAGAGAAGGTTTATATGAGGTAAAACTGTATACTAGTCATCTCAAAGTTTCTCTCCATAGATCTCTCACAATAAATGTTTATCTTTTTATGTTTTAAGGTTTTTTTTTAATAAAAACTAAAATAAAAAGGTATTGATGATTCCACTATAAGATATTATGCACTAAGAACTAGTTGTTATCAATCGACAAGACTTACGAGTGATAAAACAAGGTAGAAAAATCTCACTCAATCTCAAGACCGATTAAAGAGTAGAAAGTTGAGTAACTCTTAAGTTGTATTCAAGTAATCCAAGTTAGTATCAAGGTATCAAGTTCATAACATAATTAAGACTATTTATAGTAGTCCAAACTCTAACAAAATAACGAAAGTTACTAAAATACCATGATATTTAAATCAACAAAACTCGACATTTTGGTTCCCCCCACACGACTGCTAACATGAGTCCCGTTTTCATGCTCATGATCCTAGAGCGTCACACAATTTGGCAAGTACATGGGTCATCTACATGACCATGTACTCATATGTGTGGCACACAAAAGGCCTACATAACTCACTTACACAAGTCCTATACTCTATCATGTAGGGGTGGGCAAAAAAAACCAACCGAACCAAACCAATCTAAACCAAAAATATGGTTTTTTTTTCATGATTTGGTTTGAAATTTTTCAAATCTGAACCAATCCGTAAATTTATGGTTTGGTTTGAAAGGTAAACCAAACCAATCCGTAAAACCGAACCAAACCATTTTAGAAAAATATAATAATATTTTACTATATATTTATATGATTTCATTTGATATTTATTATTTGGTGAATATTAATTAAAATCAACTTATCCTTTTTTAAATTTTTTTAAGTCCATGATATGTAATTTTTTGTTGATGATGAACTATTGTTTTTTTTTTTAATAGCTTTTAACTTTGTAACGTATAAAATTTATTTATTCAATTATAAACTTTTATTATGTAATAATTGTTTCATATATTTTGTCAGCTGGTCATTTTATTCATTAATGAATTTTGTTGATAGATGATTTTTTGTTTTAGCTAAATTATTGGCAGATAATTGACATGATGGTTATATTAAAAATCATAAATTATGACTTACTATGTAATTGATTAGTGAATGTATTTTATTGGTAGATAATTGATTTTATAGAGAACTATAGATTAAAAATATGATAAATTTACAAAGTATTTTGTTATGGTTTATAATATCAACTTTGTAAAATGATATAAATATTTAAGAATCTACACAAATGTAAAAAAACTAGAATAAGAAAACTTTTTAGTTAGAGTTTTGATTTAAATCGTAATCCAAACCGAACCAAACCGTTATTTAATGGTTTAAAAAATTTATAATCTGAACTAAATCGTTACTTAAGGGTTTAGTTTGGGATGGGAAAAAAAAAACAAACCGTAAATTATGGTTTGGTTTGGTTTTAGGAAAAACCGAACCAAACCGATCCGTGCCCACCCCTACAGTATCATGTAGCTTCCTTCCTTTGTGTCTTCACCTCTGATTTCAACACAACTTATGTTGTTACTCGTGTACGCTCGAAAAGGCTTCAAATTCTTCGTTTCTTCCACCTGAATGCAAAGTGAACCATTATTACCTACACAATTGATCATAAATCATAAAAATACTTATGTATCCTCAAACGAATCTTTAGTTAATATTTGTTTAACTATGTTCCCAAACTCTTAGCTCTGGCTATGTAATGGCGGCCATTTGATCCATGATTCCTATCAAATTTTTTTCCATTTAAGCAAAATGAGGAGAGAAGGGGGAGTTCATCTAAGCCTAAGTCACCATAAAATCAGGATTTGAGTTACAATTTCATATGCGGCACTTTAGAAGTTTTTTTCTAGAATTTCCTTTTTTTGGGTTTTTTTTTTTTTTTGTGTATTTGCATTTTTTCCCTTTTTCCTTTTTCCTTTTATAAAAGTAGAATTTCTATCTATCATGGATACATATTTGATATGATTTTATTATATTAAGTTAATAACTTAGTAAATGCATTAATATCATCACTTTATTAAATTAATTATTTAGATCAGTTTTAAAGCTAACATGTTATATACATATATATATGGGGACAAATGCAAAGATACCCCAAAAACTTTATGAGTAGCGCGATTGAACTCCTGAAATTTGAAAACGTGGTTTTTGACCCCCTGAATTATAAATAATTTGCAAGTTTATGACATCTCGTCATTTTTTTATACAAATCCATACAAATGTGTCTACAAAAAGTACATATAAAACAATACAAATTTTGTACTTTTTTGACAAAAAAGTATAAAATGTCATAAACTTACAAATTGTTTATAGTTTAGGGGTCAAAACCATACTTTTAAAGTTCATGAGGTCAATCCTGCTACCCCTAAAGTTTATGGGTGTTTTTGCATTTAATCCATATATACACAAACGCTTGAAAATTTAATATTTCTAATGAAAATGTTATTTTGTAAGAATTGAAAACGTTGAAACTTAGACAAATTAAATAAAAAAATTAACAAGTAAATAAAAAATTAGATAGACAATAACAACTAAGTGTATTTTTTTCCTAATCTAAATTAGTGGAATACAATTTGAAACATGGTAAATTAGAGTTTGAGGTGGGTATGCCACTTTTTGGGCAATTATTATTACAATCAGGGTTAGGACTTAAGATCGCATCTTGAAAATTTAATTTTGATGGAGTAATTCAAAAGTCCCATATACATGAAATGTCCATTGCTTGGATTTTCCCAGGAAGCAAAATTTGCAAGATGAACATTTTAAATTACCTTGAACTTTGGAGCTTTCACATTTGTACATGCAATTGTTAGTCTCAAGTAAAATGTCATTTCCTACCAAGTCTACTTTAGTAATTAAATTTTCCTAAACTCTATTTTAAAAAGTACTTTTCAAAAAGAAGAAGCAAATATGCTTTTTTTTTTTTTAAGTTCACTTTCTTACCCTTGTACAATTATATTGTTGCTATTTGATAATTTGTATACTTGATATTGACATATATATCACTATTAATTAGTGAAGCAATTAATAAGTATTGGATTTATCGTCTTGAATTTAATAGAATAAATACTATGCAATTTATTTAATTAAAATAGTATGATAAAAAGAAAAACGAAAAAAAAAAACAAAAAAGCAAAGGTAAAAATACTAGGTAACCTTATCAGCCATGTTAAGGCTAGCAGTTGACCACCACTTGAGGTTACAATATTTACTTAGAAACAATGCCTTCAATTTATTTCACTTTCGAAAGATCATCATCAATACTACTAGTGTCATGGGCTTAGTCCTTAGAATGTTGTCATGAAGCCTATAGCACTCTAAATTCACAAATTAAAAGAGGCTACAATTAACATTAAAACCACACAAAATATCTTGGAGAAAGAAATAGAAAGAAACTCTAAGTATAAACTAAATTCACTCAAATGCATACCCCAATATATACAAAAGGCATATTAAGATTAAACGCTAAGATTGAATGGATTTAATGGTTACAATGATTCCCACCTACCATTGCAATAGTTACATTCCCCTACTATAATACAATAAATCTAGCCATAGTTACATTCGTTTATTATAGTACAATGAATTTAGATATCTAAGGATCTTATGGGACCTTTTAGGTCTATAAACTAATATTGATATAAACCTTAGGCCTCGTCTTGTTGTTAGGCTTTTGCAAACTCGTGAATGTGGCCCATCTCTGAAGGTCCATGACATTAGCATCCTTTATACATTTTAATCAAGTAATAGATTTTGAAAGACTTATGTTCTAACTATTATGATCTTAGAGACACAATTTGGGTGCCTACGAAAAGAAGGAATATGGTTCTAACTTTAATACGTGTACTAACTAATATATACTTTAACAATACACTTTGATAAGATCGTGCAAAAGAATGATGTATATTCTTAATGTTGCAAAAAAATGATGAATGTTATAAAAAGTAGTAAAAACGAACACCAATATACTCCTCTACTAATGCAAATGAATAATGACAATAATATGAAGAGATTGCTCAAGTCATATGGCAAGCAACCTATTAACACATCTTGTAGATCACTTTACTTGTCGTCATCGCCAATTCTAATCATTAAAAACAATCACTTTTTTACACCATGGAATGCACTATCCATGGCCTCTACAACTGAAAATAGTGCACAAATGCGCTATTCATATCCTGTTTGACACTACATGCTGGCTTTTAAGAGCTAAATAAAACTAACATCCGATTCACCTCAGAAAAATAGCTATTCGATCTTTTCTCATTATACGTAAAATTTCTATATAATATTTAATTAAGATGGATGATAATTTATAATGAATTAGTGTTACGCATAATAATAAATAAAATCCATGTCTCCACATCCATAAATTATCATTCAGTTTATTTTTAATTTTTATTATAAATACTTTTATCTTGAAAATATCACTTATATTTTTACTCTAATAATCACTTACTTAATAATTTTTTTTAAATACCATTAAACCTCATTTCGATAGGATCGAAATGAATTGAGATTCAATAGGAAGAAATTGCCCCTAGGTGGCTAGGTCTATGGGACAAATCAGACTATTTCCCTGCACATTCTGGAATTTGGTATCATTCATGCTCAATCAACTCCATAGTTCATGCTAAAATCGAGTAATTTTGCTCACGCAACTCGCGACAGACAGCATACGACTTGACGTGAATCATGTTGCTATCCAGGGTTTAATCATCTCCTGAATTTCTGTTTAGAAATTTGAATTGCAGTGGACATACAAGATCATATCAATTACTTCAAACCATGAAGAAAGAGAAACAGGGAACTAGAAGGTCAACTCACCACAACAGCTTATCCTTAAAATGTGGAACATCTGACAAGCAACGCCTCATCAACTTAAAAAAAAAAAAAAAAATTGCCAGAAATAAGGAAAAGGTCTTGAAGAATTGTCAACTCAATATAATTATGGACATTTCTCAAAGGTATAGCTGGTGAATCGGTGATTGGGATGTGCGTAAACTATGCCCAATTTCAAAGCAGTGATCGATTCAAAAGCTCCTAAACATGTGTGTGTCCAAAAATAGAGACCAAACTCGACCCCATATATTCAAATTTTAACTAAAGATCATCAAAACCTTAACTAAAAATTATTAAACATACGATAATTCCATTTCAGTAAACTGAAACACAACTTAAACACCAAGAGCAGGATTTTGGGGCCCGGCTGTTTTATCTTTGCCCTTGGTTAAATTTCGTGATTTTGTTGAAAATTAAATACAGGAAGGAAGGGGGAAAAGAAAAAAAACTATTCAGAACAGTAATTTTTCCTAATCCATACTTCGTCCACTCACGAATAACATACAAATTCTAAGAAATCCCAAAATCATATCAGCTCGATCAATTAAAATGCTTATAAACCATAAAGATAACGCTTTTGATTTCATATACAGCAGAACCTCGGATTGACAAAACATCAAGCAGTTGATGTTCAATCCGATTTAGAAACTAAAACTACAAATCTTAACACTTGTTTTTTTCCTTATTCATCATCCCTCGATTTCATATAACAACGATCAGAGGAAAAAGAAAAAGCACCTGCCCAGCATCGATCACAAAAAAATCAAACCTTTCATTCAAAGGTGGATGATTTCAAAAATCATAGCAACGGCCATTACGCTCCCAATCACCGTACCGGGTGGGCTCGGGACCTCTGGGTCCATTGACCTCACCCGTTTCCTTATTCACCGTCTCATCATCATCATCATCATCTTCTTCTACTTCTTGATCGTCCTCGTCTTCTTGTTGATGCACCTGTCGGACTTCTAGTTGAGGTCGTTGGTGTTGTTTGTTGTCCTGTTGGGGATTTTGTTGGTGGGTGGAAGCGGTGGAGAAGAGCTTGTCAAGCAGTGAGTTGAGAGTGGATCGGGATGCGTCCAGGGAAACGAGTTTGGGTGTGGCTAAACGAGTGAGATTCGAAGACATTGTCGTGTTAGGGAAAGGCAGACACCGGAGAATGGATGTGAAAAATGAAGAGAGAGAGAGATTTGAAGACGGTATTCGGTGGCGGTGGCGGCCTTTAAGGTTTTTTTGGTGCACTACGTGGAAGTTGCTAACAATGCAATTTCCGCTTTTAAAGTGTGACTGGGAGACAGGTTTTATTCATCTGTGATTAATTTTACCAAGATAGATGTCACCGATTATTAAATTATATATAATCCTAATCCAATAATTAAAATAATTAATAATTTAATTATTATATTTATTTAAATAATTAAAATATCCTATCCACCACCACGATACTGTAAAAAGTCTTGTGCCTGTAATACTTTTGTACTTTATTCTTGATCAGATTCGTATTAGGGTAAAATTAGACAAAATTTAATAGATATTATAAATAATTAGCTTATAATAAAATTATAGTTATTGTATTATAATTTTATTTTTTATATTATGTTGCTCGTTAGTTTCATACATTTTATAATCCTTTGTCTAGTATTTATGTTCGTATTAAGGGAAGTTGTTATTAATTTTTTGTTATTTTTTATTGTTTGTATCGGCGTTGTAGCTTTTACATTTTATTTTCTCTTTTAAATGATTTTAGTTTATAAAACATTTTAGAAATATGGGAAAAATATATTTTTAGTCCTTAATATCCGAATATTTTTCTATTTGAATTCTAAGTTTTTATTTTTTTTTTTTTCAATTTCAATCTTACCGTTTATAATAATTTTACAAACGACTAGATTTTTAACGCCATTAAACTTTTTCATTAGTTTTTTTATATATAGCATGTTTTGATTAGTCTAATTTTAACAAATAATAATTAAATATAAACAATAAAATAAATTAATAAAAAAATAATAAAAAATACAAAAAATTTAACCAAATCCACTTTGTTATAATAATCATAAAAATAATTATTTTTATTGTCGTCAAAATTGTTTTTTCTCCATTGTCTTATACTTCACTACTCAATACCATCCATGGTCAATATCGAGTAAGCTCCTAAAATTTTGAAATTCAATTCATCTTTCTCTTCTCAAAATGTTTTGAAATCCAATTCATATTTTACTTCTCAAATATTGAGGCCTTTACTTGAAGTGCTTTTTGGTAACAAAATAGTCTGCGTATAATAATTCATAACTCATTTTGCTTTTTGGAATCAACTTATTTTGCACTTTGTGGTTGATAAAAGGAAAAAGATAAAAAAAATTAATATTTAATTACAAAAATATCATTGAAACGAAAATAATTTTAATTTTAAGCAATTTAAATTTATTTTTTTAATTAATGATTGAACTCATTTTTTTAAGAGATAAGATTAATAGGTAAAAAAGAGAACAGGAGAGCCTTCATGTAACAAAAATCCTTTAAAGCTCCAGCTTAAAGGCAAGCCACATATAAGGGTAAATACAGATTTATCTTTAAGATCCAATTTCCTACTTAAATCCATCGTCATTCTGACCCAAATTAATCTTTCTTTTTGGGATTTCAACGGTAGATAGATAGGTCATTTATACAAGCAATCAGCAGCTCATCATGTGTTCTGCTACTATAGTGACTTGTCCAACATTAATAAAAGTATTTTCTGGTTAACTCAGGTGTACAAGACGTATATGATTATATCGAATTTTCAACATCCTTGATTACTTTAGTCCAACATTATTAATACATCAAAGCAAATGAGATGTGCCTATATATAAAAAAATTCTTTCTAGATGTTAACAAAATAAAAAAAAAAAAACATAAAAACTTATTTCTATTCACGCGAAAAATAGTATAAGCATTTAATAATTTTTTACTCTTTTATATTTTCACATTACTTTTTTATTTTATTTATATCTGATTAAATTTTTGTTGTTTATTTTTCATCAAACACATCTTTTTGAAGAGATTGGTATAAATTTATCAAACCCGTTTTTTGTTGTATATTGAAAAGACGAGTTCAATCATCAATAAACTTGTCTCTTTATATTATTTTCATCTTCAAAGTATTTTTATAATTTCATATTAAAATATTATCTTTTCCTTTTCCCCTTTGTAGCATGTTATGCATGATATTTGGTTTTGTAGTCAAGATTGTTTTCGTTCTACCATTTTATTTATTTAATTATCTATCTTTCAATTAAAAACCAGAATACCTTCGTTGGTCATCTCTTTGTTTAATATGATTGTATAGTAAGGTTGAAGACGGAAGGGGAAAAAAAAAAAAAGAAAAAGTGATGTTTGACAATAATCAAAAGAATTGTTTTTTCTATGGATTTTTCATTGAAGTGCATTTGTTTAAATTTTCCATGTATTTAATTATTTATTTTTTCATTTACTTGATTTATAATAGTTTAATCATTATTTTTTGGAATTAATATTTGGATCAATCAAAACGAGCCACTTATTAAAAGCGAAAGGAAAAACTAATGGTGTTAAAAAAAAAAAAAAAAAGAGAAAAACCCATTCGTAAACTTTTGCAAACATTGAGAACTCAAATAAAAAAAAAATAAAGGTTTAGGACATGATAGAAAGATGGTAAATGGTTAAGACTAAATCAAAACCAAATAAATTTATAAGCTATATATTATATATATATATATATTCTATCCATTATAATAAGAGAAGTGGCTTTGAATTCAATTTATCCCACTTGAAAGATCAATGTTTATATTATTGGGTTTATAAGGTCATTAGCTATATTTTGATATTTATTTGAGATTAATTTCCAATCTTTAGCCCATGTACATTTGGCTTATTTCAAACGTAAGAGCTATACATCACAAGTAGAAAGAGTAAATCTTAGATAGCAACTTCCAATAGTTGCATAGATTAAACTAAATAAAGATGGTTCGGTTGGTGGAGTGATCTAGAAAATAAGATTGTGGGTTTTCAAGGAGAATTGTAAGTATTGATGTTCTTTTTTGAAGAATTTTGGAGGATTTATTTGGGGATAGATGTTTGTCATCAAAAGAACATGTTGTTTGTTGGCATTAATTCCGATTCTAGTGCAACTATTATTTGATTAAAAGGCTACACAAATCCTAAGATAAAGTATTATAATGTTCTTATGGCACATTGGGTGAGGATCAATCATCCCACGGAAGAATAAGAAGAAAGGTTTTTCTGATTCTCCTCCTAACAATATTTCACCTCTTCTAAAACAAGACTTGTCAAACAATGTTCTGTGTAGAGATAGTTACCGTCAAATGTTATATGTAGGTGATGCACAACTAATTTTGCAAAGTAGCTAACTGATGCTCACCTTTTATATATTATCTAAACGAAATATTAACATAAATACATAGTGTTTTTTGACGGTGGAAAAAAAATGAAGTATGTATATATTTATATATATATATTGTTAATTTTATGTCTATCTATTTAGAGAAGGACTTGCTACCTATAAAGGTGATTCTAGCATGTGTGTGTGTATACATATTCCTTAAGATAATCTCCATTGTATCAAAAACTGATGCAATAAGTGTAGCTAAAGAGTTGAAGGGTAATGGGGCTGGCTTGAGCTAGAGCTACATACCAATAATTGAAAACATTACATTGCTTGCAATAAGTTTTAAGGAAGTTAGATTATGTGTAAATGGCTTTCAAAATATATATTATTATTATTTATTTATTTCGGTTTAAATCATGGACTAAGTGATAAGGCCTAGCAAGTTCAGTTCAATTATTAGGATGATTAAGAAAGTTTTGACATGAAAAGCTTGGAGTATGACCTGTTGGACAGGCCTGCCCGTCATCTAACCTTTGTCATTATCGCTCGTATACTAAAAGATACTCATCTTGAGCATTGACCGTCAATATGAATCAACGGATGCGTTAATAGCCAAGCTCTATAAATACTCTAAATCCATCCTCACTCAAATGAGAAGAAGTGGGATATAAACACTAAGATGCTACTAAATTTCTATCTTAAGAGATCAAAATGTTTGTTTATGACTACTAGTGGGGTTTAATGCTTGATAGCTCATCCACCTGTCATAAGTGCATTTGAGACATTGAGATTGCTTATCCTTCCTCCCTATTTCATCTCTTTCTTGATCATTCTTGATGTATCATTATGTGTCACCACTCACAAGCCACGTATAGTACGATACTCACACAACACACATGTGACTAGCTCACTCGAATCTATACATCTACATTGTGTAAATATACTAAAATATTAATTGAATAGTAGATCGAATGGTTACTTCTTCTAAAAAAGGATATACCCTTTTGGACTCGTGATTAAGCTTCACACCCCCTCTTCCTATGCTATGGGTTTTAGAATGCAATGCTACCATAGATCTTCATGGGATTTTATCTTTTATAAACATGGATTATATAGTGATAAAATTATCTTGCAATATTCTTCTAGGAATATATGTACATTCTCTTTCTTGGAGATATAGTAATTTATTCAAGCATAATTTTTCCTCATTAAGTTTCAAAGAATTTGATTACATAAATATACTAAATGGCCACATTTTCTAGAAAAGGGATTTACTCTTTTGGACCAATGGTTAAACTCCGTACCCCTCTTCATGGGCTGTTAGTTTTAGAATGCAATGCTTCTATAGATCTTGATGAGATTGTATCTTTTATAAACATGGATTGTAAATAGATAAAATTATCTCATAGTATTCTTTTGAGAATATATATATATATATATATGTTCATTCTCTTTCTTAGAGATGCAATTTATTGAAGCATAACTTTTTCTCATTAAAACTGCAAAGAACCATACAAGGGTTTCCATAAAGATTACAACTTTATTAGCGTTCAATTAGTTGTTGAAGTTAGTTAATTTCATGAAGAATAGTAAATATCCTTTTGATGATTAAAAATAATAATAGAAACCATGTTGCTTATGGATTTTTTACCCCAAGACTATCTCTGGTCTCCAACATGTTCCCTGTATATAACGTCCTAAAATAAAAACATTACAACCCGCCACGTGTCTTTCTCTTTATAAGAACATGCTAAGGCTATGAAATACTAATCCACATATTATATAAAAAATATAACTCCAATACTCACATATAAAGGATACCTATTAAACAATTCATCATATAAATAATACTCTTAAATTAACTTGTTAGCATAAATCAAAGTCAATATCATCTTGACTTATTACTTAACCGAAAAGTACCATAAAGAAATGTTAAACTCATAGAGTAAATAAAATCTTTCAAACTAATAATAGTTTCAATTTAAACTTCATAGATTATTAAATCGTCTTCCTATTTCTAGGTATCCAAAATCTACCTCTACTGATCCTTAGTAGGAAAATCAAGTTCACTATCGCCATCCCCATGATCTACAAATATGTCATATCCAATAAAATCATAAATCACCTGATCATCTAGACATCATCACAGGTCGGTTCTAAACCGGGAACCGACCTGACCAGTCACCGGTGGTTCCTGAACCAGGAACCGGCCCAGGAATGGTGGGTCTGAACCAATAAAGGACCTGTCGATTCTAGCAGGTCCTTACGGTTCCATCCCTAAAAACCACATGACCCGGCGGTTTTGGAACCACCGATTCAAGAACCCGCGGTTCTAAACCATAAAAATTATAAAAAAGAAAAGAAAATTATAAAAAAATATAATTATAAAATAAATATTTAAAACTACTTTCGCATAAATAATAAAAAATTTATCTCTTATTCACAATATTTAATGTGTTATTATTAACAACACAAATAATAAATACATTTGAAATCATATATTGTTAAATTTATGCAGACTTCTAACCAAAGTAGACTTTCTTTCTTAACAATGTGTGATTTGTTTTTTGTTATTGAAAATTATTTGTATCTTGAATATTTTATAGTATCACATTGCTACTATAACAACTAAAAAAGTGTAAGTGATTGTATATAAATAAATACATAATTATAGAATTTTTTTAAACTAATGCTATGAACAATTATTGTTAGGCTCAATGTTATTTCAAGTTAAAAATTTATTTTGCATTTTTCTTAGTTAAATTAAGTAAATTATTTAATTGGTTTTTTATTTTTTTTTCATGGTTTCTGGTTCCTCTAGAACCAGAATTGAATTGTGGGAACCGGCGGTTCCTAAGAACCAGGAATCGGATCGGCTTCCATGGGTCCGGTTTCGGTTCCACCACTTTTGGAACCGGAAACCGGCTGTTCAGGTCAGGTTTTAGACCCGAACTAAACCATGACGAAGTTTATGATCATCTCTTGTTCCTGAAAAATAAATGGAATAAGTGAAACGCCCAGTACACCAACCACATACAATGCATATGCATACACAACATATATATTCAAATGCAACTATTTCTAATGCAACAAACACAAATTATTATCTTTTAAATTAGCCAGCATATAGTACAGTTTAGAACTATCTGCGGTCCAATCCTAACCCTGGAGTAACTCATGACTCCATAAAAACAAGCATATAGAAAATAGATAATTATACATATATTGGTGTTGGAGAATCATCCACACACCTTACCCTCTGCCAAAACCTAATCTATCGGAATCATTTCTATGCACGAGTCCACTAGGGACAAACTCACACATAAATCATCAAGATGTCTCGTTAGTATCACACTCTACGTGGTCTTTACTAATCAAAGCCAAACACAAGCAACAAAACAATTTTATATGTCATAGAAAATTAAATTAATTTGATATTCTAACTTTACACACATACAACAAGCAAATCTAAACCTACAAGCACATACAACAAACGATAAACCCTAAGAAATCTCATGGTTAATAAAGATCCTAAAGAAAATATAGGTTTGATTACCTTAAACCGACCTTCTGAAATCCCGTTTGATTAAAAAGATCAGATCTTCAAGCCAAATCAAAATGTTCTCCAACTCCTCCTTCAAATTCACAAACAAAAACCTTAGGGATTTTTTATTGGCTTTATTGAATCTCAAAGACAAGGAAAGAGATTCACTCACCTTATTTGAATCTCCTCAAACTCTAATGGATGCCAAGATCATCAAAAGAGAGGATTTCTAGGTTTAGGTTATGTTTTAGAAAAGAGGAAAGCCTAGTTTATATAGAAAACAGGAAATAATTGTTTATCTTTAATAACGTCTCTTCATCTTAATAACGTTTCTTCATCTTTAATAATAACGTCTCTTCATTTTTAATAACATCTCTTCATCTTTAATAACATCTCTTTATCTTTAATAACGTCTCTTCATATTCATTCATACATCTGATAACCGACAAAACAAGAACCACAAAAAAAATTAATTAAACTTTAGGGTTGACCATAAAACCCTCTTATTTTATCTTAAATGACATCTTTTCCCTTCAATATAAAATATTTATCTATATATTACACTATATGTAATCCAGAATGAGAGAAGCAAAAACATGAATCGAGTTTTACTAAATTTGAGTCAAAATGTAGAATTCGTATAAAATTCAAATACTTTGTTTTTCCAAATTAAGACTTATCTAGTGGAGTATGCTGGGGGCTTGAGTTTATCATGTAACATTTTAAGCAAATAACAAACTTATTTATTAAAAAAACCAAGGAATCAATTGAGATCCATTGAGGAGAGTATAGCACCAACCTAAAAAAAAAAAAATCATACTCACTAAAGTGTTGTCTTTATGAAGTAATGGGAATTATCAAAAGCAAAGACAAAAGACACACATTAGAACTAAGTGAGTGATTAAAAGGAGAATGGAATGAAAGCCAATTGACCAAGGTGAAAATATCGGAAACTAGTAATTCATCTGGTTACAAACATAACAACTAGCTAAAGCTATACGAGAGCTAGATCACCCAATACAATATTTTATGTTTTTAGTAATGGTAAACCGTTGCTCATGATTTTTAAACCATTGCCTTTAATCTAAGGTAACAGTTTTACATTCGCTGCATTTGACTATTGTTGCTTTTTAGTAAGCCAACAATTAATGCACCCAATTGCAGTGTTTTATAAATATTTATATCCAATTTTCCTACAAAAGGTGTGATACTACCAAGTGCAATGCACACAAAAATAGATCAAAAGAAAGCACATCATGGCAAAAATCATTTGAAAACTTTTGGTCAACAAAATACTTATATCATAAATTTGAGAACACACTATATCTTGGTCAGTGAAAAACATTATCCATTGTTCAATTGAAAATAAGAAATATGATTTTATTTTTTCAAAAATTAGAAAGCAAGTCCCTTCCTTTTGAATTTCGTTTAAGTGCCAACACTAACGACCACCTCCTGCCACATCACTAGTCACTCCCATCCAAACCCACTATACAATATCCATTAAAATAATCAATACAACTACATCTAATAAATGATAAGGATATCCATTGATATTTTCAAAAATTTTAAAAGGTATTTTCCAATAGTTCAAGAACTCAAAACAAACTTTTGAATATTTTCTAAACTTTTGTTCCCACTACCAACACCTCACTTAAATCTACACACAAGCTTTCAAAACTAATAAGGTAAAGACACTTTAGGTATAAAGAACCTACAATTAATCTGTAACGCCCTAACCTGTTGGCATTACAATCCGCCATGTGTCCTCTCTTAATAGGACACACTAAGGTTTTAATTTCCACAAATAATATGAATAACACCCGTATAACTCATAAGGTATAAAAGAAGACATGTAGTCCTCATAAATAAACCATCTGATAAGAACATAATCTCAATAATCAGAAAACTAGATGTCGAGCCTGAATTTTGAAAATCATCCGGTTCATTTCTTTTAACCCGATTCATATTAAACCCTAACCCATTTAACATGAGATCCTCGACTAGGGATTAAAAGAAATTTAATTTTGAAAATATTTTGGAGTCGCCAACATATAAAAATTGGAAAAAAATGAAAAGTTAGGATTAATGGGTCGATTAATCCTAACTTAGCTACTAATCTGTGGAAAATTTGATTTTAAAACCAAACTTTAAAAAAATACCAGATATTTGAGTCCGGGGGCTAACCTATTAAAACATAAGCGGTTGCCACTTTAAGTTTAAAATTTAGAATTTATCCTTTTAAAAAAAAAAACTTGCAAAAAGAATATAAAAAATAATAACAATATTTATAAGTCAGAAATTATTTTTAATAATTCTTTTCTATTTAATTTTTAGAAAACTTATAATATTTATAAGGAAAAGCAAAACATTCAAAAATTATATATATATAAAAAACTTTTAATTACATCCAGAAATAATCACAAAAGTTAAATATTTATAAAGAAAAATTAATTAATAAGAAATAATATATCAAATCCATTTTTACCATATTTAAATTTTTTTAAAAAAATTAACAAACTAATAGTATTTAAACTTATAATACCTACTTAACTAAATAATAAACAAAAATAAATAAATAAATAATTTTATATTTTTTAACGAGATCAGACAAAACGTAGTTCTCTTTTTTTTATAAAGAACTTCTAATTTGTTGATTAATTTTGATTTTTAAGAACTTTTTTCACTTTAAGTTTTTTTTTTAATTTTTAATTTATCTAAAAAAAACTCTTTTAATTCTGATTCCTAAAATCTAATCACTTTTATTATTTTATAAAAATAGGATTTTTCTAAGTCTTTTTATTAATTTTGAAAACAATTTTTTTAATCAAAACAAACATACACATATTAACCTATTCATGGAAATTATTCAATAGATATCAAGACACACATACACATTAATGCATTTTTTTTTTATATCTAAACACACATATATATATTAACACATTCATACATATAAAAAATTCAAAAATATCAAAACATGCATGTATATATTAACATATTTTTCAAGAAAAATTCAAAAAAATATCAAATTTGCTAAAAAAAAATAAATAAAATATTTTTTCTGATTTTTGGAAATTTTTTTGGATTTTTTGGGATTTTTCTGGATTTTTTAATAATTTTTGTAATTAAAAAACAATATTTATAAAATAAATAAATTACAGACTAACCTGGACCGTTGGATTAACTCGGATGAAATCTGGATCGTTGATCGCGTTGATTGAATCAGGAACGTCCGATCGGATTGACCGAATCTGGGACGTTGATCCTGAGATTTGATCACAGCCGTTAGATCTAAACATTAAACGTGGACCGTCAGATCTGTGGGGCGGACTGGATCCGGGTTGGAGTCGGGTCGGATCCCGGTTCGGATCTCTCCAGTCGGGTGAAGAAGACGACGGCGTGTTCTTTCGCGGCGGATTCCAACGGCTATGGCGTTGCTCGGCCTCTGAAACCTTGTCGGCCCGACTTATCTCGCAGCGGCGGATCTCCTAGTGGTGGTGGCTGGCGCCCAGATCAACCGTAGGTGGTGGTACGATGGTGACCCAACGGTAACGAGCGGAAAGAAAAATTCCAAAAAATTTGCAGAACTCCAAATTGCAAATTCGAGCAATTTCAAAAACTCTAATCAAACAAAAACACCTCCCTAATGATTCTAACACTATTTAATTAGATCGAAATCCTCTCAATTACTTCGAATTTACAATTTTCGCAATTCGAACATAATCACTCTAGTTTTCAGATCTTGATGTTCTAATGTGTATTTCCTGAAATTGACTTGTGCCTTTGGCTTGTGTGGTGATCCT
Source organism: Combretum micranthum (assembly GCA_024138025.1). NCBI lineage: Eukaryota > Viridiplantae > Streptophyta > Magnoliopsida > Myrtales > Combretaceae > Combretum > Combretum micranthum. The sequence continues at coordinate 270,718 of JAMXBD010000281.1, read as the reverse complement.
ATTTATAGAGTTCGAATCAATTTGTCGTTTTGAAGCTTTATGATGGTTCAATTTTTGAATCACGAATCGTTTGTGTTTTTTCAAATAAGAACGATTCTAAATTGGGACTCGATTCGTGATTGTTGGTTCAAATTGATCACGAAACATGTGTTTATATATGATGACTCTTCGATTAAGTGTGTTTAATTTGATCAAAGGACACAATTCAATCATTTTCGAATTTGAAGAAACATGTTCATTCGAATTTTTTTCCCAATTTTCATGCCTTAATTAAGATGCCTTTTGGAATGAAAAAATACATGAATTATGTGCAGATGTGATGCATCCCATGCCTAGTATGTGTCTGTACACTTAATTTCGAAAAAACACAAAGATTCATTGATCAAATGGTGTCTCAAAGAGGATGAACCGATGTGTCTTTTGGGAAAAAAATGAACAAAAAAAGAAGAGGCAAAATCTGACTTAGGCTAGGATCGAACTCGGGTCGCCTTGCTCTTGTGTCCATGGTTTGAACCGTTAGGCCGTTGGCCTGTGCCTTGGTCATATAGCTAAACCACTAGTACTTAAGGCTAATAAATATATGTTATATTGAGCTCAAATAATTATTTATTTTAATTTTTTCCTACATATATTTTATTTACATTACTATTATTCATTTAATTATTTTATTATACTTATTTTATTCCTCTATTTTCTATATTATTATTATTATTATTATTATTATTATTATTATTATTATAAACTCAACATGACATTATTGTAAACTTAAGCCTATTTTTAATTGGGCAAAAATTGGGTGTCTACACTAGACATTGTTAACATAACTGCAGGTCAACAAGTCGAACCATACCCTAAAACTATTACCACATATAAAACTCCAAATACAACTGAAAATCCAATGAACAAAACATGAATTTAAACACTGAATAACGACCAAACATAAAAAGTCTTCTTTGATCAATCCTATGTCATCTATGACTATACAACTAGCCATCAGCAGGGTAGTCAAGACCGCTAACGCCATCCCCATCCTCATAGACGATATCAAAACCCGATATATCATATATTACACTATCATCACCTGTACCTTAAATATAACAGAATGAGCGGCAAAGCCCAATACGATAATATCCAATCCAGTTCAAGCAAGGTTATGCACATACAGCATGTATGAATAAATGCAACTGAACTAAATGCATACAACGGATTATTATCTATTTTAGTCCAACAAAACAACACAGTTCAGAATCCAGTATACATAAATCCTGAACTCAGAGTAACTCAGACTCTACTTTAAAAATAATCAACTAATTTTGAAAATAAGTAATCATATACATATATGGATGAGTGGGTACTCTCCAAACATCCCAACTCCTGAACATCTAAATTCTATCGGAATCATATCCTAGCACGAGTCCACTCGGGACAACCTTACACTAAGATCATTAGGGTGCCTCACCAGTATCACTGTCTGCCAGGTCTCTACTGGTTAAAGCCAACCACAACCAGGCATACAATTATTAAGCCGATTATTTATTAAATTCATCATGCAATTCTGTTCCTACATCCATTCACAAAATTCTAATCTACAAGCGCATACATCAAATAATGGATTGGTCGTACCTTTTATATTCAGGAGATAACTTGAACTATTCAAAGACAACCGTCAACAACTACTAGAAAACCAAACCACAACACAACCAGCCACTACCACCAAACTCTCAAACTCCCAAACCCGATATCAAACAACAACACCAATCTCAACCTATAACATATCAACATATATCAAATCACCAACATTCATAGATAAATCAAACTTAACATAAAACAACCTATCTACACTAACCTGAAAAGAAATCTTCGTTATCTGTACCGTCTAATCCGATCAAACTCCATAACACCAATTATTTCACCTAAGACCCTAATATGCACAATAATAAGAATGTATGAGGATTGTTTAATTCCATATTTTGTTTGAATCCATCATAGAAGAGATAAACTTACTATTTTGAATCACTAAAACCCGTCTTACATTCACCAATTCACAGATCTCACACGTGCTAGGGTTTTTCTCCAAAAAAACTTCATGCAAAAATTCAACCAAACCCTAAGAAACTTATATAAATTTGTATGAAATCCAAATGAGAAGGTTAAGATCACTTACTTTGGATCAAAAATACTCCCAGATGATCCTCCAAGCATGGATCTCTAAGAACACTCCAAAACCCTCTTTGATGCAAGAAGAAAATAATAAAAGAAAATATGTTGAAAATGTTTTTTCGCGTCTCGTATTTATAGAAATTTGGTCATATTCCGGTCCTACGCCGGCTGCATACTTGTAGATCTTGCCAGCATACACCCTACGCTGGCAAAATTTACACGAGCGCCGGCAGAGTTCATCGGGGCTTTGAATTCCAGAAGTTCAATTCCTACTATATACGCCGGTAAATCCACGCCTTACGCCGACAGTGTTCATGCCGGTGTTGAGAGAAACCTTAGTGAACGCCGACAGCGTTCTTTCTAGCTTTAAGAAAAACGCTACTGTTCCCATCATATACCGTCTCTACTCTCCCGGGAGGCAACGTACAATCTATCAAAAATTACAGAAATTCGAACTTTAATATTTGTCCTATAACCAAACTTAATCTTTTACAATTTACTTGTTTTGACCTTAAACTCATCTTATATCATCTCATGATTCATAATTAATTATATTCCCATCTTTATTTCTGTATTTTACATCTTTTCTCTCCTAAAAAGAACTTTCATCCTCGAAGGTTACCTAGATTATTGAAATATCTCGGATATCTGGATCTCATGTCCTCCTCCAGCTCCCAAGTAGCTTCACGTTCTGTTTGATTCGTCCACTGTACCCGAACATATCTGATAACCTTTCCTCAAAAGTTTCTCTTTAGAATCAACAACTTTTATCGGCTTTTCCACTGTAGTAAGATTTGGTTGAACATCTAACGGTTCAAGAGCAATGATTCATTCGGATCCGGACATACTTTCTAAGCATTGACACATGGAACACATTGTGTACCCCTTCTAGGTCAGGCGGTAAGGCCAATCTGTAAGCCATGTCGCTATCCTTTCTAATATCTCGTACGGTCCCATGTATCGAGGGTTTAACTTTCCTCGTAGTCCAAATCTGACAACCCCTTTTGTTGGTGATATCTTGAGCAATACATGCTCACCCACTTCAAATTCTAAGGGTCTTCTTCTTTTGTCCGCATAGCTCTTTTGTCAACTTTGAGCAGCTTGTAACCTCTGTCTGATCAAACTGACTTTATCGACTGCATCCTGAACCAACTCAGGCCCCAACATTTGTCTTTCACCTACTTCATCCCAATGAATAGTTGATCTGCACTTCCTACCATACAGCGCTTCAAATGGAGGCATACCAATCGAAGCTTAATAGCTATTATTATACGAGAACTCTACTAAAGTAGATACTCATCCTAAGATCCTTTAAAGTCCAACACACACGCCCTCAACATGTCTTCTAAGGTTTAATGGTCCTTTCCGACTGACCATCTGTCTGTGGGTGATAAGCTGTACTAAATACCACTTTCGTTCCCAACGCTTGATGTAGACTCTTCCAAAACCTTCTCACAAACCTCGTGTCTCGATCTGATATAATGGATACCGGCACTCCATGCAACCCCACAATTTCTTTGATGTATAACTGAGCTAACCGTTCTAACTTATACCCGATCTTGATAGGTATGAAATGAGCTGCTTTCGTGAGATGATCCACAATAACCCAAATCGAATCAAATTTCTCTTTCGTCTTGGGTAAAGTGGAAACGAAATCCATCGTGATGTGTTCCCACTTCCACTGTGGTATTGGCAGCAGTTTTCAACTCTCCTGCCGGTCTTCGGTATTCGATATTTATCATCTGACACGTGTGATACTTAGAGACGTATTCTGCAATTTTCTTTTTCATGTTATTCTACTAATATAACTTTTTCAAGTCCTGGTACATCTTGTTCCCTCTCAGATGTATGGAATAACTAGAATAGTGTGCTTCCTTTAGCAGTTCTTTTTTAAATCTCCTTGAATTGGCACACATAACCTTCCTTTGTACCGCAATATACTTTCATCATCAACATAAAATTCTGGTGCTCATCCCATTCCCATTCTTCTTTTGATCTCCAATATACTCTGATCATCCGACTAACCCATTTTAATTCTGTCCACAAGAGTAGGCTGTATTCTCATATTAGCCAAACGTTCGCCTACTTGTCTTGTGACTATCTCTAATCCGAATTTCCTCATATCATCAATCAGATGCCGTTCTGTAGTAACCATAGCTGCCAAATTCTCTACCCGCTTCCTGCTCAACGCATCTGCCATGACATTTGCTTTCCTGGGTGGTACTGTGTGTCGATGTCGTAGTCCTTAATCAATTCCAGCCACCTACGTTGTCTCATATTCAATTCCCTCTATGTGAATATATACTTGAGACTCTTGTGATCTGTGTGCACTTTGCATCTCTCACCATACAAATAATGTCTCCAAAGCTTCAAAGCGTGTACGACTGTCGCTAGTTCCAAGTCATGCGTAGGATAATTCTTCTCATACGGTTTCAACTGTCTCGAGGCATATGCAATAACCCTGCCCCCTTGCATCACTATAGATTGCATATTCCTCACCACTCACTGGCAATGCTAACACTGGTGCTTTCACTAATTTGTCTTTCAATAACTGGACACTGTTTTCACACTTCTCGCACGATTCGTACTTAATCCCTTTCTGTGTCAACCACGTCAAAGGACTGGCAATCTTGGAAAAATCTTCCACAAATCACCGATAATAACCTACCATTCTTAGGAAACTTCTGATTTCTGACACAGTTTTAGGTCTTAGCCGTTCAACCACTGCTTTGATTTTCTCGGGGTCTACTGATATTCCACTTCCATTTACTACATGCCCCAAGAATGATACCTGCTCCAATCGAAAATCACATTTTGAAAGTTTGGCATATAACCGCTCCTCTTTCAACTTGTTCAAAACCAATCTCAAATGTTCCTCATGTTCTTCCTTCTTCCTCGAGTATACCAAAACATCATCTATGAACACTACCACAAACACATCAAGATATTCTCTGAAAACTCGATTCATTAGATCCATAAACACTGCTGGAACATTTGTTAATCCAAAAGGCATGACCACGAATTCATAGTGTCCATACCTCGTCCTGAAAGCAGTTTTCTGAATATCCTCTACCTTTACCCTCAACTGATGATATCCAGATCTCAAATCAATCTTAGAGAAAATTGAAGCTCCCGTTAACTGATCAAATAGGTCGTCAATCCTCGGTAACGGATACTTATTCTTTATCGTCACCTGATTTAGCTCCCTGTAATCTATACATAATCGCATGCTTCCATCTTTCTTCTTAATGAAAAGTACTAAAGCTCCCCATGGCGATACACTCGGTCGTATGAACTTTTTCTTTAACAAATCATCCAACTGTGCCTTCAGCTCTGTCAACTCGGTAGGAGCCATCCTATAGGGTGTTTTTGATATCGATGTAGTTCCTGATACCAAATATATTCCAAACTCCACTTCCCTCATAGGTGGTAATCCAGGTAGATCATCTGGAAAAACTTCTGGATACTCGCTCACAATTGGTATATCTATCACTTCCACTATCTGTTTATCTTCCTTTATCGTCGATGCCAAAACTGATTTACCTCACAACTCATAAGTTGGTAGCACTGGGGGTCTTTGTGCCACTAGCTTATACTCAAACCGATCTCCATCAAGTAAATCAAACTCTATCACTATGGCAATCTATAATAGCATGATATTTTGCTAGCCAGTCTACTCCCAGAATAACATCAAAATCCACCATATCAATCACAATCAAATCAGCAGGTAGATGTCTACTTTCTATCACAATATCCACAGATCTACAAATTCTATCCAAAACAGATCTAGAACCTAAAGGTACTAACAGATACCACATCAGCCATGATCTCCACACATAAACCACATGTACTCACAAAAGATTCAGATATGCATGAGAAGCTAGCACCAGTATCAAATAAAACATAGGCACTATGCTGTAATATAGATAACATACCCGCAACAGTGTCTATAGAAGTTGTCTCACTCCTCTGAAGAGCATAAATCTTAGCCGATGCTCGCTAACTCTGACCAAAGGAAACTTTGCCCAACTGTCCCCCTTTGCAGTCCACTGCTCTATGTCCTCCCTGACCACATTTAAAACAGAAAACCTGTGGAACTGTCTTCTCTATGCAAACATTACTCTTATGTCCCAACTTTCGACATGAAAAACACTCGTTCTCTGTCCACTTGCAGTCCCTTAAGTTATGTGGCCTAAGGCATCTAGGGAATCTCTTATCAGAACTCTGCCCTACAGATTTGTATGTTGCACAAATGGTCTTTTTCCCTTATCCTGGGTAATAGTACTAACAGCTGGTCTCCTCTCTAGATATACCTGATTCATCGGTGGTTCCCGGCTCCTGATTCTGCTAAAAACCTGCTCAATCATCTTAGCCTTGTTCACAACCGCTGCACAACTACTCAGATCCATCAAGTTCACCTGATACTGTATCTCTGGTTCCAATCCAGTGATGAATCGACTAACTTTTGCTTCCTCACTTTCTTTCAGTGCATTAGGTAGAAACCTCATCAATCTGTGTAACTCGGCCTCATATTCCTCAACTGAAAGCTTTCCCTGCTGCAGCGTGTAATAATCTTGCAACATCTTTTGCTTAATGTGTCGGGGAAGTATTCTCTGAAGAAAGCCTGGTGAAACATCTGCCATGTAACCATCCCTGGCATGTGCCTCTTAGTACTCGCCCACCAGTTATTTGCCCTACCAGATAGCAAATATGATGCATACTCCACCTTCTTGTTCTCAGGAATGTCCAATGCTGCAAATGTTTTCTCCACTTCCTCTATCCACACTTGAGCTTCCAATGGTTTTCCTGGCACTGGCTCAAACTTGTGCACTAAATCCACAAACTTGTTAAGGCTTAGCACATCGGGATGTCGAGCTCCATTACCCCCATTTCCATTCAGCCTTTGTGTCTCTTGCCTCCAAGCATCAGCATTTTCTTGGACTATCTGCATGTCCCTCCTCATATCCTGCTGCTGCTGACCTACCACTCATAACAGGGCATTCACAGCCTGCATGAGCTGTGCTACATCCACTGGTGCTTGACCTGCCAGTGGAGGTGGTAAATTCTCATTATGAGCCTGATGTTCATCCCCATTTTCCTCAGCATTTCTTCTCCTGGGCAGCATTCTAAACAAAACATCATAGATTAGAACAAATGTATCCAACTTGATACAACAACTTAAATATAAACATCAATAACTTAACTAGAAAACAACCCTATTTATCTACCCCTCTCATTATATCTCACCGTCCTAAGGAGTCAAAACTTAGGTCTACCAGATTCAAAACCTATTGCTCTGATACCAATTAAGCTGTAACACCCTAACCTGTTGGCATTACAACCCGCCACGTGTCCTCTCTTAATAGAACATGCTAAGGCTTTAATTTTCCACAAATAACATGAATAACACCTGTATAACTCACAAGCTATAAAAGAAGATATGTAGTCCTCATAAATAAACCATCTGATAAGAACATAATCTCAATAATAAAAAAACTAGACATTGTTAACATAACTGCAGGTCAACAAGTCGAACCATACCCTAAAACTATTACCACATATAAAACTCCAAATACAACTGAAAATCCAATGAACAAAACATGAATTTAACACTGAATAACAACCAGACATAAAAAGTCTTCTTTGATCCATCCTATGTCATCTATGACTATACAACTAGCCATCAGCAGGGTAGTCAGGACCGCTAACGCCATCCCTATCCTCATAGACGATATCAAAACCCGATAGATCATATATTACACTATCATCACCTGTACCTGAAATATAACAGAATGAGTGGCGAAGCCCAATACAATAATATCCAATCCAGTTCAAGCAAGGTTATGCACATATAGCATGTATAAATAAATGCAACTGAACTAAATGTATACAATAGATTATTATCTATTTTAGTCCAACAAAACAACACAGTTCAAAATCCAGTATAGATAAATCCCTAACTCAGAGTAACTCAAACTCTACTTGAAAAACAATCAACTGATTTTGAAAATAAGTAATCATATACATATATGGATGAGTGGGTACTCCCCAAACATCCCAATTCCTGAACACTTAAATTCTACCAGAATCATATCCTAGCACGAGTCCACTCGGGACAACCTTACACTAAGATCATCAGGGTACCTCACTAGTATCACTGTCTGCCAAGTCTCTACTGGTCAAAGCTAACCACAACCAGGTAGACAATTATTAAGCCGAATATTTATTAAGTTCATTATGCAATTCTATTCCTACATCCATTCACAAAATTCTAATCTACAAGCGCATACATCAAACAATGGATTGGTTGTACCTTTTATATTCAGGAGATAACTTGAACTATTCAAAGACAACCGTCAACAACTACTAAAAACCAAACCACAACACAACCAACCACTACCACCAAACTCTCAAACTCCCAAACCCGATATCAAACAACAACACCAATCTCAACCTGTAACATATCAACATATATCAAATCACCAACATTCATAGATAAATCAAACTTAACATAAAACAACCTATCTACACTAACCTGAAAAGAAATCTTCGTTATCTGTACCGTCTAATCCGATCAAACTCCACAATACCAATTATTTCACCCAAGACCCTAATATGCACAATAATAAGAATGTATGAGGATTGTTTAATTCCATATTTTGTTTGAATCCATCATAGAATAGATAAACTTACTATTTTTAATCACTAAAACCCGTCTTATATTCACCAATTCACAGATCTCACACGTGCTAGGGTTTTTCTCCAAAAAAACTTCATGCAAAAATTCAACCAAATCCTAAGAAACTTATATAAATTTGTATGAAATCCAAATGAGAAGGTTAAGATCACTTACTTTGGATCAAAAATACTCTCCAGATGATCCTCCAAGCATGGATCTCTAAGAACACTCCAAAACCCTCTTTGATGCAAGAAGAAAATAATAAAAGAAAATCTGTCGGAAATGTTTTTTCGCGTCTCGTATTTATAGAAATTTGGTCATACTTCAGCCTTACGCCGGCTGCTACTTATAGATCTTGCCAGCATACACCTTACACTTGCAAAATTTACACGAGCGCCGGCAGCGTTCATCAGGGCTTTGAATTCCAGAAGTTCAATTCCTACTATATACGCCGGCAAATCCACGCCTTACGCCGACAGCGTTCATGCCGATGTTGAGAGAAACCCTAGTGAACACTGGCAGCGTTCTTCCCAGCGTTAAGAAAAACCTACTATTCCCATCCTACGCAGTCTCTACGCCAACGGCGTAGATTCTCCAGGAGGCGGCGTACAATCTATCAAAAATTGCAGAAATTCGAACTTTAATATTTTTCCTACAACCAAACTTAATCTTTTACAATTTACTTGTTTTGACCTTAAATTCATCCTATATCATGTCATGATTCATAATTCATTATATTTCCATCTTTATTTCTGTATTTTATATAATCCTTCACTACAAATTGAGTATTCAATCAATATTTGTAACATCCTAAATTTAGAAATATTTGCAACCCATCACATGTTCATAATGAATATGGATATGCTAAGGCTTAGTTCAAACGTTTAAATGTTAATGTCTGTATAAGATATTTGATGTATAGTTTAAACGTTTAAATTATAATAAAATAAGGAAATTAATGAGGTCTCTGAATTTTTAAGTAATAATCAGTCTCAAAGAAATAAGTTGAAAAATGTTTCAAGTGTTTTTAAAAAGGATGAACTAAGTTTTGGAAAAGTTGTCATATATAAAAAGCCATCAACACAATCTGTGTTGGAGGTTGTGCACTTCTATAATTCTACACAAGTTTTCAACATAAGTTGTGTTGAAAAATAGAATCATAAATTAATTATATACAAATTTCATCACAAACTATGTGGGAAGGTCCATCTTAAAAAATAGAAGCAAAATTGAGTTCCACACGACTTTGTACATGGGTTGTATAGGGAAAAACATCACCATTCATATTGTTCTCGCATTATAACTTTCATAAATCCTTTAAACCTTAATTTCTTCTAAAAATTTTGTCACTTCCAACCCAAATAACTTCTAAGCTCCTTTCTTGTTAGTATTCAACATCTCAATCAATTTTACACGTACTTTTACCCCTCTATCTATGTCTAAGCTTCAAACAAATACAATAACATCAAAATCATCGTACCGTTTTTCTAATTCTTGACTTCTTTCTTCTCTTACAACCTTTCTAACACTTGTTTTTAGATAATCCTCAAAAAGTTTTTTCAAAGTTCACTACTTTATATAAGGAAATTGTAACGCCCTAAACTAAGACATTACAACCTGCTACGTGTCCCTCTCTTAAAAGAGACACGCAAAGGCTTTAAATCTTAATACCACAAAAATATAAACATATAAAAATCTCTATGAACCCACATTTAAGGGTACTCTAGAAGGAACAAAACATGTGAAACCTATAATTTATAACTTTCAAATATCTCCTGTAATATAAACTAAATCCGAGTTGGCAAAACCAAAGCCAATAATAAACCAGGAAAGATCTAACTTCCAACTAAAAACATATAATCCTGTTTAATAAACTATTATATAAAAACCAATACTTCAAATCCTCAAAAAGATAGATAATCATAATATTGTTTCAAGAATCTTCAATGACTCAAGAAATCTTTTTTTTTCATATGTCCCGTATAACATCATATTCCTCTGTAGTGTAGTCAGGTCCACTATCGCCATCCCCATGATCAAAATACAAGTCATAACCAGACAAGTCATAAATAATATCTCCATCACCTGTACCTGAAAAAGAAAGGAATGAGCGAAAATGCCCAGTACGCCAGTCCATAAACAATATGCAAATGCACAAACAACATGTATAGATACGTGCAACTAACTAAATGCAAACAACAGGATTATTATCTTCATTAAGTATGCAAAACAACACAGTTCAGAATCATAGATCTCTGATCCCAAACTTGGAGTTACTCAGACTCCTGAAAAATAACCATATATCGAAAATAAATAATTATATACATATATTGGTGAATGGGTACTCCCCAAAGACCCGCGGCCATACTGTAAATAAACCTATATCTACCGGAATCATCTCCAAGGGCAATTCCACTAGGGACAACGACACACAAGGATCATCAGGGTGCCTCACCAGTATCACTGTCTGCCAGGTCTTTACTGGTCAAAGCTAATGACATCCAAAAAAACAAATTAAGCCAAATAGAATTAAGTTCATTTATATATCTGTTCCTACAGGCAACAATCAAAAAACTAAACCTGCAAGCAAATACAACAAACAAGGAAAGGTTGTACCTTTTCCAATTCCAGGAACAATCTCTCCAAATCCACAAATTCTTAAAAACAACAAGAAATCTCCCAATCTCCTGAATATAACATATAACAAGAGCAATATATAAATCATCACATCAAAACCCTAATTATCCAATTCTCCAAAATCATCAAAAACCCTAACCTCTCAAGAATCATAACTGCAGAATCTCTTCGATCAATTCCCTATAAAACCCAAATCTCCACAAAACCCTAATTGCATAAATCAACAAATACAAACAAATCCATCATTCTAATTCGATCTTTTAATGAATCTATGATTTAGAGGATAAAAACTTACTTTGATTTAACTATAAATCCGGAAAATTGCCAAAGACCGCAAAGAAACCGTAACCCTGGAACATCATCAATCATGAATGAACAAAACCCTAAATCAGAAATCATTTCGATGAAATCTACATATGTAATTAAGGGATTTAATTACCTTGAATGGATCTCAAATTCCTAATTGTTCTCCTCAAGATTCAGATCTAATCTTCAATCTTCATTAAACACCCGCTCTTCAGATCTCCAGGAAAATTAGAACCGTTTCTCAAATTCTTCTTAAAAACAAAAGAAAATCCTAAGGTAATTCATAGATTGAAAGACGTTAAAGGAAGGACATGATTTTGATTACCTGAATTCGATCTTCCAAGATCTCCTTTGACCAATAGAATCAATATCCAAACCCGATATGTATGTTTTCCAATTCTATAACAAATTCAATAATCAAACCCTAAGAAATCTAATAATCCATAATATCTTAAAACAAAAAAAGTGATTTAGTTACCTGATCTGAACTTCTGAATCCTTTGGCGGCTGTAAACTCTCAAAGGATAAGAATCTAGGTTTAGAGTTTTGTTGGAGAAAAGACAAAGAAAGAATATATAGGGATTTGTGACTTTTCATCTTCCGTCATGTGTCTGTCATGTGACCAAAATTGTATTAAAATTAGATTTTGTTGACAAAGCTAACCTTATAATTTATATCAATTGACACTTTTATCCTTCTTTATGTAATATTTACTTGTATATTACAGAAATCATAGGATTTGGTCATCCATGCATCTTTTTGTTAAAAACAATGAGAAGATAGGGAGATTTCGCTTTTCGTTAAATTTTTCTTGAAGTTCTCCAAAAGTTGGATGCCTTGGATTGAGAGATGGAGAAGTGGAAACTAGAAAAGTATGAATAAAAAAGATGCGGCAATCATTTTTCCAATTTTAAATACGTTTCCCAACTAAGGTATCAATTAACAATTTTTCCCCACTTTAAAAAGAAACATTACAATTTTGTCCTTTATTTATTACATTTTTAAGTGCTTTAATATTTTTAATCAATATCAGTATATTATTCTGTCAGTCTTATTATATATATTATATATATATGAAAGAATGGTAGTATTCTTTAATCAATTATCCAATCATTTTCATTATAGATAGTATCTTCCACAAGGAACAATGTAGCTTGTAAATTTTACAGGGTATTAGGTGATATACAATAGATTCTCGGTAAAGAACTCCATACTATGTATCATACCTTCTCACCTTGAACCCGCTTACCCAAATGTAAGGACTTAATGTTTTTATAATTTGAATAATATGGGTGATATGCTCTTAATGCAGGAGGCAATGAGGCATAATTCCAATTTGGTTGTACCTTTAATACAAATTCCTAAGGTAATTCATTAATGGATCTAAGCTTTCTATAGTAGAGCTATTCTTCTAGCCCCACATCTCTCAAAGCTCATATAAGATAATGTGGTTACAACCGTAAAATATTCCACAATCTCAAACTAAAGACATCTAATAAAAAATAATGGTACTTTGTTAAAATGACTAAAGCAAAAACTTATTTTAGAGTAATTCTTTTAAGAAGTATTTATAATATAATTAGGTATAGATATAAAGGGGTTTCGTCCTACGAAGAGAATTAGGTAAGGAATACCATCATAATTTATGATGATTCATAAGAGAATCTTAAAAGAAACTTGAGAGCAGTTAAACTAGAAACAATTAACTTTAGCTTACCATTTTATTCTTTGTGGATGACTCTAGTTTTGCAAAAACCTCTATTGAAATGTAATCATTAATTGATGTTTGATACAATGCCTCTAGCAAGCTATTAAACTATAAAAAATGATTTTTTTAAGCAAAATAACATAGAGGGTCTAAAGGGCATGTATCACACATACTTCTCTTTCTTACTTATTCAAAGACTCACACTACTTCAGCCATACCATCTAGATATGTGTGTGTGTGGTGTGTATATTGTAAACATAAGAGAATGAGTAAATCTAGAAGAGAGAAACTAGAGAGAAAACGTATGACCAAAACACTAACGTGAAAAGGAGAGGATGATGATGATGATGAACATATGACCTTTTTTATTTTTTATTTCATAGCCAAATCCACATGCCACAATACACCATCCTTATCCAAAGTGCAACATGTCACAAATCGCAAATGTAACTGCATGCTTCCTCGATTTTAGCTCCTTTTTTTTGTCACATGATTTTATGCTCTTTCATTTTATAGTTATTGTCTTCTAAGTGGGATAACTTATGGCATTTGTTTGAAATAGTGGTTAAATTACTGGCCACATTTGACATTTCTTTTCCTCCTACTAGTGGTTTAATATGTTCTTGCAGGGATGGTTTGAGGAAGATTGGAAATGTGTAGATTAGATATAGTCCCAAGAAGGTAAATGCTACTATTGATCTTCTTGCTAAAGGGGAATTAGATAAGTTTTGTTTTATGTAACGCCCTAAATTAAAGGCATTACAACTCGCTACGTGTCCTTCTCTTATTAAGAACACGCCAAGGCTATAAAATACCAAACCACAAATTATACCAAAGATAATCACCAAAGCTCATACATGGTTACTTTAAAACATCACATCAAATAGTCTTTCTAGAAAATATGAACTATTAAAAGTTTGAAACTACATATCATTAAACCAAACAAAACCTAACAAACTAGTCTCATAAAGTCTTCAATAACTGATAACATAAGAATAAAACTCCATAAAGTCTTCCATGTCTCTCTCCTATGTCTAATGTTCAAAATCTACTGATCCTCAGTTGGGTAGTCAAGTCTACTATCGCTATCCCCATGATCAACATATAGATCATACCCAGACAAGTCATAAACAATATCATCTTCACCTGTACCTGAAAAATAAAGGAATAAGTGAAAAAAAGCCCAGTACGCCATACCACAAACAAATACGCATTCACATACAATCTCAAAACTAATGCAGCAAACACAGAATATTATCTTTGATTAGTCAAGCAAAAAACAGTTTAAAACCATATACATCTAGCGCTAAACCCGGAGTAACTGATGACCTCAATAACAAGCCTTTATATAAAATATTTTATATACATATATTGATGTTGGGTACACACACTCGTTGTGTACCACCATAAGGCTTGGCATCTATCGGAATCATTTCTATGCACAAATCCATTGGGGATACCCTCGCATAGATCATCGGGGCACCTCGTTAGTATCACACTCTACTGGTCTTTACTAACCAAAGCCAAACACAAGTAACACACTTTTTAATTATAATACGATATAATTTAGTCAATTTATTTTTCTAGTCCTTCAAGCACAAACAACAAGTAAGGTAAGGTCGTACCTGAATCAGCTCTACCACAAAAATCCAATATCAACAAATCCTCTTAAAATATTCTAAACCCGAATTTTGACCAGAAACCTGATCATCAACATATAAATCAAAATTCAATTTCACATTCATAATTAAACCCTAACCCTAAAGCCCACAGTCTTAAAACATAAGATTTTCAATATTAGATATACACACCTGTTTTCTAGGATCACCAATCAACGAAACCTTAAAACGCAAATTTATCCAAAACTCCTCAAAACCTTAAAATTCTTAATAAAAAACAATTCAACTATCATAAAAAGATTTCTCCTTTCAGAATCACGAAGATTGAACGGTTTCATACCTACCCAAAGCTTTCGATCTCACAACTTCTTGACTGTAGAACCAAATCACCAATCACAACTTAGGGATTTGATATCCAATGAAATCGTCTCCAGCAACTTAATTCCTCAAAACCAATATGAAACAAACCTTTAGAAACCAAAATTTAATTAAAAACTCAACCAAAAGAGTTTTGGGAGGAAGTCTTACCAAGAATTTGCCTTGGAAGAGATGTGAGGAGGGAACTAAAGACCTTGGGGTATTTATATAAGAAATAGGAAACCCTAACACAAAGATGGATGATTATTTTGTTGGAAATATAAGCTTGACACAAGCTGGTGGCTCAGGGGTGGCTTAGACTCAAATCAAGCAATAGAACCACATAAGCCGATAGAAAGTTGGCAGCTTTCACTATGAACGCCGACGGCCTAAATCCTTATGCCAACGATTTTAGTCTGGCATTTGTTATACGCGACCAACTTTCACAATTTTTCTTGCAAACTTTCTAAAGTTCCAAAGTTGACATAAGGCCTACAGTGCTCCCATAAAAGCTAGCAACCTTGCATCTAAAGCTGGTGGCTTGAATCCAAATTTCCTTCTACTTCCAGTCTTTCCTGAACAACTTCCTCAGGTTCAATTTCAACTATCACATGACAAAATTAAACTCTTAAGCAATCACATATTACAATACTCCTTCACTATGATTTATTTATTTGTATTTACAATTTAGATGGTGCTTCTTCCTTTTATATGGGCAACTTTTGCTAGGTCTACTCTTAAAAAAAATATTGAGTGGGTGATACACGCCATGTAGTGATACATGTCATGGGGTGATATAGACCACATGATGCTACACGCCATGTAGATGTACACGTGGTGTGTAACTACTAATTATATACTAACATATGAAAAATGTAGTAGGTAGTTTTTAAAGTAACCACCATTCACATATCCACATGTTAGAAAACCATTAGTAGGCATGTAATATCCACTGAGTCTTTTCTCATACTCCTCTAGCTACTAATAAACTTTATGTTTTTTATTCTCAGCTAGATATTGGCTGAGTTGTGTTTCTTTTTTGTTTGGAACTATGTTTGATGACAATGATACTCTATAGTTTTATAAAAGAGAGAGAGAGAGAGAGAGAGAGAGAGAAAGAAAAAAATTAATAAAGTGGAAATGATATTGTTTTTTTTAATGGCTTTACGTAATGTTAATCCAATTAGAGTATATTATAATAAAAAATAGGAAAGGGATCATATCTATTTTAGCTCTTCTTTAACTAAAGTCTACATTGAAATTGTTATCGGATTAAAATCTATAATTGATGTTTGATACAATGTCTCTAGCAAGCTAGTAAATTATAGAAAAATTTCAATTTCTTTTAGTAAGAATAACCTAAAGAGATTGAAGGGCATGTATATTCCTATTCACAGACTCCAAAAGAAAAAGAAAAAACAGTATAGGAGTACCTAACACTTCATACGGAATGGAGAAGATCTAAAAGTGAAGTTTCAAGAGTGTTCAAGAAAGCCAATTAATGAAACTTCAAGGGTAGAAAAGTTTACTAGAATGATCATGAGATACGAAAATCTTTACAAAATCTAAAGCCTTTGCAATCCCAAATTATGCAATGAGCATCTATAAGTTTGTTAGGAATTGGTGTTAAGAACTTGCAACTTTAATTGTAAGACTCTGGTAGACCAAAGATAAGATGATTAGGAATACCCGTTGGAAGATTAGATTAGTTACGTATCTCTAAAACAATGGGAAATGGGATTTAGACACTTAATTTTATTTAATCAGTCTCTATTTGGAAAAAACTGCTTGAAGAATTTTTTTAAGTCCTAAAGCACTTAGATTAAAATCACTAAAAGCATCTATTTCTTTAATATAGACTTCTTACATGTTTCCTTATGATTCATATCTTCTTAAGGTCTAAATATTCTTGTAGGAAGGATTGCTTTAAATCAAATTATTTTTGGCATGTTAAGAATGAAGAAAGAATACACGTGCAAAAAGACCCTTAGGCTCCTAATATCTAATCCTATAGATTTCATTAGGTTAATTGAGAGTCTATAATTGTAATTTGAAAGTTAGCGCTCTCTAAGATGAAGACAATAGAGATTAGAGATTATATGAAAGTCGGATAAATTATGTGGGAAGGTATCAATGTATGGCAATAGGTTCATTTGAGATATCAACGCTTGTAGCTGTTAAAAAAGGTATCAACAATTTTGTTATATAAGTCAGATAAAGTATGCTAAATGACTAGTTACTAATGCCATCCAACATCGTTTGTTATGTATCATGTTGGCAATGACGTGGACAAAAATCATAATTAAATATTTCGTAACTTGGTAAACCTAACCTAAAGAGACAAAAAAAGGATCCATGCAAGACTGGATGTGAAAAAGATAATAGAATCCTAAAATCAAAAACTCAAAGTTACTTACCAACCTTAATCATGAAAGCCCTCAATCAAAATCCTCAAATCCTTTGTCATGAAAATGTAATCCCCATCCTATACATGAAACTTAATCCATGAAATTTGTTGGAAATCATAATGGAAGTAATAGTGAGTATGAATAGAGTTTCTTCTAGTGAGTTCATCTAGGGTAGGCAGAAAAACCAACTAAACCGAGAAACCGAACCAAAATTGTAAAACTAATCCAAAAAGTATGGACCAACTAGTAATATGATTAACCATAACTTTTAGTTAACCATTGTGCTAAATGATTAAAAACCAAAAACCGAAAATATTAACCGAGAAAAATGGTTAACCGCTAAGATGGTTAACCATTAATAATTGACCGGTTTAGGTTTGGTATTTTAAAAAACCGATCACAATGGTTAGGTTAAAAAAATGGGGTCATGAATTGGTTAACCGATCCATGCCCACCCCTAAGTTCATCCATCATCTTTCACATTTTCAATTTGATTCAATTTTACGATTATAGGTCAAGGGTCAAGTAAATCAAAAGGCGCCTTTGATTTTCCATTACATTTTAAACCTAATTAACATGGAAGCAATAAAAATACAAATAAGTTTGATTGAAACAATAGAAAATTTGAGTTCATTAAAACTTAGACTTTTGATTAACATTCAGTTGGGTACTTAACACACTTAAGCTCATTCAAGGTTTTCTAATCTATAAAAGTGTCTAACTAAAATAATATCGAGGCTCAAATTTAATCTAAAATTGAATTAATTTTAAAACTCAACCTTTCATTTATTAGACTTATGAGGCCATGTATTAAGCACCATGAAATGTGAGTTTAGCTCAATAAATTATTGGTTAGTTTAAACTTGATTATATTAGTTTAAGCTCAACCTAACTAAAAGACAAATTGAAAGTAAAAAATTTGAATTCGAGCTGAAATCCTATCTCTTGGGCAACTCATGTTGGAGCTGAGAGACGGGGCCTGAAGACACATCAAAGCCCACGACCAAGAGGTATGCAAGGTAATGTACAGTCGACCTCGGTGTTAACTTCGGATAGGACTGAACTTGCCGTCGGATTTTCTCAGTAGAAGGAACACACGACGACACAGAAAAAGAGAGACGACCCATAAGATGGGAGGAACAAGCCAAGCGATGAAGAGAGTCCCACGAATTAAATTCCCTCAAAGACACGCACCAAAGTCCTCATCTTCTGCTTCAGGTCAATTCCCACATTCAACTTCATACCCGAATCTCTATTTTTGATGTTTACTCGAAATTTTCACTTCCCTTTGTTGGATCTTTTTGCGAAAGTTTACTACTTTACATATATATATATATGTATATGTATTAAAGTAGGATGATCTGGGTGTATTTCCTTGATGAGTATGTATAAGAAATGTTGTGGAGACACATATTAATAGAACCATACTTAAAGTTTGATCATTTTATGGAATGACGATATCAAATCCATGGCTAATTGCTAAATTGAGAAGGGTTTCGTTATCGGGCACCTGGGAACACTTGGTAAGGATTTTTCAGTAATAGACAATCCAATGTTACATCAATTGTTGTTGAAGGAAAATTTAAGAAATAGACTGTTCCAAGGTTAAGTAAACTTATACAGTTTTCATCCGGTAGCAGCATGACGGTTTCTTAGTGCTGTTTGTTTAGCTCGTCATCTTGTGTTGTGGCTAATAATTAGGTTTCAACACTTGGATTAATTCAAAAATAAGAGAATTAAGAAATGGAGTTACACTTTTGATGGAAGGAGTAGAAGAGTAGATTAGGTAGTAGGAAATAAAAGAGTAAAGTTGAAGTGTCTGTGGAAGTTCATGAATATGATGAAATGAGAAGCTTGAGCTGAAAGAAAAAAACTTACCTAAGAGAATTCCTCCCATACAAGAAATCTATATATTGGTTTTTGCGATTGATGTCAACTTTGTTTCAACATGGAATAAGCTTATTAATTTTTCAGTAAGCAAGAGAATGAACAGACTAATCTCATAGCTCAATTTATGCATCAGTTTTAGATTAATGCATCAGGTTCATAAATGTATAGGTTGTGTTGGGTAGATTGTAGATGATATCAGTAGAGATGATGGGAACCTTGTGGATTTCTCTCTCCGATGAGGTTTATAGTAAGAGCACAAACAAATCAAATCAAGTCAAAACAACATTGAGCTCAAGCTTAACTCAAACTTAACGAAGCTTACATTTTTGAGCCTGATCTCAGCTCAACTGAGCTTGTTTAGGATCAACTACGTTGTATGGTTGCCTGAACTCATCTCCAATTGGAAAAGCTCAATATATGGTTAAGCTCGATTCAAGCCTAATTAGTCTTGCAAGTTCGTCAAGCTGAATTACTTGAACTCTAAGCTCCAGACTTGATAATAATCTGCACGAGTCGCTCGAGCTTTGGACTTAACTCTAGTCCAATCAAACCCCACTAAGTAAGAAGAGGAACTCATGTAGCTTCCAATCCAGCTCAGTTCATATACCTCTCTAGTTAGCAGTATATTTAATTGATTCACCAAGAGAATTTGTGAGTCGGTTGTTAGAAGATAGAACACATAGTCTACATGAATTTCCAAAGTGTCAAACTCTTTACTCTAAGGTTGGTGATTGTCTATATGACAAGAGCAATCTAATCTAACCTAAATCAAATCAATGCTTTGATGTTCTTGTTTTTCACTTTCAGTTGCTCTGTTTTCATTTATGCGGCTCAACGTGGTGGTAAGACCTACAAGTGGATAGTCCAAAATATTATCATTCCTAGAATCCCTGTATTCTTGGAATTTTATCAAAAGATTGACCCAATGGCAAATCACACAATGTTTTGGGTTCAATTTCCTCCATATTTTCCTAGTGGGTATTCATACACTGCAAGCTAGACTGGGGCATAGGTCTTATAGGATGCTGTTGGTACTGCTCCAGTTACAGTCATGCCACTCCATCACCAAAAGAAACAGAATAGAAGTGTTTTATAATTTAAATCTTCTGCAATCTGGATTTGTGACTTCAAGCCAAATTTTGATATCAAAAGTTTCCACGTGACAAACAGAGATGTCACCATTTCTTCCAATTTTATCTCAAAAGATTGCATTCATTCGTTTCTGCCTTTTAGTGGCAATCATGTAGCACCGTGCAATTATCTAAACAAATGCTGTGTCTGAAGTCCATTTCCAGCATCAGTTCTTCTTTTTAACTCGGGTCTCTTCTCTGAAATGTCAGTAATGTATTGTGCAGATTCTACATTGCAAAGTCAAGTTGCACCATCAAGTGCAAGCTCAAGAAAAACTTCAGACGTCCCAGCTCCACCAAAAAACATGGCTGTGGGTGGGAAAGCTTCACTCCAGCCAAAACGTACTCCTGTCTCAGATAGGGAAATCGAAGCTATTATGGTAAGCAAATTCAGCATCTCATGGTTGAGTTTGTATTATGGGCCATATAATCCTGGTAACCAGAGAATCAGGTTTGCTTGTGGTACTGACTAGAATGAAAGGCATATATCCAAATAACTAAAGATCAAAGATTGTTTCATCTTTAACCATCATTTGAAAAAAAATCACATAAGTATAATTTGAATAAAAATAATTACATAATTACTATTGCGATATCGCATGAACATGGGATAGAGTTTTTTTATGTGTCACATGTTTGACATACGATGCACATGTAATTATTCAATGTGTATTGCATGACCAACATGCAATACAGCTATTTTTATAAGTTTGACTCAATATTGTTGTTATATCTCTTCTTTAACATACGATACATATAGAAACTTTTGTATCCCTTTCCCAATATGCAATATAGAGGTGGCAATTTGATAATTTTTTTTGCAATAACGTAGACATGTCTTTCACTCATTAAAGAACATAATAAAGATTATGAAATGGAGACACATGTTAAAAGACATACATTATAGGGTCTCACTGACGAGTACCCAATGATCCTAAAATAGAAGCCTTACGTACTTCGTGAAAAAAAACCAAATGTATCATAAAATGTACAAGATTCTTTTCTTGGACATCAACACGTACCTCTAGGCATGTGTTGACACTTTCTATATGAATGTTATAAAAGGTCGAGCATTGCACTAGATGCCTACAGCATGACACTTGCTAAATTCTACTGTCTTTTGGATATGTCTACTCCTTAACATGGATGAAGATGTAACAATGAGAAATTCAGCTTCAGGCTCCTCAATGTGGACTTCTTCTTGGTTAATCTTCCTATCATTTTAACCCTTGTCTTTCGCTTTGTTGCCATTTGCAGTTGGGTGGATGCTTTTAGATGTGGAGGTATTGGAAGGACCAAGCAGTACAAGAAGGAACCAGTTGTAGATGAGACATGTTGAATCAACCTTCTGTGTTCCCTACAACCATATCTCCATGCAGAGGAGATGAATTTTTCTTTTTTTCTTTTTTTTTTCCCTACTTAAATCATTTTTCATCTTTTTTTATGTAAATGGCAAAACTTTGGCATCTCATATGGATGGCCTGAGTCTTGGAATGTCAATAAAATTGTGGGTGCTTAACACCTGAATGAGCATATTGCAAGGTTAATACCGCGTAGAGCAGGGTTTAACTGTCTAACAAGCGGTACTACCTTGCCACGTTGGCATTTATTTGCTACTCTGAAGATTCTGAGTTCCTGAAACGATCACCATGTTTTGGCTATAATTGAGAAAAGAAAATTCTGAAATGTCGGAGAACAGATATAAGTATTAGTGTTTTAGAACATCTATAACATTGACGAACAATATGCATGTCCTGACCTGACTATGGTTGGGATTAAAATATAAGACATAGCTCTTAACTAGCACTGTGGATCATGAATATGAGCATGGGGCAGATGAAGTAGAAATTCGATTGCAAAATGCCAAAGATTTGCATTCTATAATTTTGTCTTTTGGAGACAAAACTGTACATTATTCGTTTGTGACAATCACAAGCGTTTAACTAATCCATACACAACTCACGAGTTCCACTAAAAGAGGGGAAAAATAACATAAAACAGAGGCGACCGGCGCGGTGCCCCCAGCCAAACCAAATCCACCGAAACCATTTTCCCGGACTTCTTCGTATCCTACAACCGAATTCAAATAAATATGACATCCAAGAGCCTCATGCGGTCGCAGAGCATTTTTCCTTGTAAAATTACCTATGATTCTTCCACAGTCGTATATGAAGCTCGTGTCCACATCTATGTCATAACTGTGCGTTTGCTTTGTTGCCTGCTGTCTTGTTGCCTTGCGGCTGCCTCATCTTGGCTTTCTTGGTCTACAAGGCTCTTTTCATCCCCTGAAAGGAACTTGTCCACTTGCGCAGCAGCTTGCCTGCCCTCCGAGATTGCCCACACCACCAGTGATTGACCACGGCGACAGTCCCCAGCAGCAAAAACACCATCCAAACTTGTTGCAAAGCGGCCATACTCTGCCTTCAAGTTTGATCTGTTGTCTCGCTCCAAACCTAGCTTGTCCGCAATATACTGAAAAACAGAAGACAGCAATATTAAGCGCACATCATGTCAGAAATATCTTTGACAGGTTAAACAGTATCAATAGCAACATGTCATCACTCCATTTTCATTTCCCATCCTATTTTAGGATGCAAACAAATGATAACGTCCTAATGGTAAGATACCATTAACGAATACGGACAACCATAGATATTTCAGAAAAGCTTACTGATTCTGGGCCAAGGAATCCCATGGCAAGTAGAACTAGATCAGCCTCAATAATTTCCTCAGTCCCCTCAATTTCCTTAAATTGGAACCTTCCACTGGCATCCTTCTCCCACTTAACACGTACAACCTCAAGTCCTTTGACATTTCCATTCTCATCCCCTATAAATCGCTTAGTCAATACCTCGTATGTTCTCGGGTCTTTCCCAAACTTAAAAGCGGCTTCCTGGTGACCATAATCCACCCGGAAGATGCGAGGCCACTGCATATAAGGAGGAGGAAAATTGTTAACACAGCATAAAGCTAGCAGTGCAGTCAAAACGAATTATAGAGAAGATGTGATCTAACTCTCCAGTATAGAGTCCTCACTTATGAAAAAAAAAAAAGCAGAAAGACATTCTAAGGAGACAAAATGATAAAGGCCCGTACCTGTGGCCAAGGGTTGCCAGGAGCTCTTGCTGCTGGAGGCTTTGATAGAAGCTCAAGATTTACCATGCTACTGCAACCATGCCTTATGGATGTCCCAATGCAATCTGTGCCAGTGTCACCTCCACCAATGACCACCACTTTCTTCCCCTTGGCTGAGATGTAGTTTCCATCCTCAAGATTGCTGTCAAGCAAGCTCTTTGTATTTGCTTTAAGGAACTCCATTGCAAAGTGCACCCCTGACAATTCACGACCGGGCACAGGAAGGTCCCTGAATGCCAGAAGGAAGGGTCTTAGTTTTTACTGAAAAAGCATGTAACAAGCAAAAATACAGGTATGATAAATCACTCACCTTGGTTTCGTGGCACCAACAGCCAAAACAAGAGCATCATTCCCCTCTCGAAGCCGATCCAGAGAGTAAGATGGATCATTTCCAACATCAGCATTAACAACAAAGTTTACACCTTCTTGAGCCATAAGATCAACACGGCGTTGGACAACATCCACTTTATCAGTCTTCATGTTAGGAACACCATACATCATGAGACCACCAATTCTATCTGCACGTTCATACACTGTAACAAGATGGCCCTTCTTGTTCAATTGATCTGCAGCAGCCAATCCAGCAGGTCCACTTCCAATACGGCAACTCTTTTCCTGAATATCCACAAACAGTACCAAACAGAGAGTAAGCACTAAATTTTTTATTATAAGACCAGACTGGTACTACATCACAAAAGACCTGAAAAGACCATTAACAGCCGATGCTAAGGTAGCTCAACATATAGTATATAAATCCACAACATAACAGTGGCTATTTTCCTCCATCACTCAAAAACACAACAAGCAGAATCCAAAGACAAATCATAAATGTAATTTTTATGTACAGACGTACCCAGTTCTTGTTGGGGGAGGTCGAGGTACCATCCACCCCTCCTCAAAGGCCTTGTCTATTATTGCACATTCAATATTCTTAATGGAAACAGGGTTTTCAATTATGCCAAGAACACAAGAGCCTTCACAGGGTGCTGGGCACACTCGGCCTGTGAACTCAGGGAAATTGTTTGTCTCAAGCAATCGATCCAAAGCTTCACGCCACCTGTTTTGGTGTACAAGTTCATTGAACTCAGGTATCTTGTTCCCTAATGGACAGCCAGAGTTTTCCTGGGTTTTTCAATGTTACAAAGATATTTCAGACAGATATACATGACAATCCTTCTTTGAGTTAACGACTGGACTTTCAGTAAAAGTTCACCTGATGGCAGAAGGGTGTGCCACAGTCCATGCATCGAGCGGATTGTGTTTTCAAAAGAGGACCTGGTTTGGTTTCCTCCATGACTTCCTTCCAATCATTCATCCGGACATTGGGATCTCTGTATTGGACACCCTCTCTTTCATAAGCAATGAACCCCCCATGTTTGACCGCATCAGGAACTCTTGTTGGCCTCTTAGGTGGTGTAGCTGGTTCGACTTTCTACAATTATGGTGAAAAGAAAAGGACGCATCATTCAATTGGCAGCAAAAATTGAGTATACTCAATCTTCACCAAGAAGTTCCGCAATCTAAATGTGACCATCCTTATTTTTGTAGAGAATTAGCATTAGATGGAAGACAGAATTATTTAAAAAAAAAATTCTTGCAAGGATTAATACCTGCATGGAATTGACATTGGCTGATGCTGCTGCCATCTTCTTAAGCTCTTCAAAAGCATCCTTCTCCATCAATTCTTTTTCATCTTGGTCCTCTGCTTTCTTAGCGGCCTCCTCTGCCTTCATGCTTGCAAGAACATGTTTGTAATCTCGAGGGAAGACTTTAATAAACTTAGGCAGAAGTTCATCAAAGTTAGCAAGGACTTCTTTTGCTAGCTGGCTGTTTGTATGACGCTGATGTTGTTGAATCATCATCTTGAGAGTCATAATATCCTCATCTTCTTCAACTTTATCAAGATCTACCAGCTCCATGTTGCAACGAGAATGAAATTTACCATCCACATCAAGAACATATGCAATGCCACCACTCATACCAGCAGCAAAGTTTTTGCCAGTTTTTCCAAGCACAACTACTGTCCCACCGGTCATGTACTCACATCCATGATCCCCAACTCCTTCCACTACTGCTTTAGCTCCTGAATTACGAACACAGAATCGCTCTGCTGCCATACCATTGAAATAGGCTTCGCCTTTTGTAGCTCCATAAAGAGCAACATTACCAATGACAATGTTTTCTTTGGGGTCAAAGTTGCTTCCTTTAGGAGGATACACAACAATCTTACCACCAGACAATCCTTTCCCTACATAATCATTGCTGTCACCTTCAAGTTCCAGAGTAATCCCAGGGCAGAGGAAAGCCCCAAGACTCTGACCAGCACTTCCAAAAAATTTTGCATGGATAGTATCAGTGGGAAGACCTGCCATGTGATAATGTTTTGTCACTTCATGGCTAAGCATTGTGCCAACAGCCCGATTGACATTGCAGATAGGCATCTCGATGTATACTGGAAGACTTTTTTCTACAGCAGCTTTAGACAACCGAATGAGCTCCTGGTCCAACGCCATATCCAAGCCATGATCCTGTTTCTGTACACAATACTGTGCAGCTTCTGGCTAATATCAGCAGCAGGTCTCAGAAGAAGGGAGAGATCAATATTTGCCATTTTCTCATTGTTTTTGACAACTTCTTTGTCAACTTCAAGCATATCAGCACGACCTACCATCTCCTTCATTGTTCGGAATCCCAATTGAGACATAATTTCTCTCACCTCTTCTGCAAGCATGAAGAAAAAGTTGATGACGTGTTCGGTTCTCCAGCGAACTTCTCACGGAGAACAGGATCCTGAGTAGCAATGCCAACAGGACAGGTGTTCTTGTGGCACTTCCTCATCATAATGCAACCAAGTGTCATTAGGGGTGCAGTACTGAAACCAAATTCCTCAGCACCAAGAAGGGTGGCAATGGCCACATCTCTACCAGTTTTAAGCTGACCATCAGTCTGGAGAACTGTCCTACCACGAAGGTCATTGGCAACCAAGGTTTGATGTGTCTCAGCCAGACCAAGTTCCCATGGAAGACCAGCATTCTTGATACCTGTCCATCGGGAAGCTCCTGTGCCTCCATCATGCCCAGAGATCAGTACATGGTCAGCATGCCCTTTCACAACACCACTTGCTATTACACCAACACCAGCTTCAGATACCAATTTCACACTGATCCGAGCATGGATTTGAGTTCTGAAAATTTTAATAACCAAAAGCATTAGAATGATCATAGATTTTACATTAGATGGAACACAAAGAAAGACACCAATCTTTATATATTGGCCAGACCTATTGAAGCTTACCTTCAGATCGTGAATCAATTGGGCGAGATCTTCAATTGAATAGATATCATGGTGTGGAGGTGGACTGATAAGTCCTACACCAGCAGTGGAATGCCTGGTAACAGCAATGTCTCCAATGACCTTGTGACCTGGAAGTTCACCTCCTTCACCCGGCTTGGCCCCCTATATGACAAGAAGAAAATATATTCAGAAACAAGCAGCAATTACAGCAAGGATATAAAGGTGTCCCATCAACAAAGACAACCCACAGTTGACCTTAAGACAAACTGCTCTTGCCAATCACATGAATAAACTCACAGTTACCGAGGACTAGGATTCATCCACTTTGGTTCTCAGTTTTTTCTTTTTTCCCCCAAGATAAGAATTATATGTAATTAAATTGTTAAAGACTCATATACCTGAGCCATCTTTATCTGCAGCTCATCAGCATTTGTAAGGTAGTAGCTTGAGACTCCAAATCTTCCACTAGCAACCTGCTTTATGGCACTCCTCTTTGGATTCCTCGAACCATCAGGTAAAGGCTCCATACGAGATGGTTGCTCACCTCCCTCACCTTCAATGGAGATAGCAAATGAATCAAACTAATGCTAATTTAGGAGCTACATGATAACCATAATTTCTGTCCTTTCAATGAACCATGACATGTGAGGAGTGTGCAGGACACCATCCTCATAGATATGTGATTAATCACTCGCCTAAGCTGGTAGTGCTTCAGAAGATATATGAAGGATGATAGCAAATATCTACCTGTATTTGATTTCCCTCCAATGGTATTCATAGCAATTGCCAAGGCAGTGTGTGCTTCCAATGATATTGATCCATAACTCATTGCCCCTGTGCAGAATCGTTTAACAATCTCACTAGCTGGTTCTACCTCCTCCAAAGGAACTTTGACTGTTGCCTCCTTGAATTTCAAAAGACCACGCAGGTTGCATTGTTTGTTAAGCTCCTGAATTCGCCTAGAGTATTCTTTATATGCAGCCACACTATTGCTTCTCGCAGCATCTTGTAATTTTGCAATAGCAAGTGGATCATTGAGGTGAATCTCACCACCTTTTCTCCAGTGATAATCCCCCGGATTAGGCATTGCAATTGCTTCAGCACTACCAGGAGGGGATCCTCGTCTCGGAAAAGCCATTTCATGCAGATGAAGAGCATCACTGGCAAGCATCTCAAATGTTGCTCCCTCTACCCTACTTGGTGTCCCGGCAAAGCACTTCTCAATGACTTCTGAGGACAGACCAAGAGCTTCAAAAATCTGGGCACCCTTATAAGAAGCCAAAGTCGATATTCCCATTTTGGCAAGCACCTTCATCATTCCATAATTGCTTGCCTTGAAGTACTTTTTGACCAACTTGTCCTTGGAGTGGAAAGTACCATCAGATTTTGGAGGAATCTTTCCATCAACCTGCAATCTCCATATTGCCTCAAGTGCCAAATATGGGCATATGGCATCAACACCAAAACCAACGAGAGTACAGAAATGATGAACTTCACGTGGCTCAGCTGATTCAATAATCAGTCCAACTCGAGTTCGCTCTAGTCCTCTTACAAGGTGGTGGTGGACAGCACCAACAGCCAACAATGAGCTTACAGCAACACGTTCTGGTGAAAAAGCTGCATTCAAGAAAGCAAAAGAGAAGCTGGGATTACTCATGATACAGAATTTCACAAGAGAAATTTGCTTTCTGTTTTAAACACATACCTCTATCAGAGAGAACAAGAGTTGTATAGCCCTCCTTAATTGCCTTGTGCGCTTCATTGCATATCCGATCCAATGTCTTCTCAAGTCCCTTCCTACCAAGATCCTTTGGATAGGTGATATCAATCACCTTGCTTTTCCAACCCCTGTAGTCCATCTTTTTGATAGCTTCCATTTCCTCAATGGATAGAAGAGGACCTTTCAATGAGAGGCGATGGCATTGCTCTTCTGTTGTTTCTGTCAGATCACCTTCAGGGCCAATCATGCATTCCATCGAGGTTACTATCTTCTCTCTAATGGGATCAATAGGAGGATTTGTCACTTGAGCAAACATTTGTTTGAAGTACTCAAATGTGAGCTTCTCACGGTTAGACATGACAGCCAAGGGAGTATCATTTCCCATCGAGCCCAAAGCTTCTGTACCATCTTTTGCCATGGGAAGAAGCAACATCTCTAAGGCTTCCACAGTGTAACTGCAGTGAGAAATGAACGTTTTTAAGTATGGTAATAATGGGGAAGGATAGGAATATAAATAACGTTATTAGCACATGTCTAGGATATATAGATTGATACCCAAATGCCTTCAGAGGGGCCACTAGACCATGAACACCCATGTTTTCCATGCTCTCATCATCATTGGATGCCTAGTCACCAGGAAATAGGTACATCATTAAATTCTTATGTCATAAAGTAACAGTTCCAAAGTTATATTAGGTAAGATACACACCTCCACCACTCCAGCAATAGGAGGAGCTACTCTTTTGGACTCAGGAACAGACTCAACAATATCCTTGAGCTCTATTTTCTGCCTTCGAAGCCATTCCCCATAAGGCCTGGCCACTGAATATTGTTGCTTCAAGGCTTCATCATCCACGACGACATGGTTATCAAAATCAACCAAGAGCATCATTCCTGGGTTAAGCCTTCCTTTTCTAGCCACATCTTCTGGAGGGATGTCGACTACACCAACTTCACTGGCCATCACAACTCTTCCACTGTGAGTTACATAGAAACGACCAGGACGCAACCCATTCCGATCCAATGTGGCTCCTAGGTAACGGCCATCAGTAACTACAAAAATGTTCTTGATTAAATTCACAATCACAGGGATAAGAACTAGAAAGTTAAGTATTGTTTACTGCCTTACATGATATAAGAGCTGGCCCATCCCATGGTTCCATCAAAGCTGAAAAGTACTCATACAGTGCTTTTCGTTCAGGATCCATGTTCTCATCATTTTGCCATGCCTCAGGGATCATCATCATGACAGCTTCAGGAAGACTTCTACCAGCACGGACTAGAAGTTCAAGGACCCCATCAAAGGCACCTGAATGAAATTAAAGTCATTAGTATAGATCCAAAGGCGACTAGATGTCAATAAACTCACATAACACATCCATAGAAGTTTACCTGAATCGGATGAACTTGCATCAACAATGGGCAGAAGCTTCTTCAACTCATTCTTTGACAGAGCAAGTTGCTTGCATTTCAGTAGACCTTCACGTGCCTTCATCCTGAGGACCACAACACAACATCAGACGACAGATATAGAAAATATGATACTATAACGACCCAAATACAGAGGAAATGTTTTAGTGCTGCTCAAAAAGTAAAGAAATAAGAAAAGATATGTGGATATACCAGTTGACGTTGCCTCTAAGTGTATTGATTTCTCCATTGTGCCCCAACACACGCATAGGCTGTGCACGATCCCAGCTCGGGAACGTATTGGTTGAGAACCGAGAGTGAATCTGCAAACCAAACATAACCAAAGGTGTCAATTCTCAGTTCTTAATACATTGGCATAAAAAAGGTCAGATTTTGATTGAAAGTTGTTCATTTTTGGAAAACTCGTATTTTTTTTACTGAGCCGGCAGCTTGGGAAGAATTAGAAGCCTATGCTATGTCGACCTAACAAAATCTGCTCTCCCACCACTAAGAAGGCCATTTCATCCTCAGATATTGTCACTACAGAAAACTGCTCCAATTTTTCTGCAAATATCATTATTCGATAATGAAGTTTCTTACCAACTCACCCAAAGCACCCAATCCAGCATTCCGTATTCATACAGTAAACAAGGGAGTGGAAGAACTTAAGAGTCATTCAAACCTCATGGCCTCAGAAGTCATTCCTCAACCTTGCATCTCGTCAGTTACTGGTTGCCATGCTGTTTTGTTGAAGTATGAAGTCAGTGGAAAGAAAGGAAAAGTGAATGGATAATTTATTTACCAGGGCCATGTAGCTCGTAAACCTTTCATCACCAAGATCTGCATAATAGTACTCCTTCAACTGATCAGGTTTCAACTGGCCTTTGTATACAACAGTTCTGCAATAACAGATCAAGACAAAGTTCAGTTTGCACATCTAGACGAAGGATACTTGGTACATTGCTGGAATACAAAACTAACTGCTTTGAGTGTGAGAAAGAGAGACAGACCTCGAGGAAAGAGAACATATATAAAAGTCTTTCACACCACCATGTTGGAGGTTCAAGGCAGCTCTAATGGCAACCATTGACACTCGTCTCAAAATGTACATCTGCAATAGAACAAAATAGCGTAATTAATATTATGATCAAAAAGGCGATACATGAAATCTTTGCATATATGGAATGAATGAGGGAAATATTACAACCAAACATCTGATATTATGTGATACTTGAAATCAAATTTGAAACATCTATTCAACTTGATCATTTTACAAATACAGGCTCTCCACTGAAATCAAGGTCAAACAAAACATCAAAAACACCTAAAATCTAAGGTCTTTTCCTTCTAAATGAAGAAGGACCAGGGTATGACAGAGCAGAACAAGCAGTCCCTACCAGAAATTTTTGAACTCGAAGGTGAACCAAAAACAACAATGGTTACAAAGAAAATAAGCACTTAAATACCTGTCGCTCCAAGTCGACTTTTGACCGGGGACTAGCTGTGAGAAAAACTTGCTCAATAACGGGCTCAGTGAGCAAGGCAGACTTGCCTAAGCCTGTATTATTGGTAGGAACAGACCTCCAGCCAAGAACAGTATGCCCCAAGGATTCAGCCACCTTAGAGAACACCGTCTTGCTTTCGATCCTCCTCCCCTCGGACGTTGGCAAAAAGATCATGCCAACAGCATATTGCCCCGGTGGTGGTAGCTCGAAACCATTCTCCCGAGCAACCTGAAACAAGACAAAAAATCATTAAATTCAAAAAACAATCGGCCAACACTTTTTTTTTTTTTTTTTTAGGGAACAACCACACTGAACAGATTCTGGGCACTCATCAGAAACCATCTCAGACGAGATGGTCTTTTTCTAGGAAAGCATTACCAATTATAAACAAATCTAGTAAACACTGTTAATAAAAGAAACAAGGTAGAGAAAAAAAAAACCTACTTCTTGATAAAACTGATGAGGAAGTGCAACAAGAATTCCAGCACCATCACCAGTATTGGTCTCACAGCCACAAGCTCCTCTATGGGACATTCGAACCAACATCTCCAATGCATCAGTCACCTGAAAAACATCAAACATGGAACATATGAACAGTTTCTCAAACCAAAACCATCAACATCGTTCAACTAAAACCACTTCCAATAAAGCTAAATATATGTATTTATCTCATCAAGATCCATTTATGTCTCCTCGTTATATCATTCAAAATTTAAACTGGAAAATTGGCAATAAAATTAAACAAAATTAAATATTTTTTTCAACCAAAATGAAATACAATTAAAGGCTTTAACATGCATAAATTATATAAATGAAAAATTAAAATAAAAATATTTAAAGCAAATATTCTACTACAATAATCAAGAAAATACTTCATTTCATAAACACCCAAAGATCCAAAAAAAAATTAAAAATTAAAAATATACATATAGAAACGCACCGTTTTGCGGCTAGTATCACCAGACAATTCAGCAACAAACCCAACACCACAAGAATCCTTATCAAACTTCGGATCATAAAGCCCCAAAGGCTTCTCAGGAACTGAAGACAAACCATTTTGGATTTTTCCAACCCGAAGCTTCGGATTTTTTCCTGGACCATCCGACCGCCACAAATGCACTTTCTCCGTCCCCATCCCTCTCAATTTCGTTCCAAACAACTTCTTCTCCTTCTCCAGCACGCACCTTTCCCCCCTTGTTGCCTTCGCACCGCAACGTGCCTTTCCAGTACGTGCCCGCACCACATTCAGCTGAGGCGTCATGGTAGACAGATTTCCATGAAGGGGACACGTGGTGGTCTTAGAGCGCAGCAAACTAGAACCAGAACTCATTGAGGACGACATCTTCATCAAATTCGTATGATTGAATATATAAGATGACCAGATTTTTTGCTCCTCCTTGCCAAAAATTATTGATTTTAGCAAAAGTTCCGAGTCTTTTCACAATTTAATTCAGATCTGATAGGAGAAATGCATCCAGTATTGAAATATATAAAGATCTGACCCTTCAGGACAATTTTTCGCACTGAATCTGAAAAGAAAAATAAAAATAAAAACATTCAAAGATCAGATTAAGCTCAAAAACAGCCTGAAAGTTAGGAGAAGAAGAAGTCCAAAGATAAAAATGATGTTCCTAGTTTTATGCCATATATATCAATAAATATATAGATAAAATATATGATATGTATTTATATAACTCTTTGTAAATATCAATTAATATTACATTAATTTGATACCATCCTTGTTTTAGCGCGGATTCTTCAAGACCATAGATGGTTTTTATAACAAAAATTATAAATATAACTTTTTCTAAATTAAAATCACAGCGCCAATTAAATAATAGATGTACATAATTAGAGAGAGGGAGGGAGGGAGATTACTTAGTTTTCTGGGCTTGGTCTATCAGCGAAGAGAGAGAAAAACCTAAGCTAGAGAGAGAAAGGAGACAGTGGGGCAAAGAGACGGAAGATGGAGGGCAGGAGAGAAGAGATGGAGTAGGTTTTGCAGCGGAGGCGGAAGTAGGCAGAGACATTTATAGAGAAAAGAAGCAGCAGACATTATTTTAATACGGAGGGTATTTTGGGAAATCTATAAGCAGATCCGATGATGTGGCGATGTGGGGCCATAGGGATGAAGACATATATCCTTTCTATACTTGGCATATGTCCGGCATGTAATGTTAATAGTGATTATAAAATCAGCGATAATAAAATCCAATAAAAATGTAGTACTTTAATTTATATCATTAAAACGTTAATGATAAAAATATTGATTTTAAAAATTAATATAAAATATTTTAAAAATTAATACATATATTTCATTTTAAGCAATTCAAGAATTCACGGAGCGTAGAAATTTTTTTTATACATATGTATTTATCTTGATGGATGATATCGCAGCTTATTTTAATGCTACGGTAAAAATTAAATTAAACTAAAAAATTTAACTTAATTAAAAAATATCTAAACCGTTTATTATTATAACCGCTGCCAGATTTAGAATTTTTCTTAATGTTTTTTCAAGGAAAAATGCTTGCACAGGAGATAGGGTGGAAAAAAAGGGGGGAAAAAAGGATGCAGCACGTCAGCGAATGATGGTGAAATGACGAAACAGGACTCGAAAGAGGAGACACGTGGGAGCGTAGGCTATGCGGCACGCGACAACCGCAGCAAGCATAAGAGAGAGAGAGAGAGAGAGTACGAGGGCGAGTCGTAGTATTTTCGGTGGTGGTTGTATTTCTTGTTATTGGTTTTAATGTGCTGTTTTTTTTTTTTTTTTTTTCTTTTGGAGTTTTTAACCTTAGCCGAACCCAATCACTATCCAAGAAACTAATCTGGATTTACACAGTTTTAAAATTAAGGATTCAACCTTGGGCTCGGCTTCGGCTCCTAGCGACCTGACCTGGCCTCTTTACCCGGCAATTTGCGCTGCCTGCCTCTGGTAAAACACGTGTTGCCAAACGCAAAACAACGTCGTTACATTTGTAAATATCGTATTAAAAGATTTTAGAGAGTTATCGGAAGTTCCATTTAAAAAACAAAAAGTAAAAACATAAGTTCCCAAAAAAAGGGAAAAAATTAAAATGTCTAATTTACTATTTTAATTATATTTTGCTTCTACAAAAAATGATGAAAGAGAAAAAGGATATTATAAATATAAATCCTAAGGTATTGATCGAATGTGGGTATGTCTCGTTTTAGTAATTACGAGTGGAAGTATTTGCAGTGGTAAAATATTATGATTTCCATCTAAACTATTAAGGTCCCGATTTGTTCAGCGGTTTCTAGTCACTTTGGCATCTATTCTATTATTTTCAAATAGATTATATATTAAAAAATAAATAAAAATAAAAAATAGATATTTTTATTTTTAATAAATTGAACAAACCAAATACAGATATATATAAATATAAATAAGATTCATTTCAAACTTTTAAAAGAAAATATCTAAGTAGGAATCTTTCTCAAAATCTACATACTATTTTTCTAATCATTTTAGCATATTTCTTTAATGTTTTCAAACAATCATAAATAGATTGAACAAATCAAATGTAATACAGATATAAATATACATGAAATTCATTTCAAGTTTTTAAAACAAAATATTTGAGTGGAAATATTTCTCAAAATATTCATTCTATTTTTTATTTAAATTACAAAACACCAAATGTGATATATTAATATTAGCATCACAATTATCTTATATAAAAATTGAAACTCAACATCAAATATCATATGATTTTCTCATGCTTCTTTCTTTTTCTATTTTTTTTTACCTATCCAAATAGACGTAGGCACAGTTTCCGCACCAAACCAAACCGAAACAAAAATCAGAACCATCTCCCATGGTTCTCGTCTAGTTCCATGGAATCAAGTGGTTCCAGTTCTAGTTTTAAGACCATGAAATCACCTTTTTTAAATTAAAATAATTGACTAAATTTTAGTTTTTAATAAAAATATTTAAAATCAAAATAATTATTTAGTCTAAAAGTGTTAAATTATTTAACCAATTTTTTTACAAATTTGTTTAAAATGTGCATATGTTTATTCATAAACACATTCAATATTAATTACAATTAGTAATATAAGATTGTAAAATACTCTAAAGAATAAAAAAAAATTACAACATAAAAAATAATATCACATTATTAAGAAAATGAATTTTTTTTAGGATAAATTTATATAAACTACTTTTATATGATTTTAAGTTATATTTATTTATATTGTTGATAACAACACCTTAAATATCGTAAATTAGTAATAAATTTCACTATTTATATAAAATAGTTTAAATATTAATAATTATATATTTAATATTATTTTTTAAATTTTTCTCTATTTTTTTGGAACCGACTAAAACCGCTAGTTCCGCCTGTTCTAGACCACAGAACCTCCAAGAACTAAGAACAGGTCAATTAGTCTTCTTCCGGTTCTAAAAATACCAGTGGCGATTTTGATCTGATTCATGATTTGAAACCAAACAATGAGATGTCTATATCCAAATATAGCATCATTCATCTTTTTTTTATTTTTTTCTTTAGTGATTCTATCTATTGGTAAACATAGTAAATAAATCAACCATATTTTTTGTTAAGCCAAGTTAAATTAAAACAACAAGATTCGTTTATCGTACTGAGTTTAGTTATGTAGGTCGACAGTCCCTTAACTTCATCACATCCTACCTCAAGTAGTATCAGGATTAATTTTCAGTTTTTTTGCGATATTGAATAGAAAATAAAAAACTTGTATAAAGTCAATTAAAAAAAAGTCGATCAAATTAAACTCATTAAATACGAATATATTTTAAACTCAAACCCAAAAGTCCATTCCATTAACAATGGGCAGAAGTCAATTTTTATTTCAAATTCTTTAAATTTGGTCACAGGCAACATGTATAGCTAGAAAATAAAGGAATATGTCAAACAGTGACACATAATGCGGTGGACATCAATTGTGACAAAAGATAGGAATGTTTATCTTTATCCTTCACAGGTCAAAAATAAGTTGCAACCTATGGATATTTTAAGAAATATAGTCAAAGCCACTTTAAATTGAGTTAATTAAAAAATCTATCCAGAGTTTTCAATTTGCGAACATGCATATTTTTCTTGTTATAAACTTTTACACTTTTTCGCTAAATAAACTTATTTTCTTAATTTTCGTGTACATAAAGGCAAATTAGTTGAAACCTTGGTAAACAGATCGTTTTCTTTTCTTTTCTTTTCTTTCTTTTTTTTCCTGTGTTCTATTCAAGGCTGATCATTTTCTTTTTAATAGTGGATTCATTTTTTCATGATAAAATTAATTCTTTTTTTTTTTTTGCCTCAACGATAAAATTAATTCAGTGTAAAAATATAATACACACACAACAACGTTGGTAAAATTCAAACGCGAAGGCACGGATTATGTAATCAGAACACAGAATAAAAAGGTGCTTTTGTGAAATCTATAATATGTATTGGACAAATAATCTTTTAATATACGTATAACTTAATCTTTTGGTATGGGTGAAAACAATGAATGAGAAGTAAAAAAATTTATTCTATACTAGTCATGTTGTCATGTTCCCTCTTAATATTTCCTAAGAACCATTTAAAAAATTGCATGTTTTATAATATGATTTTATGTTATTAGGGAGAAATTCTACGGTTCTGTCCATTTCTTAACGAGATGAGTCATGTCGATAGTTTAACAATTCATATTTATACCAAAATCATATACTATATTGTTTTAATAATTTGACTGAACAGTTTTATTGACAAATCCATAAAAGTTACATCTATAACTGCCAAAAGCATTATATTGTTTGAACAATTTATTTATACCTCTTAGACCACCTCATTTTGTTTATACTCATTTGTAGTCTATTGATTTCTTATATATATTGAAAATTAACTACTTATGCATATCGTTGAATGATTAAAACTGCAATATGAAATAAAGATGTAATAGGGTTTTTATTTATTATTTTTATTTAAATAAATGTATTTTGAAGAAAAATTTGTTCTAGTATTAAATTACTACTCATATGTGTTAGTAATAAATAATTATTCCATATTTTTTCGATAGTGAATTTTATCAGGATAAAACAAAATATTCTAATAATTATTCATAAGAGACAAAGCTATAATAGAAATGGAAATATTATTAAAGCGAGATGAACAGATATCAACAATTTTATGTGACATTTTACATGCTAGTTAGTAGTTACATACTTAAATACTGTTCATTCACGTAATTTGATTGGTGCTATGTGGTTAATTGTGTATGTAGAGTTGTAACTATATGTTGTTACTTAATATATGTATGTATAATTTTACGTAAGTGTATATATTAAAATTTATCTTAATTAACCAAATTTCTTGTTCTAAATAACCTTTGTGCAAGTAATAGCATATACTTTTTTCCTTGGTATAAAGATTTCCTATATCAAAAACCAAGTTATTTATGTTGGTTTTAGAATTTGTTTAAAGTTTTTTTTTTTTGGTTGATTGAAAATTAAGTTTATTTATTTTTTTTTATTTTTATTTTCATTTTAAAGTATTGTTCGCCCGTATTATATGAAGGGTATATAAAACCTATCGCATTATATATGATTCTAAGATAGATGATCTAAATTAAAATAAGGAAGAAAACTAATAATAGAATGTTTTTCAACTAAGGGACATTTTGTAGTTGTCATTATAAACATATATATAATTATAAAAAGAAAAAATGAATAATTCAACATATAGTGAAGTAAAAAAAAAAAAAAAAAAAAACTTGCTAAATGGAATCTGTCAAGATGCCTTTGGAATCTTGTATTGCGTTAGAATTCGAATGTAAATCCTGTTCTTCTTGGAAATTTTCTTCCTTACATTATTTAAAAAAAAAAAATCATTTACGCAGGTCCATCTTTCTAGATTTTGTCAGGACATCTGTATAAAAATAATATTAAATTGTTAATATTTTTATTATAAATTACAATTACTTGGGATATCATGCGGATGCGGCCATGACATCGCATTTGACTTTTTAAAAGCAAAATGGGTTCCAAGAGTTTTGTCAAATATATCTGAAAACGAATTCTCACAATTTAATAATTTCGACGCATGGCAGAAAGAAAGCATCAAAAGTTTCAACTTGCTATCTTTCTATTGAATTTATTTACTAGTGACGCAAGGGCTAAATCATATTATCTCATACAATGTTTGATACGGGTTGAAATAGAATCACGATTACAGCCTTCATTTATTTTATCAATGTTTAGAATAGAATCATAATTCCTTAAATTCAATAATTCTGGCTTTTAGCAAGAATGCAATTCCACTTTCTTAAAGACAAAATCGTAATTCAATTCCATCAGTTTATATAGTTATTTTTTAATTACATTTTTATTTTATACATATTTATTATCTATATTTAATATGAAGATTATTTTTTATAAATTTTATTAAATAATCATTCCATTCCATGAATTTATCCAAATATAGAAATGGATTTATCATTCCTTGTTCAATCTATTGCATTCAATTCCTATTATTTCAATTCATTCCATTTAAATAATTCCAACATACCAAACGTAACAGTAGAATATTTGTATTCTGTATCTACACGAAATTTTTAAAATACCATGTAAATATTTTAAGCAATCTTACTATTTTATACTAAAATTTTTTATATAAGGTTCTCTTGATTAAGGATATCAAAAAGGAAATATAGGAATATGTACTTATAAACTTCAAAAGGGATGCTCTTGTATTTTTTTATAGATTTACATTTTTATAAATTGTGTCTTCAGTTTTTTTTTTTCGGCCACTCTGTCTTCCGTTTAAAGAGAGAATAAAAAAGAAAAAAAGGTTTACAAGGGTATTATAATAAACTCATACATAGTTTTTTGTGGAAAGTTGACTGGGCAACATGACGGAATCAATGACGGAAATCGTTGCTAAAAGAAGGCATTCATAGCCTCCGGACGCGGCCACTTGTATATGTGATTTTGGTTGCCGGCGGATTTATGCGGCCAACGGAAAAAGCATTTCTAGAATCCTCCGATTCAGACAACATAAGCACAATGGCCAATAAAAAAATAAAAAAAAAAAAAACAGACTACATAAGCACAATCGTGTTTCTAAACCAGGATCCTTTTCTCAGATTTAAAAAATTATTTTTTTTTTCTTTTCTAAATTTGCGTCTATATGCAAATTGAATGTTGTCATCCCATAATAAATTTCCTTATTCATTTTAATATAATTGAAAAAAAAAATCTACTTATAAAAAGTATCTTCTATGTATGACGCAACTATTACGAGAAACATATACAAGTAATTGATAGTGGGATTAGACGGCAACCTCGTCATTTTCTCACAGATCTTAGTCTTTTTCTAGAAGGAAAGGGTAATTAAAAGCAAGTTCTTCTAGAATATTTATCCAAAAGGTAATGGATTATTGTATCCTTGTCCATTTTGAATGGAACTGATAGAAGGTTTTATTGGTATTTGTATCATTAACCACTATCTACTTAAATATAAGGAATAAATAAGGTGATGGCAAAAAAGAATAAAAAGAATAAAAAGAGTTATATACAAAAAATGGTATTATCAGTAATAGCTTAAAAGTTATATATTACAGTATTTACTTTATCTAAAATTTTACTATTAGGATTATAAATTCTAGTGTTTATTTTAATTTATTAATTAGAGTATAATATTATATTTGGAATAGAATTAAAAATATCATAGTTTTTCTATTTAATTATATTGAATAAATAAAAATTATTCACTGGAGAGAGAATAGAGGGATATAAAAAAATGAAAAAAAAAACCTAGTAAGTGGTTTTAATTTTTTTTTTTTTCGTCTATTATAGGGAATCGAAAGAAGACCAGAAAAAAATAGTCGTATCCATTTTGCAAGTAAACCCGGCAATAGGATGTATTCCAGAAATAGTTATTCAATTCCCTATTATTACTTTCAAGTAAAAGGATGTGAAAGAAATGGTTAGAGAGAGAGATGTTTATATCTTATATATCTCAAAGCTATAATTAGATAGTGAAATATGGAATGTATTTAAGATTTTTTTCATAGTGACACCTATCTATCATTTCTTAGTATATGGTATTTTAAATAAACTAATAAAGCAATTTATTTATTTAATTATTAATTCATTTTAAGCACCCAATTGTTTGTAAAAACTTGCCAGCTTCATTGAGAGAATGTTGTGTGAATGTTATGTTCTATAAATACCCATAAAAAAATATACATTTAGGAAAATTATAAATAGAAAGTGCGAATATACCTACTAAACTTATAAAATATATTTTGACATTTGTAATCTCTTGTAAATTATCAACACTAAAAAATATTTGTCCTTTTCTACTTTGAAGGAGGAGGAGGAGGATTAAAGTTGAGAATTTACCAAAATACTTTTTGATATGTTTGAGAGCATGTTATTGCACCATGGGTAAATCAAAGATTGTCTTTAATTAATGAGAATATATAGGAATGTGAAAATACATTTTGTAAAATTATAAAGTGTATCCATATCAAGATCAAAGGTTTTTTTTTTTTTTTTTTTTTTTGTCATACAAGATTAGAATTTAAAGGATTGTTTATATTGATACAATATAAGATTTCATTAAAAATGGACATGGACCTAATTTTGACCCACACATACATTGTTATACGAGTGCACATTAACGTAAGGTGTATTTTTATGCTATTATTTCATTTTCAAGGAGCTAAATCATTTTCAAATATATAAAATTTATGAAATTTGAAAACAAAACCAACCTCTCGACTTAATGAACACAATATGCCAGCAAACATGTGTTTGCCTATACATAAGGATTAGCTTAGCTATTGCGATAAAGTTTCAATAATTTTGCATTATAAAAAAAAAAAAAACATGGAGAATTGTCTCCGAAGCATTATAGAGCATTGGACACACTCCTTAATATCTAATATTGGTGCAAATAAATTAAGTTGTCTTGCAAACTATTTCAGTCTAATTCAATATTTGCTTGAATTTCACTCATATTATAGTATAGTCAAGTTTGAACTCAAGGATATACTTGATAGTAAGATCACAAGCCTAATTAATTAAATATGACTCAAGTTTAAGTATATATAATTTTTATGGGACTCAAGTTAAGATTAAACTTTAATATCATTTTAATTAGAAGATATTTACTTTTCAAATAATTAAACATTAATGAGGTAGACTTGCTAAGCTCAAATTTGTAAAGTAGCACCTTTAGGTGAGGTTCGGCTCAAAAATAAAATAAAATAAAATAAAACAAATTAGTTTAAGTTTAGGCAAGCTCGAATTTTAGATATCCTAGTCGAGATCAAATTCAATATTGTTTAATGCAATTTTATTAGTTTACTTTACACTGTATACACATATTTTAATTAATACAACTTTTTTGTTATTATTATTGCAAATAAACTGCTGATTATTTCATGCCCAGATAAACTCCTAAACTTATAAAGTGAAATTTCGTTTCCTACAACGTGAAAAAAATATAAGACTTGTAAGCACATCTCCAAAAAAGTTATAAAAAAATGTAAAATTACACTTTAAAAGTTTTTTAAAAAATATTTATAATTTAATTTGTTAAAAAAAATTTAAATAGGAAATATCAGTTTTCCAACTTGCGGATTTTTTTTTTCTTTATTTTATGGCACACCTACTTTTTGTGATGTGTCGGATTTGTATAGTAAGAGGACCGTGTCCAACGCTCTAACCCTAGGTATTTAAGTGTTGATACGATTACACGTGTTTTTTCATTACAATGGGAATATAAAAATATTCGATAGGTAATATATAATATATAATATATAACTATAAATCATATATTAATATATAAATAAGGTGGTGGATCACCGCCCATAAAATTACCTTCCAATTTAGGTGAGACCCAGTAGGGATGACCAACGTCCATAGAATCATGTTAGATCTATCTTGGGAAAATGCATTAATGAACTTTTCAAAGAAGTTGTTTAAGACGTCGTGGGTACAGTATTAATTTGTAGTTTGACATGAGAAGCTAGCTTTAGGAAAAGGTATAGAACCCTTTTTAATTATAATCCCACTGTTCCACGTTACATTTGAAACAGTATATTCCATACCATTAAGGCTGCAATATAGAGAATTTGCATGAGTTACAAGATTAGTAGAGAAGAATACAATTTCTTATTCAATAGAAAATAATTTTATCTTATTTGTTTTTTATCCATGTAATGCATATGCACACTTTACTATTTTTGGTGATCATTACATGGTTTTCTATATCATACCAAATAAATAATCTTTGTTTAAATTCTTTAATATAAAGTGAAGGCTCATTGTTATGTTTGATATGCAAGAATGAATTGAAATTGAATTGTGATTTTAAATTTCATTGTCATTCCTATGTTTACATTCATATAAATTGTCCATTTCAACTTTAAGGGAGAATTCAACTCTGCAATTTAGCAAGTGGAATCACCAATCATTTCCATACTCATTAATGCTAACTACCTGAATTAGTTTTAGTCCAACCACATATTTATCATCCCCTCTAGTACTAAGGGTATTCTGTAGACATTAAATTACTTCTAATCCAACCACATTTTTACTAGCCCCTCTAGTACTAAGGGTTTTTTGAAGACATTAAATTCTATTTATTCCATGTTTCTAAATATGAGAATGAATTTCTCACTTCCCTTACTTATTCCATTTCATTCTATTCTATTCTATCTAAAATGATTCTTATGTACCAAATGTGACAGTGTAGTCTAATGAAGAAATTGGGGGGGGGGGGGGGGGGGGGGGGGGGAGGGGGTTGGGGGTGGGTGGTAAGGGGTGTTGGGGGGGGGTGGTGTGTGAAGGGGAGGGATGGCATTGGGGTTGGAGGGGGAATCGTTGAATATTTTGAATTTCAAAAAGCGAGAAAAATGAACTATATAGACTTATGTATGAGTAGAGATGATACAATTGTAAACTCAAATGTAAACTCATTTGAAGTACTCTTTGGCAAATTCAGATTCAATGGGCTTTTTTACCCTTTGAATTGATAAATTCAACTTGAACTCGACTAGCATTATGGCAATTGATTTCATTAGTAAATTTCATGAGAAAGGTGTAATGAGGGCATCACTAGATTAAGAGATGGAGAATGTCACAAACCTTCAAGATGGACCATGTTCAAGAGGTTTGCTAAAGCTCAATAGCGAGAACAAGCCCAAGGTCCATATCAAATGTTCGTTCCCAAACCAAGAAGATTTCAAAAGTATTTAGAAGATTTTGCAAGATCCCAAGAGAATCTAGAATGTCTAGATACATTATACCATAATAAGTAAAGTAGGTAAATGTAATTACTAGGAGTTTATAGAATTTAATTGTAACCATTAGATTGAATAAATCTAAGCATGGTTGGATTTGGCGGGTGGGGGTAAACGGAAAAAGTCCATTTTTTGGTTTTACAAAAACATATATTTGTATAGTATGTATATTTTAAAAACAAGTACAAACATATTGGTATGCATGCTTAAGTGGTAATGTAACGCCCTAAAAATTTAATCAATGAAGACGCTACCACCATGTATAATCCTCTAAAGTATTACATGCTAAGGCTTTTCTTTAAAAGATTTTGTTTATGTTGAACATTGCTAATCAATTTTAGGTTATTAAATCATTTAGTTAGATTCTTGAATAATGGATTTAGCAGCCCGA
Source organism: Combretum micranthum (assembly GCA_024138025.1). Classification (NCBI taxonomy): domain Eukaryota; kingdom Viridiplantae; phylum Streptophyta; class Magnoliopsida; order Myrtales; family Combretaceae; genus Combretum; species Combretum micranthum. Next base: position 226,069 of record JAMXBD010000281.1, on the reverse strand, counting down.
AAGTCAATTTTATAAAATAATTTCTAAATAAAAACATTTCAAAACTTCCACTCACTCAAGTGGAAGAACTTTCACTTAAACAAAGCTTCACAAAAGCTGAATTACATAACCTAGGTACCAACAAGCCCCTTTTAAGAAGTATTACAACTTAAAATATAAATCCAGCTCTTAAAAAAAAAAGAAATAAAACAATTGAAATAAACTACGCCCGTAACTCAAACACTCATCTACCATTCCTTCCCAAATTAACCAAAGCACCCAAACTTGAGACAACACCACAACATCAACACCATGATCATCATAATCATCCATCATCAAACATCACCATCAATAACAACAACTCATTAACATCAGCTCATCATCTTCAACAATAAATCCTGTAAAAAGAATAACAATAACAAGAATGAGCCGGAGCCCAATACACTATAACACAATCACACACAAAGTGACATACGAGCTTGATTAAATGCAATGCAACATCAACAAGTTATTATACAATATTTAATTAGTCAAACATCACTCGAGTATTCAAATTCTGAACAACAAGGAAATATGGGGGGTCCTGAGTAACGATCTCGACACTCAAGAGGTTGATATAAGTTGTTTGGGGACTTATATCGATATATCCATAATTGAAAAATAATAGTCTCATATAAGGTTCTCAGTCGTTTCTTATCTTCACTTAACTTAATCCATAATATCACCTGGCTCAAGTGTTCCCCTAAACATTGAACTAAATCATATTATTTCATCTTAAGAATAAGTAAATGTTATATTGATACTAATAACCCCATCGACTACCTGCTATACCACTTATGCCAGTAATTGCATCATGACAATAGTGGCCTAAGCGCCTAAATTACCATGCCCCCAATCTGAGCAAGGTATTGCTCCTTGAACCAAATTCAATGGCTTAAAAGCAAAACTACTTCAAATAAAGCTTAGGTTATCTTGAATTATAGTTAAGTTAAGATATGTCTCTCCTAGGAAAGCAAACAACCAAGTTACTGCGTACCTCTCATATGAAATCCAACCAGAATCTTAGGAATCTTTTCAGAAGATAATCCAGAAGAATCATAAACCATCTTAGAAGAGAATTCATGTATCCACTTCTGTTTATGACGAAAGAACTCTTATAAGAATCTAAACTAATTATCCACATATCAAACTCATATAAGAACTTATATCAATTATGCGCTCATCTCAAACTTCTTTTATTAATACCCTACTATCGATACTAATTTAGGAACCCCAATGGTTGCGAATATTGACCCACCAAAATATGGGCAGTTCTCCTTTATCTGTCAAAGAATTTCTTTTCTCTTTGTTTATAGTGTTTTATTATAAAAGCATCAATAAAGAATTCATATACAAAAATATTCATTTTCCAAGTAAACACACATTTAAAACAACATATTCCCCATGTTATAAAAGATCTTAATTCATTCATCAAGCCAATTATTAACTACTAAGCTCATTCTAGCTTAACCTTAGCTAAATTGATTAGAGTTATCCATTTAATTCATTTACTAAGCTTGAGTTAATTAAACTTAAAAATCTAACTCATTTTAGCTTAGTGAAGTTCATCTAGTCACATTGGACTTAGATTAATTAACTAAGTTCGTTTTATATCTAAGAATCATGTTACTTAAGCCCATGTTAACTTAAACTATCAAGTTCATTAAAGTTAATCAATCCTAATTCATTTTAGTTTATTCAAGTCTATTTAGTCAAGTTGAACATAGGTTTGTTAACTAAGTTTATTTTATAACTAACTTCTATTAATTCATTATCTAATAAATCTTAAATCCACTTAATTCATGCTTAATTATATCAATTAACTAATATAACACATTAGCCATCATTTATCTACTTCATTTTAGCTCAACAAGATTCATTTCCTAAGCAAGCATGCATTTAACAACAAAAATGAGTTTTTAACTTTGTTGGAAAATATATTTGCTGAAAAGAAGTAAAATTTGAGCATTTATTCTTTTGAAATTTTTAAAAACTTAAAACATAAAAGTTGTTGATCTCTTTTTAGGATTTCTATTGCAACTTGAATCACCTCAATCGAGGTCGGATGAAAAAGTTATGGTCAAATTACAATCATGTTATGAAACAGGAGAGGCTACACGATCAGGCTACACGGCCCATGTTCAAGGCCATATTGGATGAATTTTTTTATCAGAATCGAAAATTTTTCTACATGGGAAACTATACGCCCATGTACAAGGCCATGTTGAAGTCAGAAAAGGTCTAGTAGCCTAAAAATCTCTACACGAGCACATAAACGGCCCGTTGCCCTTGTTTCCACTAACAAATTTCCTTAGTTTCTTACACATCCTTCTATCAACTTTTACACATTTGCTTCCATCAAAACATCATCCAAACATCATATAAACTAGTTTTTATGTTTTAACACTTCTAATCCATTCAACACATCAAACACCATCAACTCCTCCATCAAACCCTTATAACCACAAATTATCATCTTCCTAAATAACCCAACATGCATCCATCATTAAATCATAACATACAAACATAAACAACAACTAAAACAAGACTTATCTCTTATTCTCCTTTCTTTCTTCTTCTTATTTCTAACTCTTGGAGCTACTTTTAATCTTGATTTCCTCCTCCTATCTCCATTTCTAACTTGATTATCTTTTATTCCTTGTTGAATTTGAGATTTAAAGAGAAGAATTTGAAAGAAAAAGAAAAATGAAAGGAGAAGAAGAAGAACTAGATACAGGGAAAAAGAAGAAGAAAGAGAGAGAGAGAGAGAGAAAGAAAAAGAAGTATAAAAGGCAAGAAGAAAAATGAAAAATAAAGGGAAAGGATAAATATAAAGATATTTTCAAAATAAAGTATTAGATTTAGAACTATCATCAATATCTATAGTTCTAAAAGTATTTAGAAGATGATTTTTGAACTAATAGGTTAGAAATTAAGAACTTAAAACAAGAACTTAATTTAGGAATTTATTTTAGATGAAATAATATTTAATTTCAGTTCGAGTTTAAAACTCATATTTTTATACAAGCAAATTTTACAGGGATTTAGGAGTTGGAATTTAAGCTATAAAAGGATTTAGAAATCCTCTAAACATTTTAATAACATGTTAGGGGTTTAAGAATTCAAATATCAAATTTCAATTTAATTAATTACTAATCTAATTGTGTCAACTTATCTAATTATTTCCTATACTTCATTTGATTCATTTAATCTATCTAAACGTAATTCCTAACTTAGATGAAGATTTAGGATATTTCAGGTAAAAAGATTGTTTTGTAGCCTTGTCATTTTATTTGTACAAATGCATTTATTGCTTAAGAATATCGTTTCTCTCTCTCTTTAAATTTTACATGTCCTTTCATTGTTACTTTTACTAGTAGTATGTCATAAATAATTATTTCATTACCTATATTACATATGTTTTGTCTAATCGTAGCACTTATTAGTAAATATCACCAATTATATGCCTTGGTCTGTTAACAATTTTTTCTTTTATAATTACTATTATAATGTAAATTATTAATTGGTTAATATTATTAATTTGATAAACAAGTAAAGTTATTATGAAAAAAAAAATTATATAATATCAATATTCATGTTAATTTGCCCTTTTATTTTATTAGTGGTTTTGTATCGGAATTTTTTTTCTAATCTATTTGTTGAAAATAAAAATCATATAATTTTTTGTATTTTTAAATAAATTAATATATTAATATTGATTAATACATCTGCTATAATAAAAAGGTGAAAAAAAAAAACAAATAAGCATTTTAACATATAAGACGTAGTGAATCCAACCCCTCCTAACCATTTGATTATGCGTCCGTCGTTAAATCTACGTTATCCATTTCAAGGGATCAATTGTATACATAAGGGTAACCCCTTCAATTGTAAAGTAGTCAAATTTTGAGTGAATTTAGTTTATACTCAGAATCTCTCTTTACTTTCTTTTTTTAATATCTTGTGTGTTTTTCCAAGTTGAAATTAGCCTCTTTGTGGGAGTTTGAGTGCTTAAGTCTCACACAAAAAGCATCCCAAATATTACGCTTGTAACACTAGCATTTAATCTCCACATCACATTATCCTAATTCATTATCCCCACATAATGCTACACTTGCTAATCCATGGTTGCCATTTTTGATACCTCATACTCTAATTACTTTATGCCTAGGCATAAGAACAATTTGCAAAATAAGTTAGGAGCTTTGATAAATTTAGGTATGTTGTATTTCCTACTTTACATGCTTAAGCGATATAAATGATAACTAAATACGTAGCCCTCTTAAAACTTTTGAAGTATTGCCAAGTTTTCTACTTTTATAATCTCATACATAATAAGCTCTTATTATCTAAACTTCTAAATCAATTCGTTAAAATCGAAATGAATCACAAAATGACCACAACCTATTATTCATTTCCACAGCTAAAGGTATTATCCAATTCAAGAAACAATAGTGAAACTTCATTACAACTTAAGTTTAAATCTCCTTAAACAATTGAACCAAGTTAGTAGAGGAAAATTTTGGCTAAACATTTCTAACTTTGGTGGGCCAAATTGAAATTTCATCTATCTTCTTGAGTTTCAGTTGACCAAAATTTTCCTTCATAGAATATGTAAGCCTCATAAAATTCGGCCATTGAATTAATAATTTGGTCAATCATTTTTCTCTCAAACTCTTACAAATTTAACCATTTTCTACAAATTTTGACCCCATGGCTCCTTTGGTCTATATTAACCATAGTCTAAAACAAATCAACTTCTAATTCTGTACTTGGTTAAATCCTCTCAAGGAAACCACAAATTCAATAAGTATAATCAAGATTCTATGACTAATACTTGTCAACAATCACATTCTTAACTACAAATTAGAATAAATGAATAAATGTATTAAGTCTTAAAACAACAATCAAAGCCTTAATTCTTGTGTTAATTTTCCCATTATGATTAATCCAAATATGGTCACAACAAAGGGATTTTGGACAATAAAAGGAATGGAAAAGGGTGTTGTATGCAAACACAACCTATGTATTAAGATGCTCTATCTAACATCTGAACAATGTGCCTAGATTGTGATTCCTTTTAACAAGTAGCATTTTTCCAATACAATTTACACATCTTTTGCATGGTTATCTAGGAAAGAGAGAGGGAGGTAATACTTAATAAAAGAAGGGAAAAGAAAGAAGCCGGCAGGGTTAAAGAAGTGAAGGTTTGTTACAGCTTATACAAATATTTCAGGATGGAGATTTACCTTTTTCCCTTATTTCTTTAGATGAACTTTTGGTGTGTTTTCATTAGGATTTCAATTAGATTTGTTTTTCTTCTTGTTTCTATTTTTTTTTATATATTCTATGTGATTTTTATGGATTTTATTATCTTTTTTTTTTTTACCATTACAACAGGAAATGAGATATTCGAAACCTGATACCTCTCACTTGAGAGACTAGAGGAAATGCCTCTAAGTTATAATGTTATCTGCTATAAATTTTATTATCTGATTCAACTAAGGTTTTAGATAGTATTATAATATTAAATTTATCATTGAAATCAATAAGAATCTTCTAACTAATATTAATACTTATATCACGTTTGGTACATATAAATGATTTAGAATGGAATGGATTCGATCGGAATGGAATGAGTTTGGAAATAATAAATCAATTTCTAATGTTTGGAAGATTACATGGAATGGAATGGATAAGAGTATGATTGTTCGGAATGCTCTTAGTAATAAATACAAAATATTAATACATATAAAAAAGTAATTAAATTCATATAATTAATAAGCACCTTCTCAAAGACGGAATCGAATTCCCCTTCAAAGCCAAGAATCGTTGATTCCATGGAATCGTGAAACGAGTTTCTAAAAATGCTTTCAAACATTGGAAAAAGAAATGAGAGCCGGAATCGCAATTCCATTCCGACTCATTTCTGCGTATCAAATGTGCTATTATAGGTAAAACACAAATCATGTTTATGCTAAGAGAATAATTCCAAGTTTTTTTTCCTATATTTTTTTAAATAGCAATAGAAAGATTATTATTATTATTTTTTTTAGAGAAATCGATTCAGGCTATATAGATTTTAATGCCAGATTTAACGTGTCATAATCAAACAAAGGCCACCCCCACGGTCCGCCAACCACCATGCCAAATTTTTCAAACAGGACCACATCGGTTAAAACCAGAACATTAGTTTCAACCGTTGCGTGTTACGTCTGTTCTTGTAAAATGACTTATATAATAAGGGCACGTTGTTATCAGTTCAGGGAGACAAAGTTCCCTTGTGGGGCGGCAAACTTCCCAATTGACAATCCCACAAATCGCTAAAGTGGCCTACCACGTTCTATCATCAAGCATCAAATTAATTTTTATTAAGGACTTATAAAACAAATTATTATATATGTATATATATATTTTTTTTCACATTGTTCATATGTTTTATGACAAAAAATACTTAGTGAAGAAATAAAATTTTTTTTATTTAATCTTTTAATAAATATTATGTTAACACCGAATATCATTTTCCATATTATTAAATGAAAGTTTGCATTCATTGGCTGGGAGTTGGCACCTAACCTTGAGATGGAATATTCACATCAAACTTAACCTATTATGACCAACTTATGTTAGCCGCCTTCATTATTTTATTTTCCTTAGTTGCGAATTAAAAGGGTATCTTACGTTTTCAGGTTTGTTTATTTATTTTTTGGTCAACAGTTTCCTAGTTGAAAATCATCCAAGGGAGTGAATACCGAGAATCTCTCAGAGCTTTTAAATTGTGGATGCATTTAAGCCACTTTTTTTTTAAATTTTGAAATAACCTAAAAGAAATTTCATTATGTATTCCATCATTAAAAAATCATTATAAATTTTACATGTGTTGGTATGGAATGTCTAGATTGAACCTCACATCCGCCTATGAGCTACCTAGCTCATGAAAAATCCCCTCAAAAGCTTCAGTCTATGAACCCCCCGAGCCTCTCAACCCATTGAGGGGGTCAATCCCAACCTAGATCCAAGGAGGGCCTCGGTTTCCAAGAGGACCAAAGTCCCATATGACCTTAGTTGTGCTCCCTGTATGGAGGTCCGTGACAACTCACTCCATGTTCTTACATCCTTAAGAAAGCGAATATCAATTCAACCACCCTTCATGAATAATCATGTCAACCACTTTAGGTCCAAATCAACTATTAGATTTAGGGATATATCATGTTGGCATTAAATATTTTGTGAATCTCCATTCTAGTATAGTCATTATTTATAAATAAAGCCACACCAAAGGTATGATAATCTAACATAATCCAATTCCATACCCATTTAGCTTACTATTTATTTCAAGCTCATCACTAATTTAAGCTTCAGAGTGGTCACATTGGATAATCATCTAACGCACTGCTAATCGTAATCTATGTACGCAGGTCCACGGTGCTCCAACATCCTACTCTATTGATGATTTGACACTAACAACAACATATAAATTCCCTTGTCCTCTTTATTTTCTTCTGGTTGTCTTTTTATTTATTGTTTTCTATTCGTTTTGGATGAAAATCAATTGTTCCAAAAATGTTGTTTCAATTGTGTCTCCATGAATAAACATTTGTACGTGTCATGAAGTAATAATTATTGTTTGCATTATTTTAGGGTTTTTTTTTTATTTTTTTATATGTGGCACATGTTTATTGGCGAAGACATCAGTGAGACAACAAATGAGCTTGAATTAGCTAAAAGGAATTAGATTACTTAAGTTAATCAATTTGAACTAGTTTTAGATTAAATGACGAATTCTAAAAAATTTGGCTAAGGTTAAGCTAAAATGGGTTAATAGCTAATAATTAACTTAGATGAATGAATTAGGATGATCTTTGAATAATATGGGAATATGTTGTTTCAAATGTTTATTTGCTTTGAATATGAATGCTTTTATGTATGAATGCTTTATATATGTTATGTTTTGTGATAAGAAACTATAATTAAAGTGAAAAGAATTACTTTGACAGACAAAGGAGAACTGTCCGTATTTTGGCGAGGCGATCTTCGCAGCTATAGCGGGGTTCCAAGTCAGTGTCTGATCAAATAGAGTTAATAAAAGTTTGAGAAAGTGGATGATTAGTTTAGTTTAGTTTTTAATACGAGTTCTTTCCTTAACAGAAGTGGATATCTGATTTATCTTCTGGATTATCTTATGAAATTCCTTCTAAGGCTATGTTTGGATTTCATATTCAAGGTACATAGTAACTTGCGTGATAATTGATAGGATGGGCATCCTAAATGGATTAAGAACTTAAAAATGGCTTGATAATTGATGAGTGTTGGTTGTGCTTTACGTCGTTGTATCCGGATCCGATGAGCAAAACCTTGTCATGGTGCAATCACACGGTAGTTAGGCACTTAGCCCAATCTTTGTCATGATGTAATGACTCAAATCCATGATGCAATGGTTCACCATGATACAATGGTGATTTATCTTAATGGTTAAGTGGGTAGCTAATAGAGATAACTGTATCGGTATATTCTCTACTTAGGCTCGGGAGGAAATAATATGTTTTAGTTGACGGGTATGGGACCGTTGAACTAATTGATGTTATAGACCGAGATAAGTGGAGTGTATAAAGAATTGTAAACCCTAGATGATGCTATTAATATTCTTTATCGGTTAGATATAGGAGATAAGATATCCGGTCTATCTATATCAACCCCCTGAGCAGCTGTTGTTACTTAGGAACCCCAGATTCCCATTGGCTTGTTCCCGAGTGTGAGTGCTCCATTGTTGATTTGTTTATTTTAATGGAAAGATAATGACTTGTGGATTGATGCATTGCATTTAGTTAAGCTCACGTACTACTCCGTATGTGATTGTGTTATTGTGTACTGAGCTCAGGCTCATTCCTGTTTATGTTTATCTTTTTACAGGTTGTTGATGAAGATGAGTAATGAGATCATGATGTGGAGGCTGTTGATGTTGTTGTTATTATTGTTGTTGTTGTTAATGTGATGATGTTTGTCTCGGGCATCGGGCGACTTTGAAGATTTGGGAGACGAGTGAAATGTAATAGGACCGAGATATATTTATATTTTGTTTCTTCTTTGTTTTGTTCTATAAAGACTAGAGTTAATTATAAATTTGAATTTCATTTAAGGGCTTGTCAGTGGCCACGTTTTGTAAATAAGCTTTTGTAAAGATTTGTTTAAGTGAAAGTTTTTCCACTTGTAATAGTGGAAGTTTGAAATGCTTTTACGTAGAAATATTTTTATTAAAGTTTATTTTTCGGCTGCTAAATCCAATTGTTGCCAGAATCTAACTAAACGATTTCATAACCTAAAATCGGATAGCAATGCTCAACATAAACACCTTCTTTTAAGACAACCTTACGTATAATTCGTAAGAGTTATACGTGGTTGGGGACTTGGTATGCTTAATTTGAGAATTGAGCACGTCGGGTCTTTACACCGTGTTTGGATTTTGCAGCTTAATCTTTGATCTAGGTGAATATATTATCTATCAAGATTTGATGACAAATCTTCAACGGGTCTGAGGAGATGATGAGAATCAGGTTACCTCAATTGTAGGACCAATTATCTGTACCCTAGTTAAAAGAGTGCTAGACCTTGCATTAAGAATATTGGATGATAAATTGGAGCTAGATGAAGTTTATTTAGCTAGATCACTCACATTACACATTGGATTCAAGTTTAATTCAAGGAAAGGTTGCACACGGATCAAGGAAGGAGTGAGGAGCTTGGATGATCTCAAGTTGGGAGCCAAAACTGACCACCAAAGCCGACCATACATCAGCGGTGTAGAAGCTACGTTGGCACCAAGGCCGGTGGCCTTTCTTGCAAAGTTGGCGGCTTACTATCAACTTTCTTTTATTTCATATTTTTTTTAATATTTTCTTTAGGATTTTTTAGAAAATATTATAAATACTCTATTGCTTGTATTGAGACATTAGAAGTTCTTGGCTTATTGACATTGTAATTGAGAGTTTTCTCTTCTTTTCTTTAATCAATCACATTGTTGATTATGGCGAGATCCTTTTTCCGTTCTTATCAATTTTTATTAGAATTGTAGCAAGCAAACCATTCCTTCTTTCTTATGCATAATATCGGGAGAGATAGAGTGTAGTTAGGGTTGATTCGGTGCATCATCTCTACTATCAACGTCGTTCATATCTTTTAATTCCTTGCATTCAAATTATAAAAACCCTAAAAAAATCATTTTTATCATTTCTAATTCGATCCCCAATTGAGATCTCTTTGTCTAACGAATTAGGCACATCATAATTTGGTATTGGAGCAATCTTGGCTCATTATCTTTAGGTATCAGAGTTTTTTGGCCTTTTAAGCATGTCATAATTTGGTATATGAGCATCTTTAGCACACAATACTTTAACTTTTTATTGATTTCTCTCAATAATGATTTTGATGATAACAAAAATGATTAAGTAATTTCTAACAAATTTATTAAGTGTGCAGTGATTAAGTATAAACAAAGTTGGTTTATGAAAATGTTTCAAAAGAGATTCAATTTAGAAAGTATTTCAGAAAGTGTTTGGAAAGTTTTTTCTAGAGAAATGAATAGTCAGAAGGTAACTCAGAAGGTAAATTGATTGTTTATAAGATACTTATAACAGTTAAAAGGTAAATAAGAGACTAGACCTGCAACTTGCAAAAAAGGAGCAAAACACGAACAGAAATTTACAAATAAGATTTTCCTTGATTAATTCATTGTTTTGAAGACTCAGCTCTAAAGTTGAATGTATTTTGGTAATACATTCCATTATGTTCTACATGGTTGATTTAAATATCTATGGGGATTCAAGTTTTATTGGATTAAAACTTATTCTTGGAAATATAATGTTTTTTACAGCAAGTGAAAATCATGTGGTCAAGAAAAAATTCATCTCAACAGGTTATTCAAGTTTTTTTTTTTTTTTATATGTTTGAGACACGATCCAGATTTCCATGTGGAGACTGTCTGATAAATAATTAGCCATACAAGGAATTCAACAAATATAGAAGATACGGTCCTATTTTCAAGTGAACAGTACCAGAAGATAGTTTTCATCAAGAATACGTCAACAACGTCATAAATTAAATTCAAAATTCAAGATAAAGATCATTATCTCAACTGATGGATATTCAACCTTATCAATTAGAGAAAATCACGAGATAACAACAACAAGATAACAACTTATTCAAATTTTTCAGTTGAAGAAGACTAAACAAACTGATCCTATTTGAATAACATGCACAATATCATGACTTAATCTTATCAACTTTAAGTCATAGCCGTTGGAAGAAATAAGGATAATATATACACGCCCAAAACAGAGAGAGAGCAGAACATTCATGTGAAAGAGATCAAGCACATAGAAGCCACACAATTCCATTTTAATTTGAACAAATTACTGTCATTCTTATTGTCTTCTCTTGTTTGTAATTTTAAGGATTTATATTCTATTTCCTCTGATTTAGATTTATTCACTTTGTGTGAGATTGAGAGTTACAAGTAGCCTCAGTAGATTGATTGTTAGCTTGAGGAAAAGCTTGGAGAATCAAGCTGAGTGCATTGTAGCTGAGTGCTTTGACAAAGACATCTTGTAACTTGTTGATTGATTTGACAGTGGAACATATCGGTGCGGAATATCGGATCCCCAGCTTAGAGCTGGAAGAGAGAATTGACGCTCAAAGCGAAACCTTTATAAATCGATTTTATACTCTCTTTTCTCAGATTGAAAAAGTTAAAGCAAATATTTAGAAGGAAGTTAATTGACGAAAACATTAAAAAAAAAAAGAAAAAAAGAAAGGTAAATGAAGATTGAAGAGGATCTGGTAGTACTGTTTACGCATGTGGCGGCTGTCACCAAGGTGTGTTTTATCTGAAGGTTTAGTAAAAGTCAGTGTGCCAAGTGGACCTTCTCGGCTCTTTGCTCTATTATTGCTGTGTCTCTCCACGTCTAATCACAGAGTCGTGCGCTATCGTCCACATATAAATTCAAGAGATGTTGTCGACACACTCACACAGGTAATCATCTTACGCATAAAATAAGACTCCTCCATGTACAAACAAATTTGAAATATTTGAACGAATTTAACACATTTAGACTAATTTGCCTCAATTGAATACACTTATCATAAATCCTATATAAAATAATATTATTAGGATGAATAAAATACATTATTTTATAGAGATTTTTTTTATTGATAAAATAAATGTTTTTTAATTTATCGATAAATGAATGTTTATTGATTTACAAAAGATTTTTCTTTTATATTTTTTACACATTTTCCCCAAATTTTATATATAACTTATCAATAAAAACTAAAAATAACATGGAGAAAATATCTATATAGTTATAGTGCACAAATATAAAACGAAATAATGAATTTTATAACACAAAAAAACTATAAAGTTATAGTGCATCTTATAAATTAGAGCTGATAGATGCATATAAGAAAGAGTTTTTTTTAAAGTTAATATTTTGAAAGATAAAAGGTTACAAAATATTTTAAGTAAATATAATACAAATTTTATTATAAACTTTATATGAGATTTTTTATATATTTGATGAATTATTGATTCATACTTTCGTTAAGCATTAAGGATTTCTTTATAAAATATTAACTTATGCATTTAGCGAGATTATTAAATTAATACGTTGGCCTAAGTCTGAATCCAAAGAAATTATTATTTAATCAAGCTTATTAATTTATCAAATATTCATTTATCGATATTTAACTATAATTCAACCAATAGATCACAATTAGATGAAACTTAACACAATTAAATGAAACATACCATAATTTAACAAAATACTTAATCTAAATTGTCAAACGGCAACTTATCATAATAATTCCCATACATTCAACAATACATTAGTGAACAAATTTAGAAATTATACAAGTGGCAACTTATCATACTAATTTCCCTAAATTCAATAATTCATTAGTGAACAAATTTAGAAATTATAGAAGTGGCCTCCAATCAAAGTGATCATACGCTTATTAAGTTAGTTTCATAATTTAATCATGATTTGAAAGTGTAAAAAGTGAATGATACTTAACGAGATGATTTAGAGCAAACGAGGTAGATGGGTAATATGTAGTATCAATATCTCAAATGCATATGTCATCGATAGGAACTAATGAAGTCTACTGTATTAACCTTATAGTTCTTAAGTGATAGAGCGCGATATTCCTCTTAATTATTTGTTTAATCTTAACATAGAGAATGTAATGTAGAGTATCATTTTCTACTCTTTTATGAAAGTGATGAATAAGGAGAATGATTAATTTATAAGCGTATAAACTTGACAACAACTATGATAACATCTTACTGATGAGATGGGGTAAACATATTTTTATGGTAATTCTAAATGAATTTAATGTGACTTGAAACCAATAGTTTTCTCATGTGTGCACGAGCTTATCTATGAGAGAGTAGATATGGATGTATTGGTTTAACTAGTTCTACTTTGATTATACCAATTTAAATCTCTCCAAATCATCTTAATCCTACTAAATGAATCGAATTTCATAGCCCAGCCTAGAGATTAAAGCTGAGATAAATAATAAATTTAATATAATGTTTAATTAATAATATTGGGTAAAGAGTATGTTTATTCAATGTATCAATGTTTTGAATAGTTAAAAAAAGAATCATGGTTCGTTCACTTCGCTAAATGAATAAGACTGTAATAGAATTACTATTATAGAGGAATGGAATAGAGCTGTAATAGAATTTTTCTTTATTAATTTTTTATTTAAATGGTGATATTTTGAAAAAAAAAAGATAGTTCCAACATTGAATTGATATTTATAGATTTGAAGAAAGAATGACTATTTAATGTTCTGTGTAATACAAATTCATTACGGAATCACAATTCAGTGACATAATAACCATTAATAAGGAATAAAACTATAATGGAATTGCAATTACAGCGAAGTGAACGAGCAGTCAATGTTCTATAAATTTAGCAAAATGATATATCAATATTTCGTAAAAGTTATTTAAGGTACTAGTATTTGGATAATTTTTTTTTTATTAATTTTGCTTGATGGTGATGGATACCTTGTTTAACTTTTTCTTGCAAAACTTATATTCTATATAAATTTATCCGCAAATGCTAATACTAATTTACCCAATAAATATAATATTAAATAGTCTAAAATCCTACTTTTTTTTTTGGCATTTTTAAGCCCTCTTTAAGCGAAATCAACAAATACACATTTAGAGCCTTTTTGACTCGTTTTATGATTGTTTTCATATTGTTTATGTACCGGAGTTTGAGCAATAAATATAGCCAAAGGTAAAATGTTAAATGCACATAAAAATATACAAAATAGACTAAAAAAAAAAGATACAACATCTATAACATATAGTATACAAATATAAAAATAGAAAAAATATATATACCTTAAAAGTTGTCCTTTTTTTTTTCCAGCTATTAACAAGTATACTTCAAATGCTTATTATAAATTTCCATGATAAAATCGTTCGTGAGCTGTACATAAATTTTTTAATTAAAAAAGAAAAAGAAAAATTGCACTTCGTTACGTATATAATTATATATATATATATAAACATTATAAGTTGCGGCTATTGTTGTAATGATGGACACTTGTTAACATATAAAAATAAAATCATATTTTTACACATCTGCTTTTTCATCAAATGCATGGTTATTTTTAAAAGGATAAAAATTTCCTTTTTTTTAATACTTACCATATTAAATAATGCCTTGTAAACATATGTTTACCCGGCACAATATATTATTGGCTTTCTCAAGTGATGGTTCCCTATTTATTTATTATTTATTTATTTTTAACTAAAACTTTAAAGTTTAAACACACGGACCCTACAATAATAATCATGGTTTATCAATTATTATACGTTACTTCAAGTTGAAGAATGAGCATCAAATCTTTTGCTGTAGCATCAAATCTTTGAAACTATATATTAGAGCATCCGTCACTATTCCGAACTTTAAGAAGTTCTTAAAATATCATATTGGTATTTTAAATTTTTTTTTTTTAAATCTTATTAATTTATCTTGCTTATTCACATCGTTTTAGATTTTACAAGTCTTATGTATTTATATATAATATACAATAATATATAAAAACTATAAAAGACGTAAAAAAAATCTTACTTTTGGCGTTTGGGATCATTGATAGATAACACAAAAAGATTTATGAACCTCTTCATTACTGCAAAACCACAAAAAGTAAGATACTTTATGTACGATCTTACGTCAAGGAGGATACTCCAGATCTGAACTTTAAAGTTTGAACAAGCTATTAGCACGTGATCATTTTCTCCTCTTTTTTTTTATTTTTCCCATTTCTATTTCGGCCAAAGAACCTCCTTGCCATGGGAAGTAACTTTAATTGTTTATTGAGAGCTTTTATTTTCTTATTGACGAAAATTTTTAATAAATTATTTAATAATTAAAATAAATATAATAATTAAATTATTAATTTTTTTAATGATTTAATTATTATAGTGTTAGCTATCAATAGTGATAAGATCGGTCCGATCAAATTAATAAGAGATCATAAAATTTTTCGTCTTTCATCTTTATGATTAGTTTTTGTTTTTCTCCCCAATTATTATGATGGAAGAGCCAGGGGAACAATGTTTCAATTAAGCTATACAGCCTTATGACACGTTTGGTACCACAAATATGTCGGAATGGATCCCGATTCCGATGTTCATTCCCTTCTTAGTGTTTGGAAGCATTTTTAGAAGCCGATTCACGGTTCTTTGTAATTGACGATTCCAGCTTTAAAAGGAATTCGATTCACCTTTGAGAAGGTAGAATCGCGATTTCATTCTATTCTTATTAATTATATGAATGTAATTTTTTTTATTCTATCATGTATTAATATTTTGTGTTTATTAGTAAAGTATTCCCGACAATTACACTTTTAGCCATTAACATGATATTAGTGCTTAGTGATATTCTTCAAAATTACACTTTTGAAGATAAAATCATTACAATTTTTTTTATAATTTTAACGACCTGAAATGTATATATCTACTTCATTAGTCGATTAAGTTTTTCCTTTTTCTTAATAATTGATTAATTTATATTTTATTTTTAGTATGATGTAACAATTAACATGAAGGAATAACGAAGCTCTGGGAATTATTTTCACTGTGGGAGTATTGCAAGTTGCACAATGAGAGAGTCAGAAAGATGCAAAGACTTAAAAAAGTGACATGCTTTTACGTCATTCGGGGACAAGAAATCAAGTTTGGCTTCACATTCGTGGCTTGGTTTATTCGACATTATTGACCACGTCATGCCGACCACGACAACGATGTTCTTCTATCCGGGGATTCTAATGTCAAAGCACCACAACAAAACGGAAATGGATACTATGCGGATATATCTCTTAAAATATTATCATATATAATGGGAAAAAGGTGATGATAATAATAATAATAATAATATAATAATAATAATAATAATAATAATAATAGCATTTTCAAAACGCTCTTCAAATTCCGAACATTGAAAAAAGAATCTTATATTTATGGCATGTCCTAAAAGCACAATTTGAATTGATTAATTGTATTTTTAAGACTAAATTTTTGAGATATTATTAAAAGGGAAAGGATCCGTATTTGTATGATTTTTGCAACAAAAGATGTAGATGGTTTAACATTGTGTTTGGGTTGAATTAATTTCTTGTTTAGGATATAATTGAACTTAATTCCTTAAATAAAGTTAAAATGAAAATAATTATCAATTTATCACAATAAAATCGCATTTTTATCATAAGATATACGAGTAAACAGTAAATACACGTATATCTCGTCTTTAAAATGCGATATACAGGTGCATATTACGACTATAAAACGCGATATATATTTAAAGTACAGAGCAATATCGTGATTATTAATCGCGATATCTGTACAAAATACTTATATCACGATTAATAATCTCGATATTGCGACCGTAGTCAAACATTAAATCGTGATTCTTTCACACGATTTTTGTATAAATTGCATATCGTATTTCTTAAACGCGATTTTACAACTGAAAATTGATAATTAATTTTCTCCAAATGGTATATTAGTAATTATTTTGTATAGGACCTTAGATATGTATTATACTCTGTTTAAGCTTGTATTTATAATTTACATGTTTTTTAGGTTTTTATCCATTTGCCCTTTAATAGAATCTGGCATGATATTGATGGAGAACCTAAAATACAGGTAACTTATAAATATAGACACTTAAACATGTAATTAACAAATTCAGACCATTTTTTCAATGCTATACAAAATATGAATCCCTAAATGTATGGTTGAAAATTCAATTTCTCTTTTCTTCAAAGAATTTTTTTTCTATTTACTATTACAAAGAAAAATAATTTTTGAAATTTAGCAATAAACTTTTAGCTCATGATATGATTATATATATAAAAAAATATATTTTTATGATATATTAACTATCCTAATAGATGATAATTTATTTAAATTATTACTAGCTATGTTTTATTATCCCTTATTTATGTACTTATAAGTAAGTGATATTGTATGAGAAGGGAAATTACAATTCACAAGAAAATTTCTATTAATAAATCAAATATCAATTACTTTGGATGTTATCTGTTATTATTAAGGATAATATAGTTATATATATTAATGAAATATATATATGTAGTTTCTTTTTTAATAATAATAGAAGGTTTGGGCCAAAATAATAATATATAATAATAATAATAATAATCAAAGTATTTGATCTTCATTTATCAACAAAAATTTTCTTTTCTATTGTAGTTCTCTTATTATATGATATCAATTAATGGTTAATACATTAATAAAAGAGAGAGCAATATCTTATATTAATATAATTTTCATGCATGCATGAGAATAACTAATAAATGATGGACACATGTATAGATATGTATACATATTAAATCATGTCATGAGTTGAAATTTATTTATAGGTTTCGAAAATTATTTTTTATGTAATAATAAATAAATAAATAATGGTTTTTTTTTATTTGTACAATTTCACAAAAATAGATTTGAATTTTTCACCCCGAGAGCTCACATTTATATAATTTCACGAAAAAGGGCTCAGATTTTTAATTATGCATTTTAAGTGCATGAATTTATAAGTCAACTCATTTTAGGACATCTGTCCATGCCATGTTAGATTTTATTAATGGCGATGGACAAAGGTTTGTAAAATGCATGTAAATTATAAAATGCATGCCGGGAAAAAATCGAGGCCCTTTTTTCCAAAATTGTACAAATATAGATTCTTCTTATGTAATTTTTCCATGTTATAAGTATTGAAAATGTGCTAAATTACACTAGAAGATATTAACGTTTGGGAGTAAGTTCATTTAAAATCATAACATTTTAAGTGGTTAAAAAGAGATCCCAACTTTTAGAGGCACGTTTATTTAAGATCTCAATGTTTGAAGAAGTGGGTCAATTTGAGTCCCTAAGTACATGTGTCAACATTAGAAGAGTTTATGAGTTTTAATTAAATATTCTCTTTATTAACACATATTCTTAAAGACCCAAATTGATCTATTTATTTAAACATTAGGACCTTAAATGAACTTCCCAAAATATGAGGATATCTTTTTAATTACTCGAAATGTTGGGATCCTTAAATGAACATACTCTCAAATGTTGAGACCTTCTAATGTAATTCATCTATTTAAAAAATGTGTCCTGAAAACAAGGTTTCTTAGAAAGTTGAAATCATGATCTAGGATAAAACTTCTTTAAGTTTTATAAATGTGAAATTATCTATTTAAAGTTTGGGTTTTTTTGGATTTTTTAAAATGCGATTTAGCCCACATATAATTAATAGTTAAAATTATAAAAAGTAAGATGTTATCGTATTAATGTTATAAGTGTTTAATAAATCTAAATGATTCCAACTATTAATTCATAAATTATGAGAAATCAACAAAAGAAAAATTGAAATATTAAAAATTCCAATAAAATTCCACATAAACATACTATAGTAGTGGATGTGCTTTAATTTTTTATGATTTTTTTCATAATTTTTGATAATTTAATATCTAATAACATATATGTCTACAATTTGGATTCCATTTTAATTTTATTCCAACGTGGGTTTTGTTGAAATCAATTTTTCCAATTTCCTTAGTACATGTTGTCATGTTTAAAGAGAATCTTTAATATATATTAGCAAATAATGCACTTGTCATGTGTTTAGTTAAAAATATATAAATATGTTGGAGCCACATATAATATAACTGAAATTATTTAAAAATAGAAAATTTTACATGGTATATATTATTTAAATTCTAAATATTCCTTTAGTATTAAAGTATTGGTGGGATGGTAAAATGCTTTGGTTTAGGGAAAAAAAAAATGGGGAAACGAAGAGAATTCATCAATTACGGGGATGTAAATTATAGTGTAGGAGAAAGATTATAATAACAGCCTCGTTCCTATTATTATGTATCTAAAAGTTATAATTACAACCTAAAATCCTTCTTTTTTTTTTTTAAATTTGACCCGTAAAGTTTTATGGTATTAAATATTTATACCTAATCAAACATTTACAAAATTATGTATTCTTGCTATTAATTTGGCGGGACCAGTCCTGTCATCATCCAACAGCTCACAACATATCGAATTGTGATCGAATCACTAAAATAATTAATATTTTATTTACTATATTTATTTTAATGGTTAAATTAATGATAAGACGGTCCAGTAGGTGGGACCGTAGAAACTCCTCTTCTTTATTCAATTTACTGTTAAGATTTAATTTACTACTAATAGCTTATAGCCTTATAGCACGTGATTCTTTACGACACTATATCGTTTGAAGATGAAGTAGGTTGTGAATTCAACAAGAGTTTTACCAAGTATAAATTTAGTAACTTTCAACACTGAGTAGTAAAATTGACAAGTTTTGATAGTTGAGAGGATTAAGTTGGATTTTTGGTCTTTCAGAAAGTAATAATTAAAGTTTCATTCTCTTACCGTTGTGTTAGACAATAAGGATGAGTTCACATATTTGAAACAACTTAACTTGACTTCACATGATGGGTTTTCAATAGGAAAAAAGATTCAACAAGCATCTTCTAGCTATGTGCATGACAATAAAATTTTAGCATGCATAATAAAGAAAATGGTAGTTATCAAAACAAGTATAACATGTGATTTGTATATGTTATGTATGTGTTAAAATTTTATCGATATTTACACTTTATTTGTACTTTACGCATGATATATAATACGTATTAAATCATTTCTCTTAGAATATGGATCACTAGATCGGTTCATTTGCTCTCAATCTTTCTCAGTATATGATTCACACACTAGCCATCTACAAGTTTGTGTTAATGAGGACCATATGAGGTAATCCATCAATTGCAATTTGATTAACATTGTTAAATGACAATCTCTATAAATACTCAATAGCTCATCCTCATTTGATAGTTCATAAATTAAGAGAAATATTATTAGATCATCTAGATAATCACTATAAAAGATCAAACATGGTTCAAATCAAAGAACACATTACCTAGTTTTTTGAAGAACTTTAGAGTTGATACTTTGTAACTCCTTTACCTATTACATGCGTGTTTGAACTTCGTAAAATTATTTATTCCTCTTTCCTATCTTTTTCTTGAATCATTTTTCCATGTCATTGCCATATCACTCCTCTAAGATCATATTACTACATATCTAAGCTCCACATATGTGGTTAATAAAAGTCCTTATATCTAAATTATGAATGACATTGAATAACTTTTGACTTTAGATGCAAATTAAAGGGGATAAAAACACAAGTCAAATCATGATATAACTTAAATTATCATGTAGATGCTATGTAACACAAAAGACAGATGCATTAAACACTTCAAAACTATTTGATTTAAGAAAATTCATTATCACTGATGGTATTTTTTTATTGGTTTGAAAGCCCATGACTAGTGTAGATATACAATTTTGCTCATTTAAGACTTTAATTTATAGTAAGAATTAATATTATATTAAGCTCATAAATTATAAAAAAAAAAAAGAAAAAATAGATATAATAAAAATATACATATGGCTTAATACAATACCAATTTTAATGATAGATTTTCCTTGGACCCAATTAAATACCCCATATGAGTAGGCTTATTTAATTGAGCCCATTTGAGAAGCCTTAAGTATTAGTTTTATGCAAACTAGAATTAAGGCACAGGCCAATGGCCTGATGGTAGGTAAAGCACATGCATATATACAGGAGCAACCGGGGTTCGACTTTGTGCGAAGGAAGCAAAGCTCAAAAATTGCGAAAAGCTTGGGAAGCTCGTTTATGCGTGCATCTTATCTTCAGGGTTGTTGGCCGTATCCTACCTAATTCGACCCCTAGCTAGTATAAATAAGGGTTGAGGTCTCCATTTATAACATCAGAAACAATTAATTCCGTCAAAAACATCTAAAAAAACATTATTAAGCTTCAAATCAAGCTTCGGGCATCTAAGGTTTTGATTTCAAAATTTTCTCCGATTACTCTTCATAGGGGTTAAATCGGAGCAAACTAAGGCTACAGTTGGATTTAAGGATGGTGAAAGCTTTAGCTAGTAGCTTTCTCCTTCATCTAAATCCTCCGATCGATAACGACCAACAACCACCATTGTCGCTGCCTTGCTTTGGTCATGCTACCAACTTCCAGCCATGATCGAGCTAAATCACGATCACATGATCACTCATCATCCTCCATTCGATCATTTCGACATAGTCACGATCGCCCAGAACAGCCAAATCGACGATTTTGAATACTGCCAGCTGCCTGCTCCTGTCTCACCCATCCAAACCGAGTCCGACTCGAGATCCATGCCCAAGTCTAAGATTTGACTCGCACTGATCCAAGTGAGTTTATTTCATTTCTTTCTTTCTTTTTCATTTATTTATTTTATTGATTTAAATTAAAAGCTATTTTTAAAAAAATGGGAATATAGGATTAGTTTTCTATACGTATAATAACAATAGAAATGTAATAAATATTAATAAAAAAAAACCCTTTTGATACATAGGAAATCCTATTTTCTAAAATAAAAAAACAACTTGATAGCTCGTCAGGTCGCAAATAAAAATATTTTTGTAAAAAAAAAAAGATTAAAAATTTAAGACATTTAAGGTGAAAAGAGTTCTAAAAATTAAAAGAAATATCAATACAATAAAGTTTTCTTAAAAAAACTACGTGTTGTCCGATCCCGATTAGTAGATAAATAGACAACTTCGAGACGACATAAAAAATGAAATAAACTTTTTTTTGGTAAATATTGAATTGATTCATTGTTTTGTAAATATTTAGATTTGTAAATTTTAATGGTAAATTATAAATATCATAGTTCGTATATTAGTAATTTTTTGAGTATTAAAAGGATAAAAATTTTAACTTATAAATTTTATGTAGTAAACGTATGGTTTTAATAGGATAACCCTCGAATCCAAAATTTCTGTTTATCAAATTTGGTTTTAAATCAAAATTTTCACAGAGTAATAGTTAAGTTAAGCGATTAACTAACCTATTAATCTTAACTTATAAATTTTTCCCGATTCCAATTAGGTGGCAACTCCTTTTAATTTTATAAAGTAAAAAATTTTTAATTTCTAGTCGAGGGTTTATATTAAATGAATTCATGTTTAATGCGGATAGAATTAAAAGAAATAAAACCAAAAAACGAAAAATCCAAATAATCTAATGCAAGAGGCTACTCCTGAGGGTGAAAAAAAAAAACCGACTATACCAAGAAACCGAATCGAAAGCACAAAACCAATTCGAAAAATATAGTTAATTGTCCATTGGTTTCAGTTTAGTTTATGGTTTTAATTTTTAGGTTTTGATTTTGGTTTTGGTTTGTAACTGCGAAAAATCGACAGTTAATGGTTAACTGATATCTATAAATATATAATATTATATATTAAATATTTTTTTACTATAAAAGGCTAAAGAGTTGAAACCCTAATGTAATATTATTAAGCATTAGTTATGGTCTAAATGACTTCCACTACTTGTGTTTTATGATGCTATAGTTCCATCTATATGAATAAAGTTTTTATTTATGTATCTATTTTTCTTTTAAAAGCTGTTGGTATTGTGATGGAAAAGAAGTAATAAAAATTATGAGCACTTGATTTTTCTGGGGATGAGCTTGAGAGGTTTTGAAATAATAGATATGAAAATTATTTTCAAGTTGCTATTTGTATTGTTCTCTTTTTGTGCATGAATTGACATGATTTTATTGTTATAGTTAAAAGAGGTTTTAATAGTATGTAACTTTAAGAAACAAAATAGTTTAATTTTGTATGGACCAACTGGAAATATAATTAACCACAACTTTTAGTTAAACCATTATGCTAAATGGTTAAAAATTGAAAACCGAAAATATTAACCGAAAAAAATAGTTAACCATTAAGATGATTAACTATTAATAATGGACTGATTTAAGTTTGATATTTTAAAAAACCGATCATAATAGTGTATAAAGACCCTCTTGCAAAGAATGAAACAAGCTATCACGACAAATAATCCAATGCAAGAGGCTACTCCTAAGGGTGGGGAAAAAAACCGACTAAACCGAGAAACCGAACTGAAAGCGCAAAACTAATTTGAAAAATATGGTTAACTGGTTCATCGGTTTCAGTTTAGTTTATGGTTTTAATTTTTATTTTGTTTTGATTTTGGTTTCGGTTTGTAACTGTGAAAAACCAATGGTTAATAGTTAACTGATATCTATAAATATATAATAATATATATATATAAGTAGTTTTTTTTACTATAAAAGGCTAAAGAGTTGAAACCCTAATGTAATATTATTAAGCATTGTTATAGTCTAAATGACTTTCACTACTTGTGTTTTATGATTTATAGTTCCATCTATATGAATAAAGTTTTTATTTATGTATCTATTTTTCTTTTAAAAGCTGTTGGTTGTGATGGAAAAAAAGTAATAAGAAATATGAGCACTTGATTTTTCTGGGGATGAGCTTGAGAGGTTTGAAATAATAGATACGAAAATTATTTTCAAGTTGCTATTTGTATTGTTTCCTTTTGTGCATGAATTGACATGATTTTATTCATTACATTAAGATGAGGTTTTAATGTATGTAACTTAGAAACAAAATAGTTTAATTTTATATGGACCGACTGAAAATATGATTAATCACAACTTTTAGTTAACCATTATGCTAAATGGTTAAAAATCAAAAACCGAAAATATTAACAAAAAAAAATAGTTAACCATTAAGATGGTTAACTATTAATAATTGACCGATTTAAGTTTGATATTTTAAAAAACCGATCATAATAATTATATTCAAAAAATGAGATCATAGACTGGTTAACCGGTGTATACCTACTCGTAGCTACTCTGATCATGTTTTTCCATTACCTTACAAATGCTAGGAAATGAGAGAGATGGTCCCCTGTAGTATCGGTAAGGTGGTCCCATGTAGTACTGGTCCACATTAAATACTCTTGTGGTATGTGAGGCCAAGATATCTCGTTTGATACCTACCCCTTGAGCTTCCCACACTGAACTAAACCTCTAGTTCTTTTTTTTTTTTTTTTAATCGTTAACTAAACCTTTAGTTCGAGTGACTAAGACAAACACATAATCTTATATCCTCAATCTCTTGTTTATATATTTTCATTTTTCGAGAATCCTTCATTTATTTGAGTGTTGAAGTGCTTGTGTTATAACAACCCCCAACACCTCTCTTAGTTCACATTTGCTTATTGTGTAGATCCACCCTGGTCATAATGTTAGAAGATACATCTAGCCAAACTTAGAATATCCCTAATATGATATAACACACCAACACTTACAATATTACGTGACTCTTTTGTGGAAAAAACGACATTTTTCTATAATTGTAGTATAAAGGGTAAATTACATAAAAAGTATCAATGTTTAAAGAGTAATTTTATTTAAGGTATCAACATGTCAATTGGTTTAAAAAAACGAATTAATGTTTGCAAAATAAGTAAAATAATGTGTTTTTTTGAAAAGAAATTAAGGAAAATTAATAAAAAACTATTTAAAAAATTGATATCTTAAATAAATTTTGTAAAATGTTAATACTTCATTTAACTCACTTTAGAAAATATTATTTTTTTTTAATTTCTCAAAATTTTAATACTTCAAATGAATTTATCTCTAATGCTAATACCTTCTAGTATAATTAATTTATAGTACAAACTCGATTGATCTCTACAAGTTAGTTTTGTTCGTCCTATAGAAAAGGTCATCAAAATAATTACACTTATAAGATACGATTTAGCACTATAGCATTTTTACTAAATCGCATCTTATACAAGCGATTTATTAAGAAAATATGAATTGTATTTTCTACATGTGATTTTGTATTAGTATTTTGATAATTATTTTTGTGTTATTTCTTATTTAAAAATTAGTAGACACATGTTTTACTCTAACAAGGGTTTTGAAATATAATTATAAATCCATGCCAACATCTACTTTAGATAAGTAAGTCATGGTTCCAATTAAACTTACAAGCCACTAACGTGTAGTACAAAATCAACTGATCTCTACAAGTTAGTTAGTTTGTTTTATAAAGAAGGCCATCAGATTCAATTAATGTTGTAAGTTCATCTATTTCACATTGGTTTGGCATTAGTTTAGTGTTTATTCTAATTTAGGTGTTTTGGATAAAAAAAAAAGATAGAATAAAGATGAAATTTAATCATTTATATATTAATTAGATATATAATAGATTTAATACATATCAAATATAGATAAAATACAAGTAATTTAAGCAAACCCTAGTACTTCATTGTGACACATTACCATGTCAAGTAGCACCAAGATGCTATTTATGACCATATAATAGATTCTCTTTCAATACCAAGCCCGGGTGAAGGCAAAAGGACACCGAGGCGGTTATCATATGGTCGCTTTATCAGTTCCAATGTCATGGTGTGCTTCTCTTTTCTTTTGGGTTGGCTTGGGTTGTGGACGATACCACTTTTCTCGTCGAAATCAATCATCCATGGTCTATTCACCATGAAATCAATTTCATGTCTTTCTATAGATTGACTTTTCATTGGATTTTGGTCATAATTCATGTCGTTATTCAATGGTAGAAAATTGGCTCCATGGTCTGATCTGCAGCCCATTGGATAAGGGGAAGTAATTGGAAAAGGACACGTGTGTTTCAAAATCGCCTTTTTGGGGGATCCACAGGGGGAAGGAAAAGGAAAACCTTTCAATTGTGTTGAATAATGTCCAAATTTTCAATCCACGTTTTCATGGCTCCATGCCATCAAATTTACGTGTTTACCCCTCGTGTATCAACTTCACGGATGGTGTCACGCCAACGTCAGTATGCAAGCATAGCTTAGGTCAATATAGACATTTCTCTAGATCAGGATTCGAGCCAGACCCAACCCAGACCAGCTAGGCGGATTCAATATTGGAATTGTCTTGCTAAGATAATTTGGAATTGCCAAGAGCACCGCCGGGTTGACAGGTTCTATATGGATTCATTCTGTGAACTTATTCAAACCGATAGATCTAAAAAGGTCAGCGTAAAAGAAAAAAAAAAAAAAAACTAGCACCTAATATAAGTCCACAATTGTAGCAGACATCCACGGTTTCATTCCAATCTAAAAAAGTCCAACTTCAAGTCTTCTAATATAAGTCAACTATTTAGAAAACCATGGAGAAGGGCCAATAGTATTGGCCAGGAGGTAGAAAACGGAACTTAAACCACATGCAAGTCCTTATTGATTACGGCATAACGTATTTCGATGGCATAAATAATTTTTTTTTTCCCGTCAAAAGCAGAAATATATTAAGAATAAAAAAAGGTTCATTTTGGATGATATTAATAGCTTATAATTAAACATTATTTTTACGAAAATAAATATAATAATCAGCCAAAATAATTCATTATGTAAATTACTTATGCTATATATTTTTGGAATTATGAAGTATTATATTATTGTGTAATTGTGGCATAATTTTTCTATTTAAAATGTGCAATATATATATATATATATTTAAAAAGGGATAGACCTGTTTGGACTTATCCCATGAAGCAGCGGATCCATGGGTATGATCCGTCCCACCATCAGGCGTGATGATTTTGAATCAACATTTTGAGGACCAGACCCAACAAGTTAGGTTATAGTTTTGACCAAATCGGACCGGGGAGATGTATAGGTGAATACAAATAATCTAAAATCCAAATTGAGAATTTGGAGACTTTTTACCACCTGTTTGTATTTGAAGGAAAAAAATCAGCGAAGTTTATTAAAATAACTAGGGAAGCTTCAAATTTGGTACCGAATTTTTATTTTAAAATTTAATTCGATACCTAAATTTTTAAGTAGTTAATTAAATACCTAATTAAAATTTTCTAAACTAATTTTACTACCCTTTTAATATCATTTGTTTTATTTTTTGACATAAAAAAGCTGGCTATTAATACTAAATGGCCTTCAGTGGGGTAGGAGGTATAGCCCAAAAAGTTGTGGTTACTATCAATACTAAATTTTATTTTAAAATTGATATTTTAAATTGAATTTTGTATAAAATTTACGTACAAAATTCAGCACTTACTCACGTAATTATTATTCTATGAGTTAAAATTTCATAAATATCTTTTTTTTTTTGTTGTCTTCATGTGAATCAGAGGTGCTACGTGGATTTGTAGTATGCTTGGTATGAAGGAAAAAAACATAGGATGAAATAATTATAAGAGAATTTGATTTCTTCAATTGTATTTGTATAATAAAGGAAGGTGATGAATGGAATGATCGTTATAGTCAAAAGGATATATAATATATAAAATTACTAATATGCCCATAAAAATAATAAAATATAAAATATAAGGACAAAAAGGTAAATTATCTTAATAAATCCACTCCTCCATTCTCCTTTCTTTTTCTACTTCAAAATCCAACATTTTTCCATCTCTCTTTCGATCCAAATACCTTTTGACTTCAAACCTAGAATAAAAAGACCATCTAAATTTTTTCAAAATACAATTCTATAATAACGATGTGGGTTTTTCTATACATATTGGGGTATGTAGAAACCTCTTTTTTTAAAAAATAATTACCATAAAACTCATTTTCGAGAATTATATTACCATTCATGGAATTTCCGCTTCCGTCCTTAGACTATAGGTGTCCGTTTAATTTCTATTCTTTTGATTTTATCAGGTAAAGGGAAACAAATGAATAAAACCTGCATATGAGTTATTTGAATATAATTAATATTAACTACTCAACTCTATAATATTAATTCTTAAACTAATTATTATTTAAACCATTTAAAAATAATTAAATAAATCCCATAAGTTTATACAGTTAAACAAATATGAGCTCGACCCAGTCTCATTAATCCGAATAAGATTATAAGCTAAGCATATACTTACAAATTTTAGACTAAGTAAAAATTTAGGCTTTTGGCTCGTTGGTGTACCACCATCGTTTTGGTTCAGATATTTGTTAAGTAACAAATATAAATGAAAAATAAACGTTTTACCTATAAACAGATCAAATCTATAACAAATCAAACAGATCAGATACAAATCAAATATATAAGATTCAAATATAGATAAATTATAAATATAAATAAAAATTAGATAATCCAAACGAGTCCATTCAAACTTGATAACATTTCAATAGAATTCAAATATAAACCTTAAAAGATTCGACTCAACTGATTTCGTATATAGCGAAGAAGATAAGCGTGCATGCAGAGACGCATGTTTGGTTATACAATAGGGTCTTGGTCCCTTTCAGTTTGAGGTCCATTCACCCACATGTCCCGCAAAGGACACAGTGGAAAAGTGGGATGTGAAATGGTCCTACGTAGACTTGTACACTTTCAGCATCCATGAAGGATCGCCGTCGCCAACCAGTAGCCTGCGCCAATACAGGGACGAAAGCCGCCCGTTTCGAAGACAGCTAGCTACGGCTTCTGGGCATTCCAGCGCTGCACAATGTCGTTATTATAATCACACGCTGGTATAATGGATGAAAATGGATTTTGGACAGACTTGAGCGGGAATTTTAATTAAAACTTCCGAGTATTGTACAAATTTATAGAATTTAGAATTTTAAATTGGTGCTTAACTCAAAGTGGAATTTGATAAATCTAATTTCAATTCAATGAATCCTGTGTAAACTTGATTTTTCTCAAAAAAAAAAAAATCTTGTAATTTAAATATTACTGATATTTAAACTCAAGCAAAACTCTAGACTCCATTAGTATTTATGTCCAATTAAAGCTCAGTTAAGCTCGCTGTTTGTTGAGATAAACATTATAAAGTTCAGACTTAATACATAAATTAATTGAGTAATTCAACTCTAGCTTGACTTAATTGTTGTTTAGTTAAACTCGAATAAATATCAAGTTAAATTCAACTCAAGTAGCTAATGTAAGTTTAACTCATTCACACTTCTACACCAAACTCAATTAACAAATTTTAAAATCACAACCTTAATCAATATAAAAAAGAAGGTACATGGCAGCTCTTCAACCGTTACCTTTTCTCGCTCTTTTTTTTTTTTTTTTTTTTGAGTTTTCAACTTTCTTTTCTATTAAAGTCTTGTTGTAAAACTCTTTCACAAAATAGGACTTCTATCCATTCTCTTAATTTTTTTGTCCATTTATAATCATCTCTGTTTCATGGTCGATAATAAATAATTTAATAACATTATAATATCAAATATAATTAATTATATAATACAATAAAATATATTAATACAAAAAGTGAAAATAAAAAACGGTGGGAAGAAACCGTACAGACCCCAAACACGTTCCATTCCAAGCTAATGCGTAACTAATCGCATACTAAAGATAAACAAAAAAATTTAAAAAATTAGTGCAATTCAGGTGTTTTTTTTTTTTTAAACATTCATGGCCTACGAGGAAAAAAAAGTTAGATAATCAAATCATGTATAGTTTTTTTGTTTTTTTTTTTTAAATTACATAAAAAAGCAACAATGTTTGAAGATTAAATAAGGTATTGATGGTCAAGAATTAAAATAAGGAGATCAATTTTGTATAAGATAGTGCAAATAGGGATTACTTTTTCGTATATATTTGTTATCAACTTAAAACATTATATTTTTTCTTTTAACAATTTAAAACGTTGATTCCTTACATGATCCATTTTATAAAACTTTAATCCCTTATTTGAACTTATCAAAAACATTGTTATTTTTTAGTATAATTTTTTTATATATATATATAAAAGAACACCCTTCTTTTTATGAATTATAAATACTTAAATATTGTACTTATACTAATGAGATGTAATATATAGGAGAAAGAGGGGAGCAAATTTTGGAATCATTGTAGACCCGACTAGATGACTTCTAAATTATTCCAAAAGTTATTGCATGACATATGCAAAGATTTTAACTGATGTAAGGTTAAAAGAAAAAGAATACATCTCCTTATGGTCAGTCCATAACTTGATACATACCCGTGATCTATATAACTCACTGAAAAGTTCAAAAAAAGATTTGTTTCAGAGGACATTCCTGTGATCTATGCATAATAAATAATTAAGTATAAAGGAGAGGTCTGTCCTTAATGAAAATTCTTGCGGGTAAGAAAATTAAAAATAATAATTTTGCCAACTCTAGTTCGGAGTATTCATTTGACATGTTAGAAGGTCAAAGGTTAATAAACTTTTCAGTATTTGAGCATTGCTGAAAAGTTAGAGGACTACAGTCCACATGTAATGATTGATTGAGATTACTAAAAAAAAAAAAAGAAAAAAAATGAGGTTATATAAATGTGATAAAATATTTTAAAAATTGAAATGATTTTAATATTAGTTTATATATTAAAAGGTTTAAAGAAAAGTAAATGCATATCATGGTTATTTATAAAATTACAGCGGAAGTTCCTATAGTTTCTTGACAAAGCCGCTAACGAATGTAGCAAGTGAATTTCCATTTTCTGGCAACATCACTTACAGCAATGGATGGGCGCATAATCGTTGAATTAGGGACCAAAATTGCCTTCATGTCAATGCAAAAGTATAATTAAGAAAATTTAGGATTGTTCGTAAAACAGAGAGTAGCAAAGTGCGTAGGGGAAGAAATATGAAGTCCTCCCTTTATTATTCTAGTGCAAGCTTAGGCCAGTTAGCTATTCTCTATGAGCCATCTACTTATATATAAAATATATATGGGGAAAATATTGAATTTGGTCTCAGGAGGAGGAGAGGAAGAAGAAAATCTAACCTAATTAACATCTCACCAAGTGGAATCTTCACAATTTTTTTTTTTTAAATTGCAAGGATAGGATAATTATATTGATGGAAACTCACTAATATACACATGAGTTGCTCAAAATACTAAAAACCATAAAAGTTGAATTTGAAGAAAATTTAAGTTTCGTATTAACTCCGATTCAAATCTATCGCTAAAGGAGGAAACTTCAATATGATACAAGATTCATGTGTGATTTTTGACAAGGAATATAAATAATAATTCTTTTCCCATTAAAAATAGGTTAAGAACAAAGAATTTGACACATTCGCTCTCTATCGTTATAGACGAACTTTATAACTTCTCTCTTAAAGTATGTTCAAACGACATGAAATCGAAACATGAAACTAGCTTCATAAGGTTCCGAGTGTTTCTTAGTTTTGTAAAAACTATTTTTTTTTGCCTCAATTACTCAAGAATAATTAGGATATACAACATCCAAATGACTTGATCAATTTTGGTTTTAAGGTTGAATAATTGGTATGTGAAGATGGTTTTAGATCAGGTGGGTCAAGTTCGAAAGATTTGAGCCATGGCTTGTGTTCTTCTTAATCATCATCATCTTTTTCTTCTTCTTCTCTCTTTCTCTTTCTCTTTCTCTTTCTTTCTCTCCATCAATTATTATTTTTCACTTGTCCATGTGCGCTCGGTAGGTTGCATATCCACATCAGCAATATAGCATAATAGAGTTAAGTGGAGCAATGAATGTAACCACGAAGTTCAATTAGGTGTTAAATTGAACTTTTCAAAATTTCCGTACCTAATTACAATTTTTGATAAAGTTTGGATACTAAATTCGACATTTCCATGTTAAAATATAACTATAACACACCTTTTTGTTTTCTAAATGAACTTAGAGGAGCTATAAGCTCTTGTAGCCTGATTAAGCCATCCATCCAAAATAATTACACAAAAATCTTAAAAGCTATTGTAGCAACTAGATCATTCATTTATAGACATAATGCTACAGTAATATCTATCTATATTTAATTTTGTCATCCTTCTAAGAGGCTTCCAACAATTGACAATCATCTCTAAACATTGTCTTTATTAAAGCTAAAAACAAGTTAGATACTCCAATAGGTGTCACAAAACTCATCTCAAACCTTTTGAGTTTTTAATTTAATACCTGAAACCTACCGATTAAATTAATCGGAAATCCAAAACCCAACCGATTGATGATTCATCACATAAGATCAAAACTTTTAGAATAAATACTTAAAAATCGATTTCTATTAAAATGGTATTCAATTAAAACCACCCAAGTTAAATGGTAGTGCTTAATTCTTTTTATATAGTTTCTCTTTCACTCTATATCAATTATTTTATTTAAATTTTTTCTTCACTTTATAACGTTGAATGTAAACTTGATGATGCTTCAATGATGTTCCTGGATTTGAAGTTTCTGTCAATTATATTAGATAATGACTGAGTTTTAAATAATATTTTTCTTCGTTGATTGTCTTAGAATCTACATGTTGCTTCGATGAAAGTTATCATAGGACAGTACAATAGCTTTTTTCTGTTAAAGCAATGACGGCAGTAATATATGTGTGTGTGGGGGACCAGGTTTTCTTCAAGCTCTAATTTAATTCAATAGCCCAATAAAAGCATCTTTATTCGGGGTTGAATTGAGAAGATTGTTTAAAGTATGTATCACCATCTAAACCAATTCTCTTTATTAAGCTTTTTTTTTTTTAATTTCAAATTACCTTAAAAGAGTTACTCACGTTTTTTTTTTTAATTTTGTTGGATCACATTTAATTTATTACCTCTATATATTTTTTAATGAAAATTAAATAAGTATAAAAGACCAACAATAGTAGGGATGCAATCGAAACAGGTTCGGGACGGATATATTAAAACCCGAACCCGAATTCGATACCCAATAGGATTTCCAAAACTAGTCCCAAACCCTATAGGTTTTTTTCCATGAATCCAAAATCCTCTACACAAACGCTATAGGGTACCCAAACCCGAAACCCGCTAAAAATTTACAACAAGCAAGGAAGAAAATAAAAATTAATGAAATGAAAAGTGTCTTAGACTCTTAGGAAACCAAATTAAAGAGAATATAATGTTCATCACAATATTTATCAAATCACAATATAATATTTAAAGCGAAATAAAAATTAAATAAAGGAAAAGCATCTCTTATCAAATCACAATACAAATTTAAAATCCTCATTATATATATTTATATATTTTAACGAGTTCAAGCTTCCCAAAGGATTTTGTACTTGTCCCAGAATTCATCCCAAAACCCATCCCAAACCTTATAGGGTATTTATCAGGTTGGGTACCCTATAAAAACCCGTTCGATTACATCCCTAACAAGAGGAATGTAAGGGCTACTTTTTATAAAAATTAAAAAAGTATGAAATGAGCAATAAGAGATGGAACACTATTTTTTATAAAAATTAAAAAAGTATGAGATGACCAATAAGAGATGGAGTAAAATGGTTGTTTGTTACAATAAACTTTGATGGTTAAGTAACCTATTTTATCACATAAGTAATGTCATATTATTCATATTTTTTAGAGTTTTTACCAAATATCTAAGATAAAAAGGCGATGCTATAAGAAATCTTATAAGGTCTTAATAGAAAAAAAATTAAGAAACACTTAAAAGCCATTCTATTCCGATTAAATAATTATGGAGCTGGCTAAATCGGTATCTATAAAAATCCTAAGAATAATTTGCAGTTGATTCGAGAATATATGCGTGAGAAACGAGAAAAAATATGTCTTATGGCTATGAATCCACCTTTATCCTGGATAGGATTCCTAAATATTTTTTTAAGGAGTTTGGTAAGATCACTTCGTGAAAAACTAACCACGTGAATTACGTTTAATATTTGGTAAGTGGCGAAACGGTAATTTGACAATAAAATAACAATTATTGGGGAAGCATTTTGCTGTAGCAAGCAGAAAAGGACGGAGTATCTGCTTGATTTGGGGTCCCTTGAACCGACAACTGAAAGTGGCGAAAAAAATAAAATAAAATAAAATAAACTAAAAGGTAAAGTATCTAGCATTTCATCATCTTTATAATATTCAGGTCACTTGTCAGATTCCAAACACGGCACTGGGTGGGGTGGGTCTATAAAGACTATTAAAGTGGGTGGATGATTTTTAATATTATCAATAATTTTTCTTTTATATTGTTGCTAATTATTTACATATTATAATAGCTGGTCTTCACAATCAAATTCCCTCATTTACCACCATTTTTTTTCCTTGTCCTTTTACACATGTATCTTAACTAATTAAAAAAAAAAATCACAAATATGCAATTACGTACACAAACTTTAAAATTGATAAACTTGATATTTAAAAAATTTTATAATTGATCAATCTAGTAATTAAAAGAATTTGATCAAGAGATTGTTGGCATGCAAGAAAAATTCTTTTAGATACTAAATTGATCGATTTCAAAATTTAGATACTACATTGATCAATATCAAAATTTAGCTTTCTAATTGTATTTGTGGTCAATGTTGAGGTACCGACTATAACATTAAAAAAGCAAAAAAGAGTTAAATGGTCTAAGAAAAAGGATCATCAATGTACCATTATAATACAGTTAATTTGAGTTGGTGTGGTACTTTTATAAGATAGTAATAGGATTTTTATTTGATCCATTTAGCATGATACGGATCTATCTTTATTAACCACTTGAATATATTATCTTTATCTTAACTACACTATCTCAATCTTAGCTACAGGGCATAAGGTTAATCATTTATATTAACCGATTATATACTTCATGATCTATTTGAATTCAACCCTAAACATTAATCTATGTAAATTTTTCTTCTAAAATTAAATTGCACTAGAAATTGAAAAAGAAAAAAACTTTTATGGTCCCATGTTATTATATTTTTTAAGCAATACTTTTACGGCTCCATGTACCCATTTGAAGAAAAGTAAATATAATTTCTAACAATATTAGAAAAAGTAAGAAAAAGGCAAATAGCTCTATAGAGCAACGGTATTTCAATAAGCTCCTCTGTATTTATACATAAGAAACTAGCTTCCAATTTATTTTTGTTGGTGTTTGAGCTAAGCAAAGCTGTTAAAGTTGGTCTAATAGTCCTAGTTTCTTTTGCTATTATTATTGGCAATAATCGCCAGGTTCTTATTAGCTTCAAGAGGACGCATTT
Organism: Combretum micranthum; assembly: GCA_024138025.1. Taxonomy (NCBI): domain Eukaryota; kingdom Viridiplantae; phylum Streptophyta; class Magnoliopsida; order Myrtales; family Combretaceae; genus Combretum; species Combretum micranthum. Next base: position 190,605 of record JAMXBD010000281.1, on the reverse strand, counting down.
GGAAGCTGGAATTCTATAAAAGATGGGAATGCTCTTTTACCAGAATGAAAAAAAGGTAGTCGAGATTTTTTATTCCCATTAACTGGGAAAAGTGGGGGTGTGAACAGATGGCGTTTCAGAGTCATAATCATGTAAAGAACTCCATATTTTTTATTATGGGATTAGAAATGTAGAATATGTCCTAGAGAGATTCCACAAGCAAACCAGGAATATTTTAAACATTCTTTATTTACTTATTTATTATTATTATTAATAAATCAAAAGTATGAGCACCTGGCCACAATGATCGCTTTCGGTCGTTCCAATTATATATAACAATAATTCCCTTGCTTCTTCTTTTTTTTTTCGTTTTCCTTTTTATGTGATTTTTGTCATAAAATCATAAACTACATGGATTGTTTATTCATCGAACAAATAATATTAAAGGATTTTTTGAGCGACAAGTATTACAAGTGCATAAAATCAAACCTTTTCCTAGAAAAGATTCGCATCTAATCCTAACATTACTTACTTTTTTTTTTTTTTTTGTTCCCTTCTGTTTAAATCCTTAATATTTTCTTTTGAGGTTTATAAAATTAGATTTCTATAAGTTCTATTAAGTTTTTCATACATCTCTCTAACCTTTGGATAGTTGTGCCAAGGAGGTTAGGGTTTTTTTTTGCAATTCTTTTCTTTTCTTTTTTTTTTCCATTTATTTATTATATTATATAATTAAGTATATTTAATTTTTTTTATTATGCCGTGTGGTTCAACATATTTAATAATTTATTACTAAATTAATAATTATTCACTAATAAAAAATTGACACGTGTTTGGAATGGACATAAAGTTAACAAGTTAGGTCTTATTACCACTAAAGTTAAATAACTATTGAAAAATCAAATAGAATATAAAAAATTAAGGAGTTATATAGAAAAATAGATAAAAAATTAAATGATAAATATGTATTTTCCCTTTTCTTTTTTATAATAATATACTATCTATTATCACAAAACAGGCAAGTTATAGTTGATTATTGAATTATAACACACATAAACATTATTGTTTATATTCTAATATTTCTCACCAATTTTGATATTTTTCTCTATATTATCCCATAAAGCTTCTTGAATCAACTTTAATAAATTCAATGCTATATGTATTAAGTATTTATACAAATTACGGGAGGTCTGGTTTTGGTTGTGAAACAATGATACCAGTGTCGGTTCGGTTTATTCATGAATGTCAAGTGTCCTTCCAACAAAATTCTATCTTTTTATTCATGAATTTCAATGGAAACTAAATAAAAAAAAAAAAAAAACATAGCGTTGAGAAAGGAAAATATAATTGATGAAAAGAAAAACTTTGATAGCTTTCTCAATTTAGAACCAGATCAGGAGCCGCTGAGTCCATTCAATCTGATTATGAACCGATGCCATATCTAAGCTAGTTTTTGGACTGGTGAATTCATTTGCATGGAAGACAAAAGGCATCTTACAAAGTTTAGCCGAGCACAGTGACCGTCATTGGCCGGTCTCCGATCGATTATACAATTTACAATATAAATATAACATCAAGAAAGCACAGGTAAACTTGCCCGATGCTTCAACGAATTTGGGTCATTTAATTAATGGTCCCTTCAACGAAAAGTTTGGCATACCTGGTCAAAAAATTATTATATGCTTATGTCATTGCTCCACGAGCTATGTCGAACCGGTAATTTCCTGGTCTTTTCAGTTCCTTGTTGGTTGTTTTCCAATTTAATTACCTTGTCCTGTCGCACGTTGTAGCAATCCTTGTTTGTCTCAGGGGCTCAATACTTCCGAATTTCTTAATGTAGAATAAGTTGCACGTATTATTATAAGAAAATAGGGCTTTGAAGACAAAATTTTTATATTAAAAAATAAATTTTTATCATAAAAATTATTGTTACCATTATATAAAAATTAATTTTTATTAGTGTATTATTTTAATGGCTTAATGGATGCCGATAAAGTATGATTTGTAATCCATGAATTATGGCAAGTATATTGAATTGAAACCTATAATAGGATCTTTTAAGGTATTGTAAAATGAATATTTTGCAAACTTTTTAGGTTTTAAGATATAATATACAACACGAATTTTTTTTTAACATAAATTAAAATTCTAATTTAAATAAAAGATTTAAGGTAGATTTGACGTTTTAATTTGACCTCATATAACTTATAGAAATTAATTAATCTTGTGCCTTGGAGGATTTTAAAAAAAGGTATAAAAAGTTACCAATGAGTTAAAATGATAGGGATTTGTGAGCAAAACGTTAAATTCCAAGGATTTTGTTGCCGTGGAGTGTGAAAATCATGTTCTATGAACACCATCTCCTAGTGAAAAAAAAAAAAAAATGGGAGCACCTATTTTTTACAACACCTTCTAGGGTTTATCAAATAGAATTATAAGACTACATATGGTACACAAAGATGGATGGTCCAAGACCACCCACGTCCAAGTTAATCCTTGCCTAAGATGCAAAATATACCCTAGCTCCTAGTTCAAGTCCGGCTTGGTGACCCATTGTTGGTTGGTCATAAATTAAGTGAACTTGGTTGGCGACCGATGTTTAGCTATGGCTAGAGATGAGTATAGATTGGTTTAGCTCAATTTTTATAAATACCAAACTAAATAATAATTTACGATTTGTTTTTTTCCTCTCAAACTAAACCTTAAATAACGGTTTGGTTTAAATTAATAATTTTTTAAACCATTAAATAGCGGTTGCATTTTGTTTAGGTTACGAATCATATGAAAATTTCAATTAATAAAGTAACTTTGCTATAAAATTTAATATTATTATGGATATTAAATAAAATATATATAGAATAATATCATTTATTTATACACCAAGTAAATTATGGGGCACCATCATTGGTATCTATATGAAGCATAAGTTGGCATATATATTCTTAAGCTATTCCAGTAAAAAAATAAATGAGTAACTAAATAGACTATTTTTAGATATAATATGTTATTTTCCCATATATTTCATTCGATAACTAAAAAGGCCCTTAATTAATATTACTTCATCTATCGCGTATTTTTAACACGTCTTATTCTTTAACTAGAAACAAATCGTATTTTCATTTCTTTTAAAACTTTAATAATTTTGATTTTAATTCATCGAAAAATAAGAGTAGAATAAGTCAAAAATAAAAACCTTGAATTATAAAATGTTGTCACTTGGACTAATAAATCAAAATTTATTTCAAAGATTTGAATAAACAATTACTACAAATCAGCACACATTGTTGTCAATGGTGGTACACTACTACAAATTGAGGCTACTCCAGCGAGTTTATCTGGCGAAATTATGTTCGACAGTAGTTTTTTATTTTATATTTTTTTAATAGATATGTAGCAGCAAGATTTTGTTGCCGCATCATTAGGGATTTCACTACTAAGTAAATTTCATTTTTGGCGCACAAAATCCTGCTCTTTTTTTCTATGAGTGGCAAAAAAATTAGCATAATGGCAAAAAAAAAATTGCCACATAGCACTTAAATAGGATATTTATCTTTATCCCATTTTCTCCAGATTTTATTTCATATATTGATATTTATCCTTTTTTATTTACTCATTCACACTTATACGTAACCTGCGTAAGTTTATCTTCCCTTTTCTTTTCCTTTATTTCTCAATCTTCTGTTGGTAAGTTTTTGCTTGTGATTTTGTAGATGAAATATTTTGAGAAGGAACGGCTTTTTCTACGTTCATAATTTCCATCCGACTCAAGTTTTGATTTTCAATAATCTCTTGTGGTAAATTTCTGCTTCTTTACCTGATTTAGTCTTTTAATCATGATCAGGATTTAGGGTTTGTAGATATTTTTGAAGTGATGATCCTTTGCCTTATAGATTGATTTGCTTGGTGATTAATACGTGATGTTATTGTGATAATTTATTGAGGTTTTTTGTCTTTTATTGTTTACTGTTTGTTAAAGTGGAATTTCCTGACCTCGCCATGATTGTGCGTAGGAAGGTTATAGATGACCTCTTAGGAGCTGATGTTTTGGTTTTTTATATTTTGTTTTCATTAATTAAAATAAACTTCCATAGAGATTTTTTTTTTGTTCAATTTGTTTCCTGATAGTCTTGAATGCACAAATTAATTTCATACGTCAATAGTGCAATTGAAATTCTAAGTCACAAGAATGGATTAAAAAGGAAATAAATATTTAATTTCAAACAAGTATTTTATATTTGTGTTCAAAATCCCTTAATAAATTGATGGATAACTCATTTCAAATAAATTGCTTTACCCTATAATAGTGATAAATATATAATAAAAGAAATGTTATATTACTTATTAGCCAAGACTTTCTTTTCTTTTATCCTTTTTGGTTTAATTAAACCGGCTCTATTTAACTGAGTTCAACCATGATAGGATTACACATATATATAATTTGTTTTGATTAGTGAAAATAGCTAATTTAGAAGGAATCCTATTTAGAAGAAGCAAAAACACAATTCCATTTAGCTTAAAAAATTTCTTTCAACAACAACCCTCATAGTATGGTTAGTACCATATTAATGTTGCCTGGTCATAATATGTAGACTATTAGTATTTATTGAATGAAAACATGGGTTAACAGTGTCTTGTTGAGCACATGACATGACATTACTGATGACAACATTCATGAGTAATTTTTCAACATTTTAAATAATTCCTAGTGCAATGTCGTAATCCCTTAATTTTTTTTTTACTTTAAATTAGCAAACTATATTGTAGTTAAAGAGTGACATTTAAAATTTTTAAAAGAAAAAATCTATGTTACCTATAAGCATAATTTCTTAGTATTTGATTTTTTTTTTTACTTATTTTTGCAAAACTTAAATTGTTCTTTTAATTAAATTGCATGCCTATGTAATAGTTTGTGGAAGACATATGTACCCACAAGAGGAAAGTTTGTCAATTTGCTCTTTTTTAATTTTCTTTATCAAAATATTAAAAAAAAGAAAATAAATCATAGGATGTAAAGACCCGACCCTCTAAATCCCGAGACTTAGAGTACCGAGTCCCCAACCACATATAACATTTTCACATTATATGTAAGGTTGTCCTAAATCTAACAGTTTATGAATATTGTTTGATCAAAATCACTATAACTTTATAAAGAACTTTTAAATAAAACAAGATTGCTAACAAAAGTAACCTATACATACATTTACATCTTATAAACACTGTTTAGTGTCGATACAAGATACTACAAAAAAAAATTACATGTTTGCTTAAACAAAAGAACCCTAGAGGATCTTAAGGTCTTTACAACAAATAGGCTTAACTAACAAGCCTTCTATACATAACTTTTCCCTTAGCAAAAATTCTTCCCAAAAGTCCAGGGTGATTGGATCCTATTCGTCCCACTCATCCAGAAATCTCTCGAAATAGGACCCATAGCCCAAATCATCATAAAACTCGTCTCCAATACCTGCAAGGCAGCAAAAGTGAGCCAGAGGCCTAGTACACAATAACCAATGCAAAAATAATTCATCAAATTGATGTAATGCATCATTAAACAAGTGGTTATCTTTATTACGTTTTCTTTTACAAATCAACAAGACGGTATTCAAACCCCGATCACGCTTCGGGAATTTAGGGATCCTGAGTAACAGCAGCTGCTCAGGGGGTTGATATAAGCAGTCCGAATACTTATATCTCCTATATCTATTTCATGAAGATAATAGCTTCATTTAGGGTTTAAAAGCCGTTGCCCGACTCTACTTAAACTCAGTCCATAACATGAGCCTAGTTCACAAGTTCCCATAAACTTTGAACTAAATCATGGTATTTCCCCCTAAGTTTAAGCAAACGTTACTCAGATACTATTCCCCTTATCGGCTACCCACTTAACCAAAAAGAATCGCTATTGTATCATAGCGTACCATTGCATCATGGTAAAGTCATTGCATCATGACTTGGTTAAGCGCCTAACTAACATATCATTGCATCATGACAGGTTTGCTGCTCCTCGGACCAGATTAAACAACGTAATAGACATCCAATTAATTCAAATATTAAGTCAAATCAATTTAAATCAGATTAAGAATGCCTATTCCTAGCAATCATCAGACAAGTTATTGCGTACCTGAACCCGTTAGTATATAACTAGGATCTCTCGGTGAAGAACTAACCGAAGAATCCTTAACTGAAATAGGAATATCACAATAATCAATAAATCAATAAATATAGATTTCACTCTCACAATTATACATACATATTATATCTTTATATCACAAATAAATCAAAGAAATTCAAATAATTGAATACAAAGTCATAAATAAGCATTTAATCATTCTATTATATCCTAAATCGCTTAATAAATACTTATTTGATCAAATAACAAACTTCGAAAAATTTTAGAAAAAGTTTTTAAAATTCAAAAGCGCAGGAGATACGCCGGTACTCAACGCCGGCGGTTTTGAGCCGGTGTTCAATAATATGAAAAACAACACTGTCAACGCTGGCAGTGCTCAAGGGTACGCCGGCTGCCTTCATCCTACGCCGGCGGCTTTGAGCCGGTGTAGAATGAAAATCCAAAATTTTTCAAAAACGTCCAGAGAGGTGTAAGCCGTCCGCTTACCCAGATACACTGGCAGCTTTAAGACATACGCCGGAGGCTTTAATTCCCAGTAGCCGGCGTACAATATGAAAGGATGAACGCCGGTTGACTTTTCTAGCGAAAGCCAGCGGCGTTCGGTCAGCCTTAAGAAATTTGATTCTGTGGGCTTCCAACACCGCCTGTAGGCCGGTGGCGTAGAAACTCAAATTGCCGGCGTACGTTCTGAAGAATAAACGCTGGCAATTTTTATCGTAAAAGCCGGCGGTGTAGCAAAGCGGCGTTAAGAAATTTGAGTCCAACGCTGCCTCTACACCGGCGGCGTAGAATTCCCAAGTGCCGGCGTACGTTTAAAAACAGGCTTAAACGACAAAACACAAATCCCCTGTTTTTCTACTTCAAAAATTCTATCCTATAACACTTTCAGATCATCCTCAACTTCATTTCTAACTTCATATACTCACCCCCTATCTACACTACTCAATCCTAGCGACTCAAAACATGAAATCAACACATTTAAACACTTCCAATTCCACTTCCATCCATTCTAAATATTCCTACACAAATCCTCTTCACATCCTCCCAACACTTCATATCACTTCTACCATACATGCACAAACTCACACACTCACAAAACACATTCCTAGCTCATCTCAATACATGAACAAGCAATTTAGATAACCTTCAACTCATTTCATTTAAAAGCTCATACAATCACAACAAGAAAGGAAAACAAAATAACAATCACAATTAAATCAACTCACATACATATACTTTGTCTTGAGGAGAACTTTGATTTTAAAACTTGATGTTGTTCTTGACTTGAACTTGGAAATGGAATTGAAAGAGGAAGAGAAAAGGAAGAAAGAAAAGAGAAAATTCGGATAAAATGATGGCTGCCCCTAAAAGTGGTCTAATTAAGCAAAATTAAGCCTTGAACATATTCCAAATTTACCCTTGAAGGCATATGCAACTTTAATTTGCATTTTAAATGAATTTGAGTCTCATTTGAGGCTTCATTTGGGCATAATTGCTAATTTAATTAAAGAAAACTCTATCAACTAATCTTATGGAAAACCAAGATTGATTTTATAAATCTAACTTAACTTAACACCTTAATGTATAAAAGACATAGTTTAATAACTATACTACACACTCATTAATGCATATAAAACAAAAGTATTAATTCCAATACATATGCAAAATAATACATTTAGATTATTACTAACACAACAATCCCAACATCATGCTCATTAATTCAACAATTAAAATAAATAAATAAACACATGGAATTTAAATAGAATTGAAATCTAGGTCATTTCATAGGAGTTGTTGACAGATAATTTTAATTTGTTTGGATGAAATTCCTTGTTTGCTTATTCTATTGTTAAAGCCAACATGAAGAAAGAGCACTTAGTGATATACTAAAGGATAAAATCATCATGTGTCGTTAATAATTCTATTGGTAAAAACCTTCAAAACTTGACAACTCTCTCTCAAGCATGAGACTCCCTTTTTTTTTTTTTTTTTTGCAATAACGTTAGCTTTTTAATTTCAATAGTCTTGGTGTAGAAGAAATTATTAGAGACTATAGCTATTGAGATAAAACAAGTGTGCTAGATTAAACCAGTTTATACTGTCAATTTGATATAATAATTTGAATTTTACATCAACCTATAGGGATAAAAGTAAGTTAAGTGTTTATACTTTTAAATTTGTCGAATTGGTGTTTAAAGTTTTAATTTTTGCAATATAATGTTTCGAGATTTGATATGTTGCTTTGTAGCTTTCATCCTCGTAAGGAACAGCTTGCTACACAAAACTCCTATCAATTTTCTTGCTATTGCAAAATTATTGCTCTAAATACTTTAATATATTTCCCCCTGCTTATCCTTGCTTTTGAAAAGGAACCTATAAATACTTTATTCGTTTCCAATCTCTAGATGGAGTTTTTTTATCCTTGTTAGATGACAAAGCTCAAGAGAGGATATACTATTTGTGTTCATGGTTCTTTTGCATTCTCGTGGTTGTATTTATTTCATTTATCTGTTATATTTGTATGTACTCCTAACTCCTAAAGTTAAGAATCTACTAGATTGGAATGATAAAAAGCAGGTGAAGGAAAAATTGTAGGGTTCATCTTCCTTTTGCGAGAAGTATACATCTATCGTTGTTGGGTCTGTAATGTCAAAATTTAGATCTTATATAAATAATGGATGCATGTCTACAAGTACTAATTAATATAAAGGAAACAAAAAAATAATTTTCATTCAACGGAAATTTATTTCTTCATTTGTTTTCAATTTTGTGACATGCTTATTATTGAAATGACATATTTTCCTATTGGTAAATAATGGATGAACTATCTGTCAATTAAATTAAAAGTAAACATAATTAGTATACATTGTAATAGTGCTTAGTAGACATTTGGTCAATATAGGGTGACTAGTGGAGGAAGAGAGAGAAATGCAATTGTCGTAGCTTAAAACTGATATAATTCTGCTAGTGTTTATATAGAAAGTAGTGAATGGCATTGGAATACTTACTGATGGATATAAAATGAAATGGAAAATAATATTGGTCATTTTACTCCATTCGAGTTTTTGTATATTCCTCCCTCTGATCAATTTTGCTCATATATATACATATGTATATATATGAATTAATGCTTATTAATTAGTTGTGTTATTTTATTTGTACTGTACTTATATAAGTTCTTGTTATTTAAAAGTTATGTTATATGGTTAACATTAACCATAAAGTAAACTAAATGCTAAAAAGGAATATTGCTCTTTGGTGGGTAATTGTGCCTTGTGTATATATAAATTTCTCTTAGAAATAAAAAAATAAATATGTGTATGAATATTCATTTAATTCTTTTACATTTATGTAATTTTGTTTGTCTTCATTGCTATGCATCTTTTTTATAAAACAAGCTAAAATATTATGCATATTTTTAAGAAAGTGACAGACCTAGAAAATTGGGCACACTTACATAAGCATAGGAAAGGGCCAAAGACAGGTGAATGGGTTCACCTTGATGCAGAAAAAGATTATGTAAGCCTAATTTATTAAATTATAGTTTAACTTTCATGGGCTTTCTAAATCAATTTAACTAACAATTTGCCTATACTATATAGAAGGAGATGGATAAGAAGAAGAAGGAATATGAGGCTCGAGTTAAAGAGAAGGGGGGTAAGCCTAAATCCGATGTTGTCATTATGGCAAAGGTTTTAGGCCATAAGTCAGGCTATTATGGAGGTTTAGGATATGGCGAGCCTATCCCACCCTCTGTCCGAATAGCAATATATGAAGAGCAATGTGGATCTTCTTCACAAACATCTACTCAATCTAATGAACAGAATGAATCCCATCATAAGATAGCTGCTTTAGAGAAAAAGTGTGAGGAGTTGGAGTGGAAATTACAAGCTCAGTCTCAACAGATGAAGCCCTGTCCATGGCCGCCTTTTGCTTGCCCATATTCTGCATCATCTCTAGGTGGTCAATCAAGTGGTACATCTCAACAGCATCCTTTTCATGCTTCTTTCCTATGCTTTCATGGCCTAATCTATAGATGTACTCTCCTAACAGGTCATCATCACAACAATTTGCTCCATATCCATTTTTCAACTCATAGGACAATTTAACCTTATGCAATTTAACCCCTTCAGCATGTCGCCCTCCATAATGAATCAAGGTAGAGAGCCAGGAGTATCTGGATCAAGTTCAGATGCAGCTATCAGCCTCCTACATAGAGAGTGTGTGTCTGTGTATATGTTTTATTTAGGTCCATTAGTCTAGTTTGTTATCGTCAGTATTTAACTTTATTTTTTTTTGGACATTTGTATTTGAATAGGTTATGTATGTTGTTTGCTTTTATGGATTTTTTACTATGTACATGTTAGATTAATTGCCTTAATATTTTTTAATTGATAATTGTTGCACTAATTTCCATATAAATTTGATTCTATTATATTTTATTAGCATATAATTATTTCAATTGCATGAAATTATTTAATGTTTTTTATTAATTGATAAAATTTGATAAATAAAATAAAATAAGTTAAGCGGCGAATTTATTTTGCTAATAAGCTGGTGTAGAGTTATTAAGCGGCAACTTTAATTGGCAAAAGAAGTTCGCCCCAGTGAGTTTTTTGGCAAAAAAATTTTGCCTATGAGCTAGGCGTGGGAGCTATTAAGTGGCGAATTAATCAGCAAAAAAAAGTTCGCTGCTAGGAGTTTCCAGCAAAAATTTTTTGCCAATAGCTTTTTTTTAGCAAGGCTTTCCTAGCAATTTATTATAGCAAATTTAATTCGCTAAAAAGCTATACAGCGCGAAATAAGACTAATATTGCAACTTTTTTTTATTGAAGTAGCTCTTTATTTTTGTAGTGGTAGTAAACACAAATTGATTCATCGAACCCAAATAATAGTTTGTTTTCACACATAGCCTTGATGACATTAGCATGGTATGTATTCTTATAATCTTTTTGACATTATGCTCAAACATTAACTTTTTAAAGAAATTGGACAATTGTCATTTTAATGTAAATTACGTAAAAGCCCAAAACCATAGAAGAATTTTGCCTAATAAGCAAGCCTTAGTCCAATATAATAAGTATACTATATCGTAGATCTATATTGTGTTTAAAATGTAGAGACAAAGAGAGAATGTGGATGAAAAAATTATTTGGATTGGGCTTCTAATCTTTAGATTTAGAAATTTTTTAAAAGTTTTTTGGAATGGTTTGGTTTTTATATTAATCATGTGGTTTCGAATTTACACGTGAACGATTGTAATCCATTTGAAACGATCCAATCCGAACCGCTTGTAAAAAAACCACAAATTCAATTTGTTGTTTGGTTCGATTAAGTATACTCATAGCTGTGGCTAGGTTTGGGAGAGGGGGTAGACCATAGTTAGTTTATATATATATATATATATAATTGTAACTAATTATTTTACATAATGCTAACTTAAGAGAGGGAAAAACCTTACCTAATTCATCCCATTGGAAAATTATATTTGTGTTGTTAGGTCACATCGGTCTTGGCACAGTAGCTAGAGTTTGAGTTTTTAATTTCTAAAGATAGAACATACTCTTATGGTTTTAATTCTATTCCCTATATATTCCTATTGTATATATTTTAGTTCAATCAAACAAATCACTATTGAAAAAATTTATTCTTTAGGCACTTATCAAATTAATTACTTATTTAAGATCAAAATAAAATAATACCAATATATAACTTTGAATAGCGTGTTAAAAACGGGATAAAAGAAAATTCTTATATCCTACATATATCACATTAACTAAATGTGATTTAACCTTTTTTATAATTATCATGTATAGTAGTCGTGAGGTACTTGTAAGGAGGGGGGAGGGAGTGAGGGAGAGAGAGAGTGAAACATATTTAGGGTCTGTTTTGATGGTCTATTTTTTTCTGTATCAGTATCCGTATCTGTATCTGTATCAAAACAATATGTATAAATATATCCAATTTGTATTTATGTTTTATCTATATTTGATCTATTTGATATTTTCATGAGAACTAACAACTTTTTTTTATCTATATATATTTTTTAATAAACGATTTGTTAGAAAAAATTTGAAAAAAAATATATATATTTGCCCAAAAAAGTTAAACAAACAGACCCTTAACAAGGGAAAAAAATGAGAAAAGGTACAGCCGACACATAGAGACGAGCTATTCTTTGTTTTCAAAGTTTGAAAATAATTATACGTAGTTATATCGCGAATCTCAAACGCGATTTCCTTCTGGGTGTGTGTATATATATATTCTCATTAAAGGACGTGATTTAGCAATGGTATGCAAATATTATATCGCAATTTATAGATGCAGTTTACATGTAGAATTAGTATATTCCAATTTAGAAACATGATTTTAAAATATGATTTGAATATTTTCTTTTTAAATCAATTTTATATTGATAATTATTTTTTTGTGAGAGGGGTAGATATATGTTTTGCCCAGTCAATGTTAATCTATTTTTGGTCTAAATTAGGATTCCATATTTTAGATAATCATAAACAATTGTCCACTCCTTTTCCTTTTTTGGGAGTGGGGGAAAAAGTAAATAAACAAACAAGAGTCAACTTACTTGTACGGGAATCAGGATCATATAAAATTACCCATTTGTTTCAAAGAAAATATTTTGAAGAAAATGCTTTTTCATTTTTTTGTGTTTGTTTAAGAAAAAATAGGATAATTAATGAAAAATATTTTTCTTTTTTAGAAAACATAGACTTTTTAAAACTAATTTTTTAGAAAATGACTTACAGAATATAAATATGTAAATAATTTTGCTATCGATTTATGAGTCTATTTACCAATCATTATCATCCAAAAATATTTATTATTAAATTTTTAAATATTTTTCTTTTAAGCAGATTTATTTCTCATTATAATATATGCTAATTTTTCATTTTTTTATATTTAAAATATATAAGTTACCTCGAAACTGTAAACAAATGAAAAGTATTTTTATAAAATTAGCAAACATTTAAAAATATGTTACTTTTTGATAAAGATTTTCAAGAAAAAATTATTTCATTAACAAATACTTTTTCTAAAAACAAACGGGAAATGCAAAGTTCACAAATATACAAACACACATCTCAAGCCAAAAATTAGAAAAAAAATCAATCAATTTAATCAAGTAAAGAAGACAAACACACATCAAAGGAATCTAGAATAATTTAATATAGAAATATATATATATATATATATATGTGATAGTTAACTACTATGTGCTCTTGATTCATATAAGACGAAAAAAGAAAAAATTCAAAGCATTTTTTTGTAAGCTTCTTATATATTTATCATTCCGTTCCAGTTGCGTTCAAACAAGGGGGGATAAGAAAAACGGGAAAAATCAGAACCAACCCCATGGTTTTAAATCATTAAGCTAAAATAGATAATTTTTTTCCTATGTGTAGATGGTATATAGATACTTATAAATAGACTTTTTATTACGAAATTATGTAAATAAAAATAGATAATTTTACTATAAAATGATCAAATAAATTAATATAAATCAGATATAGATAAAATATAAATATAGATGTAAATCATATATAAATATGAAAACAAATAAAATACAGTGCATCAACCCACCCTAAATTTGTTTAATTTAATAATGAAGCATGACATTAAAAGGGAAGCCACCTCATACGTATCTTTATTTATAATTTGTTTTTCTGATAATTATCACAATTCACAGGCTGCTGGCTTTCATTTGATGATTGCAGTTTGAGTCTCTATGCCACGAGTAGGCCAGATAGAGTTTAAAAATGCTAAAACACATCAAGAAATTATTTGGAATCAGAAGTTATTATTTGTCCACTAGCGGGTTAGAAAACTTAAAGGGAAAATTAAAATAATCAATGAATGATTAAAAATTTAATTGATTGATGTACATTTTGCAACACAAAATCTTCAGCATCAACACAAAGTGGACCCACATACTTATTTTAATATGAAAACACTTAAAAAGATCTAATTAAAACCACCACCAAATCATGTGGGTGGAAGTTTTTTTAGGTTGGCAAATCCATCTCCACACAAGTGTGTGTATATATTTGTATTTAGTGTCAGTATATAATAATATTTTTAATATATAAAGTATATAGGTGGTGATTATTTTAAAAATTGATTAATGATTATTATTTTATTTATATATTAATATATAGTTAATAATTACACATCACTTATATATACAAGTGGTATGTATTACTATTGAATATTTTTTTCTAGTACAATTGAAATATATTTCTTTAGTTGCTAGATTTTATATTTTAGAAAGTATATGTAACTATGTTTGGAATTTTTCTAGTAGACAATTTACTGGTTTTATGAGTGTAAAAATAATATCTTTTGATACGCACCAAAATTTTATATAAAATTTATATTATGGAAAAATGATATTATCAAATTGAGAGAATATCATCAAGCATGAAAAGGTAAACTAACTTCTTACGCTTAAAAAAACATTGTAACTATTTTTTTCCCCCAATTTTGACTTCAATTCATTAGATATACATTTTACAAAGTGTGAATTAACGCCTCAAATTTTTAATAATTTGGCAGCAAATGAGGTTTTTTCTTTTTTTTACTAATCAAGTACAAAAATACGATCAACAAAGTCAAAAAGTATAATTGGATAAGTTTTAAGGGGTATCAAATTGCACTTTAAAAGTTCCAATATATATATATCTAGTAAAAGAAAAAAATAAAGATGCATAAATAGCCATTATCACAGGTCGGTTTCAAATTGGAAACTGATCAATCCATTACTAGCGGTTCCAAAACCGAGAACCAGTTTGAAGATGGCAAGTCTGAATCGTAAAGGACTCATGATTCTGGCAGATCCTTATGGTTTCACCCAAAAACTCCTGACCTGACGGTTTCGGAACCTAGTTTAAGAACCAACTAGTGAACCGATAGTTCATGTGACTCTATGCTATAAAAATAAAAAAAAAAAGAAGGGAAAAAAAGAAAATAAAATTATATAATTTTTTAATTAAAAAAATATTTAAAACTATTTTCCTATCAATAGTAAAAAAAATTATTTCCTATTTACAACATTTAATATATTGTTATTAACAACACAAATAATAAATATACTGGAAATCATATATTGTTAGTTTATACAGACTTCTAACCAAAATGAACTTTTCTTTCTCAATAATGTGTGACTTGTTTTTATGTTGTAGAGACTTATTTATATCTTAAATATTTTATGGTGCCTTGTTACTAGCATAACAACTAAGAAAGTGTAAGTGATTATATATAAATAAATGCATAACTATAAAATTTCTTTTAACTAATAAGCTATAAATAATTATTGTTAGACTCAATATTATTTCAAATTAAAAGTTTATTTTGCAATTATTTTCTTACTTAAAATTAAGTAAATTATTTAATTGATTATTTTTTGTTTTCGTTTTTAATTTTACGTTCTCAATTCCTTTGAAATCGAAACCGAACCACGAAAACCGACGATTCTTAGGAATTGGGAATCGAACCGGCTACTATAAGTTCAGCTCTAGTTCCGCCATTTTTGGAACTGAAACCAGCAATTCGGGTCTAATTCTGAATCCAAACTGACCCACGATGACGTTTATATGTAAATTTAAAGTGGTATAGGTTCGTAGTACTAGGGGAAGCCGGAACAATAAATTTGATCCCATGAGTCTAATTCATAGGACTAATATACCAAAACACGTCATGCATCATGCCGTTTCTTCTATTCAACTTTCTTTCTATCTAAGTATCTTTGAGATGTTTTAATTTGGGTAAAAGACATTTTATTATAACTAAGTTTATGTACAATTTTATGCAAAATTTATATTATTGAAAAATGATACAATATAATGAAATTGACATAATATCACCACCACGAAATTTCCAATTTACTAGCAACCATTTATAAATAAACTTCATTCAAATGATAATAATGACAACTACTTTATCAAGTATAGTGAAGGGTTAAAAGACATATAAGTTTAGTAATGGCGGACCTTAAAATGATGGAAAATTGTAGCAATCATAATCCTATAAGAGCATAGTTCAACGAAATGATGCTAAACTAAACAAAAGTATTGTCCCATCTTCATTTAGCCTCCTTTTCTTTTTAGATTTCTCTAGAATCAATTTCAAAAATAGTAAACTTCGTTTTTCTACATTCTGTCAAATCCTTTCTGCTTGTACATGCATATCTTCAATAATCTTTTCTTTTTTCTTTTAAGCAAGAGAAACTTGCCCTAATGACATATGTTAAGATAATGCCCCATAAGAATAAAACAAAGATTACAAATTACAATATATGAGGTTGTAGTATGAAACATAGTGCTTGTTTTATTATAAAAATATAGGGAAAATATATGAGAATAGAAATAAAACTTTGGATTAATGTTATGCAAAATTATACAAATAAAAGACGGCATTAAGTTTTTGTATAAAATTATTATATATTGGTGATATGGTATATCAAATATGTAAAAAATTATATGTAATTTGTATCTTCTCTTATATTTGTATTACTTCAATAATATTCATCATTTATTTGAATGGCCAAAAAATTTTATATCCATTCAAACTTTAAATCCAAAAGATCATCCTGTGATGTGCAATTTTTCCTTAATATTACATAAAGTTATTGTACATCCGTCTCACATGGACAAGGACAACCATGCCCATAGTCTTTAAACTAATATATGTCAAAATAATCAATTCTTAGGACCCATTTGCCGTGCATTTACTTTAAAAAGGCACATAATTAATCCAAAAATAAACAACAAAAGATTGCAATACCTATACATTAGCCTACCCATTATAGGACAGTGACAAAAACCTTAAACAATGAATCAATGATTATAAAATCTCCGATTAGGCAGAAAATGCGGCTTCTCGACGCCGGCACTGATGATAAGAAAACTGTATAAAATTTATAAAGTAGTGTAAATTATTTTTTTAAAAAAAAGGGGTCGGATTTTGATAAAAAGACAAGAAATAAAGAGTGTTGAGTGTGGTGTGTGATGAGGCTTGAAGGTCATGATCCAATCTGGAAGTGCGGCGAAGTCAATCACGCTTGCTTAATGGTCGGCTAAAAGGACGGCGAATTTTATACAAAACCGAGGGGAGACATGCCAATTGTTTCGTCAGAAACTGCAAAGCTGAATCTAGTAGATTTATTTGTTTGACTCTGTTTTGTATGTATTTATATATCATAATAATCAATAAGAATAACCTTATATTTAATTTATTAGAATGAAATAATTACAAATAATAATAATTTTTTATTTTATAGTTAGAAGTATTTTTGAAACAAAATAAATTTTTTAATCAAGAATAATTATTCTTCCAGTAAAAAGAATGAATAGTGATTTCTTATCTATTCCTAATTCCATGAAATATACATTATTTTGATAGAATTTTCTCCAAACCAAATAAAAAAAAATAAAATTTCTATGATAATAAAGCTAAAATATTGATGCCATTACATTCTATTCAACCAAACATATTGCAAAAGTAATTGTGAAGATACCAAATATAAAAGGTTTTATTTTTCTACCATTTGATTACTTAAACAAGTTGTATAATGTGTCTATTTGGTTAGTGTTTTTTGGCAGATATAGACATTTTTTTAATTTTTTTAACAAATTATTTATCAAAAAATAAATACAGATAAAAAAAGATGGCAGTTCGCATGAAAAGATCAAATATAAATAAAATATAAATACAAATCAGATATATTTACACATATCATTTTGATATAGATATAGATACAAATACAAATGAAAAATAGACCATTTAAACAGACTCATAATATCCAAGAATATAAAAAAAAGTTTCGATTTCAAATTAAGCTTTACTTGACAATGACATGCACATGAGTTAGGTCCCTATCTAACTCGTGGCTTCCCTTGGCCATATGACCATGAGGGCACAATTCTAGACCTTGCTTTACAAGGTCACAACTCACAAGTCCAGTCCGATCCAAGTCTTATAGTAGGTTGAAGATCTTGCTAGTATCTATAATACACTATCTCAACCTTTCTTCTTCTTCTTTTTTTCATGAGAAACTTAAAAAAAAAAAAAAGATTCTAAAAATGAAATTCTACCTACAACCTCGCATGAAAACACGAAGTTAGACCAAATGAGGCCTGTTTAGATTATTTATCTATATTTTATTTATATTTGATATATTCTATATTTGTTTAAAAATGACATTTGGAAAATTATTTTATCAAAACTAACTGGTTAAAAGAAAATGTTTAAAAAATATTCTTTAATACATTTTAGAAAAATTTTAATTAGTACCTTTATAAAAATGAATGAAGTAATAGGTACAAATCCAACTTTATAGAAATTTATTGGACATTTAATTTAAAAGTAAAGTTGGATGTGTATTTTTATCTTCATCTTTTTGTCATCCATGTCTTGTCAATAATAGCCACTTGAGTGGATGCCAAATAGATACCAAATGGATAATATAAAATGAACTAACCATACCCTTAAACTTGTTTTATTGCTAAGGTAGTAATAGATTATAAAACCTGATAGTTCCGAATCAAGATCAATTAATGAAAAAAACAGTCGTGTATGTATTTAATAGGATCTTACCATCTAGTAGAAAGAATATCCCTAAAGTCGTTTAAAATTGCACAAGCCCCTTACTTTTAAAAATTGTTCAACTTATTGCACAATTTACCTTGTTATTTGGGATCACAAAGAAGCCTATAGAGTTGGATTAAATCAATAAAATGTAAACTTTGAAAATGGTAACTTTATGTGAGATGTGAGATGTGAGCTGTTGGTACATTGAAATAAAGAAAGGACAGAATGGCCATTTGATTGCTTGAGGAGTCCTCGCCAATTTTACTCCTTCCAAGATACTAAGGGGCAAGTCAGAGAAGTCTCAAAGAGCCAAGTCACTATTGAGTGCTTGTTCCAATTTGATGCTTCATAAATGCAGATATCCAATGATAAACGACAGGTAATATTATATGTGTGGTTAATATGTTGCTGCGAGTATATTAAATCAATTTGTACATTTTGCATGATTCGTTTTTAATACACTTTTTGGTAATGTGTACTTGTGTAGGATCTTAGCACATGCATGTCCTCTATACTTTGAAGCCCTTATGGTCTTTTACTTCCTTAGCACATGTTCGGTTTTCCATTAATTCGTACAATAGAATTTTGAGAGCTTCTATGTTTCCATTGATGGAATCGTCCTGCTATTAATTTAACTGTTAAAACAAATATAATAAATGAAATATTGATTATTTTAGTAATTCGATCATGATTGGATATGGCATAAGTTATCGGATGGTGACGAAATCGGTCCCGTTAAAATTAATGGCTAGACTATAGAATTTTTTCAGAACTCTTTAAAATTGAAAAATGATTTTTTATACTTTAATAATGAACAAATATTTTATGAGAAATAAAGAGAATACTAGGATGACAAACTCTTTCTCTCTCTCTCTCTCTATATATATATCTATATTATATAAGCTGGAGTAGTAATTGGTTTGGTGTCTTTTTTATTTCCAACCATTGTCCTTAAATTAAAATTATTTTTTATTTCATTAAAAGTTTAAATGATATTTTTTACAACTTTCAAGATCATTTTAGCAATTTCAACTCACCATTTTCTCTCTCTTCCTTCATTTCTCTCCAACTCATTCTCTCTTTATAGTCTCCACTAACTATAGTCTCCACTAACTGCTTTATACTTACTATTTTTTCCTCATTAATATTCTCTCTTCTCTTTCTTTTCCAAAATAATAATTTCTATTTCAAATTAATAATCTCCTACCTCTCTCCATGCACTAAACTCCAATTCTAACAAAATCACTCTCTCATTCATTTTTTTTTTTAAAACTTACATTAGAATTTTAAATAATAAAATGTAATAAATTAAAATCAAAATTACATAAAACATTTTTATTATATAACATATTGATATTATATGTTAAAGGATTGATGTTTTTTTTTTTGTTTAATTATGTAATAGGAAGGATTCAACACTATTTTTATTGTATTATAATAACTATTTTATTCTATTTTTATTATTTTTGCACACACAGAATAGGTGCTTTCCCCGCACTAGTATATACAAAGATGTGCTTCTAGTACTTGTTCAACTTTACCATAAATTTTTTTGGGAAAGTTTTCCAATCGTTGATTACTTTAGAGTTTGAACATTCTCATAAATTAGTTTCGTGGTGTTAATTACATTTTAACAAGTAAAAAAACACTTTTGGTACAACATTTACTATGCAGCAGTCCATTTTCCAATTATATGTGATTTAAATTGATGGTCAAGAATTTTTTAATATAAATGATATTTGGTCTATGTTTAGAAAATTCTATGGTTCTTTGGAATTTTTAATGGATCATATTCATACATAACTATGATCGTACTACTAAAATATTTAATATGTCAATTAATAAATTTATTTTAATAATTAAATACTTAACTATATGATACCACTAAGGAACCTTAAAATTTCTTATATATTTAATATAAATAATATTAATTATTTACTGGCTTAAATTCATGCACAATAATAATAGTAGTACTAAAATACTTAAAACATCAATTATTATATTTATTTTGATGAATATAGAATTTCCCATATTTTTAACGATTTCATTTACTTAAACAATGCTGTCAATTTCTTCTTATAATATATTATATCATATGCAAGGAAGTTTCTCGTAAAATGAGTACAAAGGTAGTAGAAATTGCAACTTTTTCCCTTTTTTTTTTTTCTTCTTCTTCTACAAGTTAGATCAACTTGATAAATGGACGGGTAGATAATTTTGCCTGAATGAAGTACCAGCCACGACCTAACAATCCGCCATGATTAGGATGTAGAAAACATCCACTGAATAAAGTTTGGTTGGGTCGTCAAAAACGGATTACGGCGTATTAAAAGAGTTATGGCCCATTCCCTCTCCCGTATTGATTAAGCGGGAAAAGAATTTTAATTCAATAAGATTGTAATATAGTTATAACAACTATTAGAATATTTACTTAATATAAAAAATCAAATAAATAATTATTAAACAAAGTAAAATATCTATAATATCTTTATATTTATTATTGAAAGACGATAATTGTACATGTGATATTTTCAAGATAGAGGTGTTTATGATAAAAATGGAAAAATAAATAATGATAATTCATGAGTGTAGCAACATGAATTGTTATGTATCATTTTACTTAACAGCAATTTTTGTAAATTATCATTTTTCTTAAGTGAACATCGTAATAGTAGATTTACATAGAATGAGGATGAAATGGCTACAAGTGTTGTGATTTTTGTTTTTAATATGAAAAAAATGCCGGTGAATAATCTACAC
The DNA here is from genome assembly GCA_024138025.1 of Combretum micranthum. NCBI lineage: Eukaryota > Viridiplantae > Streptophyta > Magnoliopsida > Myrtales > Combretaceae > Combretum > Combretum micranthum. Next base: position 169,130 of record JAMXBD010000281.1, on the reverse strand, counting down.
GTTTAGTTGATAAATAGAATAACAAATATAAATTGCAATTAAAAAGATAAACTTTCTTATGGTTGCACTTAAAATAACAGTAATATTACTTAAAATATTTAAAAATATTATATACCTTTTTTTTTTGCCATGACAATGTTGTCATATTCGAACTATGGATCGACTTGGGATTGAGAAAGGATCAAGAGTTGAATCGGGATCAAGTTATTATCAATAGACATTTCAAAATATAATTTATACTTTTTACAAAGTCGAAAATTATCTATCTTTCGAATATTTGAGAATTGAGAGTTTTTGGGTCTAGGGTTTTTCTCTATTTTTTTTTATAAGTAAATTAGCATGGAAAAAATGAAAAAAAAAAAGTTACATCCCGACTTTGAAACCTGGTAGGTCTTAAAATATTAAGTTGGATTAGATCTTCTTGGATTGTTGTAAAAGGGGTGATTCTAATCAATATCCCAACTAGGTTGAGTAGATTTAAGTTAGACCTGTCATATCATGCCCCAGAATTGAAAATGTAAACAATTCGCCATATACTCATACTTGAACGAGTATGCTAAGGTTCATAACAACTAAAATCCACATGTAGCACATAATCCATAAGAATTTGAAATATTACATGTCATTATGAATGCCAACATATTATATCTCCATGATTTTAAATGATTCATCACTAAATTAGAGTAATAATATTTAACTAAATAATTCTTTATTTTAAGTTTTGAAACTCTAAAGCGATTTCCGATCTGACTAGTTGAGGTCATCATCATAGCACATAAGCTCCCTTTTATTAGAAAAAAATGGCCAAAGGGATGAGTCAAAGCCCAATACACATCAAAGCAAACACACACAATGTATACATGCAATTCCATACTAATGCAATAATCATTAATTTAAATATTTAATTTAAGTGCAACAAGCAACATAGGAGTACTCATGACTGCAAGTAACACGATGGGAGACCTGGGTTCCAATACTACCGCAATAGTATTGGGGTTAACAAGAATAGTCAGCCTCTTGCCCAAAAGAAAAATAAAAAGTAGTCTCGCATGAGGTTCACAGCCGTCATTCAGACACCACTGTCACAGTCCATCTATATCGTGTAATTCGATGAGTCTCATTCCTTTGAACTACGCCTAATATAAATTCTCTTTGTTCGGGAGACCATTATGCCTAATACATTCCCTCATCAACTGCCCTCTGAGCCAGAACATGATGCCTAAGCATTTAACTTCCATGTCAAGGTCTAAAATATTAACAAAGGTCTCGCTCTCCGACTCGAGACAACCAAACAGTAAGCAACATACGTTATTAACCAACTTTATATATTAGTTAGGTTATTAACAATTTCTATCTTAGCAAGTAATAAACATATCACTATGTACCTATAATAGTAGATCCCTCACAACGAAAGTCTTGAATCTAATTGTGAGTACTATCTTATTGGTGTTACTTATCCAACTTCCTTGAATTTCTCCAATGCACAAACAGATCGATCGAACCTAACCTTTAGATATAATCCTTTCCTCCACCAAAAGTTGAAATATCCCAAACCTTTCTATCTAAGTTAGAAATTGGAATCGATGGTTTAAATGATGTAAGTAAAATAAAACGAATTATGATTAGATAAAGTAATATAATTAATTGTAAATAGATTTAATTGAAATTTTAGATTTCAAACTCCTAAACCCCTAAACATATTGTTTAAATGTTTAGTGGATTCTTAAATCCCTAAATTTAGCCAAAAAGTTCACATCCTTAATTCTCATCAATTTTGAAATCATCTCTGTCTAAAATAATAGTTCTTAAGCCAAGCTTAAATTGAATATCAATTTATCGAAATTAAATTCCTAAATTAAGTTATTAATTCATAATATATAAATTATGAGATTATCTCCTAAAACTTTTAAAACTAAAAATATTGATATGAAAGGTTTAAGCTTAATACCCTTACCCCAAAATATCTTTTAAATTATCCTTATCTTTCTCTTTTTCCTTTTCTTTCCTCTGCCTTCCTTTTCGTTTTGCTTTTTGTTTCTTTCTTTCACTCTCTTCTCTTTCTCTTCTTTCTCTCAAATTAACTCTCAATCTCAATTTCAATAAGATGATAGAAGAAAAGGAAGTTAGAAAGAAAAATAAGAAGTGGGAATCATGCTAGTATTGCTTCAACAACCAAGTAAGAGAAGTAGTAGAGGAGATTCAATTTGCATGTGTTTGTAAGAGATAAGTATAGTTGTTTTAGTTTGTTTTTATTATTGTTTTTGTATATATGTAATGAATTGATATTAGTTAGGTAGGGATTAAGATGAAAAATGTAATCTTGGCATATATGAAGTTATAACCTACAATCTAAGTGAGATCATGCATGTTAGAACTAGGATTGAGATCATCTATAAAGTAAAAACATGAATACAATATTAGAAATGATGATTCTAAACTTATATGTTAATTATACGATGTTAGATGTTGGAAAATAATGTAAATCAAGTAGTAAAATAAGTGAAGTTTTCATACTATAAAATAGAGCAAAGAGCAGGGGGGGAAACATGGAAAGTTATATTAAGTTGTACTCCTTATTTTTACTTGAAAATTTTGAATTTAACACATCAAAGAAGAAACACGGATGGAACACGACTTGACCTATCCAACCGTGTTTCTCTCTTATTCGTTTTAAAATAAATTTTCCAAAATAGTACAGCTAGAAACTGATGATCTTTAGAGAAGAATTTTCTTTTCTATTTTTTTTAACATCCCATCGATCATGGGTATTTATATACAAATTTTGTATCTAATTTAGGAAAGTATATAAAAATAAAATAAAAAATTTCTATAAACAAGCTAAATCAAATCTCCTAGAATCAAGCTAGTCAACATAAATCAAATCTCCTAAATCAAGCTAGTTAACACTCCCCCTCAAGTTGGTGCAATGATGTCACACATGCCCAACTTGCAAACTAGTGTATGAAAAGTTCGATTGTTGACACTCTTTGTGAACACATCAGCAAGCTGCTTTTTTGATGACACATGAGACAAATACAATGTCATTTGTGATTTTTTTCTTGATGAAGTGCCGATCAATTTCAATATGTTTTGTTCGATCATACTGAACTGGACTATGAGCTATACTGATGGTGGCCTTGTTATCACAATACAAGGACAGTTTCCCTTGTTTAGACAATCTCAATTCTTCTAATATTTTTTTAAGCAAAAGAAGTTCACAAACACCCTAAGCTATAGCCCTGTATACAGCTTCTGCACTTGATCTGGCTACTGCACTTGATCTGGCTATTACAAGTAACTAAGTTCCCTCCTACAAGCGTACAATTACCAGATGTAGATCTTCTACAATATAGAGATCCAGCCCAATCTACATCTGTAAAAGCTTCTATCTAGAGGTCACCTTGTTGGGAGAAGAGAACCCTTTCCCTAGAGTAGACTTCAAATATCGCAAAATGCGAAAGACAACTTGCATATGAGAATCTCGGGGATCATGTATGAATTGACTCACCAAGTTAACTACATAGGTATGTCTGGTCTAGTGTGAGAGAGATAAATTAGTCTTCCAACTAACCTCTGGTATCTTTCCTTATCAATGGATTTTCCCACTCCTGCCTGCATCTTGTGATCACTATCAATGGGCAATTCGACTGGTTCACAACCTGTCATGCCAGTCTCCTTTAAGAGATCCAGGATATACTTCCTCTGAGAAATAAAGATTCTTTTTCTTGATCTAGCAACCTCAATTCCTAAGAAGTACTACAATTTTCCTAGTTCTTTGATTTCAAATTCTTGTGCCAACAGCTTCTTCAATCGGGCCATTTCTTCTTTGTCATCTCTTGTCATTACTATGTCATCCACATAAACAATTAGAAGAGTAAGTTTACCCCTTTGATGTTTTATAAAGAGAGTATGATTAGCATTGCTTTGTTGGTAGCCAAAGGAGATCATGGCTTTGTTGAATCTATCAAACCAAGCTCTAGGGGACTGTTATAGTCCATATAAGGCTTTTTTCAGTTTACATACCTTTCCTTGACTTTGTTTATTATCAAAACCAGGAGGGATCTCCATATACACTTCCTCTTCCAAGTCCCCATGAAGAAAAGCATTCTTCACATCAAACTGTTGTAAGTCCCAATCAAGATTAGCTACACAAGATAACCAGATTCTAATAAAGTTCATTTTAGCAACAAGGGAAAATGTCTCTTGGTAATCCATTCCATATGTTTGAGTGAATCCTTTAGCCACTAATCTAGCTTTGAATCTCTCAATTGAACCGTCAGCTTTATGCTTCACATTGAAGACCCATTTACAGCCAACCAATTTCTTATTTGGTGGAGGAGTAATAAGTTCCCAAGTCTCATTTTTGGACAAAGCTTTCATCTCTTCAATCATAGCTTGCTTCCACTCAGGATCTGTGAAAGCTTCCCTCCAATTCTGTGGAATAGACACAGAGGAAATGGACAAAGAAAAAACTCTATAGGAAGGAGACAAGGAATCATAGGAGACAAAGTTAGACAAAAGATGTTTAGTACACGACCTGACTCCTTTCCTGTGAGTAACAGGCAAATCTAACTCATTAGGAAAGGTAGATAACTCACCAGTAGAGGAGGGTGTTGTAGATTGCATGATGGCTTCTTCTACCCTGTTTCTTCTGGAATCCCTCAACAAATCAGGTCTATCTAAATGCCCAATAGTCTCCCCTCGAACTCTTTCTCCAATTTCACTCTCCCTTATGTCATCAAGAGATCCCACAATCATAGGACTACGAAAAATTACCTCTTCCTCCTCATTACTGTCCCCCTAAAGAGGTGATGAGGGATTATTCATCCATACTAACAAAAAATCTCCTGGAGGGAAGATGATAACATCTGTGACCTTTCTGTGTAAGAGAATACCTATTGAACACACATTTAAGAGCTCTAGGTCAAGTTTCCCAGCATTTCTAGTGTGGACAAAAAAGGCACAACCAAACACCTTTGGAGGAACGTATATTCATTCTTACCCTTTAAAGCTTCTAGAGGACTCTAAAAATCAAGAGTTTTAAGTGGCATTCTGTTGATAAGTAGGCAGCCACTAGAATAGCCTTGCCCCAGTAAGGTTTTGGCAAATTCATTGTGAACATAAGAGATTCGACCACTTCTAACAAATGTCTGTTTTTCCTTTCTACAACCCCATTTTGTGCACTAGTGTAAGGACAACTAGTTTGATGTATTATCCCATTAGACTCTAAATAAGCACCAAAGTTTTTATTCATGTATTTTGTGCCATTGTCTGTTCTCAGGATTTTTATCTTGGTATTAAATTGAGTGCAAATCATCTTGTGAAATGATTGAAAGCAGGAGAAAACTTCACTTTTGGCCTTTAACAAATATACCCAAGTCGTTCTTGTGCAACAATCAATAAAAGTAACAAAACATCGACTACCAAACAAAGAGATTGTTTGTGTAGGACCCTAGACATCAAAATGGATAGTCATAAAAGAATAGTACTTTTATTATTATTTAAAGGATAAGAGTTTCTAATGTGCTTGGCATACTCACAAGTGTAACAAAACAAAGATTCCAACTGAGTTCTCAAGAAAAGACTAGGATATAACTTCTTTAACACAAAAAATGATGGATGCGGTAACCGTCTATGCTACTGCAAAATTTCTTGGTTTACATCCTTATTATCTCCAAAAAAAGCTTGACCAGAGTCTTTAGTCCCATCAAACATGTACAAGCCATCATGCAATCTACCACTGTCAATCGTCTTCCTGGTTTGAAGATCTTGAAAAACACAATGATTAGGGAAGAACACAATTTTACAGTTTAGGTCTCTAGTGATGGAACTAACATATAAAAGATTAACAGGAAAGTCAGGTATGTGAAGAACGGATGAGAGTTTAATATCAAGTGTACAAATAATGGAACCTGTTCCTGAGACAGAGGTTAGGGAGCCATCGGCTATTCTGACATTCTCGTCTTTTAGACATGAAGAGTAATTTTGAAGGTTTTTAGAAGAGCCTATCATGTGTCTATTCGCACCAGAATCAATAACCCAAGAATTAAGGGAAGCTGTAAAAGTTGTACCTGATTTCATATGATTAGTTGTGGCAATGGTGGAGGAGTCAAGTTTGGTTAGGAGGCGATGAAGATGCTGAATTTCTTTAGAAGACAAAATTTCTCCTGAGCCTGTCTCTTTGGATGTCTCTACCATTTCTTCCACATTTGCTTGAGCCATTGATGAATTAATTCGCTTTCCTCCACGACCTCTAATCGATCGACCATGTAGTTTCCAACAAATCTCCTTTGTATGCCTTGGCTTCCCACAATAGTCACAGTGCAAGTGATCTTTATCAAAAGGAATTATCTTTGGTTGCTCATGGGAGACAGCTAGCCCTGACTTCTCAATTGGTGCTTGGAAAAGCATGACACCCCGTCGGCTTCCTTCCTATTGAACATGAGAGTATGCATCGACAAGAGAAGGAAAAGGAATTTTACCGAGAACTTGAACCCTGATCTGATCATATTCTGGGTTCAAACCAGCCAAAAAATCATAAACCCCTCCTTTTCAACCAGCTTTTGAACAGTATTACATCTTCGGTACAATGTGCTTAGAGATCTTGATAATAATCTATCTCTTTCCATAATCCACTTAATTCAGAATAATAATCAGTGATTGTCAACTCACCTTGTTTCGTTCCATGGATTTTATTCCGAATTTCAAATATCTGAGCATCATTTCCTTTGCGAGAATAAGTGCATTTAACCGAATTCCAAATTTTCTTGGCAGTATCAAGTAATAAATACTGTTTGGAAATTTCGGAATGCATAGTATTCAAAAGCCATGTCATAACAAGTGAGTTTTCAAAATCTCTTTGAGCATACGTAACATCTGATACATTAAGTGGTTTTTTATCTCCCGTAATATAGCCCCGTAACTTTCTATATTTAATAAAAAGCAAATAAGCCCGTAACCAGGCAAGATACGTACCAGCCCCATCCAATTTAATAGCACTGATCTGTGAGAGGAAGCTATTCTCTATTACCTTAGTGTCTTCCATGAGAAAGGAACAAAAAACAACCAAAGGAAAGTTGGTGATGAAAAAAATGAGGGAGGAAACTCGACCTCTCTTGAGAACAGGAAGAAGAATCGGAAAACAAAAGAGAACCAGAACGCTAGTGCTTCGGGGGGAGGAAAATACTCACCTCAAACTGCAGCAATGCTTTGATACTATGATGATTTTTAGAGAAAATTTTTCTTTTCTATTTTTTTTAGGAAAGTATATACAAATTTTATATCTAATTTAGGAAAGTATATAAAAATAAAATACAAACTTTCTATAAACAAGCTAAATCAAATCTCCTAGAATCAAGCTAGTCAACATAAATCAAATCTCCTAGAATCAACCTAATCAACAAAAACATAACCTCCCTATCTTCTCGTGTTTCCCTTTTGTTAAGAAACATGGCTAGAACACGACTTCATTTATCTCCCCGTGTTCTTTTTTGTTTCTCGCATATATAATATGTTAAGTGAAATACAGCTAAACCATGGGGTAATGTTTCAGATCGCGTATCTCGTGGAGCCCTCAAAATAAGACCCCATTGATGAGAAACATGAGGGGAACTTGGCCACACGCATCCAATCGTGTTTCTCTCTAACCTTTACGTGCTTAGACATTTTATGAAACACGGGTGAAGCACAACTTATTTATCACATCGTGTTTCTCTTTTGTGCATCGTGTTTCTCAAATGTTTCTATTCAAGGAGAAGCACAACCAAAACACGGACCAATGTATCACATCGTGCTTCTCTCTATCTTCAAGATGCAAACTAGCATAATGGAAACACAATGCAATGTATCTTATTGTGTTTCTTCTTATTAATGAGTTGGTCAACTCAACGTAGTAGAAAACCACACACATCTACCATTTACCGTTAAATTTCTGGACTAGTACCATGTTGGCCAATTAGATTGATCTCCTTCTTAATGAATCCAGTTTGTAAGAGCTTTTAAACCTCTTCTTCTATGGCAGCCTATCTTTTTAGGGCGAAGTGCCTAATCTTCTCACAAATTGACCTCTAAGTTTTGTTTACATTTAATCAGGGTTGATGCTAGGCATATCGGATAGTGAACATGAGAAGACATTCTTATTTGCCTACAAGAATGTGATCAAGCTTTCTCTAAGGTCTATGGTCCCCACTTTTGTGGTGTGTTCGAGTTCATCATCTAAAGCGATTTCTTTAGTGAGGTCGGCAGATTTGCCGTAGTGCTCAAGTTGGTCTTTAGGTTTGGAGTCCACCATACACACAAGTTCTCCTTCCAACGCATTAAGATATAACTTCATGGATTGTTCTTGATCTCTTCTATGGACCTCTAATCTCGTTGAGGTGAGGAATTTGGCTTTGAGGTGGGTTGAGAGATAACCATGCAACATATCGGTTATGTAACTCTTCCTAGGATGGCGTTGTAGGGAGACCGGTACCTAACCACAAGGAAGTTGATCTAGTTTGTGGCATAACTCTCCTCACCAAGCTTGATGGGTAAACTAATGATACTGCAGGGTTTAACGAGTTAGTTATCGAACCCATATAGTTCGTGGTCATATGACCTTAGCTTAAGCTTGAGTTCATGTTTCATTTGCTTATAGGCTTGGTTGAAAAGGATATTAGTTCTACTACCATTGTCAATCAACACTCTTTTAACCCTCTAGCCCGATATGTGTGCTACAACAACCAGAGCATCTTGGTGTAGAGTTTGGACTTCTTCAAAGTCTTCGTCGGTAAAGGAAATGGTAGTATCGACCTTAACTCTTTTAGGTTCCAAGTTCACCACCTGTCTCGAACCGTTTGGACTTGAGCTTGGTTGTAACCCTATTCGAGTCAATGTCAATGGCCCTTCTACTATGGCGTTGATCTTGCCATGGCATTCTCAGGTGGGCCATGGTCAATCATGGGGATCTTAGGCACCGGTCTCTTGACTTTTCTCTTTTTCATCAGTTTTCCTCTATTGAGCAGGTGGTTTAAGTTTTACAACGTCATGGTCGATGTATTGTTTCAACCATCCTTCTCATATAGCGTCTTCAATGGCACTCTTTAGCAATCAGCAGTTATTCATATCATGTGCACGATCGTAGTGATGCTTGCAATATTCTCATTATTCTTTTTGCTTCGAGCTGAGTTTCACGAGAGGTGGCACTGGTAGGAGGTCTTGGTTTCTTACTTTAAGTGACACATCGTGTAGAAGTGGCTTGAGAGTGGTAAACTCATCATACATTGGAAAGAGCTTCCCATTATCACTGCCTCTATGACTTATTAACATAATTTTGGTTATTAAAGTTACGATGATCTTTTGGGTACCCCTTATCTCGATGCTAATTTTGTTCAACTCGAGTGGGTTCGGCCTTGGCATCGGTCTCCTTTCTAACATTTCCAATGTCTTCTTGTCAAATGTATTTCTATGCTTTCTCTCTTATTTGTTCCAATGCAGTAAGCTAACACTTTAAAATAGAGTTAAAGAAAGGACTATCCACTAGGACTCTTTGTTCGATGGCTTCAAAGGCTATACTTTGGTTCAAATTTGGGACCCCCCAGCATGCTTTACTGAATCTTGCTAGATAATCACTTGGGGGTTTCCCTTGCCTTTATAGTTTGGTGTATAAGTATGAAGTGTTCTTCTTTGGTGGCTTACTTGCCATGAAGTAGGCCACAAAAAGTTTACTGAGTTGGTCGATGAACTAATCGTATTAGGTTTGAACTTATTAAGCCGAACTCTGGATACACCTCGGAAGGTGGTGGGAAAGGTTTTACACTAAATGTCATCTAAACAGTTATGTATCACCATGGTGGATTAGAATTGGGCAGTGTGACCCTTCGAGTCAGTAGTCCCATCATTGGACTTCAGATTTAGAAGTCAAGATCTAATAGGGAGTACTTTTGATCAAATTTTGGTAACGAAGGGCTTTTTACTTTGCATCATTTTTGTAATAGACCCATTTCTCTAATGGTCGAGAGCCTCCTCGTCATATCCTTGATCTCTTTAAGAGCGCATTCTTTTTTCAAACTCAAATGGGTCAACATAGTAGGGAGCATCGGCGCATTCATGAGCTCGGGTTGAGTCAAGACCTGTGCAATCTACTTTCGAGCACCCTTTATCATCGGTGCAACTATCTAAGGAGGTTCAGGTGGGGTATTGAGACACCTTGTGCCCTCATGAGGTACCGTTGTAGTTCTTACGAGGCTCTGAGAGGTAATGGGCCTTTGATATACATTCGATGTTGGTCTTAAACTATAGGATTGAGCCCTGGTTTAGGTGCTATCCCACAGGGGAGTCGTGGTATGCTGATGACGTCTCTTGTGTGATGCCTTATCATGCCTTGAAGGTGAAAGGATTGGGGAATCACTCCATCATGCACTGGAAGCTTGTTCTTCTAAGTATAGTTCCTTGACCCTTCGAGCTCTGTGATTCTAGCATGTAAGAGGGCGGTAGAATGCTCATTCTCAAAATTCTTATGTTGAAGTTATCTACATAGGTTCCCGAGCTCTAAAATACGTCTTGGCTTGAGAAAATTGGCATGGCTAGTAACTAATGGTTTTGGGTGTGGCATCTTAGGAGCTCTGTCATCTGTTAGAGCGACTTTTGGCTGGGTAAAAGCAAGATCAAGCTTATTCTTGCTCCGTTGAGGTATCAACATGGTTGGTACCAAAGGTTACTATTTGTAGTATGTATTGTGGGTTTTTGTTTTAGTGAATGACTTGGTGTTTATAGAAGGGAAAAACATTGGAGGTAGCTTAAGAGAAGGAAGGAACTTCCTACAGACGATGACACATGTTGCATGAGTTGATTCTATTAGTAGAGATTGGTTCTTTGCAAATACAAAGAAGTGGTAGGAGGTGCATTGAGGGGTTACTTGGCACAGCCACTTCAATGCTTTAGTAAATCCGTGAGTTTGACTCAGGTAACCTACTAAGAAGATATTCACTAAATAAAATTGTCATCCACCTCTCTATAGAGGGAGGAGTTGTTTGTAGTTCATGGCCATTCCAGAGTGGGGTCTACCAAATCCTTCTTATTAGGACGAATTTCCATCTGGTAGCTAACCTGGTACTCGAGATGATGGGGTTTTGGTTGTGTGGAGTGTGCCTAATCTGGTAATGTCTCCCCCTCGAGTCCTAAGTCAGGACGAAAATGCATGAAGATCTTTTAGAGTTTGGCTCATGATCAAGCTCACTTGAGCTTCCTTCATGGTCAAAGTGGTTGGGAGCTTGGTAGTCCTTTGTTAAGATGTGATTTCAAGGTAATGCTAACCGTGGACTTTTCATGAGCAGGTAGTATTAATGATCTTTTAGGCCTTTCTTGGGCTCTTTAATCTGCATAAAGGTAGCAATAGGCTGAGGGGTCCTAACCCACATTCTGCTATTAACGCATTCCGTCCCCATTCATGTATTTAATTTCGAGTGTGTTTGGTTCATTCATTTAATATTGGTTTGGTATATTTCATATTTGTTTCAATTAGACTATTTGTCAAAAACATATATAGATGAAAAACTACTTAAAAATAGACTATACAGATCAAATACATATATATATAGAAGAAAAATATATCATACAAATCGACCCTTTAATTACCATTTTAAGCCATGGTAAAATTTCTTATAAATATTTATTACTAAGGACACTTTTAATAAATAATGTTGTATCCACATTCCATTCAATCTATTCTGTGATGTTTTTAAACTTAAGAATTCATTCGTTTTCTATTACTCATTCTATTCTATTTCATTTCAATTCGTTGTGACATTAGTAGATTTGACTTCTTTATGGTATCATATGAAATTCTAACATATTTTTTTCACTGAAACTCTTTATCAAACCTTAATATAAGGGAAAGCCACAAAGCTACCTCTTCTTTCCAAACATTTTCCCTTCATTTACTATTATAAATTCACAAATCCACCATTATTAAGAGTAGTATATGCATATACTATTTTTAATCATAAATCTAAGTTTTTATATATCGTCTTATTATAATCAATCTATCGATATTTCTTTTTTCACTGTTACAAGTTCAAGTCATGGTGATCAAGCTAGTATCAATCTGTTGATATTATTTAATATAAAGAGGCTTCATTTTCTTTTCTTTTGTTTTCTTTTTCCTGTTTTCATCTCTTTATGATGTTTTGTTTGGTTAAAATGCTGACTTTTCATTCTTTTTATAAAGCTATGTTGTTAAAAAGATATTTCAATTATCCGTTGTAAAATAAATGTATGTTTTCATTTGGATTTTCAAATCCCATCTCTTTGATGTTTTGTTCGAACTTCATGCCTTATTTTTATTTGTACCATTTCTGTATCTGATCTACATCTGTAATTTATCTATATTATATCTGTTTGGTAATGCTTATTTATATATAGTGAATCTGGTAAATGTTACTATAGGGTCGCTAGTTCTATAGGAACTAAGTAGGCTTGAAGGATGTTGCCCGATGAAGGCTGGCTTAGAATGATAATACTTAGTAGGGTTTCTAAGATTCTAGAATAAAGTTGAGGTTATGTTAATAATATAATGAGATGTTCTTATGCTCATGTTAATGGAATGGGTTTTTATTTTCTAAGGGGAAAAACAGTATCTTAATTTTAAAATAGGATAACACCTCATAGGTATAGAGTTGAAAGAAAAGAGGACAAACAAGGTTTATTATAGGGTTACTGCAGCTGGCTAATCATGTACAATAAGTATGGTGGTTGACCTGAGATAAGTCTTAAACTGATGACACGCGTAGGATGTTGCAGAGAGAGATATGGGAAAAGGAACATGTAAACTCGGTTTCTCCAGTGCGCGAGTATGACAGAAGATCAAATCAACTAGACTCAATCGTTCTTGACTCATTCTTGGTAGAATAAATGCTTTGATATTTTTTGGAGATGTTTCTGCAGAGTATTTGCGTTGCTCTCAATCTTAACAATCCGCAGAATCCTCCCAAATGAGAGAAGAAGCAATAATAGTCGTTGGATGACTTTCGGATGCATGGTTGAGATGAAGCATAGCTTACAACCATTAGATCTCTTCCATGAATCCGACAGTTAGAATCCATTACTTGTTTTTTTGTATGTGGGTATGGGCTTTGAATATGGACCTAGAATAGAATGAGGGCTTTTATAATAAAAAAGAAGCCCATTTTCTTATTATAATAGTCTATTTTTAATATCAAATAGAAATAGGCTCATTATAATCTAAATAAGCCCTGGTTTAGACAAATAAAGCTCAAATTAACCCAAGAAGATATTTTTGGAGTCTACTTTTCAAATACAAGAAATTCGAATAATGTCAAAAGTGGAATAAACTGGTTTGATAATCCTTATTTCGAGCCTTCCAAGTCGAATATCTCTATAACATCTCTTATTAAACTTGGTCTTCTAAGTTCTATCATTCGCCTGGAAGATTAGCCCAAGGCATTAAATTGGACCTGCCGAAATTACTCTCTACACAAGGATGGTTGAACTCTTTTACCTCTAATTAAATTAGCTTCTTATCAATGTTGTTCTTACTTTATAAGAATTTGCTGGTGGTACTTATTTTTATTTTGCATTTATAGTTGAAATCTTACAAAAAGTGCCCACAAGAAGAAAGAAAGAAAATTTTAAATTATTATGCACTGTTTAAGCCCTCTTCTAGAGTCCACAAAATGATTTTCGTTTTCACCTTTAAGTGCTCAAGAAGAATCTTAGTGCACAAGATGCACTTGTAAATGGATTTTACTTCAATGACTACGAAGGACGAAGTGTATCATTTGTCTACTTTAATTAGAGTTTCCCAAAATTTTAACACGTTTTTATAGTTGGTTAAAGTTATTTTAACTTTATGTGAATCATTGTTTATCATTGGTTGGTTCAATTTTTGGGTTTCCACGTCAAGTAAAGCGAAAAAGAAATAGTCAAGCTAAATTTAAATTTGAAAATTTAAAGTTTGAGCATTTTGGAGCTTCAATTTTTGAGCCAAAGATTAATTTAGGTAAACATATTTAAGCTCAAATGTTCAATAAAATTAAATTTTTGTCAAAATTTTATATTAAAAGCTCAAGCTTCAATTGAGTTTGATAAAACTCTTTTAACCGTTAAATCTTATAGAAGCTAGATAAAGTTCGCCAACACATTAGAAAAAATAAGTTGAAATTAGGGATTGACTTGTGAAGTACCTCCAGAGGCATGAACTTGAATACAATTTATAGCCAATTCCCACTTGTGTATATATAGAGTCAAGTGAAGTCTAAATACTATACTAGTCAGTCCAATTTTATGCAAGTTGCTAAATAAAGGAAGTATATATAAGTATCAAATACTTTACTTCTTTTGTTGGGAAAGCTATTACTTCTCATACAGTAATCAACATCTATTGCAGTCTTGCAGATGAGATGGGATTATTACATCACTTGAAATAATAAAACAGAAGATGGAAAGACAAATCCCAACCTGATAAATCCCAATCTATTAAAGACTGCCTCTTTTCAGTTTTAGAAGGAAGCCAACATGCAATCCTATCGGCACTATGTGTATTAGGATTGTTGGATTTTTTTATATGTATCATATTTGTATCAAATCTACATCCATAACTTATTTATATCATATTTGTATCATATTTATTCGATCTGTTTATAAGTAAACTGTTAGTTTTTCAGCGATATCTATTTTTTGATAAATACCTATTTGAAAACGATAAAAATATAATACCAAAATGACTATAATATTATAAAACAATCAGACCCTAAATCAATCATAATATTAATAAACAAATAATCCCTCCTTCTAAATCCTTAACTAGACACACACATCCATTAAAACTTTTCTATGCCACTTAGCAAAAAACATATTGAGTCGGCCAAACCACTAAAGGGAATTATCAAAGTAGTGATGATACTACTAAGAATCTGGAAAGATACCATTTCAGTGAAGAATCATTAAACTAGCTCAAGTCAAAGATGGAGTGACTTTTTGCTTGAATCTTATAGGCTAAGACGGGAGTAGGTGGACTGCTGCTGTGTCGAGGTGGTAGGTCTGTACATGAACAATGGTAGGCAAATCGATGTGAATTTCTATTCTACCTTGAACTTCAATGCATTTCATATATAATAATTTAGCATGATCATAACGAGGTTGATTTTTCCCAACAACCCAAGAACCCATGAACAACATCACTGTCCATTTATTTTAATTAATACCATAATATACTTGGTTTGTATGTCTCTCCTGGTCAAAATTAGCTTTTGTCATTTAAAATTCCATCTATTTTTTCTTTTTTAATTTAGATTTGTTGACATCGGTAAAAAAAAAAAAAAAAAAAATTAGATTTGTTGATTACCTATATAAGCCCTTATTAAGTTTAGTTTCTGGTAAACGGTTCTATTTATGAGGAGTGTATCAAATACATATTGGATTTATATTTACTTAATAAAGAAATTTGTGGGATTTAAAGTACTTTGAGCTGTTAATATATACTTATGTGTTTTGTTAATAAATCCAGAGAACTCAGTAAATTTTGGTATAATAATGTGCAATTTTATGTTGTTGATTACACATTCAATGAAAAAACATTAATAATTGCATTTAGATTTAAATTAATACCATAATTATACAAGATGGTATAAATTCAATTTCCTCGTTTGGTTGTAATTATTTGAAAAAAAAAAAAACAAAAACTAAGTGCTTTAGAGTACTTGAAGACGGGATTTTTTAAGTGAGGATACTTGTCACATTTTATTTATGAATTTTATATATTTTTATTATTGACTACTTAAAGTTTAAAAGCGTTATTTTAATACTTATACTTTATTTATTTTTGTAATTAACTATATATACATTGTCAAATTTCATAATTAGCTATCTAAACTGGGTTTGTTTGTTTTGTTGTTTTAGTTTCATCTTCTTCTTTTTTCAAACAAACTATTTATCAAAAACAAATATCGATGAAAAATAGATATTTTTACTTATAAACGATCAAAAAAACTATATAATATGAA
This sequence comes from Combretum micranthum, assembly GCA_024138025.1. NCBI lineage: Eukaryota > Viridiplantae > Streptophyta > Magnoliopsida > Myrtales > Combretaceae > Combretum > Combretum micranthum. The sequence goes on along the minus strand of JAMXBD010000281.1, from coordinate 153,132 downwards.
ACAAATATAATTTATATTTGCAATTAACTTACCCAATTACTATAAATGATTTGCAAGTCTATATATGATGAACTAATACTTTTGAATTTCATATAATTAATTAAATAAGTGAACAAAACTTGGATAACATATGTAAATCTACCCCTCATATTATTAATTACACTTAAGGAATAATACGTCGGTCGAAAAAATGACGGCGTGAACCCTTTTTTAATGGTCTTTTAACAAATGAAGATAACTTCTTCTTTTTTTTTCCCCCCTTCGAAGAGGATCAGGAAAACTTTGGAGCATGATGATTTTCGTGCGTCATTTACACGGAGAAGCCTTGTCTCAAATAATTGGGGAAAAGTTTGATGAAATCTAGCTGTATCTTGTCAATCATGAAAGACGTGAAAATGATGCTTCTTGTAAATTATGTACATGGAGGCTGGGGGGCAGCGTGGTGTGTTTTGCGTGGTAGGACATAATGATTGAAAGATAATTATTAATGGGTATTTAGAATATTAGTTAAGAAATTAAGTACTTTTTAAATTATTTTTATAAACTTCTTTTTTTTTTTAAATTTAAATACGCAATTACTATTGAAAGTAAGAAAAATTAAATTTTAATGCATTCAAAACACTTGTTAACAATTAAAAATAATTTTAAATAGCTTAAATTATTCATTGAGTATAATATATTATGTAAAATAATTAATAATATATATGTGTTAATAATTTTTTTTTTCTCTTATGATAAATCTTATAAAAATTCTGCCATCACGTAATGAAATTATTTTGATGTTTATCCATATTAAGCCGCCTGTCTATTTTTTTTCCTTCATGCAGAGTTTGATGGGGTAGCTTTACTTTTATGATTTGTGATGCAAGGTACTGCCTATTGATTCAAGAAAAGACTAGGAAACAACCTATGAAAGCCTTTCAGAATCATAGTGGACTATGGTCACAACACGTGCCAAAATACTTTATCTTTTTTTTTTTTTAAATAATTTACAGCCATGGAATATGCATTACAGGCTGGTGCTGGTTCTCATGATTTTTACAAAAAATAAGAAAGATAAAGCTCATTCTAGCGATGCTAGCGGGGCGAATCGTTATAAGGTATTCGATTATTCAATCCGTTAAAAATCCTATAGGATTTGATCCTACAAGGTTTTGGGACGAGTTTTAGGATTAAAAAAAAAACCCAATAAGTTATTGGGTCAGGTTTTGGATTTATTATGTAATCCGTTGGGAAAACCCGACCCGACATAAATTCAAAATATTAAATTATTAAAGCAAGGATCCTATTTATATTACATGTATGTGAAAATAAGTGGAAATGAAGTGTTTGCATCATTTTATATGATATTATTGTCTAAAATTCATTCTTTCAATAAAAATGTTTGTATTATTAATAACTTAAAACAAAATTCTTTCTTTTGCTTTTTTTTTAAAGAAAAAAATTAAAAATCTTGGAATCGAGTCGGGTCGGATCGGGTAATTGGTTCCTTAAATCTTAGCGGGTCGGGTTTTGGGAATGACAAAAAAAAAACCCGATAGGATTTTTCTCGGGTTCTGAGACACCTATTAAGGACTCAAGTCGGATTCGGGTTTCAAAAAACCCGTCCTTGTTGCATCTCTAGCTCATTCTGGTCAGTGATCCATCACTCACATGACCAAAGATAACAGTGGTAGAAAATAAAAATTTTAAATTAAGAAGAAACGTTGACAATATATATTAAGTATTATCTCTAACCCAACTTAAAATAATTTATTTAATTATTTTGCACGTTTATACAATTTACTAAAATACAATAGGGTTTCGCTTTTTTATCAATATGAGATTAAGTTTTTAACTAATGGATTTAGATACAAAAAGATAAATTGTCGAGAAAATATTCAAATTTTATAAGAGACTGATTATTATTTCATTAAAAGGAGAAAAATATGATGGAAAAAGCATTGTTTAATTTCAATAGAAATATTTAACATTGGCTAAACTATATTAGGGTTTAATCCCAGCAATATACTCTAGTAATTAAGAAATCATTTCCTTTTGAGGAGGTGAGGATGAAAATGAAAGGGACAATGAGGGGGGTTTTAATTTAAACTTTGGAACCAAGTTTTGGTAGTTAAAGATAAAGACACAAAATAAAATGATGCATGTAGTAGGTGGTGCAAATGAGCATGGGAAGTTGCTGGTAATAAAAGGGTTAGGTGAAAGCACCTGTTGTCACCTGGAATGGGGCTGTTTCTGGTTGTCAGTCAAGGGGGGGGGGGGGGGGGAAAGAAATGAGGATGCGTCACCACCTAACACAAAATATAAGCACTTCTGCTTATCTTCATTGAACCTATAATGTTGTATCTGTGAGTCACTCTAGCCTCTATACTATGACTATGGTCTGGATTTAAAACAACAATAATCTTGATCTTTGATTTTGAAATTAAACCATGCATTGTTACACTTCCCCATTTCAGAACCATTAACTTTTCCAATTCAATAAAAATATAATAAATTTATAAAAATTACTATATATCTATCGCAATATTCATTTGTATATAAAAAATAAAAATTTAAGTAATTATTAGAGTTACAGTAAAAAAATCTATAATATCCTCTATTTTTATTTCGAAAAAATGATAATTATACAGGTAATATTTTCGAAAGAAAGATGTTTATGATAAAAATTTAAAATAAACCATTGCATCACAATTCTTGTGTATAGGGCATGAATTGCTATTCATTATTTTACATAATGTCAACTTTCTTAAATAAATACTATAATAGTAATTTTAGGTAAAATAATGATGGAATGAATAGCTATTTGGCTAGGTGTAAATTTATGATCTAAATGACTATGGGTTTATGCTAATTGGAAACGGGTTGAAACTTCTTTATTTTTCAATAAATTCTTAAATATGAATATATAATTTGAACTGTATTAAATGTTGAATAAGATTTATTTCATTTGCATGTAAAATTTTCTAGTATAAAGTCCGAACCATATTTACAAAATTGTCCGACTTGATTTTATGAGTGCGCCGATTACATAACCATGCAATAGTTTAGTTGGAAGAATAAGTGTAGACCCAGCCCACTACATAGCAACAGATTTAAAGTCAAGGAACAAAGTCAGCAGTCTTGTCTTCCTTTTTCTGTTGGACCTTCCAAGAACATGGGCTTGAACTAATTAAAATCCGGCTTCCTATTCACAGAAACTCCACATACCAGCATAGGTACGACTCAAACATCCTGTTTGTTTCATTATTTGCTGGTCATTTTCTCCTCTTATTTTCGTTGTTTTTAAATAAATATTTATAAAAAAAATAGATACTAATAAAAAAGATTAAACAAATCAAATACAAGTAAAATATAGATGAAAACCAGATAATCTAAAAAAAATATAAACAGAACCTTAAATAGTCTGTTAAATCATACTTGGGCTTCCAATACTTAATTTTACCACCCATGCTAGTGTGTAGTAGTGATTGAGGTTAAGCCAAACACGGATATGGAATCATATCATCAGAATGTGACAACCTTTATTATAAATATAAATATAACATAATTTTTTTTAGAACATATTATTATGACCTTTTTTTTTTTCCTGTAAGGAGTGATTAAACCCCTATGGATTTGTCCAAAGTTAAACACAATCAAGTTTAACTAAAATAAATTTAATCAAATTAAGCTCAGGATGATTGAGAACTATTTCAAGTCAAAGTTCAAATTTTTAAAATTTCTTAATTAAATTTATATCCAATATTGTGTTTCAACTCATTTATAGCATAAATTTTGGATATCCAATTGTCTTTTGTGGGACTTCTATTTGTAAATTGTAATTTAGGATAGGCACCGAATGACATATAAACCCTAAAATAAATGAGATAAAGAAAAATCAACATTAATGGTAAAATGTAAGTATAGATTTTCTACATTTTATCCTTGAATGCAAGTAAAATTTATAATGTCTTGATGGTGTTTATCCAATGGTTATGAAAGAAACTAACACTCCCCTTATATAAGATAAATGGTTCACAATCATTGGCAAAATTTGATTTTATAATATATATATAAATAACTCAGTTGTATAACAATAATACAATAAAATCGATCCCAATAAAAAATTAATCACCAACATATAATCAAAAACAGCAGCTTACACCTTGATTAAAATCAAAGTCTTCTCCAAACAATTTTCAGACCCTCAGATGTCATCATTCACAGGAAAAATGCTGCTAGACATCATCATGCTTTCAACAAAAATGCTGCTAGACAAGAATTTGAATGCCATGTAATTCAATGTTCATGGAGAGCTGATGCATCTGACAAATATTTCTGCATCCGAGGATTATGCAAGAAATCGACCAGGAAACTTTTCGTTCAGAGTAGAATGCAGAACAAACTCCTGGCCTGCACACTTCTCTTCTGTATTTGACGAAAAGTAACTTGCCCCTATCCTTTCCATGGTACAAGGGACCATTAGTAAACACCTATGCTCTTTCACATCCAATCTTCAACCCGGGTGCAGTTACAAAAAAAGCCACCCCAAGAGACAACATTGTCACATTAGACAAAGAAGAAAAGAATAAAGAGATAGAGTCGCATTTTACAGCTCAGTGTCACACATGCGAACCATCAAGTTTGACACCATCCTCCGAGCAAAAGGAATATAGCTCAGGCTGTACCTGAAACATCCCGGACCAACTACTATCAGTAGCCTGAACTGAATATTAGAAAATAAGGTACCTTCCTAGCCAGGTAAAGGCATTGGTATGCTTAAAGCCAAATGACTTATGCATATTATACTCCAAGAAGAGCACGGTGTAAAAGAGAAAACAAGACTCACCATACGAGGGCACAGATCTCAAGAATAATGGCTATTATGGTCAAGATCTTGCTATGTATCTGCACAAAAGAACCAACAATACGAAAATAAAGTTAAATTGCTTCAAACCATTTGGTAGTGCATTGCACTTCATATCTAGTCTTTAAGAAGTAAATAGATCTGCTTGAGGCAGTGTTTGGTTTATCAAAACTCTATCCGTTTAGTATCTCTTTGGTGTCTGTTTGAATCCGGATATTTGTCAAAAGACAAATAAGAAAAAAAATGGCAACTTAAAAACCCATAATACATAGATCATACAAATTATATATAGATATAGATATAGATATAGATACACAATCCACTCAAAATAGACAAATGATACATCAATGTCACATTCTATGTAATGATCCCAGAACTCCTCATACCGAGGTAATATGCACTTTTGCATGACACATCGCACAATAATATCTTGCTACCATCCGCTATTCAAGAGGTTACCTATTCTAGGAGTACTTTCTCGTTGAGTACACTTAATTTTAAAACTGTGACGAACTTCAAGCCATCATAACAAAACATGCCTCGATAGTTAGAGTTCCAATATTTTATATTTGGAGAATATTACACTTTTTCCCACTTTCAGAACCGATGTATTAATTCCGTTATATAGGTTTAGAACCACACCAACTAAAGAAAACCTAAGAGGTACTCGACATATAAGCGCAAGAGGTGTCCCTACTCTATGGCACTTTGCTCTGCGTAGCACTTAATTCCACCGCTTTTAGCTAATGTAATGCTTTAATATCACCTAAAACCGTCATGCCTTAGGAGGTATGTTAGTTGTAACAATCCACTATATATACCACCTAAAACCGTCATGCCTTAGGAGGTATGTTAGTTGTAACAATCCACTATATATGGCATAAAAATCTAGAAATAACTCCTTTGCCATTTAGAGACTTCTCATGCGGTGTATAGGGCATACTCACAACTAAAAATGCCACTGGGTCTAACAACTCCTCCGTAAAGAAATGAAAGAATTAAACTAATAAAATTGACAATGATCACTACATAGATGGATAAGGGGTTTATGCCCGCAAAATATAACAATATAGATAATAAAAATGTGGCAATCAAATAATACATAATGGGTAACTAAGTCTCAAAAAATACATAAATAAGCCTTAGGCTCTTAGTTAACACATCCTATAAACCCATAAGTTAACCCGAGCTGCTTTCAATTCACTATGGCTTTTATCTTCTAGAGATCTACTATAAGGATCTACTATAATAACATCACCGGAAACCACATGCCAAAGAAATGAGATCTCATTTAACCAAAAAGTCGCATTGACAATTTTGCATACAACTTATTCTCTCGTTTAACCATGAAAGCTGTCAATGTATTAATTAGCCTGAATGCCATCACTAAGAGCTCACACTATTCATAACGAAGTCTAAAACCTATCTTAGGCACATCCTTTGGTTTGGTTATACGATAGTGACATCCTAATCTCAAATCAATGCGAGAGAACACAGGAGCTCCTTGCAATTGATCAAATAAATCATCTATGCGGGATGGGGGCTAGTAGATACTTATTATTGATCATCACCTTATTTAAATCCCCGTAATCAATGTATGGACTCTCCCAGGTGAAACACTCTGTCTATTAAAACCCTGATCCAACAATTCTTGTAACTGTCTTTTTAACTCTTTTAAGTTCAACTACAATAATTCTATATGATTTTGAGATCAATTATGTTTCTAGCATTAAGTCAATCACAAAGTCAATTTGTACTATTATATTTTATAGAGTACAGATCCCTAATCTATCTATACAGTGATCATTATCAGTTTTATTTTTTCGTTTATTTACTTAGAAATTGCCAGACCCAATGGTGTCTCTAGCTGTGAATGTGTATCATATACTGTATGAGAAGTCTTTGAATGACAAGGGAATCGTTTTAAATTTTTGTACCATGTACGGTGGACTATTCCGACTATGGTATCCCCTAAGGAGTGACAAAGACACCTTCTTACCAAAAAACTCCGGTTCATCTCCACAATATGTCTAAAAAAAAAACATGCCAATAGAGTCCATTTTATAAAATCAACAATAAAAACAACTTTAATAAAGATCCAAGACAAGTGGTGTCTTGCTCTTTAATAATGTAGAAAATTATTAGTGTAGTTGATAAAGGCATTTTATACCTACTTTTTATTGATTAAATCATGCTAAATTATTATTGATTTTATAGAAATCATAAGGAATTGGAATTTAAGTATGTTTATTGTGATATTTCAAGTCTTGAAGAACTTATTTGACAAAGACAATTAAGAGGAGTTTTAAGCAAATATGGAGATGAGAACATCCAAAGCTAGCCATTTAAACTTAAAAGCCGTTGGCCTACATGCAACAAAAATTCAACACGGCTGGCCATCAAACATGACACACCAGCCTTCAATTTTTTATCTATACATCGGCCTTAGAGCAATAAAGGGCACTGGCATAAGTCAAGGCTGCCCCCAACACCGCTTCAACACAGCCAACTTTCTTGTCTAAAAAAAAATTAAAATTGTAAAGGCCAACTAATTTTAGTTAAAGGTTGCCAGCCTAAGTCCCTGCGAAGCTTTTCATATATATATTTCTCTTGTGATCTTGCGTGAAAAAGAGAAGAACCCAGGCACAGAAAAGAAGCTTATTTTCCTTGCTCCTAGATCTAGATTAGGGCTTAGACAGTAGAAAACTTTTCTTTTTATTTTGATTAAGAATTCCACACCAAGATCAAGTAGAAACATCACTTGAATTTGGATTTGAGAATGGAATTTTCTTAACAAGGTAATTTTCTTCTTTTCTTATATTAATTTTATGGATGGTGTTTAATACTTGTAATTAGGGTTTTGAGTTGTTGATTTGAATTATCTAATTGATGGTTATCTTCTATTGATTGAACTATTGTTTGTATTCGAATTATTGATTCTATTTCACCGATCATGTATTTTGGATTAATTCTGGAATTCATGATAGATTAGTATTGTAATTGAAAAATTCCTTTCTAATCAATTTTGTGATTAGCTAATTTGGGTTACAAATCACATAGGGATATGGATTTTAATTCAATTAGGGTTTGGTAATTTATACAAATTTATCAATTAATCATTTTCCTAAGAATAAGGAATATTGATTGGTTAATTTATGGTAATCACTTTCTTTGGAAAAAAGAGCTTTTATCTGGTGCTCAATTGATTGAAAACACTAAACCCATTAGCAATTTATATTTGTAAGCTTATTTTGGTCAATAATATACATTCAATTGTTGTTATAATCTGTTGGCTTTAAACCTAATTCAATTAAAGGTATTGAAAATTCCAAATTTCTTTGTAGATTAGTTATATCTAAAAATCCAAAATTTTTTTTTTTTAATTTGTCTAGCTAATTATAACTGATACAATTGAGAGTTAGCCCTCACTTCTTGTGGATACAACTCGGTATTCATTGAAATTTTATTACTGCACATACACCAGGCACACTGACGGGTAAATATCCACACTTGTAAAAGGAATTTAAAAAGAGCTAAAAAAGAGTTTTAAAAAATAGATATAGCAAAAGCGTGATAAGTTGTTTTGCTTTACTAGGCTCTATTTTGCAAATAAACTAATTGATCACGATCATGCTTACCAAAAGAGCACATATGAGAGCTAGGACGACACATCCAAGGTATATAGCAGTTGCATAGATACGCGTGGAATCAAACATCATTCTCAATTGTTGCCCAACTCCAATAAGAAAAGCTGTGCTGCCAAACAAGGAAGAGATTTTACAACCTAAAAGCTAAAATCAACATGATTTAAAGTTCTAAATGGTATGCAGCTATAACATAGTACAAAGGAGAGTGTGTGTAATGATCACAAGATCCATTAATGTGAAAACTAGAAGTGACCAAAAAAAAAAAAAAAAAAAGAAAATAGGAAAAAGGAAAAAATGAGCTCTCATATAGATAAATGGTGACATAAGAAAAAAGTATAAACTGCAAGGAGAACCCTATAGTTTGAATAGATAAAGCTAAGTCTCCTAAAACAAGTTAAACTACCTGCCAACAGCCATGAGGTTGCCAAAGGTAAACAGGAGAGCAAATTTGATGGGCTTGGCAAAGACAATCAATGACTGCATAAAGCAAAAAGATGTCAGTAAGAAACATTACAAAGTGTATTCATAATCAGTTTTATAAAAAAATCAATGCTGCGGCTTTGAGAAGTTCCCATGGAGAGATACTTTAATTCCATGGTAATGCTCTTTGGCAGGAAGACTTCTCCATATCCAAGAAAAGAAACAGCACCACAGCAAAGCAAAAAGGCGAGCTCTAGGTGTTCAAAATACAAACAAATACAAACCTTTAAGAGGCATATGATAAAAAATAAGAGTAAACGTCTAATTTGATAATTAAACTTGACGCAATTCAATTTAGTACCAAAACTTTGGAAATGGTAAATTTAATATCCAATTAAACTTTTTTAACCTATTTTTAATACCTCCTTACCAACTTTTACTCTATTTGTTAACATGAGAGACAGCTAGATTTTTACAACTTCTTCTAACGTTGTCTAGTATTGATAGGCTACATCTTTGAAGTCAAGAAACAAAGCAAACGGTATTAGACAGTTAGTAAAAATAGTCACAAAATGTTTTATTAGATGAGAGACACAACCTGGATTTTTACAACTTCTCCTAACGCCATCTAGTATTGATAGGCTACATCTTTGAAGTCAAGAAACAAAGCAAACGGTATTAGACAGTTAGTAAAAATAGTCACAAAAAGTTTTATTAGATATTAAATTGACCACTTTAAAGTTGAAGTACCAAAAGTTTAGCTATCAAATTAAATTTTTGTATAATGCTTAGTTACAAAATTTGACATTTCCCAAAAAATAATTATGTGTGAAGATGGAGAAAACATACACACAGCACAGAGGAAAATCAGATGCAATCTACAGCCTTTCATAAGTTCATGTGGAGATGAGGAGGAAAGACCAATCATGATTGCTTACAACGTCCTAGCTCCCTTATAGGTGATAGAGATTGCCCTGTCAAGGCAGCTAAACATTGGCAAATTGACTAGACAAGAAAGGCTCCAGGTATCATTACGTTCCATACCAGCACTAAGGCTCCAAGTATCCTTAATGCAGCAGAAGAATCCTTTATGAAGCAAAAATCTAGGATTACTTGGTTAAAACTTAGAGACCGCAATACAAGTTTTTTTCACCACCGCACTCAGCTTAGGAATCATTGTAATTCTATAAGATCCATCAACAACGGTGCACGCCAATGTGTTCAATCAGAGGAAGAGATTAAAAATGTGATAGTAGATTATTTCTAGGATCTTTTTTTAAGGAGCCAAAACCACCCGAACAGCTCTTGGGTCGATTAGAGACTTTAATTGCAAAAAAAGTAAGGCAAGTGGATTGAGTCTCTCTTTTAAAAATGGTTACAGATGAGGAGATTAAGGAAACTTTCTTCTTGATGGCTAGTGATAAGGCACCTGGACCTAATGTCTACAATACGAGTTTTTTCAGAAGCACTTGGGATATCATTGGTAAGGACATCTGCACCGCTATCAAAGATTTTTTTGCCACAGGCTGCTTGTTGAAATCAATTAATTCTACGGCCATTTCTTTAATCCCGAAATATGATAATCCTTCTGATACATCGGATTTTAGGCCTATTTTGTGTTGTAATGTGATCTATAAATGCATTTCTAAAATATTAGCAGAAAAGCTTAAGAGGGCCCTTCATTACATGGTGGGCAAGGAGCAAAATGCTTTCATTCAAGGTCGAAGAATTATCGACAACATTTTTGTGGCTAAAGAACTTATTGTTGGTTACCACAAGGATGGTCATGGGGCTAAGTGTGCCATAAAAGAAGACATAATGAAAGCTTATGACAATGATCAATGGCGTTTTGTTGAGCAAATTTTAAGAGCTATGAATTTTCCTCCTCGGTTCATTATATGGATTATGCAATGTGTTACGAGAGCTAGATTTTCTATTTCAATGGTGAACTTGTGGGTTTTTTTCCTAGTTCTCGCGGTCTTCGCCAAGGAGACCCTATCTTCCCTTATCTTTTTGTACTTGTGATGGAGATTTTCTCATGTATTATGAGAGAGGTTGGAAGAAATGAAAATTTCTCTTACCATTGGAGGTGTCGTAACAAAAACCTTAGCTCCTCTGTTTTGCCGATGATGTGATGGTCTTTTCTAAGGCCGACGTCCAATCTATCAGGCTTATTAAAGGTGCTCTAGATGAATTTTACAAACTTTCGACTTTGAAGGCAAGCTTTGATAAAAATCACATCTTCCTTAGTGGTGTTTCACAGGTAGTGAAGGAGGAAATTCTCCACATCTTAAGTTTTAAGCTTGGTTCACTTCTGGTGAAATATCTTGGAGTGCCCCTTTCTACATCCAAGCCAAATAAATTTATATGTCAATTCCTAGTGGAAAGATTCAGCAAACGCATTAGCCATTGGACATGCAAAGTTTTATCTCATGTAGGTCGTATTCAATTGATAAAGAGTATCCTCTTCTCTAATCAAGTGTATTGGTCTTCTATTTTTATTCTTCCAAAAAGTATTTTGAAGAAGTTAACAACAAAAATGAATCACTTCCTTTGAAATGGCAATGATAAAATGAAGGCTAAGGCAAAAATTGAGTGGAATACTATGGGCAAATCCAAGAACGAAGGTGGTCTGGGCATTATTGGCCTTGTTTCATGGAACAAGGCTGCCCAACTCAATCATATTTGGTTTCTCTATTCAGATGTTATGGATTCCCTGTGGCCTTTATGGGTGCGATCAAAGCTTATAAAAGAGAAAAACTTTTAGTTGATGAAAACATATTCAGTAGCCTCTTGATCTTGGAGGAAAATCTTGCAATTGAGACCACTCGCTCAAAGCCTTCTTAAATGAGAGGTGGGTAACGGATACAAGATTTCTCTATGGTATGATGAATGGTATCCTAAAGGCCCATTGGTAGATTGGTTGGGGCAAAGGGCTATTTTTTCTTCTGGTGTCTCAAAAGAGGCTCGTCTTTGTATTATCATTAGCGAGGATGGTTGGGATTGGCCACCAGGTTTAATTTGAGAAAAAGTCAAGGCTGATTTAGGTAGTGGACTCAATCCTGTTGGTGGAAAACCAGATCTTTTAATATGGAAGCATAACCCATCAAAAAGTCTATCTATTAAGGAAGCTTATGCTCGATGCTATGGACAGGAAGTCAAGCCTCCCTGGTTAAATTTCGTATGGTTTAAAAAATTGGTTCCTCGACATGCCATCTTTCTTTAGCTAGCTGAACATCAAAAGATGATCACTCAAGACAAACTTATGCTACGGGGTGTTACTTCCCATGATTATTGTTTTCTTTGCAATAGGGAAGAGGAGTCACATACTCCCCAGTAGCTTTGGCAATTGAGTTAGTTTTCAATAATGAACTGATGTTCCTCAAAATGTATTTGTATTTCCATCTTCTACCATCCCCTTCCCTTCATCTTCAATGGCAGGTATCTGAACTGCTCTTTAGCATCTTTCGTCAAACATAGCTAAACTTAAACCCGCAATGTCCCCACCCATGGTGCTGCTGCAGCACTGTGGCTGATCTGAGAGGTGATATATTCATGCAGTCAAGAATGCACCTTGGTCTCCTCCTAAAGAACTAAAAGTGGGAAACAAGCCAACATGCAACACACATCTTGAAAATTACCTCAAAGGCAACATCTACTATCTTGAAGCAAATTCTGGTCACCATTTCCCTAATCTTGGGGAAAGTCATGAGCATTTGGCTTGATCATTGCCAATGCTGCAGCGAAATTCTGAAGGAGACCAATGTGCCAGTCTAGAAAATTTGATCTCTGGATCAGCTTCCAAAATTGATTTAAAAAGCTTCTGACCATGGACATTTTCTCACCGGAAAAAGGGAATGAGATACAAAAAGGATGATCTGCTCCAGCATACTTTAGAAGATCTCTCCCAATGTTAACAACATCACTTTCCCACAAACATCATTTTCTGTACTATCTGTAGTTGCATCAACCCAAGAATCCAAGCAGTATAATCCCATCCAGATAGGAATTTTCATTGCAAGAGAGGATATGCCCAATCAATTCATTATAGAGGGGAATCTACTTCTCAAGACAAGATTTTTAACTGAGACAGATATACCCAAATTAAACCTCATCATCAAAAATTGTAAAATCAAACTCTACATGCCCCCGACATAGTTCTTCTTCCTCAAAACTAATGGTGCTATTTTCATGCTCAAATCACCTCAGCAAAACAATAGAGCTCCATAAGCTTCTCATTCACATTTTCACTGACAATTTAACAAGGAGAATAAAAAATTCTTACAAAAGAGTGCGATCTCATCAGTCAAAATCGAACTTTCTGTACCAATGAAGTCAAGACAGATCCTTTAAGCAATAAACAAAAATTGCTCCATATTTCTTGATGTAAATAGCCCAAACTCCTAATAATAATAGTGTCCAATATCAAAACAACTCCAATATAAGTAACTTCTATTGCTTAGAAGAAAATTTTGGGTTCAAGGCACGGAAATAGTTCCTGTTGCAAAATCTAAGGCAAAGCTAGGCACAAATATATATTAAATCCCGTGACCCTGCATTAGCAGGGCAGCACTATATGCACCCAAAAGCCCTTATCAAGGCATCATAACACAATTCTTCATCTTCTTGAAGTCACTTTCCAGTACCATTTCCTAACACATTGATTTCATACAAGGGTCAGCCCGATAGCGCGTCTTAATGATCCATAAAGAACTATTCAAATTTTACAAGATCAATTACACCACTTAACAAAAAAGCAATGCAAGTAGATGTGAAATTTCTCATCAAAATCCGGACTCGGATTAACATACTTTTGCAACGAAGATTTCACATGTTGACAACCAAAACTAATGAATAAATGACAAAGACAAATAAAGTAAATTGTGGGATCGTACCAGGAACATCAAAATCAGACCCACCAAACAACAAGCGGCGAAAGCATATACCCTCTGCTCAAAATTGAAAAAACCAAAAAATGTGTTACTTTCATGAACTCAAACAAACATAAAAAACAAAGTTTTGCGAGGGCAAAAAGAAAAACGAAAAAAGGAAGTAGCTTTTACCTGCATCGGAGAAAGAGAACATATGCCATCGGATTCATCCTCTAAAATGCCCCTTTCTTTTTCTTCTTCATCTCCTTGAAACAAAGAGTTCCACATTTCTTTTCTTTTCTTTTTCCTTCAAGTGAAACTGAATCTGTTGGATTTCAATAATTTGTTACCAGGGAAGATGGGGTGGAAGGATTCATTAACTGTGTATAAAAGACGGTTATTAGAATGACAAGGAGCACCTTTAACATCATGATAATAATCCCCGAATTACATTATGGTGTATATATAACACTTAAGAATTATATGTACAATTGACTATAAAATAAATTTTTTATATCCAATAATTTCTAGCCAATTTTAAATTTTTAAACCATTTTATTTGATTTTAAAAGCATTTGGATTTAGCAGCCATAAAATCTGTTTATAAAAAATATTTCTTATTCTACTCTCATGAGTAGAGGACTTTCATGAAAGCAAAACCACATCATACTCATCTTTTGAGTAGTTTAAATTTCAAAACAAAATCGTACTATCAATTTTCCTATATACTTCTCATGACTGTAATACAAAACTTTAAACTTTGAATTACAAAACATGTGTTCTAAAACTATGCCCTTAAAGGAAATACAAGTCCAAAAGATAAATTCAGCTCTTTATATAAAACGAAATCAAAGTAAAATCCATTGATCCTATCTAGCTTCACTTCTCATCCAAATCCCCCATAATCGCCCATGCCTGAGTCAAACATCATCATCAAATCAACATCTCAAAAGAAAACATCAATAAGTCAAAAATTAGTATGACAATAACACAAGCACACATAAGATGATATACGAGCTTAACCTAATGTAATGCAACAAACAATAGTTTATTATCTTTAATTTAAAAATTACACAAATCAACACTGAAGCACTCACATTCCTATAACATGCCTTTGGGAATTCGGGGATCATAAGTAGCAACAATTGCTTAAGGGATGATATAGGCAACCTAAATACCTACATCTCCTATATCTAACCGGAAAAAAAATAACTCCATTTAGAGTTTATAGCCATTACAAGTGTTGTAATATATAGATAAATATTTTATATTAAAGGGCAATGATGTCATTTGATATAAAATAAGAGGGTTTTATGGTCAACCATAATGTTTAAATTAATTATTTTTGTCGATTATTTAATATGAAGAGACGTCATTATTGAAGATGAAGAGACGTTACTTAATATAAAGATACGTTATTAAGATGAAAATGCATTATTAAAGATAAACAATTATACCTTATTCTCTATATAAACTAAGCTTTTCCCTTTTCCAAAACATACCCTAAGCCTAGAAATCCTCTCTTCTGATGATCTTGGCATCCATTGGAGTTTAAGGAGATTCAAATGAGGTGCGTGAATTTCTTTCCTTATCTTTGAGATTCAATAAATCCAATAAAAATCCTTAGGGTTTTTGTTTATGAATTTGAAGGAGGAATTGGAGAACATTTTGATTTGGCTTGAAGATCTGATCTTTTTAATCAAACAGGACTTCAAAAGGTCGGTTTAAGGTAATCAAACCTATATTTTCTTTAGGGTCTTTATTAACTATGAGATTTCTTGGGGTTTATTGTTGTTTTGAAGGGGCAATTTGAGATAAACCGTAGATTTCGTGGAGATCTGGAGATTCATTGTTTGGGAAGGATTTTTTATCAAGTTTTGGTAAGTGTGTTATGTTGTTAATCTTTATAAATTCATAAAAGTAGTTTTTGATGATTTCTGGTTATTTGGCATGAAATGGAGTTCTAGGGTTTGGAGATCTGTTATGGAGATTAGTGATTCTGAAGGATTGTTGTATTCCAATTAAAAAGAATTAAGGGTTTGATCATAGGTAAATTGATAAATCCTTAACCTCTATCATAGCTATGATTTTATATTGATTTTGTGGTTTGATTGATATTAAATTATGATATAGGATTTAGTCAGATTGTTGAGTAGATTGATCCCTTTAGAGGGTTTTGGATTTCAATTAAGGAATAAGTGTGATTTTATAATTCTTTGGAGATTAGGATTTTGGAATATATTTTGATTTTAAATAGTTATATGAAAGACATGTATTGAAATTTATGTGTTTATATGATCAGGATATTTGTGGAATTTGAGTCCTATTCCTTGAGATTGAATCATGTACGACTTTACCTTGTTTGTTGTTTATGCTTGCAGGTTTAGATATGCTTGTTGTATATGTGTAGGGTTAGAATATCAAATTAATTTAATTTTATATGACATATAAAATTGTTTTGTTGATTGTGTTTGGCTTTAATTAGTAAAGACTATGCAGAGTGTGATACTAACGAGGCACCTTGATGATGTATGTGTGAGGTTGTCCCTAGTGCAGTATAATTATCTATTTTCTATATGCTTGTTTTTATGGAGTCATAAGTTACTCCAAGTTTAGGACTGGACTGCAGATAGTTATAAACAGTGCTGTATGCTGGCTAATTTAAAAGATAATAATTTGTGTTTGTTGCATTAGAAATAGTTGCATTTGAATGTATATGTTGTGTGTGCATATGCATTTGTATGTGGTTTGGTGTACTAAGCGTTTTCGCTCATTCCATTCATTTTTCAGAAACAGAAAAAGATCAAGTGATTTATGATCTCACTGGATATGACATCTTTGTAGATCATGTGGATGGTGATAGTGAACTTGACTTTCCTACTAAGGATCAATAGAGGTAGATTTTGGATACCTAGAGATAGGAAGACAATTTAATAATCTATGAAGTTTAAGTTGAAACTATTATTAGTTTGAAAGATTTTATTTACTTTATGAGTTTAAGATTTCTTTATGGGAATTTTCAGTTAAATTATAAGTCAGGATGATGTTGGCTTTGATTTATGCTAATAAGTTAATTCAAAAGTATTATTTATATGATGAATTGTTTAACAGGCACCCTTTATATGTGAGTATTGGAGTTGTATTTTTTATATAATATATGGATTAATATTTCATAACCTTAGCGTGTTCTTGGGAAGAGAAAAACACGTGGCGGGTTGTAATGTCTTTATTTTAAGGTGTTACATATGTTTACTTATCTCCGTCCATAATATAATACGGCTTAATCGGTCTTATAAATGTGGGTCATACTATATTATATCTCTCTAAGCCTAAGTAGATGTTATTTCAACATCGTTTGCTCTATTGACTACCCGTCAAGCCACCTATGAATTGTCATTGCATCATAGCATATTATTGTATCATGGTAGGAGGCGGCCAAAGCGCCTAGCTACTCGATTGGCATCACCAACAAGGTTGCCACTCTTCGGATCGAATTAATCAACACAAGCAATCGTTTATTAAGCTAAATTTAAGTTTTAGTTCATTTAGAAATGCTTACCCTAAACAAATAACACGCAAATTACTGCGAACCTAATGTCTGAAATAAAAAAACAAAGATAAAGAGTAGATCAGCTATCCATGTCTGTTTAAGAACACAATTATAGAAGCATTTACTTTAATCGTTAACTTATATTAAACATATTTTCAAATATTCATTTTAGGTTTTCATTTATCAAACACAAAAATAAAAAAACCCCGCTATGGCTGCGAAGATTGCCATGCCAATATATAAACAGTTCTTCATTGTTTGTCAAATCATCTTTTATTAATTAAAGTTTTAGCCTAGCAAATCTTAGAAACAACATACTTATCTTATTATCTAGGGTTTAATCTAACATTTTACATCCAAGCTAAGCACTAGTTATGGAGCCTATATTAACTTAATCTTAGCCAAGTTGATTAGATTTAATCAATTAATTCAATTACTAAGTCATATTTAATAATCTTTCTAGATCATTATCATATATCTATTAGGATTTTAGTTAATCTAAGTATATCTCTTTTAGATCAAGTTTATTTTAGCTCCTTATAGTCTATTAAGTCAAATTAAACTTAGGCCTATAACTAGTTTATTTCATTGTGTGACTGTCAACACCCCATTTTTGCCATCCCTTCAAAAATCATAAAAATTCTATAAAAATTGAAAAATATTAAAAATACAACAAAATTGAAAAATTAGAAAATACGAAAAGTATAGGAAACCCATCTCTTTTTGTAAATAGGTTTATATAAAAAATTATAACTGAAAATCTTATAAAAAAGAAAAAAGAAAATTTCATTTTGGGCTTTTGGTAAGTAGATTAGTCAATTTATAATATTTTGGGTTGGATTTATAATCTGATTTGGACCTTGAATCTATTTCTTTTCGACCCATTGTTATTGGAAGGCGCATTGGGCTTAATCTTTATAGATTAAACAAACTTTAAGTGGGCTTAATGACCAAGCCAAGCTCATCTCAGTTTGTCAAAGGCATGAGTTGATGAGCCAAAGGTCGGGGTTCGATTCTGAGAGGGGAGTAGGTTTCCCTCTTCTTTTCCTTTTACATTCTAAAAAAAAAAAATTGCGGAGGCCTCATAGGCACGTGAGACCCACGCGCCTCACCTTCTTCCCCAAGCTAACTTGCCATGGTCAAACTTATAAAGCTTGAAAAAGCTATAAATGAGCTCGTTTCGAGCTCCTTTCCGCGAAGAAATTTGAAAGCTCAGAGTCCCAAAGATTAAATCTCTAAGCACTTAATTTTTTTCTACTTTCAATTTTGAATTAAAATCTATAATGGCTGCTTTAACCCTTTATCTCCCTTTTGGCCATCGTTTTGGTCTTAAAAACAAAGCTCCTAAACCCGCTGATCGAGGTCTCTCTCTAAGAGCCTTTAATCTCTCTCTCTTTACGAACCTAGAAATCACCATCCAAAAACAACCACATATCCGAAACCCAAATCTACCACTCTGATGACCCATGATAGCTCCATATCTACCATTTACCCACGGCTAAAACTCCATCATAAACAACCAACTTAAATCAGCAACCAAAGCTCAATGAAACAAACCAAATTCAAACTGCGATAAGACACGAATGCTATGCCACTAAGACCCATATTGATACAAACTAAACACACAAACACCATTGAGATGTTTAACATCAAAGCCTAAACTTAAAATTACACACGTAGAACCACCACGAACCATTGATACTGAAACGCCACCTGACTCTATAACACCTACGTTAACGTCGACCACTAACAAGCATAACTCAGAAACACGAACGACCGAACGAGCACAGGCACACCAACGTCCTTAGCCTGATATCGACCAACTATGCCAGAAACACTAACTTCACCTTAAACCTCCACCGTAACTCATGAAACCAACCCATATCGAGATTCAACACTACATGACCACGCATTAACAGCCAAACTTAGATGAATATGCTCACCAACTTTGAATCAAATACTCACCTAAGCATTGAATCCACTACAAATATAAATCCAACCACTACCATTCGGATAACACTGGTCATATTCAAATCTAAAAACGATAAACAGACACCACTGAAATGTAAAAACCTAAACAAACAAGAATCAAAACTCAATGATCCAGCTGATAGCAACCTCCCACATCGCCTCCTTCAACCGAAACTACCATCTTCATAACAATAAAACTACCACAACACTCAAACTAGAAACTAAACCCACGCGCCCTTTCATTTTCTAAAACCTGCACACAGAGAGAGAGAAAGAGAGAGAGAGAGAGGTTTTCACTTAACCTGATCTGACTTTTGCTTCAGATCTGAGCCTGCGTCTAATTTGCAATTCAACTCAAGATTCCAAAGTTCCAGCCTCATTCATCTATATTTTGTTCTTTTGCTTTACTAATTTTATTTATTCATTATCCTATTATAAATTATATAATATGTTTGATTGCACGTACAAGTAACACTCCAAAAATAGTGGAAAAGTATAAGTAGTATCGTATATCAGGCAATTTCATATGGTAGTTTATGTAAATAGCTTATATATGTCATGTCCGATACATTGCCTTTTCCCATATACGAGATATGTAAATAATGAAAATCATTTGGTCAACTATATAGATATTATCACTTAGTTATTTTTAAAATAACCAAAAATAGAATAAATGGTGTTTTCCAAAAATTAGCAAATTTTTAGGAGTTTACAAAGAGCAAAAGTATAAAAATCAGATCTTTCTAAGATTTTTTAGAATCAAAAGTTAAATGGTTAATAACTTAAATTTGGCAGTTCTTTTTAATTAAAAAAAGACAAAGACACTAAAAATTTTACAAAAAACCAAAACAAACTACGAGGACCTAATTTTAGCTAATGGATACGTAGGTACCTGTGGGGCGGGCACCATAATAAAAAAAAAAAACTCTTAAGATCTTTTTAAAACAAAAAAAAAAACATTTTTGTAAATATATATTTCAAAAAAGAATAAAAAATTAAAAATCTAAATTGAAATGTTTTTCATGAATTTTAGTCTATATAATTCAAGATTTCTAAAGCTCATAAAATCCTAAATAACCGTTTAGGTTTCAAAACAGCAACCCCTAGATCGTTTAATTTCTGGTTTTTCACACAAACTAGTAACCGAACTGGAAGTCGAACTACCCGTTTGGTTTCTGGTCTATTCTTTTTCCAGCTTTAGCCAGTGGTGGCTCCAATCAAACAATTTTTTGAAAACCGAGCTTTTTACAAAAAAACCCTGCTAGTTCTTTGTCTAATGTTCAAAATCAAATGGCCTGTGTTTGATATAAATCGAGACCTTTAGGAGAATAGGAGCAAAATTCGAGCTCGACGGTAGTTAATCATTTAATTCAAGTCTCTTATAATTTAATCTTATTTACTAATCATAACTTAGTCTCATAAAGCATATATTTTAACATACTGATAAGTTAATTTTATTCTATTATTTTAATAGAAATATGGGTTTGTTTTGATGAGTTTTTAATTAAATTCCTATGAGTTTGGTGCTTTTAACGTTAAATCGATGTTGTTAAGCTCTTTGAATCAAATGAAGAAGAATCAAAGTGTTTTTAATCAGATTTGGAGCAAAAATAGTAGCAAAAGTGAAGAACAGAACTGTCGCGCCCTGAATAATATTGTTCGAGGCCAAAATGTAAGGTAAAATAAGCAAAAATTGACTATTGCACCCTAACTTTATCCTTCAACGTGAACCCTAACACTTGTTCTAAGGAGATCGAACTAAATTTGAAGAAAGCTTTTATCGCACCTAAAAATTGAGCCTTAAATCTAACATGCGACAATTGCTGAAGTGAAGTACAAATCTTTGTCTGACTTGTGCCATGCCTCAAAGCATCGAGCCGTCGAAGCACTCAATTTAGCCCTTGATGGAAGAATGGATAGAAACGAAATCGCTTTACCAGCTAAAGTTTAGCCATAGTTTTAGTGCAGCACTCGACTTACTCCTCAATGAGCGATTGTTTAAATACTTAATACAAACGCATGTGTAGATGAAGAATTTGCATTCCATTATAAAAAGAATTTGCCACATCAGTAATAAATCTTCATGTTTTCTGTGTCATCGTCCTATAAATAAGCATGCACAGCGTTATAATCAGCATGATGTATAGTCTGTATACAATAGAATAGTACTAACATAGTATAGTGAGGGAATTTCTGGAGCGAAAGAATTCTGTTTCTTCTTACTTTAGAAAATCTCAAAGTTTTCTGGGTAAAATCATTTTAACCCATTGTTTCTAATTGATGCAATACCCTGTGCTGGATTGTAATATTCTTTAATTAATTTCATATTATTTCTTTAAATCATGTTCATAATTTCTAAATCAATGGAGAAATAATCTCTACAGCTTAAGGTTTGTGAATCTAAAGCCTGATTCATGTGATTTCAAATGCGCTTTCAATTCAATATTGATTAGGTGTTTGTAATTAGTAGCTTGATTTTAATTTCGTGGGTCTAATTGGGTAGTGCACAAGTTAGATTCATGTTTGATTTTAACTGAATAGGCTGAGAGGTCATTCTTTTGAGTAGATCTGTAGCTATTAATGGAGTAGATCTAAAATATCTCGAGAGAGCGAGGATGAAAACTTTCTACCACTTGTTTTGAAATTCATTGAGTTGGTTTAAAAAACAAAGGATTCTTAAACTTTATGTGGATCGAGGCTGATGATAGCTTGAGAAGAGATTTCGGCAGTCTAGTTTAGATCTAGAGCTACTGACCCTGAGAGAGGCTGTCATTTATCTTGGTGAATTCGGCGGTGTAAATACTCGGCAAACAACTCTTTCTCTGAGTTTTGTCTTAAGAAATCACATGATAAGGAGTTGGTGAAGCAAATCCTTGGTTGTCATCTTCCATTGTTGCAAATTGATCCCTAAATTTTGCTCAGAGAACATTTGTGAATATTATTAGCATTAGCACAAACTTCTGCTTTTTTATGATTTGCTGAATTTTTCTTTGGCTAGATAATGAATGAAATGTAAGTATGATAGATGCCACTGATTTCCCATTGGGATTCGACCTAATTCTTTCTATACTACTTCGGAGGGTACGGTTGCCTTATTATTGGTGATTGCTAACCGAAGTTAAATAGAACCAATTAGTTTTAAAATGGATTTTTATAACCATACATAGCTCAAACCACACCTCAAGCACATATATGGTTAATGCATATGCATGTCATACATACATGTACATGCTCATCAAAATACATTTACAACATATTATATTATATTCACATGCTTATATACATATTATGCATCAATAAATATCCATTACATTTCATTAACTAGAACTTTATATTTAAAAAATATATATATAAATTATTTAATAATTTCTACAAACAACAATCTGTAACATACATATGGATATATTACTTATTATTAATTTCACTTATGTATTTGTTTGGTTTTATTTTTCTTTCTCTCTCTCTCTTTTAAAGCAGGGGTTGATCACTCCCTTCATAATGCTCGTGATGGAGGGGTGATAAGAGTATTTTGATTTAAAACATCAAACAGAGCTCGTCACACCCTTGATCATGCCCGTTATGGCCATCATGAGATCCATAACACCCGTGATCGCCCTAAATTTTTACAATAGAGCTTATAATGGGTTCCATAATGCTTATGATCAAGTGCACATAAAAAGTATTAAGGAACAAAGACCATATGAGGTCTATCACGGCTGTGATGAGTGCCTTATGCTTGTTTTCCATGTTTTTCCTTGCTCAAAACTTCAAAAATTAACTCCTTACTTATAACATATTTTAACAAAACATTATATATCCAGCTTATAAACCCATAATCATAATTTATATCCCTTATATAGATATTATTACTTCATATTTCATAAAGTCATAACATCAAACTTCTAATCCTATACAAGCATAACATAACTAGGTTTTTAACCTACATGCTTATATATCACAAGTTCATCAAATTTTAACAAGAATCCTACATATATCTAGTATTAAATTATCATATACATCTATAAACAACAACTAAAACAAGAAAAACGATTTAACTTAATTGTCTATCCATTTTAAGCTTCTTGATCTTCTCAACTACTTTTCTTTTTCTTGTTAATGAAGCTACTTTAAGCTTAATACTCTACTTCTATTTTGTTTCCTAACTATAATCTCTTCCTTAACCTTCTTGAAATTGAGATTTTGATTTTTATAGAGAGAAAGTAGAGAAAGAAAGAAACTTAGGAGAAGAGAAGAGGAGGAGGAAGAGGAAGGGGAGGAGAAAAGAGGAAAAGAGGTAGCAGGTGGGAACATGAAAAAGAAAAGAAAAGGATAAGGTTTTAAAAGATATTTAGGAGATAATTATGGTGAAGGGTTTTGATTTAAGCTTCTCAGTTAATTATCTTAAGTAGTGAAAGTAATTAAAGAGAAATATGAGAATTTATAAAATAGAAATTAATGACTTTAATTGAAAATCTAGTTTAAAAGCTTAATTTGTAAAAATTTGATATTTGGTTTGAATTTGGGCTTAAGAACTGATATTTTTAAACAAGCAATGACATTCAAAATTTATGGGGATTTTAGAAATGAAATCTTGGTTAAGATAGCTGAGTAGGGTCTTTTAAAAATTTAGGTAATTGAACTTAAGAAATTTATTTCATTTGAAAATTGGAAAGAAAAGGAATTCAAACTGATGATTGTGAAAGAATTGACTAATTGAATCTATTAAAAAAGATCATTGAGGTGAATAGATGATTTAAAAGGATATTTGAAATCTTAAATTTTAATTCAAATCTATTTACTAATTTATATCAATTTATCCAATCATATTCTATAATTTATTTTGCTTAACTTAATTAAATTATCTAAATCAACTTTCTAAACTAAATTCAAAATCAAATTCAAAATTAACTGCCTATTATACTATTTAGTTAAACTATTTCCAACTAAGCTAAGCCAAAATTCGGGATATTTTAATAATAATAATAATAATAATAAAGGCATTCAACTTTAGTATTATTAAGGTATGGATTCACCTCAACTTTCAAAGTGACCCTTTATAAAATTGACACAATTAAGAATAATAAACTTTTTCTATAAATTTGGAGTAAATATGCACATAGGTGAAAATTTAAGAATTAAATGCACACATATATGAAAGTTTGAGGTGGTATTTTGCAACTACACTCTTTTTGTACAAAATGAAAAATGTTAAGTGGTTTTAATTTTAGCAATTTTTCAAAGTTTGAGGGTCAAAAAATTTACTTTGAAAGTTTAATAAGTGAATCTTCACCTTGATAAAAGTTTGGGGGTTATAGTTTGTAATTTTTCGTAAAATGGAATAAGAAAAGTATTAATAGCAAGAATTGAAATTCTTGTTCTAAGACTGTTATAAAAAGTTCAAATTATTTGATGAATTTCAATTATATTTAAGACCATCTTTAACAATAAGCTACTTAGCAAGTTATTTAATTTATCACATCAATATCTTAAGCAACTCTCCTTATTAAGAAACTCACGTCTTTATCCATGAGTTATTTAACATGATTTTTTAAAATTTTTATGAGTCTCACATTATATAAATTATATAAAACTAACATTAAAAGTACAAAAAAAAAATTAATAAAAACAACCTAAGCAACTCACTCTATTGGTTAAGTAACTCATAAAAGGGTTGATTAGCATGGACGCTTAGCGTAGGATCCTATGCTAAGTAACTCCAATGAAGTTACTCTAAAAAGGGTTTTTTTTTATCCTCAAAATGATACAATTTATTCAGTACCAAAACCCATTATAAATTTATAACAACCAAATAAAAATTAATTTTTATTCAATATAATACCACGAATTTATGCAAACACCCCAAATAATACCAAATACCCCTAATAAAGATTTTATTGAAATTTAGTCATGGTATGTCGCTTTTATATGTTTAATTTACTCCTCTTTTATGTCATTGATGATGTTGATGCACATGTATATGTGTGTCTACTAATTTATTTTTAGATTATATAGGAAAATCGTATATTACTATACATCGATCAATATGAAATCTTATTTGCTATTTTGGTATAGATGGAATCGTATGTATAATTCGATTTAATAATTAATCTATATTTTAAATTATATTATATCATTCTATTTATTTTTTATACACCAATCATATGTACAATGTCCACTAATAATCATATAAATAACTTTTTTTTCCTTATACTCTTTTATTAATATGATCCCCTTAAATAGCTATTATTTTATAAATCACCTATACAAGTGAGATAATGCATTAATAAATAAATATGTTGTTATGGCCAAGCCTACTTACTATTTCCAAATACCCTAAACGTTCTAATGAATGTCACTTTCTTTCTTTCGTCTCAATTTTCCAAAGCTAATTCTCTACACTCTTCTTCTTTTTTAAAGTTAAGGTTTACGATGAGAGTAGTGTACTAACTTGATTCTTGATGTTGGAGGTATTTATGAAAGTTACTAGCTAGAATCACAGGGATGCTAACTACTATTGCTCGGTATTTTATCATTTGAGGGGTCCTTTTTGTTTGTCCCTTTTTCTTGTATTTATATGTTTTGTGTTGTTTGTGTTACATGTACAAGGTGATGGCTATTACAACTATCAACTACTTGTAGTTAAGATTATTGATCTAGTTACATTTTAACTATTTTGCAATATAATTGCTACGCCAAAGTGGCTTTTCCCTTCTTTTCATGTCATCTTCATCACGAGCAACATTTTCCCTTCCCATAGGAAAAAGGACATTGTCCTTAAGGTCATAATCTGAGTATATATGTCTGAATAAGGACCAATTCTCTCATGTTGTCTCTTCCAGTAGTAAACCATGCCTCTAAACCAACAATAGAAAGAGGAACCAATAAAGGATGATTATCTATAGGGTGCTTAAGTAGTGTCAATGATGGCATTATTGGGTTTCAGGGTTTCATAAAATAGGCCTGCAGTGGAAATTTTAAAATTAAAACCCTAAACTTCATATGTTTAACAACTAAATTGAACACAGTAGGAATTTTGAAAATTACCTCTTTTGTAGGGTTTCATATCTGATGATGGAACGGATCAAAAGATGCTGCAAGAAGCGAGTACCCTCTATCATTTCCACACGCCAACGAATACCCAAAAGGTTGAGATGTGTCCTAGCACTCAATCGTGAATCTAATTCATGTGGGAATTCTCTTGCAAAGAAAACGTTTTTCTTTCTCTCTCTTTTTAGTCTTCAAAATTTCTCTGCAAGTGTAATTTAGCACAATGATGTCTTATCTCTTATAACTTAAGAGAAGCCATCTATATCTATATATATAGACGAGCAAGAAACCATAATGAGAGATGTATTAGGAAATAATAATATTTAATAAAATACACTATTTTATTAATTATGACTTTTTCTCCATATTTGTATCTATATATAGACGGGCGAGAAGCCTTAATGAGAGATATATTAGGAAATAATAATGTTTAATAAAATATAGTATTTTATTAATGATTATTTTTCTCTAATAATTGTTTCTTATTCTTAAACCATTTAAGAATAACAAATATATTAATAATTCCTACTAGGTTAAAACATTAACGTGTAACCCTTTGGTTCGTTGTTTTGTGTGCGAGTCTATAGGTTCATTGAATGTTGGCAGTAGGCCCTAAACACTTTTTGGACCTACAAGACGTAATTGGTCTCTAACAAAACATTATAACTACCCAAATTAAGTGAAAGTCAGTGATCTGACTCTACTAATTAAATAGTTAGTTATTTAGTCCCTTTGTTACACAATAGCTTGTGGTTAAACATAGAGTGTGGATCAACATACTATTATATTTTCTAATCATTTATCTCTTGAATCTAGAGTTTAACTGACTTAAGCAAATGACATTGATAACTCTTTATCAATTCATTCAAGTACGGCCATGCATTTCTTAGTCTTATTCAGCAAGGGGCCTAAAAAATATCTCTCTCAAATCAATGAGAGGAACAAATTCCCCTCACGAACACACACATTCCCCTATATAGCTTATTCCATATCCAACTACAGTCTTATAATCACCCGATTAGTGATGATGAAGAATTGAATTAAAACACAGAACTTGCTATGTAAGAATATATGGTGTCATCGGGTTAAAGGACTAAAACAATATTGTGATGAAAAATACTTTATCATATTGATCGATATAGTATTCTCATAGTTGGTCGTTCTAATTCAATGAATTGATATCTCATATCCATGATTAGTAAGACATAACCATCATTCAACCAACATACTAATCTCAATTCATTATCATTTCATATAATGAACAATTATGGATAATTTAGAATAAAATTATTTCTCGCCTTATGATTTTACTGTTAAAGTCACATACGTTAATTACATTAAGAATAACAAATTCATCCATGGAATCATTTAATAAAAGTAAAAAGGCCAATAATAACTTTGATAAATGAAATGGCTCATATTATAATGATAATAAATATTCAAATGACATGAAATCCTTATGGCATAGGGCACATCATTAGCAATCTCCTACTTACACTAAGCCTGGTCAAACATAAGTCTAATACCGGATGCTCTAGTATGACCATCATGCTTGGACTAGGGAAAAGGCTTAGTTGATGGATTTGCAACTATATCTTATTTGGAACTCTTCCAACTTGCAGCACCTCCATTCAAATAAAACACAAAACTAGATTGCTATCGAAAGTTATCTGAATCTAATTAGAAACTAACATCTGTGTAACCATTTACAATAAGATCACCTTCCTATCC
Source organism: Combretum micranthum (assembly GCA_024138025.1). Taxonomy (NCBI): domain Eukaryota; kingdom Viridiplantae; phylum Streptophyta; class Magnoliopsida; order Myrtales; family Combretaceae; genus Combretum; species Combretum micranthum. The sequence continues at coordinate 125,046 of JAMXBD010000281.1, read as the reverse complement.
TCCACATGTCAAAACCACATCCTTAGTCCTTCTCAAGTACTTTAAAATGTCTTTGACTGCTATCTAGTGACTCTTACCTAGATTTAACCGGTACCAATTAGTGACGCTTAAGGCATAAGTGACATCTGGTCAAGCTCATAACATGACATACATAATGGAACCAATAGTCAAGGCATGTGGAATCCTATTCATGTGCTCTCATTCTTCCTTTGACATAGGACACGAAGTCTTACTCAATTTAATTCCATTTAACATTGGTAGAAACCCTCACTTGGAATTTTCATCTTAAATCTTTTTAGTTCATTGTCAATGTATGCACTCTGACATAAGCTAATAATCTTTATAGGTCTATCTCTATAGATCTTGATGTCTGAAATATAGGTAGTTTGAACTAAGTTTTCATTGAGAAATAATTTCCTAAACATGTTTTTACATTTTGTAATGTAGGAATATCGTTTCCAATAAGTAATACATTATCTAAATAAAGCACCAAGAAAACTATTGCGCTTCCACTAACTCTCTTAGAAATGCAAGGTTTATCTTCATTTTTGATGAAGTCAAACTCCTTGATTGCTTTATCACAACAAAGATTCCAACTCCGAGATTCTTGATTCAATCCACAAATGGACCTTTGAAGCTTGCAAACCTTATATGAATTCCTTGGATTGTCAAAACCCTTAGGTTGTGTCATGTACACATCCTCGATGAGGTTTCCATTCATAAAGGCTATTTTGACATCCATTTGTCATATTTCATAGTCATAATGCGTAGTTATAGCAAGAAGAATTCTAACAGACTTAAGCATGACTACAGGTGAAATGGTTTCATCATAGTCTATACTATGAGTTTGTTTAAAACCTTTTGCAACTACTCATACTTTGTAAGTATGCACTTTATCATCCATGTCAGTTTTCTTCTTAAAAACCCATTTACACCTAATAGGTTTAACACCATCAGGTGGATCACTCAAATTCCATACTTGATTATCATACATGTATTGAATTTTTGATTTCATGGCTGCTAACCATTGCTTAGAGTCAGGGCCCTTCATTGCTTCATGATATGATGTAGGCTCATCTCAGTCTATAGGCATTGCATCACGATTGTCAGTAATGAGAAATCCATATATCTCAAGCTCGTGATGAATCCTACTAGACCTATGTAGGCCTTCAGCTAGTGGTTCAAACTCAACAACTAGTTGTGAGTCTGATTGGACGTCCATCATGGGTTCTATGTTAGTTTGTGGTTCTTGAACTTCTTCGAGCTGTATTATACTCTCACTAGTTCCTTTAGAGATAAACTCTCTTTCTAGAAAATGACCATTACGAGTAACAAACACTTTGTTCTCAGATCGGTTGTAGAAGTAGATCCTTTTGTTTCTTTAAGATATCCTACAAATAAACATTTATCAAATTTGGATGCTAACTTGTCAGACACTTGATGTTTGACATAAGCATCACAACCCCATATCTTTAGAAATGACAAACCGGGACATTTTTTATTCCATAACTCATATGATGTCTTTTCAACTGATTTGGATGAAACATTGTTCAATATGAACGTAGTAGTTTTTAGGGTATAATCCTAGAAGGATATTGAAATATTTGTTAACTCATCATTGATTGAACCATATCTAATAAAGTTCAATTTCTCCTTTTAGAAACATCGTTCCATTGTGGTGTTCCTGGAGGGGTCAACTGTGAGATTATCCCATAATCCCTAAGATAGTCTGAAAAATCTTGGCTTAAATATTCACCACATTGATCTTATCAAAGTGTTTTAATACTTTTACCAAGCTGATTTTGCACTTTATTTTTTAATATTTTGAACTTTTCAAATGATTCAGATTTATGCCTCATTAGGTATACATATCCACACCTACTTAAGTAATCAATAAAAGTAATGAAGTACAAATAACCTCTTCTAGCAGGTGAACTTAATGGTCCACACACATCGGTATGTATTAGAGCCAATATGTCAGTAGCTCTCTCACTATGTCTTGTGAAAGGAACCTTTGTTATCTTACCCATTAAACATGATTCATATGATTCAAAATCAAATTAATCTAAAAGCCCATCTTGATGAAGCTTTGCTATGTGTTTCTCATTAATGTGCCCTAAGTGATAATGCTAGAAATAAGTTGAAATTAAATTATTATATTTGAACCTTTTGGTATTAATATTATAGATGGACTTATGATTAGATTCATCAAAGTTTAGAATATAGAGACCCTTCAGCAAATGAGTAGACCATAGAAAGTGTCTCTACGATGGAAATTGTATTATTCTTAATAATAAATCCAAAACCATATTCATCCAAACATGAACTCAAAATAATGTTGTTGCTCATAGCAGTCACATAGTAACAATTACTTAAAACCAAAATAAGTTCACAAGGCAAAGTTAATTCAAAAGTTTCTATGGCTAGTGCAGCAATCCTGGCTCCAATTACAACGCGTAGGTCCACTTCACCTTGAGCCAATTTTCTACTTTTCTTTAGAACCTTCACATTTACACAAATGTGAGATCCTCATCTAATATCTAATACCCATGATGTAGAAGTAGACAAATTGACCTATATAACATCTATACCCAAAGCGATAGTCTCACTACCCTTCTTTCTTGAAATCCTTCAAATATAGTTTGCAATTTCTCTTCCAATGATCTGGTTCATTGCAAAAAAAAAAAAAAAAAAAAAAAAAAAAAAAAAAAAACAAACTTCTTCTTTGGGCGGCTTGGCCTTAGACTAGAGCTTGGGCCTTTTAGCTTTGGTCTTGCCTTTTCCTTTGCCTTGCCTTTGTCATTGACACTTCTCTTCTTTCCCTTTCCCTTCTTAACTAATAGAACATTACTATTTATCTTAATATTCTGTTTGGAATTCTTAAACATCCTATGCAACTCCATTATAGACCTATCCTTTTTGTGCATGTTATTGTTCATCACAAATTGACCATAGCTAGGAGGCAAAGAGGCAAGGATCAAATCTGTAGCTAACTCCTTGCTAATTGAAGAACCAAGCTTCTTAAGTCTATTAATGTAGCTCTTCATCTTGAGTACATGTGCAATTATAGAGCTACCCGAAGCCACTTTACAAGAATTTAATTCCTTTGTGACTGCAAACCTCTCATGTTCTGCTTGCTTTTGACACATTTTCTTGAGGGGTACGATCATATCATATGCCCCAATGTCTTCCATTTGTTTCTAAAGCTCAGGATCCATAGTAGCAAGCATGATGCAAGTCACATCCAATGAGTCTTCTTTATGATTAATATAAGCATTATTTTCGGCTCTTTAAGCATCAACAATGTCACGACTTACCACTCTAGACTCCACCATAGTAGAGGGGGCGGCGGGGATCGTGATGCTAGGTACATTGGCCCTCCCAACACACCTTCAGGCACAATCAAGATACTAGAGGTACGGTGTAACGACTCGGAAATCTACCTACCGAGGTATTGTCCTCTTTAGCCACGTGCCATTCGGTTTTGTCCTTTTGGTGCCAGCCCTTTTTAGGGGGTCACCCATCCTTAGATTGCTCTACCTATAGCACGCTTAACTTTGGAGTTCTGACAAACTCCAAGCCATTGTACCGAAAAGGCACCTTTGTAATTAGAGTTCTACCATCTATATTTAAGGGGTATTGCATACTCCCCCACTTATAGAACTGATGTTCCCGTCAGTTTCGTTACACAAGTCTAGAACCATTGCTTTGATACCATTTGTGACGGCCTGCCATCCTAGGCTCCACCGCAACTGAAGGGACACCCCTAGGCCATCATGCTAACCTAGGTAGGGATCATGATACCGAGTACACCGGCCCTCCCAGCGTACCCTCAGGCATAACCAATACACTAGAAGCACTGTGTAACGACTCAAAACTTTACCCACTAAGATATTGTCCGCTTTGACCACATGCCGTACGATTTTGTCTTTTTGGTGTCAGTGCTTCCAAGGGTGTCATCCATCCTAGGATTGTTCTGCCTAGAGCACGCTTAACTTTGAAATTCTAATAAACTCCAAGCCATTACACTGAAAAGTTACCTCCGTAATTAGAGTTCCACCATCTACATTTGAGGGGTATTACAAGCAGTAGGTTCATTAAGGATTGGCATATCAACCACATATAACTCTGGGTAATGCTTAAAAACAATTCTTAAGTTTCGATGTCAATCAAGGAAGTTTGTGTCATTCAGTTTTACTTTATCAAGAATTGATCGTAAAGTAGTGTTGTTAGTTGTCATGATCTACATATAAGGGTAAGCAAAGTTAATTATCTTTATCTAAGTCATTTTACATGCTCCCAATATTTTATTAAATTAATAACCCTCTAATATTAATTTGGAAACCATTTTAAAATCAAAATTTCTTAGTGGGTCAAGATCCATATTTCACTAAACATTGAGTCAGTTGTGGCATGACGCTCAAAATTTAGTTATTTAGATAGGAAACCCCCTTCCAATTACATCACATGTAACTCTTGCTATGGGATTGACATCACATATCCTGGCCTACTGATCCCATTCAATACCATAGGCCCAAAACCGTTTTGATAGCCTATTTAAGTTTAACCATTATGGCATGTAGATAACACCATTATCCACCTTGTTTGACGAGGATAGTCTATTGCACCTTGCTTTGGTAGAACCTACAATTGGACAATCTTAGTCTTGACAAGTGTCAAACCATGGAAGGCATTTTATGACTTAATATTATATAAGGGATTTTAATATTCTAATTAATTTTATTTGCTATATGAGATTGACTTTGGTCAGCACATGCATCACATACATTTCATATACGACATCTCATATATATATAAATAAAACATAAAGATAAAAGTGCTATAGCATGGCCATAAACAAAGTTGACCTGTATAGATCAATTGGTGATCTATCATCTCCTTGGCTTGTATCCATCAACCTGGATCTTCCTGATTGCCACAAATGGTCTTCACGTTGTACATTACAATAACAACCTATATTCTATCCTACTATTATTAGTAGTTAAAATAAATGGTGGCACGCGAGCCATAAACAAATTATCAACATGCAGGTCTAAATAAAACCAAAACAAAGAACAAACTTTCTAATCACATGAAACTTAAAAGGGCTCATGCGATGCACCATACATTCAACATAAGGCATGCATATAACATTTCCATAATACAAAATATATGAATAAAATGCATGTTCTATATTAAACAAATTTTAATTAGTGCCCATTTAGTGACATCCTCAAAAGGCATGTTCTATATAAAGCAAATTGAATTAGTGCCTATATATCGACATCCTTAAGAGGCATGTTCTATAAAAGACATGTACACAACTCTTGGTACGAACATTCTTAAAATTTTTGAGAATCTATATGTCTATATATATAGACATGATTATGGACTATCAAAAATTTATTATATTCTTAGGGCATATTTGTGGTAAGACTATGTGTATTTCTACATAGTCATCAACATGTCTGTGCATTATAGTTAGTGTCATATACCGGTAAGATTCTACAAATATATATATTTTTTTTATCGAAACAACAATCTGTTATGACATCAACATCTACAAGTTAATATATCCTGTTGTGTCGCATACAACAAATAGGGTTTTTATTCAAGAACCCTAATTTTAATTATGTTATCCTGATCTAATAACCCCATAGATTCCTAACCTATGTCAATCCAATTGTCAACATCGCCTTAACATATAATTATACTAATTCTATTAATCTTATTAATCATGATATTATTTCGTAAACCTTTTATGAATGACATTAGATTTTAATCTATAGTATCCTTACAAATCTGATCTCATTGAATTTTAATTTAAAACGAATTCATGGCATCACATGCAATATGTAATTCAAATTCTTGCAAGTCATGAATATCACATATACATACATGCAAGTCATGATACACACATGTTTTAAGGCCCCGGATTTACCCCTATATTTAAAATAGGCAAACCCAGTTCCCCAACCACATATAATCTGTAGTATTATATGTAAGGTTGTAATCCAGGATCAATTTGGATAGTTATTTGCCTCAATGTCTTATAAGAATAAACATTATTACTAATAGTATATAACACAACCATATATATATATACATACATACGTACATTACAAACAAGGCTCGTAACAAGCCACTTACAAAATACATCAAGAGATAACAAAATCCTATTAACTAATACATAAGTTTTCAAAACATATATGTACATGTAACTATTCTATTACATAAGGGTTCCATCAACGTCAAGGTCGTCTCTACTCCTCCCAATCATCTAAGAATTCCTCAAAATCCGATCCAAATCCCATACTCGTATAGAATTCGTCATCCATACCTGAAAAGGATAAAACATGAGCCAGAGGCCCAGTACACAAGTAACAAAAACAAATGCGTAATGGCTCACACGATCTTAAACTATAATGCAATGTGGCAATCATTCATTTATTAGATAATCTTTAATTAGTCAAATATCACTGGAGTATTCAAACTCCGAACAATAAGGATATTTGGGGGTCCTGAGTAACGATCACGATGCTCAGGGGGTTGATATAGGCAGCTCGGATACTTATATCTCCTAAATGATATATCCATAAAAGAGAAAATAACTTCATCTAGGGTTAATAGCCGTTACACAACTTCACTTATCTTAGTCCATAACATCACTTAGTCCAACTGTTCCCATAAACATTTGAACTAAATCATATTATTTCATTCTAAGCTTAAGCAAATGTTACACCGATACCATTTTCCTCATCAGTTACCTGCCGTACCACTTAGGAAAGTCTTATCAAAAGACAGGGGTAGCCTAAGCGCCTAATCTACCGTGCCCCCAATCTGAGCAAGGTGCTACTCCCCGAACCGGATACCGATTTGCCATCTAGGCTAGATACGGATTTAAATAGCGTAAGAGACATCCAATTCAAACAAAGATTTAAGTTTTTCTATATTAAAATTTATTAAAGATATGCCTATCCTAAGCAAAGAACAAACACGTTACTGCGTACCTGTACTAGCTTGAGAGTTAATAGGAATAACCGAAAGGGAATCAATTACTGTAAAAAAAATAATTACAAACTCACACTTAGTTCAAGTATATATGTTCATCAAATCTTAAGTATAATCACCCAAAGAAATTCAAATAAATCATTATAACATCATCACATAGCATTTAGATATCATATATTGTCATATAATACTCAACAAATACTTAAATGATCATTTATCAAGCTTTGGACAACTTTTAACAAACAACAATAAGTTTTAAACTTTGTTGGAAAGTGTATCAGTTGGAAAGAAACGAAATTTAAGCACTGATACTTTTGAAATTTGTAAAATCTTAAAACACGAAAGTTGTAGATCTCTTTTTAATCTTTCCAACTCAACTTGAATCACCTTAAACGGAGGTCGGATGAAAAAGTTATGGCTAAATTACAAATAGGCTGTGAAACAGGGAAACCAACGCCGGCGGCGTAAATGTAAAAATTTGCCAGCGTTAAGATCGACAAATCTGGTCACCGAGTGCATCCTCAACACCGCCAAATTCTTCATGTACATCGACAGCGTACCCTTCAACACCGCCAGCGTACTTTGCCGGCGTAAACTCTGTGACAGATTGCGAAAATTCTTTTAAACTCCTCTGTTTTTCATCTTAGTTTTACACATCCAAAATTCTTTTAAACTCATGCCAAGTTTCCAAATCTTGTTATATGATCAATATAACATTCAAACAACATTAACTTTAACTTTAAACATCAAACACTCCACCATCCACATCAATACAACTTTCAACAAACTCAACTTCACTTAACCCTTACTACACCACTCATATATCATTCCATTTTCATTCTTACACTTCAACTACTAAACATGCATATATTATACTTCATTTGGTAAACCAAACCTTCATCAACACATCACCACACACACACACACACACACACATATATATATATCAAATTCACATTTAACAAACTCTACACTATGAAATTTGCCTCAAATGTAATTCAAACTTACCTCAAATCTTTGGACTTGGTTTTCAAGGCTTTAGAATGGTCTTTTGGTGGCCAACTTCCAAGAATTTGGATGAAGATCTTGGTCTTGAAGTTGGGGTGGCTTTGGGAGAGAAAATAATGGGTTTCGAGCTTGTTTGGGAGGTTTTTTTTAGGGTGGTTTCGTTTTGGACGAAAATGGCTTAATGTTTATCCAAAGAATGACTTTTAAGGCAGCCCAAAAAGTCATAAAGTAGCTTTTAATTAAAGTTAATTAATGTTATTAATTTAAGTAAAATAAAAGCATTTATTTAGCTTTTGGTTTCCAACAAAATTTGCCACACTATACTTGAAATATATATCTAATATTACTCATTTCATATACAACATCAATATGTAAATTAATATTAAGTATTTACTATACTAATGCAAACATAATTATTCTATACTACTCAAATATATATATATATACATGTTATTTATTTATTTTAATAAGCAACTATAATCATATATATATATATATATATATAATATGATATTGGGAATAAAAGCATGGCTATTACACATGTATAATACATACAGAAGGTAAATTCAATAAAAATGAAATATGCAGTTTATCGCATCACATGCAACGTAAAAACCGTTTTCAATTCAATTGTAAAGCACAAGGAGCTCTAATACCACTGATGGGTTTTAGGGTTTCATAAAATAGGCTTGCAGCGGAAATTTAAAAATTAAAACCCTAAATAGCTTAGGGCACATCACTAGCAAGTATAGATGATCCATGAGCATTCTGAAGTTGGGACACATGAAAAACATTATGAATCTAACTAAATACAGGCAACTCCAACTCATAAGTTGTCGACCCTATTCTCTTAATGACTTGAAAGGGACCACAGTATCGTTTAGAAAGGTCATGAGTATGTGTCACGCCTCAAAAGGAGGCCTAGTAGGATTGATCTAAAGCTATCATACCACGTGTGCACCTGTAATATGAGAGTCGTCTTGTAAGTCAGAGTGTACAAGACTCTATTGATCAGTATCAATTATATAATGGATATATTAGATTACTGGATTTCAACTATGGAATCCGATTTTCCAATTTCTGCCAAGATCGCAGAGAATCGGTATCCCCTACCAAATAATGAAATTAAGTTCTAACTTAAAATACAAAGTTTCATTTGTTTATAAAAATTACAAATTTTACACTTTAAGTTCAGTGCCACTTATATATCTAACTTCGCTATAGACTGATGGAGGAGCACTCTTCACATATCCCTATCCTAGTCCCAATTAGCGTTATATCTACACAGAAACTATTGGAGAGTGAGCAAAACCACAGACTCAATGAGTTCATTCTTCACTACTACTGGTCACGCAAGTTATCGAACATTAATTATGTATTCACGCAAACCTATCTACACACAATATGAATGCATACATGATGAATGCAAGTAGCACATCTATGGGAGTCCGGATCCATAGACGATGTAGATTTACCTGTCTACATTTCAATTGTCTCCCATACTTACCCGCATGGGACACCTTGTCTTACTCGCACGTGGCTGTCCGGTGGTAGCATCCATCCAGATTTACCCAATGCTTAACCGCCATTGGTAACAACAAATATTCCCCAACGTGTTCATATGATTTACGCTGGTTAATATTTAAATATATATAATGCCAATTTAATGGCGATTTTTACTAACCATCACCAATCTATGGTGGATCAGGCAAGTAGACCCCGACTCAGGTAACATCTACTGCCAATACTGACCATCACCTATTAAAGGTGAATCCAGCATATAGACCCCAACTCAGGTAACATCTATCGCCATGTGACTAGTGAACCCCGACTCAGGCAACATCCACTGTCACAACAATACTCATAAATGTCCCATGTTTATCTCATAAACTCTTTTAGTATAGATTCGTCCTTTTCAAAAAATATAAAAGCAACCTGGAATATTCCAAGTTAGATTTCTTTAAAAATACATTTCAAAATACTTTTGATCTCAAATTCATGACATTTCCTACAAGGATCAAGCACATGCGATGAGTATATCCAATTAGTTTAGTCGAATTATTATCTTTATCCATTTATTCAAGTGATCATGCAGATGATAGCACTCATATCAATCAGTCATTCCACATACAAGTAATACAATCAACATAACAACAAATAATAGTAATCACAAGCAAATTGTAGATCATCAGAATTCCCTCACCTGTGGTCCTCGCTAAATTATTGTATAAGCTACTGGAAATTCGAGAATTGATCTATTTTTCCTATGAAAATGAAATAATATATATTTATTATTCAACTAATATATTCTTTTATTAGTTCCGAAAATAAGATATTTGAAACAACATATTCACCATATTAACTATGGTATAACTTATACTATAAGTTACATTAATTCTAATTTAACCGTATTTTACAAATTACGTACTCCTTTCTTTTTATAGTTTTACCTAGTATATTAATCTAAGCTGAATTGATTGAAACTACTCTCTTAATTCAATTACTATATTTACTTAAGTTAGTTTAATTAACTTAATATGATTTTACTTAGTAGAATAATTCTGTATTAGCTCTATTTATTTTATTTACGATTCATTGTCACTTATTAAGACAATTATTTATTAACATAATGTAAATAACACAATTGAACTTCTATGATTGTCTAAGTGTCCTATCTTAATATTTGATTTAATTTATATTACATGTATTGGTCCTTTTTATAGTAAAGAATATTTACTACTTTTTATTTATTTTCAATTTGCTTTTCTTGATCTTAGAATATTTTATATTTTATTTTTATCGGATAATTACGGAGTTCATACTAAGTAGTTTATTACGATTATTATTATCATTTTATATCGTCTCTTAGCTTGACCGATTATAGCAACAAATTCCTTCTAATTATTTATTTTCATCTTGTTTCTCTTGATCTTATTGGATATTAAATATTTTTATTGAGTAGTCATAGAACTCATTCTCAATAAATTGATATTTCATTATTACTGTTACTATCAATTTTAGATCATTCTTTAATTTGTAGTATCTAATATTTATTTCTTATCATTTAATCTTATTGTGTTCCTCTTAATCTAATTTATGTATTTATTTTGTTATTTTTGAAAATCACATGATTCATAATTTTAATCTTATTAAATTTTCCATTCTTATATATCTATTATAGATAATTGTTTAGAATATTTATAATTCATTTTTTTATACAATATATGAATAATAATATTGTAAATGATATTTTTCAATAATTTTAGGAGTTGCTAAATTACATTTGTCACACTTTATTGTTTCCTCTTTTTTTTCATTTCGTTTTTTTTAGTATTGTAATTATTTTTTTATATACTATTCTTCTTTATTGCATATATATATGTATATCTAAATATATAATATATATACTAATTTCGGATGAACAAGCTTGATCTAGAAAATTTTGCATGTACGCCGGCATCAAACGCCGCCAGCTTTGATTTTCAGATGTCGGCGTTCATGTAAACTTTTATTCTGTTCAAACGTAAGCGAACGCTGGCTCAAAGGCTGCCAACATTCAACGAATGCCACCTGCGTTGGGGTGCACGCCGCCGGCTTTGAATTCCAAAGGCCAGCATTTGTATAAGAATTTCATGTTTCAAAATTTACGTAGCCTCTGTTGTAGACTACGCCGCTTCTACGCCGCCAGCCTATCTCTATAAGCTGTCGGCGTAGGGATGACGTTTACACTGTTCATCATCTTTCTCATATTTTTCCTCTGTTTCGAACTTACTTTTCTTAATTCATTTATATATTATACTTATGTTTAAACTCTTTTCAAGTATTTTTCCATACTTTATATATATCATATGTAATATATCAATTCATATAACATCCTATAATCATCAAACTCTATGATTTCCTAACTTCTACATATATGTGGAGTTTTAGGATGAGATATTACCTTGTTTAGACGTGTTTGATGATCTTAATCCTTCTTCCAAAGCTTGTTTCGACCCTAGATGTATAAAAACATTGTTCAAGATCATTTTTTTAAAACTATTTTACACAAGTTAAAGTGAATCAACTTACCTTGTCTTCACTTTCCAAGCTTCTAAAATTGTTTTAATGGAGTTTGTTTGGAGTTGTATTTGTTGTATGTTTCGTGGAGTTTTGTTGGACGAATTTAGTTGGTTTGTTAGCTAATAGTTTGGTATAACTTAAGAGTTTTGGCCTGTGGTTTATTAGTAGTTCTTATATATATATATATATATATATAGATGAAGAAAAGAGGGGCAGCTGCAACTTGAGTCTTCAAGGAAATTCTCCACCGAAATGCAATTTGCTTTACATGATTTCTTATGCATTAATTATCCTTGCTGATTTGGCTAATTTGGATTGGTTAGGGTCATTGTTTATCTTGACTTTAAATATGTATTATTTGATCAAGTTGAGGTGTATTTCGGCTGCAGCTTCTCCAAGGAAAATCAACAGGAAATTTACAAGTTTGCACCACAACTATTCAAGAAATAACGTGAAAAAAAAATGTAAGGTAGATATGAAAAATAGAGATACAAAAATAAAGAGAAGATGATAAATTTATAACCAACAAATGTATAAGGAGGGGGCAAAAACATGAACTTGTGAAAAAAATTAATTTTGTGGGTCTAAGTGGTACGTATGTTAAATACTGATTCAGTAATATTTTTAGATGAAAAGTTTCATATTCGCGTTATTAAATATTCTAAACACTATGGTATACATAGAATTTCTTTTAAAGATTTGTATATATGTGTTTGAATTTTCGCTTTTTGTTGGAACCTTATCGCGTCTAGAGGAGTTCAAATTCAAAACAAACCAAGTACGTAATACGGAATAAAACAAAACAAAGAAAAAAAATGCAAGTGAGTTAGGATGTATGGAAATATAAAAATAAAAAGAAGATGATAAATTTGTAACCAATAAATATGTAAGGAGTGAGAAAAAATATAAATTGTTGAAAAAATTTAATTTTGTGGATTTAAATGACACGTATGGTAAATACTGATTTGATAATATTTTTGGATAAAAATTTACATACTAACGTTATTAAATATTCTGAATACGATAGTATACATAGAATCTTTAGTCTAATGCTTTTACTTTTTAATTTTTATACCTACTATCATATATTATATTGTATCTGTTCAAAAGTTTTGTTTAGTGGTATTTTGATAAATTAATAATTATATTGCCCTTAATTTGACTTTATTATAAATTTATAAGATTTGAAATTACATATGAATTCATTTCTATTTATAAATTTATTCTAGAGTTTTTAATATATTAGAAATTTAATTTAATTTTATATTTGTTAGTTGGTTCTTTTTACTAATTATAAGTTACTAAATTAGATCAAAATTTTAGTTTCTATAGACTCAGAATTATTTAAATTGAAGGTATTAATATTTTTCGAATATTAAAACTTAGGTTCTTAAATATTAAATAGTTTATTTATTCTTTGAACTTTTAAAGTCTTAGTGATAAATGTTCTTTATTCTAATTTGTTTATATTTAAAATTTAAGTTGGAAAAATTTGGAGTGATTTCTGATATTTTTATTATAGTTCTTTCATGATTCTACATTTTATTTATAATATTTATTATAATCTAGTTATGAAAAATCAAGGGGATTACAGTATATGTCTTAAAAACCGATATTTGCTTATAAGGTTGTGACCTTACAAAAACCAAATTGCTGACATCAAATTGGACATCCATCTTATGTTTATTGACTCGAGATTCATCCAATCTTAAGCATGATTAAGGTGATCTCTAGGGCTGCAAACAAACTAAGTTAGTCACGAGCTATTAGAGCCTAAGATAAAGCTCCCTTATCTAAACAAGTTAAGCTTAAGTTTTGATTTAGGATTGCAAGCTAGCTCGTAAACAGGCTCATTTTAGGCTCGTGGACGGGCTCACTAGTAAGCTCGTTAGCAAATGTGTAAGTTTTATATTTATGATATATTAATATATAATTAAAACTACAAAACTAATTTATACTTAATATATATGTATATATTTAGTGACTCTTATATAATATTTTTGGGTTTGGAAAAAAAGGTAAAAGGGGCTATTTAAACGAGTTGTCTTTAGCTTTAATTTCAGGCTCAATATAAGCTCTTTAGGCTCGATAAGAAGCTTGGCTCAGCTCGAGCTCGATTCGTAAATGAGTTAAGCTCAAGATCAAAATAAAGGTCGTTTAGTTAAATGAGCCGAACTCAAGCCTAGATTTCAGACTCATTAAAACATTCGGCTCAAGTTCGAGCTTAATAGTTTTTAAACAAGCTTGAGCCTGAGCTTTTGAAGCCCTAGGTGATCTCTCAATTGTGCTAACAGTACTTCCTATCTACTAATTGTTGCTCCACTGCATCCATAGAAGTATTTCGCATAAGTCGGAAATGTTGGTGGTTTCCTACCATAAACTAGCTCAAATGGTGTACCATGAGCACCTCTATGATAAGAACAATTATAGGCTAGCTCAGCCCAAGGAAAATAAAGAACCCATGTCGATAGATTATTTAAAACAAAGCATCTAAGATATTGTTGTAGACAAAAAAGCAGCTAGGCTTGTTAAATGCATGTGGAAGCTACAAGGAAGGTTTCTAAACAAATTTTAATATCACTTAATGAACCATTATCTCTTATGTAATTTATGCCCAATTCATGCAATTTCAATGGTAATAATAAAGATATATGGGAAGAAGAAGATCACACCAGAATTTAATGTCAAGTTTGACTAGCCCCTAGTCTCCACGATCCAAAATTTGCCTCACTCAAGGAAGATTTCACACATCCATTCATTTCAAACAATGCCTCATAAAGAGGACTTCAAAACAATGCTTCACACACAAGGACTTTATCAATGCTTACTCACATGTAGGACTTCACACAAATACCTTAACACATGAAAACTCCACCTATTGTCTCAAACATATGAGGACTTCACTAAAATACTTACATACAAAAGTATGAATAGTATCTTACAATATTAGTTCACTAATCTCACCATGACACAATTCACTCAACAAATACAAATCAAGAGAGTATTTTCACATAATCTTTACCAATTAAGCCTTACTCTCTTACATAAAAATACCTAAACACTTCTATTTATTGGTGCACAAAACAGGCTAGCCGTTGTCTTCAAAAAGTCCACCAAGCTCCAACGACTATTTTATATGCATCGGCGAGCCGATCCAAATCCTACTGGTGAGCCGCAAGCCATTCAACATTTTGCTCCCATGGTCTTCCCTTCTATCTCCACTAATTAAGAACTACGCTTCACTTTCTTTTACTGGCTAGTCAGTTCTTCCTACACCCATAAGCCGCTGCATTTCCCATGTACGCATAATAAAACTCAAACATATTAAAACAAGTTTTGCTTGTTAATTGTAACTTAAACAAGTTATTGAGCATTTGTGCAATCTATTTTCTCATCAAAATAATATTGTAACTGCCACATGGTTTAACAATTTCCTCCATTTTTATGAGAACAATCATTACATAACATTGCTCCCTCTCAACTTGGCGTTCCCCTTCAATTAAGCATTCAGTTAAAGCTCACTTATAAAAAATGTAATGCTCAATTAAAGGTACTTTAAGTTAAACAAATCAATACTGGAGCACTCACACTTCGAAGCAATCCTGGAAATGATTTACCATCTCTGGCCTACTACATCAGTAGTGGGGGAACGTAATGGTAGCTCCCTCGCAGGTAACTATCTTGGGGCAAGAATCTGGGGGTCATAAGTAACTGCAACTGTTTAGGGGGTTGATATAAGCAGCTCGGATACTTTTATCATTGATATAACCAATAAAGAAAATAAGTCTCATCTAGAGTTCACAGTCGTTACATACACTTTACCATCTTAGTAAGTAACATCATCTAGTTCAATGTCGCAACAACAGGGATACACGGAATGACACATAAGCTTAACTAAATGCAATGTAACAATAACAGTTTATTATCTTTACTTTAAGTTAAACAAATCAATGCTGGAGCACTCACACTCCGAAGCAATCCTGGAAACGATTTACCATCCTCGGCTCACCACCACAGCAGTGAAGGAGCACGCTGGTTACCCCTGCAGGCCACTACCCTAGAGCAGGAATCTGAGAGTTCTGAGTAACAGCAACTGCTCAGGAGGTTGATATAAGCAGCCTGAATGCTTATATTTCCGATATAACCAATAAAGAAAAGAAGCCTCATCTAGGGTTCACAGTCGTTACATATACTCAAACTCATCTCAGTCCATAACATCATCTAGTTTAGTCATCCATATAAAACGTGAACTAGATCATATTATTTCTTTCCGAGCCTAAGTATATGTTACACCGATACCATTGCCCCATCAGCTACCTATCGAGCCACCAACAAATGTCATTGCATCATGATAGGGTGGCCTAAGTGCCTAATCTACCATATCCTCCTGGGATAAGGTTGCCGCTCCTTAGAACGAATTCAGCGGCACAAGCATAAGCAACACTTAATTAAGTAGGCTGTCTTTAAGTTTTAATCCATTTTAGTATGCTAGCATCCAACACGTGAGTTATTGCGTACCTTATATTTGAGCTCCAAACAGGCTCATAAGGTAAATCAGAAGACAACTCAAAAGATAGATTATGTATTCATATATGTAGATTCAAGAATTAAACTCATATAAGCATTTAAATAGATCATTCATACATATCAAACTCATTTTATAAATCCTATTTGATCAAACACTAAATAGGAACCCTACTATGGCTGCAAAGATCATCCTGTTAAAACACGGACAGTTCTCTTTTATCTGTAAAAGTATTTCTTTTCACTTTATTTATAATCATTTATTATATAAACATCATCATGGCATTCATATTCAAAAAGACTTATTTACCAAACAAGCATACATTTGAAACAACATATTCATCGTGTTGTTTATGGTTTATCCTAACTCATTAGCTTGAGCTAATTATTAACTATTAAGCCTATTTTAACTTAACTTAGCCAAGATTGATTAGATTTAATCATTTAGTTCAATTACTAAGCCAATTTAATTAAACTTAATAAATCTAATTCTTTTCAGCTCATTGAAATTTATTAAGCCAAGTTAGATTATTAACAATGTTCATTTTATATCTAGCTCTATATTAAATCAAATTATTTATTAAATCTTTAAATTCACTAAACTCATACTTAATTATATCATTCAACAAATATAACACATTAACTATCATTTATCTATTTCATTTAAGCTAAAATAGATTCATTTTATACTTAACTACATACACTTAACTAGTAAAACAAATTTTCAATTTTGTTTGGATATGTAGTAGCTAGAAAGAAATAAAATTTTGGCCTTTATACATTTATAATTTGCAAAAATTTAAAACATAAGAGTTGTAGATCTATTTTTAAGCTTTCCATATCATTTTGAATCACTTTAATTTAAGTTCAAATGAAAAATTTATGATTAACATACGAAACAGTATTGCAATAGGGAAATAAAGGTCGGCAGCGTGCAAGATCAGGAGAAAATTTTGCAAATGTCAGAAAAGGCAACGCCCCTCCAAATGGGCCATTTGGACCTAGGAGATTTGTATAAAAATCTTTAGAACTTGCAACACCTCTTCATATGGGCCGTTTGGCAGGGTATTTGGGCTATGATAAATTCTCCTATTTTAAACTTCATTTTTTTCTTCACTTTTTACATATCTCACTCTAATTTAGACACTATATATACATCATATAAATCATCACACACATTTAACACTTCCAAACATGTATAAACTTCACATTCCAAACACCAAACTACTGCTTAATCAACTTTCGATCATTTCACTACTTATCACCAACTCATGCATTTTTTAACTAACAACAACACTTCCACAACTCATCTATCTCCAAAACAACTTCAAGATCAACATACCCATCACCACACATTCATATATACACATCTCAACCATCTCATCATGATCAACACTACTATTTCATCCCCTTCATTTCTCAAACCATATAACATATAAACCTATAATTCATTTACTTACCAAAGCAACCACAACAAACTTCATATTTCTATTCTTACAACTCTCATAACTCATCTAAGATCATTATATACTTGAATAAATAACAATAAAAACAATATAAAAACAAATATACTTAGCTTTTTGGCAAGACATGCAACATTGATCCTCTTTTCTTGTTGTTGAGCTACTACCAACTTGATTTCCTTTTCCTATCTCATTTTCTAACTTTGATTTCCTTTTTTATTCTTGTTTAATTTGCGATTTGAGTGTTAAATTGAAGAAATAAAAGAGAGAAGAAGAAGAAAAAAAAAGGAAAGAAATAAAATGGGAAAAGAGAGGAAGAGGGCAGAAAGTGAAAAAGGGAAAAAGGAAAGATAAAGACAAGGTTTAGGAAAATTAAAGATATTTTTAGAATGGGTATTCGATATAAACCTTTTGATAGTTATCTTTAGTTCTAAAAATAACTAGAAAATAATTCGAGAACATATATATTAGGAATTTCTAACTTGACATAAAATCACAATTCAAAAGTTTAATTTACGAAAATCAGATATTTACTTTGAGTTTTGGTTTAAAACTGATATTTTTAAGCAAGTAATTTATTTAAAAAATTAATAAGATTTTACAAAATGAAATATAGTTAAAGTTTGAGGGTTTAGGAGGTTGTAAAACATTTAAAATACTTGTTTTGAGATTTAGAAATTTGAATTTGGGATAAAAGGATTTTGAAATGAAGAATTGGGTTAAAATTGGATAGTTTGATTTAGAATCTCAATTTCAATTCAAATCTATTCATTAATTTAATAATATCAAATTATCTATCCTTTCTCTATTGTTTACTCATTTTATTTATTTAAACCATCTAACTATGTTCAAAATTAATTATCTATTACATTATTCAATTAAACCATTTATAAATTAACTAGGTGAGGGTTTGGGGTATTTCACAAATCAACTAAAAAGTTATTTGTATGACTATATCTACACAATTGGGATGAGTTACATGCAATCCTAGACTTAAGAAAACATGATTCTTCGGGATTAAGGTGAAACATAATGTGTCTATTCTAGATCGATAATGCTATTTTAGGGGTTTTAACTAGAAAGAAATTTTTGTTAATTAATTGAGGATTAGAATTCAATAATCTTGAAAGAGATATTGAATTACATTAGTAATCTCTACCATTTAAGAGTACGAATAATAAAATTAGAATTATTTTTAGTGTAATCACATATCATTTAGTGGGGATTCAAGAACTAAAAGTTCTTGCAATTTGATGATCTTTTTGCTCGACTTGTGCTTATTCTATTATCAGTAGTAATAATATACATACTTATATATATATATATATATATTTCAACTCACTTGATTTTGTAGGTTAAACAACAGAAGAAAGTTAAGTATTAGTGTCATGCCTCGAGGGTACCCCTAGTAGTAGTATACAATCTCCACGTGTATAATATTACTAGATATACCTTTAGAGATGACATATTTTCAAACAATAGGATCTTTTAGTTGCATTAATAAGAAATGACAAATACATGTAAGCATAAATTAGTAAAATAATTATCATCACAAGTCTCAAATAACTTAATAATATAGACCATGTTCCTATTTTATATGTCTCCAAATACAAAATTGATATTTCAAATACTAACTAACTTATAATTCGGAAATAAAAGTAAATCACTTATCCCAAATATCTTGATTTCTTCTCGCTTTTAAATTATTACCGTAGTCATACTCTTGGAAGAATAAGCCAGAGTCGTAGCGTTAACCTGAAAGGTCTTTAAGAGTATGAGTGAAACCATGGGCTTAGTGAATAACTAGATATATTATACATCAAGATTAACAAATCATGTGTAATACAACAATCAAACATATACACAGATACAAGCTTGGATAATCTAAAATCCAAACAAAAAAAAGATTTACGTCATCTTTTTATGGTTAAATAATATTTACTTAATAACCCACTTGCCCATGAGAGACTAAATATATAAGAAAATCAATGATTTCTCGTTTTAAGATTATCACTTTAATTTTAGGACATTTTAACTGATAATTTCCTGCATCATACCTTAGAAACTCCCTAAGTATTAGTAATTTCAAAGTGATACTTTCGACGGCGTCCTTCATTACCACTTAGTTCCCGTGGGACCAACGGATCAAAGAAAACCTTGAAAGAACTAACATTTTAGGAAAATCAAGTATTAACAGAGAATCGAAATACTAATACGCAATAGGTTATTGCTTTTTTAGAATATGCAATAACGTAGCTCGCGTAATGCATGACTGTTTTAATTATAAAGTCAATAATTTTTAGTCTGGTTTATGGTGATCATACATTACATACACAGGACATAACATGCTTTTCTCAAATCATCAGACAATCTGTATTATTACTTTTATTATCTCGTTTTGTCAACTAAATGAATAGCTCACAACACACACTCAATAGCTTTCCATAACAGCATATTATTATCTTTGTAACACATATACCACTAGTTACAAACGCAAACAATGTAATAGATCTAAGTTACTCACATGCTAATTTTGTCTAATCATAATAGTCAACTAGAAGTCCTCAACAGTATCAAGATCACCTATCAAGATGAATAAAAATATTCATCAATAAAATATAAATTATACAACTAAACTCCTATGAGTGTCTAAGTGTCATATATAGATATTTGATTTAATTTATATTACCTGTATTGGTCTTTTAAGGTAATGCCCCCTATGATAACAGATATTTATTATTTAATATTTATTTTCATGTTGCTTGTCTTGATCTTATTTGATATTAATATTCTTATCTACGATGTTTTCCTCGTCCTTTAATTAAGTCCTATACCCTTTGGTAATAGATTTTTTGTTATTATTTCTTTGGTTGTCAACCTTATTTGTCTTTTTAAGTTAATATTTCTAAAATTTTTAAGGTTATATACTATCATTTGATTACTATTATATATATCAGACGTTTATCCTACTTAATTTTATTTTTACATCGTTCTTTTATTTAACCACTTTAGGCAACTAATATTTATTTTCTATCATTTATTTTCATCGTATTTCTCTTCATCTTACTCCATGTTACTATTTTGTTATTTTTTCAGAAGTTACATTATTCATAAATTTAACTTATTTTGACTTTCCATTCTTATATGTTTACCTATTTAAAATAATTATTGAATAATTATCATAATCTAATCTATCCATTTAGTATAATACAAGTCTTTTCTATTCGTAGCCTTTTTTTTAAAGCTTAACACTTCACAATTATTAAACCTATTAATCTTAAGATATTTATATTTATTTATTTATCAAATCTGTTTTGTTTTTCTTCTTTTTTTTTTAATTATATATGCATGTATTACAGACAAACAAACTTCGTCAAGGGAAATTTTACACGTACGTTAGCGTTGATCTCTAGGATGCCGATGTTCGTATAATTTTTACACGTTATTGGTTCCAGGGTACATTGGCTTCGAAGGCCGCCAGCTTTACAACGTATGCCACTTGCCTTGAAAAGTGTACCACTGGCGTTCGTTCAATTTTATGTGCTATAAAAAAAAATTACGTAGCTTCATCCAGTGCACGCCAATGCAAAGGTTGTTGATCTATCCACATACACCGTCAGCTTTGGACACTTACACCGCTGGCGTAGGGCTGGTGTATGCATTATTCATCATCTTCTTCATTTTTCTTCAATGTGTATCTTATTGTTCTTATATTATATATATTATACTTGTGTTTAAACTACTTTTAAGTGTTTTTCCATATTTCATAAGCATTATACGTGATATATCTCTTTCTATAACATGTAAGAATCATTCTATGCATAATTTTTCATAGTTTCTATACATATAATAAATATAGGGTCTATTTGGATTGTCTAATTTTCATCTGTATCTGTATCTGCATCTGTTTTGTAACCTGGTGTTTGGGAAACTGTCTGATCTGTGTCTGTTCGAAAAAAGGCTGTTTGGATGAAGCTGTCTGATCTGTATTTGTTTCCAACCTCATGTTTGGATAAACTATCTGTTTTGGTATGTTTTCATTTGTCTTTTTTTTGGAATCTCTTGTATGGATAAATTGTCTGCTCTGTTGCGTTCCTACTTCAGATGCATGATGACTTTATTATTACTGTCGTTATTATCATGGGTCTATTTGGATCGTCTATTTTTCATCTGTATCTGTATCTATATATGATCTGTATCTGTATCTGCATTTGTTTTGTAACCTGGTGTTTGGGAAACTGTCTGATCTGTGTCTATTCGAAAAAAGGCTGTTTGGATGAAGCTGTCTGATATGTATCTGTTTCCAACCTCATGTTTGGATAAACTATCTATTTTGGTGTGTTTTCATTTGTCTTTCTTTTTGGAATCTCTTGTATGAATAAATTATCTGCTCTGTTGTGTTCCTACTTTAGCTGTATGATGACTTTATTATTACTGTCGTTATTATTATAATTGCTACAACTAATACGGGTACGATCGTTGTTATTTTTTTATTCATTATTCAATTGAATCAGGTAATTGTCATTTCACCAACTTAGTTTTTCAATTTTACGAATATATATTCAGATGAACAACATAGTAGTAGGTACATGCCATTAGATGATACCATATCTAAGTTGTAGGTGGTCTTGCTGATAAGTCAGCAGCAATATTATCTCGTACACCATTCATCCACCGATGACCACTTGAATTAGTCACACTACTACTCCCATTTGCCTCGTTCACCATGGAGCAATTAGTTCCTGCAGCTTCTTCATTTGAAAAAAAACATTGACGTATAGATCATCACCATCATTCATTAAAATGTAATTATGCAAAGCCGCTGTAGCAAGCACTATTTTTATTTGTTTGCTCATTTTATAATTGGGCATGCTATATAGAATACGGAACCTGTTCTTCCATATTGCGAATGTCCATTCAATAATGTTTCGAAGAGACGAATGCGTATAATTGAATAGCTCCTTTGGATTTATTGGTGGGTACCCCTGTCGAAACTCAGACCCATGGTATCTCTCTTCTTTATATGGAGCTAGAAATCCACTTTTATTTGGGAATCCTAAGTCAACCAAATAGTACTTTCCTGTACAAATAGTATTTCCATGATATAGGGGATTAAACGAATTTACAGTTTAATGTAACACATTGCAATGCCATTTTCTAACTAGTTTTACCTGGGGGCAGCTATGGAAAGTTGAATTGGGGATCACCTAGTACACGAGACAATACATTAGCATCATGACTTTGTCCATCTGCACCTGTGCTACAAATATAAATCTATAGTCAAAATCCCAAACGCATAACACTTTTGTGTAACTTCACCCTTTCTGTTCGTGTTTATAATTCTGTCATTAGTTGGAACATGGGCAGCAATGTGAGTTCCATCCATTGCTCCAATACAATCCTGTAAAGTAACGTTTGTTAATACATGGAAACATTAATATCGATGTATGAGCGAACTCGAGAAACACATAACAACCTTGAAGAATGGGAAGTATTTATCACTCTGTCGTATATGTGATGGAATGTTAGGAAAGTCAGGATGCGTAGGTTTTATTATGTTTTTTGACAGTTCCACTACTGTTGTGAGGACGTCATTGAAGTGTCGGAATACTGTTTTCGATGAATGCTGAAACATATCTTGAACTACTCTCGTTGTAGCCCCATGTCCAACGATAAACATAAATATCCCTACTTTTTCATCTATAGCAACTCCTCTACTACGAACAAGCCCATATTCTTGCAAGTTTGCACACAATCTACGAAACAGGTCTGGGTTCAACCTGAACATGTTTTGACACCTTCTTGGATTGTTATGATTGAGTAGCTCATTGATAAGGTCCGACCCTCTCCTTCTTGAATTGTAGCATGGTGTGCTTTTGCGTAAGTACTTCTCCATTAAAAGATATATCATCGACACTTTGATTACATCTTCCTCGAATGCACAATCCATTTGTGTCCCTATGAAATTGAACGTGAATTGACAAACACAAGACTATTTCCATAGCAATCTTAGGAATAGGGTACTAACAATAACATCCAACACATATGAACATTGTGAATGAAATACATAAGTTAAACTTTCTTCCATAAGTTATATATATCAGCATCACAGTCTGACATAAACTTAACTAGAAAAAGAAAAGTTGTTATCATGGTTTAGCTCCTTTCATCCTGTCAATCTCTCGTAGCAAAAATTGGGTTTTTATTTCCGGGGTTAGGCAGCTAACAAAAACTACATGCTTATCAGGGTCCATAAGGACATCTGCAGCATCCAAGCCCGATTGGATATTCTGTAGAATAGCAGGCAGTGTCCACACTTCTTCCATCACCGCCTTCATACTCCGTGGATCGTCGCCACTGCATACGGACATGGAGTTTCTGGAAGATCTTGCTTTCATAGATGCAATTAGCTCCTCTAAATCATTTATAATATCTTCTCTGGAGTATCATTTCTTTCCTGGTCTTTTTCTAACATTTGACCCAAATGTTTTTCCTTTCATAGAAGATTCCTCAGCATGCATCGTTGTTCGAAAAAAGCTATCTTCATTGGAATCATCTGCAACTGCTGGCAAATTGTCCTGAGGATCAACATATTGTGGATCACCCTCTGAATCTCCACTTCCTTCTGAACTATCTTGTGGAGGGGGAGCAGATGATGATGGTGCCCATAACTTGTCGTTGGTCCCCTTGGTACCACTAAACATTTCCTCAAGGCTTTCCTTGTACTGCAATCCCCGTGTCCGAAAATAGAGAACACTTCCACCGTGACTCCTCTTGTATTCCTGCAATAAAAAAGGCAAATGTATTCCGTAACTTAAGTGGTTCTATTGATTAATTCGTAATGAAACAGTTACAAAACTTATTGGTTTGACATTTACCTCATCTGCTGCACGCCACCACTTATCGGATGCCTCATAGGTTTGAACCACTTCATTCCATCCAACCCTTGTGTTCGCGTAGCGCTTCAGCCAATTCCACTTTATGCATTGGTTTCGCAAAGAATCCCACTTGTTTTGCAATTGTTTTGGGGTCAATTTCTTTCCCCTAATTTCCTCGAATTTCACACATACTTCCCGAAAAGTAGCAGGCTGCAAGTGGCCACTGCCACGTTTTCCTAACCTAACTTGCTCCAAACATAAGTTAACGAAAGTAATTGTTTCCTCTGGGCTCCAATTGATCCTATCAGCTATATTTCCTAAAAAAAAAAATAGAACAACAAAACAGCAGAAGAAAGTCGTATATGCACGATATGCTACGAGAATCATTGATCTTTACTTACGACGAGTACAATGAGATGCCATGTACACCGACTGCACTAACATAGATGTCACCTGCAAACAAGGATATATCCATTGACTTAGTTAACTTTTCCGTCCAAATTTATAAGACGTGACCTTTATTAATCTTTTTCGCACCAAATTATCAGCCATGTTAGAAAAAAACAAGGAAAACAAATAACCAAACGTATCTAAATTTGACCCAAATTAGTTACACCACGTGTTTTACCATCAACAAGACTCTCCAGTCTTCACCACCGTTTAAAAGCATTAAGAGCAAACTCCCAACTTCCAATTTCTTTGTAATTTAATGATTAAATTCCAAAAACTTCGACCAAAAGCTCGTAAGATGGAATTCCTTTTTTTAACGATTCCTCTCTAGTTTTAGCCCAAATACTTCAAATTCATGCAGACAAAAAAATCGTTACTTACTATGTAGGTTTTGACCAACTGCACTTAACCCAAATAGAAATTACAATCGAAACCTTGTAAAGATTGAGACTTTTGATAAATTCCTTCTTCACACATGGTAAAACCAAAACAAATTCATTAATTTAGACCCAAAAGAACTTTGCTAAATGCAAAATTGCTACTTTTTCATGTTACTTTTCCAGCAAATCCAAAGACCCAAACGAAAACTTCCCCCCAAAACCCTTCAAAATCGTTGCTTTCTGACGAACTCGACTTCTGGGTACTCAAAAAACAGACTTGGCTTCGAAAATCTTCTAAAAATTCAATCAAAAGACAATAAGTACAGACTGAATTCCACTAAAATCCTAGTTCATTTAACTGAAGACGAGGGAATGCTGTCTCTATGTGTGCGCGAGAGAGAAAGAGACAACTTCAAAACAAACCCCGAGCTCTCACCGATAATGAAAGCCGATGGCAAAGACATCGAGGAACACTTCAAAACATATGTAACTGAGAAGTAACCATGACAGCATAATACCATCCTCCAATTTGCAAAAAAAAAAAAAAAAAAAATTCTAAAATCGCCTAAGAATTTTCAGCGAGATGGTCATACTACAAAATGTCAGCAAGAACAACCTAGTAGAACTATAATCAGAATATGAAAAACCACAATAACAGCATTTTGCAGCAAGTATCTTCCATGTCTATGTCTCATGGAATTTTTATGCTCCCAGCAACAGATCATTTCATCATTCCATTCACAGTTGCAAGATTTCATGAAGGATGTATAAGAAAACTAGTCCTTGTTAACTTCTGTTATGCCTAATTTATGAAATTATTTTATGACTAAGAAGAAAGAACATCCAGAATTTGCACTTGTTTTGGCATAGCATTGAGAAAGACTCAATTATGTCCTTTCCTATTGTAACTGTACGAAACAACCAGTGAAATTATGTCCTTTCCTCCATAGTTAAGAAATAGAGAAAGGGCAGATCAAAGGTATGGGTCAGAGGAAATACCTGCGTTGGTGTTGATGACTCTATGAAACCGGCGAAAAGATTAGTGGCTTCTTCTCTCCGATCATTGTCGTCCTCCGCCTTGCACGTCACCGTCTCCCGTCGCCTTGTTTGCCCCCTCTCTCTCTCTCTCTCCGTCTCTCTATCTGTCTATGTCTGTGTGGTCGGAATCTGCTGTGGATGGTGGTGTAATTCCACCGTTGGTAGCCATGATTTATAATCCAAAAACAATGGACTGCTTGTCTCGTGAGTGATGGAAATTTGTTGCCATTGAAGAAGGAATATGCACTGAGAGGAGCAGCTTTGGGAGGAAGAAGAGATTCCTTGAAAATTTGGAGGTCCAAATTAATTGGCCTGTTGACTAGACGATGCCAACAGAGGGTAAAAATGGAATTAATTCATTAAATTGAGGATATACTTGTAAAATCGTTGTTCATTTTTCAAAACTCTTTTTTATCCAAACATGTTTTTTTGAAAAAGACCTGAAAAAGCCAGGAAAAAGACGTTGCCAAACAGACCCATAGTTAGGGTTTGGAGTAAATTTTACCTTGTTTGGGCTGATAGGTGATGTTGCACTCCTTTCGTTGCTCTAATCCGATCTTAAGGTTTGTAAAAACATTAGTTAAGCTAATGTTTTATGTATATACTAACTAGAAACGAGATTACTTACCTTTATTTGCTCCTTCTTAAGCTTGTATTGCCTCTAGTGGAAACTTGTTTAATAGAGCTGAGTTTTGTGTGTTTGTGTTGTTGATTTTGTTGTTGTTTTAGGCCGATGTTTGGGTAGTTTGTTGGCTACCAAAGTATAGGTTTAATCATTTTGTTGTTTTGTTCATTAAGGAGTTATATATATAGAAGAAAGGAGAGGCAACAACTCAACATTTTTTGCTAAGAAGAGAGCTTGTTTTCTCTATCGAACACACTTGATTTTGTGCATGAATTTGCTGCATTTAATGAGTTGTACACTTAGTCAATTTTTTATTGGTTTAGCTTCCTCTTTTCTTGACTTTGTTGATTTACCTTGACATACTTGTGTTGCAATTTTTGGCTGCTGTTTTCCAAGAACATCCCGGCCGCAGATCTTATGATTTCCACCAAAATTGAATAATAATTTGGTATAATATTAATTAATTATCTTAGTTTTAAGATAGTTTATTAAGCTAAACAAGTATATTAAGATAAGTTATCTAGGAGTTCTATCTCCAAAAATTTATTTGAAGCTTCTACAAATTTTTTAGATTATCTTTGAATTTAAATTTAAGTTTAAAGTTAATACGATTAATTATTTTTAGGGCTTTATCTTATGCGATTAGGGTTTTCTAAGCTTAATAGGCCAATTTTCGTTTTAGTCTCTAAAAGCTTTATAATTTTCTAATTAGAGTAATGGTGTGATCCAAATATTTATTTGGAGTCTAGATTGTTAATTATAAATATGTTTTTGTTCTTATTGTGTATTTTTTAATTTCAATGGTTCATACTTAAATTATCATTTTCTAACTATAGGCTTTATTGATTATTTACTTTCTAATGCGCTTGAAATCATATCTTAATCATTTATATATTTTGAGTTTTCGATACCAGCTATGAAATCTTATCTTTGGTATCTGTTACTATCTCTAGGACTTTGTTTCAGGGTTTGGAGTTATATGTTGGTTCATTACTACTTGTATGTCTCTTCTAGGGCTTTTGTTAACTCCTACATTGATAATCTATTTTTATATTTGTATTTCTATCTATTTCTACTGACATGATAAAACTCGGGGTTTACAATTAGTACTCATTGATCCCTGTGGAGACGATCTCAGACTCAATCCCTATACTATAGTATCTATAGATACACTTGCCTTTTGTATGGTCATGATTTGAAATTATATTTGAGATTTTTAATTTGTCATTGATTACCTACGATCCGTATACTGCCCAATTACGATCGGGTAAAGTAGGTGAACTTATCAATACCAAAGTATTAGAAATAAGTACAAGTATCGTTCCCATAGGGATCAATGATTCTAATAGTCACCATTCTCTTATTGTTTATGTTAAGTTCTCTAAATGAAGTTTTGATGACAACAAAAGGATTAAAGATTATTTAACAAGTGTATTAATTAGCACATATCAATTTAAAATGATATTGGACATAAGTTTGTTCAGAACTTATAATATATGTATAAACAACCAAAACAAGCAACAAAAGTTTTGATAGAAGTTTCAGCTAAAGATAAAAGTGTTATAAGTTTAATTAGAAAAATATTAAAAAGTTTTGGGATAAGTTATTTAAACTATCATAATTTTCTTATGGAAAGTCAAAAGTTATATTTTTGTTTGGAAAAGAATTTCTAAGAGTATTCAAAACTTACTTCAAAAACTTATCAAAAGAAAATTCTATATTAGTCAAAAGTTACTTTAGAAGTTTTATACTAAAGTCAGAATATGCACAATAGAATCAGAAGCAACTTTAGAACCTTCTTCTCTTTGATACAATTTTTTCCATTTTCACATTAAAGCTAATATAAGTTGGATATTTTAAGATTACGAAGACTTAACTCCACTTGTCAAACATATTTAGGTAATATGTTTGGTACATTCCATATAAGTTGGATTAAATATCATGAAGTTTTTTCCATAAACATTAATTCATACTCATCAATGCTTAAAGATTAAATTTTCAGTAGATTCGTTTAAGCATATTTATAAGGATTAATACAAAATATTTTATTAAAGATTTATCCAAAGAAGATTAGATGAAGATATACTTCCTAAAATCTTGGGATATATTAACAATCTTATCTTTAGAAGACTTATCATCACACATTTTTGTTGGAGAGTATCATGTTGGTCGTATCTTAAATCACAAACCAATTCATAATTCAAATTTACAATGGATATTGCATCGAATTACAAGAAGATAACATTAAGACTAATGAGGATTTCTTCAACATAAAAGGATTGGATTCAAAATTCAAAAATTAATTTTTCTACGTTAGCAAGATAACAATGAAGTGAGAGATTTCCTCAAGATATTCTATTGAGCATTACACTTGTGGGATAAAAAGGAGAAACAATCAAAATCAAGAGATACACGTCATTGAAACAGCTTATGTTGATTTCTAAAAAGGCTCAATAGTTGCATTTAATCTCTTTTTAGTCAGATTTTGTTTCAAAACTTACATTTTTGTGAAAACTACTTTACTAGTTAGAAACTGTTTCAAAGCTTACATTTTTTTGAAAACTACTTTACTTCTTTATTCGATTTCTTAATGGTTGTGAGAGAGTTGAGAGTGTTTTATCATTTGTAGTGAGTGAATAACTAGTGTAGCTAGATACACGTAGTCACTCTCAATTATTTTTGATGTAGTAGAATGTGGGACTACAAATGAGTCGATTTGAGACTGTATGGTGTTGAATTCGAGCTCAATCGAGCTTAAATTTTAAGCTCGAGTTCAGATCGAAGTAACATTACATAAGCTCAAGCTTGATTTGCTTCAGCTCATTTAGGCTCGATTTTACATTAAAAAAATATTTTAAATTCTAATTTAAAGAATATTAATAGTTAAACTTGATTTAATTTGATTAATATTTATACTCAACTTAATAAAGCATGATTAAGCTCTTAAGCCAATTGAGCTAAATATATAATAAGCTTGAGCTTGGCTCAATAAACTATTTAAATAGTTTGAGACCGAGCTTGACTTGGCTATTCTCGAATTGAACTCGAGTGAACATTAAGCTGAGTTTGAGTAATTTATAATCGGCTTGGTTCATTTGCACATCTAGTGAATGCAACCAATAAAGACAACTGAATCCCCAGTGTAGAGCTGAAACATAGGACCAACTCATAAGGAATGATCTCTATATGTCGTTGCTTGATTTCCTTTCCCATGCTCGTTTAAACCATGCACATTTATTTCATTATTTACATAATTTGTTTCACACCATTACTTTGCCAAATTAATTAGGACATCCAAAATTATCTAAATAAAAAAGTTTAAATATTTAAACACAATCAATTCAACCCTTTCCCTCTTGATTGTGTAACAAGCAATCATAAGTTAAGTTTTAGTTAAAGATTAATCCATTGGCAAAAGCGTTTAGATTTTAAATTTCCACTAAGTATTTATATGATTACTCTAAAGATAATTCCAATTTTGTTATTGATATTCTTGAATGGTAGGACTTTTTAAGGTGACTCGATATTATGGAATTCTAATCCTAGGTTGTTTATCTAGTTAAAAGCCCCTAAGATAGTATCGATGATCTTAAGTTCCCATATTAAGTTTGACCATAATTCTAGAGATTTATGTTGTCCTATTTCTAAAATTGCATGTAACTCTTTCTAATCGTGAAGATTTATTCACACAAACAATCCCTCAATTAATTTGAGTGAGATCAAATCATGAATCAATATTGCATACTACTAATTCAAGATAAACAATTAAAACAACACAATTATATTCAATAAATCAATCGATAAATTGAAAACAATAATTATAAATCGCATAAGCAACTTAGAGTTCATTAAAATCTAAACTAAATGTTCACTCCTCCATAGAATTAACAACAAGAGTACAAGGAGTAGATAAAAATATAAAATCAAGTATTGACTTTCTATTTACAATGGAATTTCATCGCTTGGTTAAAGCCCATGACTTAGCTTGCCCAAATCTATTACTATAACATGGAATGTAATCTATAAAATTCATCGTCTTTATAGTCCTTAGGGATTCTTCTTAATATAGAAGTTTTCCATGCTTGAAAAAGGAAATTTCTTCACCCCAAAATAGAAAAGTTAAAGTCTCCCAAAGAGGATAGTAATAACCAATTGATTTGGAAAGTAGAAGTTTCAAATTAGGAAAATATATCTTTAAATTTGGAAAGTGGATAAGGTCCGTGCATTTAGAAGTTAAAATCATTGCAAATTTCATAATTTATTGTCAATTTGCCTTTTCCTTTTGTTTTAAATAACGAACCTTTTTTTTTTAAAGCAAATTTATGGATTGTTGAGGACGTTGATTGAGACACAACTGAGTCATGGCAATGTCTAAAGTCATGTAACTCTCTATGCTCAAATGCCTTAAAATTTGGATGAGGGACATGATTTAGACATGGTAGTGTTTGGAGTTGTGTTGTGCACTGACTTTGATTTTCACTTCTTCTCGACTTTTAGATTCCTCATGGGATACAACTTTATGACATAGTCAATTTTTTTAAAAACCTCTTATTTTCTTATTCAATTGACTTTCAAAGTTCATGAAAGTTGATAAGTTC
Organism: Combretum micranthum; assembly: GCA_024138025.1. Taxonomy (NCBI): domain Eukaryota; kingdom Viridiplantae; phylum Streptophyta; class Magnoliopsida; order Myrtales; family Combretaceae; genus Combretum; species Combretum micranthum. The sequence goes on along the minus strand of JAMXBD010000281.1, from coordinate 93,009 downwards.
CTTCATTTTCTTGTAATTAACATCTTGAAAGCTTAAAATTAAATTATAATGATTTTTTTTGTTGGCCATTTAAATTATAAGAATTTAAAGTGCTTTTTTTATAATATTAATCGCCGAAATGATTAAATAAGTGTAATTTAGCACTTATAATTAAGGAATAAATTGGGTTTATTATTCAGTCCATGAGTCTACTGACATCAATATTAATATACTATTATATTTTTAGCCTATACACAACTTGTTTTCTTTATCTATTTATTTTCATATCATATAGGCATAAAAACCCAATTTTGACATCTTTAATGAATATTATATTACAACTTTTATAAGTTTATGTAAATTGTAATATCCTTCTTGTATTCGTTTTTTTGTCTTTTTTGTAGCATTGTATAAATTAATCATTTAAATCAGGTAGATTGGCCAATAGCATTGTAAACTAGTGACATCTCCTTGACCTTTCAAGTGAGAGGACCTATAATCCCCCCTCCCCATTGTAATGGCTAAAAAAAAAAAAAAGGTTGGATTGGGGTAATGACGTTGCAGCTTAGTGGTATCTCCATTAGTCTCTCAAGTGAGAGGTCTTAGCTTTGAATCCCCCTGGTTGTAATGGTCAAAAAACAAGGTTGGATCGAAATTAATCACTGTTTAATTATTTTATATAAAGAGGTTGCCCCAAAATATATGTTCGATGAATATAATTTGTTGTTTATGGATATTTGAAAATTTTATTTACATTAATATTAACTTAAATTACCTATTATATATACTCGATACTTGTTATTATTAAATGAATTAATAGTTCTTTGTTTGAAATCATATAATATACAAAATTACTATTCCAAAGTTACAAAATATGGTGCAATCCATAATCCCAATTGATTAATGGTTTGGAAATTTTGTAATGTAAATTGTATGGTTTAGTTTGAAATAAAAAACCAAAAAATACCATAAATCATAGTTTGGTTTTGAATTTTGAAAGAAAACGGAAAATATTTGATTCGTGTTCACTCATACTATATAACTTATAGTATTTAAGAGATGGAAGATGGAAAAGAAGTACAACGAAGATATTGTATTTCATCACTTAATTAAAAGGGTAAATTATACCGGAATGTCACAATATTATATGATAGATTTATTTAAAGTCATAACGTTTTGGATGGTTTAAAAGAGATCATAATATTAGAGAAGTAGGATAATTGAGACCCTTATTGACACTTGTTACAACATGTCAGATCTTCTAAGTGTTACAACGTGTCAGATCTTCTAAATTTTAATTAAATATTTCTCTTATTAACATATGTTAATGGAGGCATCAATGGATCAATTTTTTTAAACATTGTGACATTTCTTGAACCACTCTCAAATGATATTACCCTTTACTCATTTCTCTAAACGTTGTGACTTTTTTTGAATCACTTAAAATTTTACTACCTTAAATGATTTTATCCTCTCAATTGAGCCATTTCTTTAAATATTATGATTTCTTTTGAACAACTTGAAAATTTATAACCTCAAATGAACTTTCCCTCTTAATTGACTATTTCTCTAAATGTTGTGACTTGTTTTGAACTACTTGAAACTTTATAACATCAAATGAACTTAACCCAAACTCTTTGACTTTTTGGTGTAATTTACCCCTCAATTAAAATTGTATCATCCATATATAATTTTGTAACAAATTAAAATGGTAAGTACAGTAATATTGGGATTATTTTCAAATATTTTACATTTTTTCCTTTTCCCCTCATCCACCATTATAAAAATTTCGATTATAGATACATTCTCTTATTTTATATATACTTAAATATTTATTTTTTTAAAAATAGAATATCAAGAAATACTTGGTAAAAACATGTTTTAGATTTTGTTTTAGTATTTCTATCTCTAATAAAATAATAAAAAATAATTATGTTTGGAAAGATGAGAGCATGTTTTATATTATATTTTAATATTTGGACCATAAAACTCATGGAATGCATGATGCTCTTTATAAAAGTCTTATACCACCCAAACGACACCGTCTGTTCCTCTGTCTATTTTTCTAGCTTCTTCCCAATCTCGGTTTTTCCGACAGTTACAAAACCCTCTTTCTCCATCAACTCGTGCCCAAAACCCTAATTTGCTGAATACCGGTTAGGGTTAGGGTAAGTCATAGTACGAGAAATGTCATCAACATTGCTAGAAGGAACTCGTGGTTCTCATGAGGAAATCGAACGCCTCGAACGCCTTATCGTGAAAGATCTGCAGAATGAACCGGCTACCAACAAGGACCGCCTCTTTCAGAGCCACCGCGTTCGTCACATGATCGACACCATAACTTCTACTACCGAAAAGCTGGTAACAACTCTCTCCTATTGGCGTTTCGTTCTGTGCTTTATCTCGTACATGGAAGCTAATTGTATTGCTTGGAGATTTAATGTACTCCTGTTATTAATTCGATTAACAAGTCGCTGTCTATTTCTTCGTACATAGTTCTAATTTTGAGTTTGTAGTGTGTATTTTACCATTTTTGAGGTGGTTGTATCCATGCGAATTGATGCGGTTATAGATGTATACGGCGTCTATTAGTCGGAATTTGTGTGATCTGAGTTTGCAATGATGACTAAAAGAGTGTGTCTGGTATCAATTCAGTGGTGAATCCTGTGTTATTTGAGTTAGTAATGAGTTAATTTACTGGAACAATTGCATTTGAGGTGACTTATTACAGTTTTTACATGGTTGTTACTGATGTGTGTGATTTGAGTTCGGAATAGTTAACTGTACGAGCTAAAGATTGTGCTTTCTGGTTTGATTGGATTATGTAGTTTATTATTGCATAGAATAGCTGTGCTTTTGTGTAGCTTGAGTTTGTGATGAGGTTGTGGATGTTCTTTGCTGTAGATTGAGATATATGAAGATAGAGATAATGCGAGGAAGGATGAGATTGCTGCTCTAGGAGGCCAGAGTGCTACGGGAACCAATGTGTTCAGTGCTTTTTATGATAGACTTAAAGAGGTAGAGTATACCAAACACTTGTTTTTTATATGTCATAAGTGATGGAATTACAATAACTTTTCCTGTGAATCACGTGAAATAAATTTGTATTATGATTCTTTGATGATGCATTTATTTGGTGTTATAGATACGCGAGTATCATAGGAAGCATCCGGCTGCTCGTGTGGTGGATGCAAATGAGGAGCATGAGGAACTTCTTAAAGAAGAACCTCATATTGAGTTCAGTGGAGAGGTTGGTTCTAGCTCTTTAATGTTTTTTTTTATTTCATAAATTCTGTAAACATGGCCCTTTATGTGCATGAGGGTAAGACAAATGTTGTAATCATGAGAATTACATATGCATTAAATCATCCCAACTTCTTCAGAGAATCAGTGGTAGCAAGCCATTGCTAATTGATAAAGGAGTCTGGTGAACTAAGCCTGGCCTCTTATAATAGTTTAGTTGAGGTGAACCAAGTTGCTCCACCTACAAAATTTTCAATGTCTTCATTGTTGATTAATTAACTCAGACGTGTGTTTGGAAGCATGAGCTCGTAAAGAGCATAGCAGTATTCTATAGTATCAAATCACCGGAACAATTTCCTCCTTTCTTTTTAACATTGGTAAGTTATCTCCCTCTAAGGATTGGATTACTCCTCTCCTTAATGCTTTAGCAATTCTACTAGGACTAGTCTTTCCCCTTTATGTGGAATCTGGACATGTGAAGAAGCAGAAAGAGCTGTAGGATGAGGTTTTTATTTTTCAAGGATTCTTTACCTCTATTCTCTGTATTGAGCTATCTAATCTAACTTCATATGTTGTCTGAAAGTAGCTTAAGATGTAATTTTGTGATGATTCTTCTTTCAAACAATACAAGTTATAGTGCATCTTTTTCGTTTTCCATAGTTCAATTGCTTTCATCCTGATGTTTATTTAACTGACTGCTGCAGAGAGGAGGTCTTTTCTTCTTGCTGTGTTGTTTGCAACTTCTTTGATGGGCATTCTTTTTTTTCTTAGAAGATGCTTTTCTAATTGTCCCTCGTTTTGCAGGAAGCATTTGGCCGCTACTTAGATTTGCACGAGTTGTACTATCAGTACGTTAACTCTAAATTCGGAGAGCCTATTGAATATTCTACCTATCTTGATGTGTTCTCACAACCTGAGAAGATATCTAGTAAATTGAAGTTGACAAAGTAAGTATTACACACTTTTTGGGTATCATAGAGATTAAAATTGGTATTGGGCTTCTTGATTTATTTGGCTGGACCAGATGCTTTTTTGAGTAAATGTGCATGAAAATTGTTGAGTAAATGGGGATTCATGCAGGCAGTATAGAGAATATCTGGAGAATCTTCTTGAGTACCTTGTATATTTTTTTCAACGGACAGAGCCATTGCAAGATTTGGACAGAATATTTTCAAAGGTAGATTCTATCTTCAAAAATGTTATTTGCAGATTATGGTGCTTAATTTCATGCTGTATATTCCTTAAACATGATATGGAAACTTGTCCTACTTAAACACGGTGGTTGATAAGATAATTTTGCTTTTCCGTTAAAGTTGTTTTCTATTTAGGCTTTTATGTTTTCACCAGAATTTTTAGCATTGAAGCGGTGTGTTAACAACTTATTAACTATGTACAAATACGTTTTTCGTGGGAAACTTTTCGAATTCTTTCAGCTACAGGCACCTGCATAATTGAATATGCTGCTTTGAGGAATTATTAGACTGTGAACACATGATATTTTTTTCTTTTCTTTATTTTTTGGATTTTCCTTCATTCCTTACTGATTGTAGAATTAAATGAAATTTTTTTCAGGTTGAAAGCGAGTTTGAAGAAAGATGGGCTGAAAATAAAGTAGAGGGTTGGGAAGATGGGGTTCAGGAAAATGGCCACAACTCTACTCACCATGCTGTCATTGACCTTGATTATTATAGCACGGTCGAAGAACTAATGGAAGTTGGTGCTGAAAAGTTGAAGGAGGTGGGAAAAAGTTGATGAATAAATTTGTTGGTGAAAAAACTTGCTTGGTTGCCAATGGCATGATCATTTGTTTTTTCAAATATGTATATGTGTGTGTGTGTGTCAAATATTAGTAACATATATGGAGTTTGATTTTTTTAAGTAAATTTAAAGACTGGTTTTTCTATGTAAATGATTTATCTATTAAGTTTAATGTTTAATGGATTGAGCTTTCTTATCATAATTACAATACCGAGCTATAAGAGCATCTTTATCCTTGGTTGCTTGGGGAGTTGTTTAAGGTATCACATTAGCATCTTAAGTAACTCTCTTTGCTAAATAACTCTCCGCTTTATCTTTTAATTATTTTCAAAGAGTTACTTAACTAATTTTTTATTACTTTTATGGGTCCCATGCTATAAGTACTTTTAGAGAGTCACATGGTAATTCATCACATTTCAATCAGTTGAAATTAGACTTCACCAAGCATCATCTGACATCATTAATTTTCATTGACATTCGATTTGTCCTATGTCAGTGGCTAAATTTAAAAAAAAAAAAAAATTTTAGTACTCGAGCTGGCGGTTGAGTGAAAGTTAATTGTCTTATTTTTTTTGACGGTATTGTCTGAATCTTTTAAGTCCTGAAATAGCTCTTGTGGTTCCCCCCTCATTTTTTTCCCCTTTGGGTAAAGACTCAGGTGTCAAAGAAAATCTATGTGAATTGCCAAAAAATTTGAGGATTTATGTGGGTGTTCAAATGTCATATAGAAAATTGACTTTTTGAAAATAAAATGATTGAGAATATGCCTAGCTGTCCATCTATTTATTTATCTTTTATTTTTTTTTTAGGTGGCCCCTAAGCCTGGGGTGAAGGCAAGCCATATACCCAATTTGGATGAAGGCAAGTATTGTACCCAGGCCTAGGGAACAAGCTTCCCATATGAGCTAGATGTGCCTCTTTTAAATTACTGGATTACTTTGTATTGCGTCTTGGTGTCTGAGAGAAGCATGCATTGACTAATTATATCTGCACAACAAATTTTTATCCATGTCAATGTTGTACTTGACAACATTGCTAAAATGATTCTGCAATCTTCTTCTTTTTTTTCTTCTTTGTTTTAATTTCTTTTTGGAAATAAATGTAATCCTTAGATTGTGATGAAGCAGTCAATCTTGTTGCCTTGCAGGCATTAGCCGCTATAGGACTAAAATCAGGTGGCACTCTCCAGCAGCGAGCCGAGAGGCTCTTCCTTACAAAGGTGAGATGGTTATGTTCTTCTATCTTCCAACTATATGGTTTGGTAGCTTGAGTTTAAGCAAAATCACTTCTTGTGTATTGCTTGTTTAGTTTTGCCATTTTGTATATTGTCATTTTTGTATATTATCATGTTGCTTATAGATTATTTCTTGGGTATTCTAAGTGTCACGGGATGAGAGTTTCACCCTTCAGAGAGTTTTTGTGCGGCGCTTGACCATCCTGCATATCATCATTTGTTGCTAATCTGGATGACGAGCTAGCTTTATCTTTCTTGACTTTCCAGGTCTGTTCTGAGCCCTATATTCTCATAAGGAACGTCTTCTTGGCTTTCCCACGATCTTCCATACGTGGGGGAGGTTCAACTATATCAACTGGCTTCGGCCTGCCTTGACCTTATTAGAAGAGTGGCATCAACTCCTAAACAGTTTATCTACAGGAAGCTAGATCCGCCTTCAAATGTAACCTGTACTCCAAACAGATTTTCTGTTGATGCCACTCATAACTTTATATGCCCCAAGTTAAAAACCCCCCACCCAAAAAAAAAAAAAAAATATTGAGGTAAATTTGTTACAGCTACTATCCAATCTCAAGCTCTCATTCCTTCTCCACACCCGTTGTCAACACACTCAAGATCATCTCACCAGGACTTCGGGCTTCCACAGGCTTCCTCTCGTTCTCACCCATTCATCCATCCTCCGAGATCGCTTCTTGTTGAGTTGTCCAATGATAGGGTTTAAGCATAAAATCTTGCATTGACCCCAATTTGTGACACAGATGCCTCAAGTAGCGAAGTCCTCACTCTGGTGGCCGCTCCGCTTGAGCTTCATTTACACGAGCTGAATTGACAACAAGATTAGTGTTAAATCTTGTCTCTACCACTCACGACACAGCTGCCCTCTGGCAACAGTGTCCTCTCTCTTATGGTTGCTCCTCTTGATCCTTGCCCACACGAACCGCATTCACAATAAGAATTAGTTACTCGTTAAAAACTCTGGATAGCATCTAAGCGATCTGATGGAGCTGGGAACTTCTGCTTTGATACCATTTATCACGGCATGGGAGTTTCACCCCTTAGAGAGTTTTCGTACGGCGCTCGATCATCCCTAATATCATCATCTATAGCTAATCTGGATGATGAGCCAGCTTTATCTTCTCTGACTTTCCAGGTCTATTTCGAGCCCTATATTCTCATAAGGAGCACCCTCTTGGCTTTGCCATGATCCTCCTTATGTTTGGGAGGATCAACAATATCAACTGGTTTCGGCTTGCCTTGGCTTCATTAGGGTAGCAGCATCAATTCCCAACCAGTTTATCCATGGGAGGCTAGATTCGCCTTCAAATGTAATCTACACCTAAAACAAACCCTTTGCTAATGCCACTCATAACTCTATATGCCCAAGTTAAACACCCCCATAAAGCCCTCAACTCTCGGACCGTGACACTAAGGATGTAAATGAATATATAGACAAATGATAAAATAAGTAAGGGCTTTCTCTTACATACCTATAGGTCAGTTTGCCCAGTATGAGTTGAGCAGTGTGCTAATTTTTCCAAGGCATAATGCTTTATGGTTATCTATGATTTGATCTCTTCTGCAATACATAATCGTTAGTGTTTTTGTTTTTTCCTTTTCCTGTTTGGGTGGTGTGTATGTGTGATCATATGTTTGTACAATGTTCATCTATGTTAGTTTTTCTTCCTTTTAGAGGATGCCTGAACTATTCTACCTTATTGTGCAGGATACACCCCTTGATAAGCTGGACCGGAAGCATTTTGCAAAAGGCTCGCATGTGTTACAACAAAATGGTGCCATGACAGCTCCACAATCAGCAGCCAATGTGAAAGAAATTGCCTTGATAGAGGCCAAAATTCGGAGACTTTGTAATTTACTTGAAGAGGTAGTTATGTTGCCCTTTTCCTGCTCTATTAATTTACTTGCTTAGAATAGAAGGGAGAATTACATGACCTGAAATTATTAATTTTGTGTTGATTATAGAGAGGGGACACATGGCACTTTTCTTTGGTCGTTGTGATTATTAATAAAATTATGTTAATGATATAAATAAACATTAAAAAAAAAAAAGAGCAGCTTTGGAGAGGGGGATGCAAGCAAGCTGCCAAATGAAATGTGGGTCATGACCCATGACTGAAGGTGGGTCGTGTGACCCACCTAGGCCTCCCCCCACCTTAATTTATGTAAATAGAGAAAACGAAGTAAAATGAGTAAAAAACCAATGGGTCATAGTTGGGTCATTTATACCAACTTCCACTGGGAAAAGAAAAAAATTAATGCAATTCCATACTCATATTAACTTCTTGTGTTTAACATTCTGCTTCTGGTGTCTTCAGACAATTGTCCGTACAAAAGAAAATGTTGTGAAGAAGCAGGCTTTGACCTATGAGGAAATGGAGGCAGAACGTGAGGAGGTAGAATGCAGGCCTTTGTTTTTCTTTTTATTTATGACTGTTTGATACTCTGTAATTGCTCTACCATCTTTCCAATTGCTATCAAATAAGCGCTGGTTTAGGGTGATATAATGCTGGCATCAATGCGCATGGTTTTGGGAAAACGTTTCACTGTGATGTAGAGTTTAGTTTACTCCCAAGTTCAGAATGAAAGCACAGATGTGTTGTCTAGAAGTTGCATTTAAGATGTGTGCTGATCTGCTTTGAAAGTGAAATACCTATTGCTTTAGACTTTTAATTGGTGCAACCGTACAGGTATGGTTCATTAGTACTAGATTTCATCATTTAGATGGAGATTCTCTGAACTGAGTCAAGATGCAGTTTTATTCCTTGATACAATTTCCAATATTTTTATAGGAGCTATTAGATATGGCAAAGCGATAACTGGTTTGCTGGCTGCTCACCTTATCAAAGAGATTTTCCTAAAACTATTCACATCTTCATAGTTTTATTCTTGCTCTATCTTTATCAAATAATGCTAGTCTCTTATGTTTTATCAACAATAATAATGTTGTTGTTCTTGAATCTGTTTTCACTAGGTAGTCTCTAGAATATTATTTTTCTTATAATTAAAATAATATCAATATCCAAGTTTGATTCAAACTTGACTAACATCTGACTTGAGCTCATCATGCTTTCAAGCTAGTTGAGTCAAACACTGTAGTTTGACCTCAACTTGATAAGCTACTTAATTAGCTTAAGCTCGATTTGATTGTTATTGAATTGGACTTTGAGTATCTGGTGACCAGATTTAACTCATTCACGTCCGTGATTATGTCCGACCACAAATATTTAGGCTATCTACTCTTGCAATCATGAAAGACAGAAAATCTTTATCATCAAAGTGTGTTCCCACCCGTCATTGGTATTTGGTTTTTTCATGCCTTTCTGGCATGTCTGAAAGGGCTTTGATCAGAGTTCCTGCAATTGCCTGGATTTGAAATTTGATGGTGCTACATGGATCTTCACAGCTGCACGTTGAATATCTTTTATGTATTTAAGGCCAAATTTAATGGGAATTGATTGCTTTAATGGATGAGTATCTTGTGTTTTCTTGCCCATACACATCATGTTGAATTTGAAATATCATGCAGGAAGAGGTGCAATCTGACACTGAGAGTGATGATGAAGAGCAGCAGATCTATAATCCCCTTAAATTGCCCATGGGATGGGATGGGAAGCCAATACCATATTGGCTATATAAGCTTCATGGTCTCGGTCAGGTAGGTTTTCGTCATTGGCTTGGGGCTTTAATAGTTCATATTTCCCCAGTCTTTTCTTTTTTCCGTTGCTGTTTATACTTTTTTGTTGTCATCCTTGTACATGGTGTGTGCATTCTTTTGACAAAAGAACCTGTTACCAGAAAGGCAGCATTTGCACTTCTAATTTAGAAATATATTTGGTATGACTAGCAAGATTGGGTTTTGCTGATTATGCAGGAATTCAAGTGTGAGATATGTGGCAACCACAGTTACTGGGGACGGAGGGCTTTTGAGAGGCATTTCAAGGAATGGCGCCATCAACATGGAATGCGATGCCTTGGCATTCCAAATACAAAGAATTTCAATGAGATAACATCTATCAAGGTAGATCATTATCTTCGTTTATGTTTATAAGCTTTTGGCACACTATATTGACCATTTTGCAGTTATTATATGTATGTATATGTTGAGAACAGAATACACCATTGAGAACAAACTATTAAGTTGTTTGAGATGAAGCGTGGTCAAAATTGTTTGCTTATTTCATCAGTTACAATATTTTCATCTTTACTTATTTGTACTTTTTCTGGCAATAAAAGATGGGTAAATTGCATTTGACCCCCATAATCTTTAATTCTTTATTTTTTGTATACAGACCTTTGGCTTTCAAAAAGCGCACTTACACTCATTATTACGACTGTCTCTTTTTAGGAACCTTCAGTGTTGATTTAAGGAGGATAATTTTTCACGTTTTGATGAAGTTATGGGATCTGAACACAATAGTTAAGGGGGTTCAGAGAGTTGTATAAGATTCTGACCATATGAGTAGCAATTGGCATTAATGAATAATCTATGAAGTGATTTGACTATGAGAGGTCGGAGGTGCTATTATTATACACTACCCCTGGCCTTCTTGTACTTCTTTCCCTTTGTAGAAGGACCTGCTATTTCCAGCTCTGGATCGGCTAAGGTGTGACCAACCTGCGGATAGGTGGTTCCTGCCTAGTTTGGGCCTTGCTTGTCTCGTTCTTGGTTTTGGTTCTGAGCCCACGGATCCTTTTTTTCGTTCTTTTTCATTTTTTATTTTTTTTCCTCTCCCTCTTTGACTGATGCCAATTCTCCCCTAGTCATATGTTCTAAAGCTAGTGTAAGCTGTGAATGGGAGTATTTTTCAGACATATGTTAGCTGTTGAGATTGAGGCTCTAGTGCTGTTAATATTTGTTATTTATGGAGATTACTGCTTATTTTAACAAAGAAGGAAATAATTAGGATAGATTTCATGTATTTCATTTTCGATGCATCATTTCCTGTAGGTAGGCAAGCTATGATGCTGGGAACAATCAGTTTTAAAAGGCATTTTAACTTCAATCGCTTATCATGCAGGAAGCGCAAGAACTATGGGAGAAAATTCAAGAGAGGCAAGGGTTGAATAAGTGGCGCCCAGATCTTGAAGAGGAATACGAAGACAAGGAAGGTAATATTTATAACAAGAAGACATACACTGATCTGCAGCGGCAGGGTCTTATCTAAGGAAGTTGTCTTCTAATTTGTGGTATTTAATTCTCACTCGGAGTCTGTTCCTTTTCCTACGGGAAACAGGAACCTAATATGTGCTGGTGGTTAGAATCCATGATTGATTTTGTAAGGGATGTATGCCACATTTTTTGAAGTATTAAATAGAAAAACACTCCCCCTCCTTCCCTCCCTCCCTATGCATTTGGTAGTGCCACTTCCACCTTTATACTCCTTCCGTGCTTGTGATTGTGAGTATGAACAAATAATCTTCCATGCCTGTGATTGCATGAGTATGAACAAATCTTCTGAGGCAATGTCCTCTACGTTGGGTGATTTGCCTCAACGCTGGGTGATTCAAATGAGGGTGGTGATGGACTAACCGATCCTTTTCTATACATAATATTGAGCTATTTGTAGAGTTGAATTAAAACAGATTTATAATTAAGAGGGTATGTATCTGCATCGTCCGATAAAGTACTAATATGGTTGTAATACTTTAAGGAGCTCACCAAGACCTTCAAACTTGTGATGTGAGTCTAGTACTCACGCCATATTATATACCATTTGGATATAGCGATAGTAGGAAAGCCAGTTGCGTGTCATGTCTTCCATACTCGATTGCAATACTGCATCGTACTAGAATCTGGCTCAAGTGCCTATAATTTGAAGTACTTCTAGCAAAAAAAAGTGAATGATTGGAGTGTACATCCGATAAAATGTCTACGTACAATCATACAAAACTTTTAATGCCGAAAGCAAATTAATACATGCAAGTTAGTTGTTAGGATGTAATGTTATGTTTTAAAGAGCAAATTGACACTAATTTTTTTATGATCAATCGTGAGCATATGCAGTTGATAAGAGCAAATTGACATAATAAATTTTTATAGTTGATTGTACTCGTAAGAAGTTGATAAGTTGAGTTTTACCTGCACATTGCATCTTTCTTAAATTTTATAAGCTTTATTCATTGTCGAAGACAATTTTTCCATACTCTATTTAATGATGGATGATCAATTATGTAGTTTGTGGTCGATTTAATTGGTCAATATCTTATTTTTAGTGAGTTCATTTCACTTTTAACACAATTTTACTCTTAACACAAGTTAAATGTGATATGCACACCTAATATTAAAAAAAAAATTCATCTAGTGTGGGTTGGCAATGGTTTTCAAGGTCACTTATACTAGTTGTTTTTGTTGATGCATTATCAAAACCAATTGAAAAAAAAATATATATATATATTCGTTAAGAAATAATTTGTAAGAATCTAAATTATTGTAGGATATATGCTTTGTGTAGTGTGTGCGCTATCCATTTTTCTTAATGCAATTAGATGTTTGTTTAGTATCCATTGTTCATTTATTAAGTGACATGTGATACCCATGTATGGATTTTCGCTCCACATGTTGGTCCAAATGTTTGAACAAATGGAAACGCTTGTCAAGATCGCTAAGGATGCCTCTTAGTTCCAGCTTATTGTCTTTGTAAAGCTGTATAATGTGTCGATGCATAGTTATTACATCATATGGCTGTGCTTGCTAATTTATCGTGTTTTCATGCAATCCCTCAAGTTTGAAAGTTGACTTGACCTCATATTAAGGCGCATGCCTCTGATCATTTTTGCTAGGGCATCCTATTTCTAGGCACTAAATCGAAATAGCCTTGGATCTTTTTTGATGTTGTTGCTACTTCCCAACAATTGTTGACTTAATTCAATCCTAAAGTTGTTAGGATGTTCGCTTTGCAAATGTTTGGTGAAACTGTCATATCCTTCCCTTATCTTTTATGCGTAACTTGCTGTGTAATAGTTGCAATAGCCTCGGATTTTACCATTAGGACTTTCGATTTTTCCTGAAATGCACCATAAAAATAGACAATTTAAGAGGACGTGGTAACTTACTGGAGTTTGGTGCAGGAATTGGTTCTTCTTGTTCCCTGCCTCTAGGTCATCTTCAGTCGCTCCTCGCATTGGGTTGTCTATATCATTTGGATCCTGTGTCTCATCTTCACTAATGGGATGATGAATTGGGGTTCTTTACTTAAAGTTGGATTGGAGAGTAGGATATCCAACTTACTGTACTTCATCTGTTGTGGGATTGTCACTGAAATAAAAGAATTCGAGGTCTTCATTTATCACATGATGTCTCTGTTCGGATTCCGATGATGAGGCTGTGACCTTGCCTTTGTCATTTCTTTTTTTTTTTTGAGACATTATGACGAAAGAATGATGCGATATCACACATTGCAAAAAATACAACTCTTGAAGTGCAAGAAAAATATAAAATACAGCCTACAACAAAATTTTTGCAATTAGTTTAAACGAGTGACACAAATTTATATAATAAGTGGCCCAAAATGTATAAGAAGTGCAATTAGTTTGTGACTTAATATAATATAATTTTGTTGGTTATCTGATTATAGGTGTGAAAGTTTTTTTTTTTTTTAGCATATCCGAAAATATTTTGAGATTTCACTAGTATTTATATATGATTGTGTTTGAGTGAAACTGAGGAAGTGCAGAAGATGAATGTTGAAATTTTGAAATTGCGTTTGCCAGAATGTTCATGGATAATTAAAAATAGGTTGACAAAGGCTGATAGTATTCTCAACATCTATTAGCAAAAATGAGTTGGTAAAATGCATCTGTGAATCCTGTTGGAATCATCATGTACATTGTTCATTTGATATTTTAAAATAAAGACTGATAAAGATGAGAATATTTCTAGACTGATTAAATTTGCATGCTATAGTCTCAATTCATATCCTTGTGCACGTTGCAAATTTGAATTTAAGTTGCATTACTTGGTATTCACATGACACTCTAGAAAATGTACACAAATTTGAAAATGTACACAATAATTGTCCGGCATTCTCATGCCCTTGTACTTTTACTCATTACTTAGGCTAAGATAGGCTCATAGGTCATTGTTACTTTTGCTTTATTGGGAACCTACATTTGCTTTCACTAGTATCACTATTCTTCATTAGCTTGTTTGTGGAATTATACACATATTTCAATATCTAGATCAAGTTTCTAGTTTTTTCTTCTTTTTCTTCTTCATTTTTTCTTTTGGTGGACTCTTTTGGACCTACTCGTTTGGATGGGTCCATCAAGTAGTCGGATCATCATGCTGGTTCTGAATGACCTTGGAGGGGCAGGTTCAATGCTGGATCCATTGTGGCCAGTCTAGGTTGGGTCTACCCTCACGTGCACTGTTCGGAGAATTGGATAAGTAGATTGAGCTAACACATTTTCTATCTTCTGGTATCCAACTTGTTTCTATATTACACAATAGCTGGATCCCCTATCATCTTTTTATTGGAATTCAAAAGATTTGGGTGCCATGAGCCAGTTTTCTGTTCCTCACCCTTGCATTTTGTGCAAGTTCTTGAAAATAAGAACATCCCGTGCAATTGATCAAATATCTTCCACATGAAACAATCAAGTTATTCACAATTGCGCTTATCTTCAGTTTGCAAAACTTCCCTTGGAGTGAAATATATCACGGAAATATTCAAGACTGTCTCAGTTAAAGGTTTCAATAGCATCTCACGAATGGAATCCTCCGACTTTGCGGTCTCGGGACTCTGGGATTATATATTGCTTGCAAATACGACATCGGCTCGCGGTCGGACTGGCTTGGACCAGTCGTGTCATGGGTCTGGTATGGGAGGCCCGAGCCGGCCAATTGTTTATTATTTTTTAAATAATTTTTTAGAAGATAAAACGAAAAATATAAAAAAAGACAAAATTAATTGAAATAAAAATGGAATTAAGGACAGTAATCTATAGCCTATTTACTCAAAGAATTGTTTAAGGTGTATATTTATTTATATAAGCACACCTTATAATTATGAAATCAAGGATTATAAAATACTCAATATATAAGCAATTATTACAAAGACATCTTACAATGTTAAGAAAAAAGAAATCATATTGGTTAGAAGTCTATAAATTCAACCTAACATTTTATAAACATATTTTTTACTTAAATACAATTAATATAATGAATAGTAGTGACTTTTTATCATTCACATATGAAAAATAGTTTAACCATTTTTATATTTATATTTCTATTTTTTTTTCTCTTTATCTATATTATTTAAATGGGAGAAATGGGTTTGGTATTTTTTTTATTTCCAGTAATTGTCCTTAAATTAAAATTTTTTTATTTCATTAAAGTTAAAATTATATTTTTTACAATTTTGAAGGTCTTTTTAGTAATTTTGTTCACACCATTTTCTCTCCCACTCATTCTCTCTCTATAGTCTGTATATTATTTTTTCCTCCTTAATATTCCCTCTCTCTTCCCTATCTTTTTCACAATAATAATCACTATTTCAAAATAATAACCTCATACCTCTCCCTCTTATACTTAACTTTAATCCTATCAGAATTACTCTCTCAATCCCTTTTTCTTCTAAAAACTTACATTAGAATTTTAAATAATAAAATGCAATCTATTTAAATCAAAATTATACAAAACATTTTTATTATAAAACGTATTGATATTATATGATAAATGATTGATGTTTTGATTGTTCAATTGCGTAATTTGAAGGATTAAATACTATTTTTATTTTATTATAATAACTATTCTATTCTATTTTTATTTTTTTCGCACACGCTTTCCTCCGCTAGTATTTCTTTTAAACAGTGCAATTGACCCACCTGTCCAAGAGGTCGGAGATGATTCGGAGGTCTTGAATCGTCTCCGACCCAGCAAACCAGGCTGTGCCTATGTCATGACCGCTTGAGTCCTACTTTGCGGTCTTGAAGTCCTACTTTGCGGTCTCGTGACCGTTTGTTGTCTCGACAACCATGTCTTAACAATAATATAAGCCATGTCTTAACAATAATATAAGCAATAGGAAAATCGGTCGGAAGTTGGAAAATGTCCAAAGTTGAACATACTGTATAAGACCCTGTTCTTTATTTTTCCTTGAATAGAAGATGAGAGATCAGAATCTCTCTCTAAATTGTACTATTCAAGTTATTCTCATTTTAGGACTTGGTCTTGCAATGTGAACAAAGGAATTAAGGGAGTAAGAACATTTTCAAGGGCTAATTTCACGCCTATCCTCTCTTGATTTTGCTCCAAATCATATCAATCAATCAATCAATCCTTAAGAATCTTTAAGGCACAGTTGAAACAACATATACAAGCCGACAAAAATCAACTTAGATAGACATTGCCATCGTTACCACAAATCAATACGTACAAGTTCTGCTAAACAGAAGTGCCGATCCATTCACACTCCGAAGCACTAGCAGCCTAGAGTCTAAATATGTACCACATACAAGTTTTGACAGATCAAACATTTCAGGCGGCACTTGGGTCCGGATTTCCTGAACTACCATCCTTGCATTATCTACATTTTGACTCAATGGATCATCTAGATGCAGTGATACTTCAATATCCTCTGATACAAGTTTGGCTACGGGAAGGCTGGAAGGGAACTCTTTGTAGGGGATTGCCTTAGCCCATTTTCCACTAGAAAATTTCTGAAACAATGCATCCCGGTCAATGGATTGACCCAATGAAAATCTACCTGTTGCCTCCTCGCCCTTAAGATAAAGCTGCCTCCCGGCCATTAGTTTGAACATACAGTTGACGTGGAGATTCCCAGAAACACCACGCTTGTTGTGGGGCCAATCATTGCCAACTAAGACACTAAAGCTTATATCAGATGTAAATGAAAGTTTGCTGCTTAATTCAGACTCCCTCGTGACAGTGAGGACGACATTTCCAATCAGCACCCTGAGGTTGGGTTGCCGAATGGTCAATCCTATATGCCTTCCCGTGCAATATAAAAGACGCCATTTTCCCGGAAGCATCTCCAGCCAATTCTGCAATCAATAGATAATCTTGTTGAGCTTCTAACAAACTTCTCATAGTTTGGCATCTAAAATAACATGTATACAGTACTATCCAAATACAAATTTAGAAGAAAGTAAAGTGTTGTGAGAAAAAGGAGGAAGAACATGCACATCAGCTGAACTATATAGAGTAATGGTTGGGATTAGAAGTTTCTCTTCATATTCAATATAGGGGAATGTACAATCCAGGATTAAATTGCAAGGCAACTTGTACTAATAAAGCCGCCAGGACAAAGGTGAGAAAAATTACTTAAAGGTAGCATTGGATCCATTAAGGAAAAAAAAAAAAAAAGCTAGTGAATATATTTTGTGGGCTAACAACAAGAAGAGAGGATGAGATTGCTTACCTTTGGCTTTGGATGAGGATTCAGCATCTCCATCAATCCAATAAAATGAGCGAGCCTACTACGCTGAAAGATTACAAATTCAAAAAATCAGTGATGTTCTCAA
Organism: Combretum micranthum; assembly: GCA_024138025.1. Taxonomy (NCBI): domain Eukaryota; kingdom Viridiplantae; phylum Streptophyta; class Magnoliopsida; order Myrtales; family Combretaceae; genus Combretum; species Combretum micranthum. The sequence goes on along the minus strand of JAMXBD010000281.1, from coordinate 75,293 downwards.
TCCTAGAGGCTGTACATTGAACGAACTTTAGTAATTACTGGCGAAAGAAGACTCGGACTGTGTAATGGATGGTTATCGTTAACTAATTAGGGTATCTCATAAAATTTTTGAGAAACTACTGAAAGTGATAAAAGCACAATACCAAAAAGATATGTTTTCTATCAGATTTCATTCACCTGAGGTCGACCATATATATACTCCTCTGTGATTCTCACAGCAGTAGAACCGAGGCCCCATCTGATGATTTCCATGGATGGGACCACCCGCCACCTTGGTCCGCAAAGAAATGGGTGTCTAAGGGCATCTAGACAGCTGAGCATGATAAAAAAAGAAGAATGAATGTTGCCTGCTCCATGGGAACACAAGCCCAAATTTTTAAGCTCAGGAAGCCTTATCAAGGCATTGAGAGAACTCCACACAATTAGCACAATTATTTTCTTTGACCATAAAAAACTATTGCACTTTTATTGCCAACTCTTTGCTAGTATTAACTTCAATAAAATTATTTTAAGGCCTGAGAATTATGCGAAACCCGTGATTTGAAAATATTTTTCAGCTTGAATTCACACAATTTACCTTATCCTTTGAGATGGTTTTGTTGCAAGTAATAGAGACAGTAAATTCCAGCCTGCACCCCAGTTTCGATCAAGAATCTAAACCAGAGATGAGGAGATTATTAAGCTACCAAAATAGATAAGCACATAAAAGATGAGCAACACAGTTGCAAGAAAAAGTATATATCCTTACCTGAAGTCCGGAATTTCCAGATGAAGAATTTGTGTTAAGGATATCTAGTAGAAAGTCCCGGAGGCAAGAGGGATCATTTCCCTGGACATGAACAGAAATAGAATTCTTTCAACAGAGTGAAAGACTAATATGCATGTATGCAGGGAGAAAAAAAACCAAAAAACAGATCCCTTTTTTATATTATTTAAAAACAAAAAAAAGGTTGGATTACCAGATAGATACATCTGGAAACTAGCACAACAGCTCATCACTTGTGATTTGAGGCTACTCTTAAGACCTAGCTTTTTTTAGCATCAAGATTCGGCCATTCTTTTGGTTTTAGGAAAGTGGAGAAGGTTTAACAGCATACCTTTGTGAGAAATGATTTGAACTTTGTGAAGATCACTGGATCCATAAGTTCTCTCAAAACCATCTTCGCCATCATAAACCCCACACATCTTCACATGTAGCACCGCATCAGCTTTTATGTAAGTTCAAATAAGTAGAAAACAAATGCCTTTAATTTGTCCATATCATACCTCATATCAAATGCAATCATCATTTGCCGCCTCTTTGCATCCATGGATCCAATTTTTGGACCTTCCTCATAAAAATCTGCAGCGTTTCCAAGTATACCGACCTGATTATTCACAATGATGTCCATGAGAAGTTCTACAGGAAACATCCTTAAAAGAATTTGAATGTATAACAAAGAATTGCTGATAGAATTTATCAGCCAAAATAACAAAACAGCATTTATCAAATTATGTTATCCATTAAGCTAGATTTTGTTCATTTTCTGGAACTACAATCATTGATAGTCAGCTCACAAATAGGTTTAAAAAGGTATTAGAAAATACGCTAAGTTGATTTGTTGGCCTAAAAATTCCTTTAGAAGTAAAAAACCTTTGAATGTTATAGTTGCATGTTTGCAGATGATTGTAATGCTTACTTTAATATGCCGGTCAACCGGGCATATGTGCACATTCTCCAACCTTAATTCTGTATGAGCCAAACCATGACTATGCAGGTAATTCACCTGATACAAATGTTCATGACAGATGCTTGTCATTCCATAACTACTTATACAGGCAAATCAGCATGATCAACATGTCAGAGGAGAAAACAAACCCCGATCAAGAGATCCCTCATCAAGATTCGGATGATTCTTAGTTGTCTGGAGACTGCAGGTCCTCCAATTTTGTCATCTCCAACACGCTTAACAGATTCCTCATCTAGTGCCAAAGTAGCTTCCAATGTAGGAAGCCAATCTGACCGTTGAAGCCAGTGTCTCAAAGAAAAACTGCCGTGATACTGAAACAGGTAATAACACAATCTATTTATTTAACTCTTTTAAATAACTTGGGAAAATAAATGCTGAAGTAATTAGCATCTAGTGTATAGAAAATAACAAGTGGGTATAATCCCTCTCACAGCATGAAGTCCTAGACATTATTATGGTTATATGCAAAGGCCTTATTATGTATTTTTGAGTGTGAGGAACTTCTCTAAGGAACAAGAAAAAATATGATGAATCTAAGTTTCAAGATGCCATGAAACCTATTAACATGAAAATATAAAACAGCTTCAGAAGTTCCCTAGTGCAGAATTATATATGTAATAAATTCAGTAACAAATTCAAGTTTCAACTTGTAACTTTGTAGCATAGAAAAGCAAGCAAGCAAAGGCATTGAATCATATCTTACAAAGGGAAGGACATACCCCATGGACCAGAGTGAATACACAGCGGCTGCCGCTTATAACTGAAGAAACATAGCCATGAACTCTCATAGAATAAGAATAGTACATAATTTTACGACGGACTAGCTTCTTCAATACCTACATAGAGTTTTTTGGGTAAGGAGCCATCAAATATAGCAACTCTTGAGCCATGTACAAACACGGGGGTATTACTTACTAACCTCAATAGCTCGCTTCCCCCGACGTTTTGCTTGAGGACTAACAAGTTGCCGAAGCACAACTCTAGTGTTATACAAAGGGCTGAAATAATACTAACTTCTCACATCAGGATAAGAGCTTGATTAGAATCCTACAACTACTCAAAGACAATATCTTACCTCTTAGAATCCTTTACTACAGCTTCATAAATCACTTCGTCAGCCTGTAAAGAAATCCTGTCAAACAAGAGGAGAATCCCAAAAGCAGACAGCGACTGAAATTATAATGATTTAACATGGACGATGCATACCCGTCCTCCAAGGCCAATGCTGACAGAATCAAGAACCTTGAAATCTGACATCTTGAACCTCATAACATGTGCTGTATCCTCATTTGTTGAAACTGAAGGAGCATTTTCAGCATCACCCTTTATTTCTATTGGAGATGCTGCCTTCTTAGATGAACAGCAAACTATTTTGTGATGCCGTCTCGGAATTCTATTTAATGAATGTCTACTGCAAGTAGAAAAAGAAGATTTGGCAAAGATCATGGACCGGTTCCTCCTGAAACACCCTGCCTCAGTGGTGTCTATGCCCCATCTAAACTGAGAGCCACATAATGCCATTTTCTGGTGAGAATGCTGATGATCTCTGTGCAATCAAAATCAAAGGGTCAATAAGGTAAGCTTGTCAAAACTATGCTTTCATTCAAGAGCATTAAAGCACTAACAATTGGACAAACCAAAAATTAAACCTTAAAGAGCTAAGCCATAGTTTCACTTTCTTCTCCTACACTAAGATCATAAAATGCATGAAGTACTGGTTTAATTTCCTCACATGAATGATTCTTGGGCTAAATCATAATACGTACTTTGTGATGTAATACATGTGTTAGAAATCAATACCCAGTTTATTAATGTGATTCGTAGAATTTCATTCATATATGGCCGTTTAGGAAAGGTAACAAATCGAGGGAGAGAAGCAATCCTCCCCCTTTCAAAAGACTGAAAGTAGCTTCCTTCAGAGCTAATCGACGTTCATACCAACAAACAGAATGAAAAATAATCATAATAACAACAACAACCCAATTGAAAAGGAAAAAGAAAAAAACAGAACTTTAGCATAATCTTGGATTTTTAGCAACTTTTAAGCACAACCCATTAATCCTAGGCAGTTCTCTAGCCTTAATTTCACCGTTTCCATGAAAAACAAGAACAAATCACATAGCCTCCAAGGAGCCAACGACACAAGCAAGTAAATAAAACTCACCATCCGGCTAAGAATGAATCGAGCTAGAGAGAGAGAGAGAAAGAGAGACAGAGAGGGAGAAAAGTTGTACGATTGATGGGCAATGGAATGGTACCATGTGGAATTATAGAGAAGGGGAGAGAGAGCGGAAGTGAGACGGTTGCGTGGGAAAGTAAGCATGAAACGTTTCAGCCTAAGTCAGCCTCATGTCTTCCTACGTTTATGTCTGTTCCCTCCAAATATCTCTGTGTCTCTCCTATAATTTCGTGCCACGTCGGACTTAAAGACCTTGCTCTCTGTTACTTCTATTGTTTTGGTTGTTAACTTTGTTACCCTTCTAAATATAGCAACCAATGTTACATCAACATAATTTTCTTTGCGTGTTATGGTCGTACTTCTATTTTTCAATCATCTAATGTCACGTTTTATAGAGGTTAATTTTTGTTTATTCGTTAATTTAAAAGAAATTATATATATATATATATAATTTAGACAAAATTAATTATCTAAATCCTATCGTTATACTGCATGTCTAAAATGATAAATCTAATTTTTTTTAATAGCATGTCCAAGCAATACACATGTATATCGACCTTACAACATACGATACTTATGTGTATTGCCAGTTTGGTTAAATTATTGTATTGCATCTTGAATATATGATGCAAATGTAAAATTATTTATCTTATACCAAAAATGCGATATAATAATAATATTTAAGTAATTATTTTTATGTATATTGTATTTGTGTAATCTATGCTATGCTCATCCTTCTATTGTTTAATAAGCTAATGTTACGTTTTATAAGTATAGTTGCCTAAAATAAATACATATTAGAATGGAATGACGAATAATATTAAAAATTTTTCACGAATTATATTTGGTTATACTATTTGAATGGGATAGATATATAATAGAATTAATTAAAAATGCTTCAATCCGTGAGAGCTATAATGCATATTATATAAAATAGTTTACACATTAGTATACGATGGATTATTATTATATATTATAATTAATTATATAATGATGGAATATATTTTCGAATATAAAAGCATAACAGATGTAAATTCATATTTTTATAACGTATGAAAACTCTATATAGTATATGGCACAATATATATTGTATCCGTGTGAAACTCATGTTCATAGTTATTTTAAAAGAAAACTACTAAAATGTTAATTATATAATTAAGCACTAATAAGACACAATCAGTATAAGTTGATATTCTTGTCCTTGACCATCCTTCTCAGCCATGTCTATTATCTATCTCTCCATGTAATTTTTTTCCAACACCCAGTAACTCATAAAAGCAATTGTAGTGGAATAATGACCAATCAACACCAAGTAATCCATTAGAACAATACAGTTGACTCTCTTGTGTTCGAACTTGCTCTCTCTAAATGAGGCCAATAATGCACCTACCATTGCACCCCTCACATAGAGTATACAAGCTAGTTCTTGAAGCTGTGTTTGTTCTGGGAAGAATGTTAGATGATTGTACATCTCTGTCATCTTCCTTAATCTTTACGTAACCCCAATCATTAGAAGAATTGATGAATTAGTGCTTAAGGATGCGATTACTTTGGGAAGAATGATAACTGTATTCTTTGCAGCAGAGAAAGGATCTGGCTCAATGCTCATTGATCCTGTCTGAAGGTTCATCTTCAAACGTCCATCTGCTTGATGAAATCAGCGTTGAACCAACCCTCCTCTTTGTTTGCCTGAGACTTTTTGCATGTGGGAGTCTGTTTAATTAGTACTGTTTCAGGATTCGCCGCGCTGCAAGCAAATAAACCATTCTGATCAATACCATATAGAAGATCCTAACAGAAGAAGAGTTTGAAAATTTTTTGTGGAATTTTGAATTCAAACAAAAGGAAAGTAAATACAATCATGTTTGTGATCTGCTTCCCGTTCATCTCCAAGCAATGCAACCACAACATGAGGTGAGAAATTCAGCTTGACAATGAAGGAAATTTCCATGATTTCTTTATCGTACTTTTCAACTACAAAATCAAAACCCCATAGAGCCCACCCATGCTGCATTGATGTAATTAAATATATTAATGATCAAAGTAAATCCAAACGCCATGAATAGCTCACACGGTTTCATAAATCATGACAGCCCTATGTTGCAAAGACACCATCGCATGCCTTGAAGTCCCTTCAGCCACAAAGACTACAAGTGGTAACAAGAATGGGTATCATAGTACCCTGATTACATATTCCTTACTGAAAATGTAAACGGAAGCTTGACAGCATAATCAATTCAAGATATTTCCAACACATCCATGAAATCTAAAATTATGCAAACAAATTTAGCACAATTTAACAACTGACCTCCATCTGATACCCTGCCCTTGAAACGCACATTGCATGGCAATATGTAGAACACTTGCAACATTGCATACACGAATCATGAATTTGCTTACAAATAACACATATCTGGCTGTTTAAGGCAGGACGTAGTGGTATCAGCCACATATAAAAATAAGAGAAGCAACTGAAAAATCAAGCATCTCAGCTAATTAGAAGTAAATGAAAAATAAATGATCTCATCTGGAAACAAAATCCAACAGCTTAAAAAAAAGGGAGAAAGAAGAAAGAAGATGAGTAGTAGTAGTTAATAAACCCTTTTGGCAACTTCTTCCTCACAACAATAGAAGATGTTTTTCATTAAGTAGCAGTAGAAGATTTTATTTGGAAAGGAGCTTAGAGGCTACAGAAAAAATACTCGTGCATCTACTCACCTTTACAAAGGAATCTGATGGAATGCTTCAGATTGCAACTGCTGGGTGCATCTTCTCATCCCTTGAACATGCCACTTCTGGTCAAAACCATGCACATGTAACATAAGCCCATGATGTCTCTCAGTTGGCTTTAAGGCACCTCTATAGGTATATTCTCTGATAAAACATAATAAAAACTATATTTGATTTCGTTTTATTTCAAAGAGAATTTGAGTCAATTCATACTGTGAACTTTAAAACCAAGTGCAGTATTCATTTTATGCAATGGGAATTTCTTCTCAAGCATGACATTCTTTCCTTAATAATGGTCTAGAAGGCATTTCTGATAAAGCCATGATGGTAAAGTTAGGCATTTGGAAAGCTCAAGTAATATATATGACGCTTGACACAGTGCACAGTTAAATCTAGAGTCAGCATGGATGCATATCAAATCTTTTCCTGTGACAACAGGTTGAGCTAACTCAATGAGGTTAAAAAAAAAAAAATGGTCACCTTTCACAGGACAAGGCTGCATTCCCTTCTAATTTCAGGTGTTTCGCATGCTTTACAAACCCTAGATGTGAAATCTTCAATATTTCTTGCCCCTATTTGACACCTGTAAGACATTAAAGAATAAGCTTCTACATTGCCATTATTCTTCTTAATCTTAATGAGAACGTTTAAAATCCAAACCAAATACCAGGTGCTCCTACAAAATTTCGCTAAATCTTTATTGTTATTAGCTAACAATGAACCTTTTCTTTCAGGGTAAGGAATGAACTCTTTTTTTTTTTTCTTTTTCTTTTGGGGACAAGTTAATTATGTTTTAGGTAAGTAATGAAATTCACAAACAAACATAAGGTACACTCTAATCAATCTGCTAGCGGTGCCAGGCCTTTGTTGAGGACACAAGGGATGAAAAAAAAAAAAAAAAAAAAAGAGACCAGCACAGATAATTGCACTAGGACAAGCCACTTCATCATTTCTCAAGCTCAGTTCGTTTTTGAATAACTTTTCTGCTCTATACAGCTGGGAAGGAGCAACACAGAGCGGACAATTTTGTAAAAACAATAAGAATCCTTCTTAGTTTCCTCACATGGATGTACCTTTTGCATTATCTCAACCCAACCTGGAAACTTCTCTTGAGTGATGTGGTTTCTTTGTATCAACTCTTAAGTTCTCTTGCCCATACTTCCTACTCTTTTTACCTCTCTCAAAGTCTCCTCTCTCATGTCCAAAAAAAAAAGTCCTCTCTCTCAGATTCAAAAAACATCACCCAGTTAAGACTATCCCCTGCCCATCGAAGCAAAGATAAAACCTCACAGCCTTTAAGTAAAATGACATTCACAGATTATAAGAGTCTGTCTGATGCATTCAATTTTTTGCATCAGCAATGCCCATAGAGTCCCAGTGGTCCCACATAAAAGAAGGCTGAAATCATCCAAAGCCCAACACATAAACAGTCATATATTAGTTCTCTTATCCATCGGTCCAATGCAGTGGGCCCATTTCATGGAGGGAAACGCAGAGAAAAAGAGCATAGAGTGCCGGCTGGACCTCTAGGTCCACCAACATAAAGCAAGGAGTTGAGCCTGAACTGAAAAACTTTATCGCATTCTTTCTCATTGTGGTTCATTGCACCAAGGCCAGCTGTCCAAGGTACTTACCAAAATCAAGCGAATCTAGGAAGAAATCCGTAAAGGATGCTTTCAAGTTCCAGATCAGAGAGTCAAAGAGAAAATTCTATATCTATATGATCTGTTGCACTTAACTTGCAATCATGTCCTGCTGTAGAGTTTATGTTTGCTGCTATACAATCCAAAGTTGAATACACTGCACTACATTGTGGATGTGTTCTATCTTCGACAGAGAAGACATGGACTCCACTATTTAGCTCTATCCAACTGCGTCCAGGAGCCTTCTTCACTTCCAAGCCCCTCAGTTGCTTCCTCACCCGCCATTTCTCTCGCCATCTCCCAGATAAGGCATAAATGTTGGAAAGAATCACATAAGCAGAAGCTGCTTTAGGATTCATACTCATCAATTTTTTAGCAACCCTCTCAGCTGCTTCCATGTCTCCCCAGAACCAGCAGGCACTAAGTAGTGCTCCCAAAATTACTCCATCTGCTTCCACTGGCATTTCTTGTACGAACTGATCAGCTTCTCTCACATGTCCATTTCGACCAAGAAGATCTACCATGCAAGCATAGTGCTCGAGACAGGGCTCTACTCCATATTTTTTCATTAAGTGGAAAAATTGCATCCCTTCATTGGTCAGACCAGAATGAGCACAGGCAGCCAAGATCCCAACAAATGTTGCAGCATTGGGATTCTGCCCTTGCTCTAGCATCTGCTCAAAGAGAGAGACGTCCGAAACCGAGTCTATGATGCGTATATGCATTAATAAGAGCAGTCCATGCTGCAACATTTGGTGCAGAGATGCTGGAGAAAGATTTTCGAGCCTCAATAATTCTTCCACATCGGGAGTACATGTCTATAAGAGAAGTACCAACATAAACATTGGATTCAAATGGTGTTTTGATTAATTGACCATGAAATTGTTCTCCATGATGAAGAGATCCAAGGCAAGAACATGCGTGAAACAATGCACAGAACGTTGATCTGGTTCTCTGTATGGACAATCTACACATGGTCATGTATAACCCAAATGCCTCTGTATATTGACAATTTTGAATATAACCAGAGATCATTGAATTCCATGTTACTGGGTTTCTTTCATTCTTTATTTCTTCAAAAATCTGGAGAGCTTTATTGATTTGTCCACTCTTTGCATATACCGATATCATAGTATTAGAAGACACTATTGTCCTATGTGTCATCCTTTCAAATAGCTCCTTTGAATCCTCGACACGGCCATTCATGGCATACCCCTTCATCATTAAATTACATGAAACTGAATCCAATTTGCTTAATCTATTAAATACGGCCTCGGCATCATTGATTCTACCAACCCGTAGAAGTCCATCGATGAGTGTAATAGAAGCATTTGTACTAGGATTTTCCATTTGGTTATTAATCTTTATGGCATTGCCAATGGCTTCACAATCACAATAACATTCAATCAATGCAGCACTGACTGAGAAATCAGATTGGTGACCAAATTTAATCACAAGCCCATGAATATTCATCCCTTCGTTGAGAGCTCCCAACCTACCACAAGTCCTTAAAACACAATCCAAAGTGAACTCATTTGGCACAACCTCAGCGTCGGCTCTCATTTGATGAAACAAAGCTAAAGCTTTCTCATTTTCACAGCTATCCTCACACTTTGCATATGCAGAAATCAAGGTTGTCCATGCAACGACATCACGGTTAGGCATAAAGTTGAAAAAATCAAAGGCATTATTTAGCTGATTGCATTGCACGTACCCCACAAGCATCAAGCTCCAAAGCAGCTTATTACAATGGTGCAAATCGTCGAATACCCGCTTAGCCTCTTCAATTTTCAAGCAACTAGAATATAAGTACAACAACGCACTACCCACAAACTCAAACCTTTCAAAGCCAAACTTCAAAACAAGGCCATGAACCTGTTTTCCTACATATAACGAATCCGAATTCGCACACACGCTTAGAACCGATGAGAACGTGCTTTCATTTAGTCTCACATCACTGCTATGCATACCCTGAACTAGACTGAGAGCATTATTGAAGTGACCCCACTTGGAGTAACCGGATATCATGGTGTTCCATGACACAACAGTTCGTTCAGGCATTTCGTCAAACAGGTTTCGGGCAGCTTGAAGTTGACCAGAATCCACGTGATCTGCGATCGCAATGTTGGTGGAAATTATAATGGGTTTTTGGAATCTGGGAGTTTGGTGATAATGGGTACTATAAAGTCTGTTACTTTCTGGCACAACATGTTTGTGGATGTGGGAAAGCAGTGATTTTGAAGTAAACACAGGGGGTTTCATTACTTAGAATGGTACTGACAAGAAAGAAGATCATGGGAAGTGCAGTGAAGTACAAAACGGTAAGCTCTCCATGGAATAAAATGTCAGCACTCGAGTTTAGGACGCCGTGGATATGAATGGGGTTTTGTACGGATGTAACTATTTTTTAAAAAATAAATATCAAAATATTCAACTTTGAAAAGATATTCCAAAAATAATCGAGTAAAAATGCATTCAAAGTGTGCATTTCAAGTTTGACTCAAAATAAGAGAAAAATTAAACGCATGTAGGAAATGCGTTTCAAAATTTTCCAATAGAACGCATATAGTGTTGCAATGCCAACGATGGAGGCCAATTGAACGCATTCCCCATGCGCGTCTGAGACTACTGGTTGGACACATTCCCCATATGTGTCCGAACAGCCTCCTCCATTCCCGCTTTGTCTCGGCGTTGAGTGGAGTGGAGTGGAGGCCTTGGATGCATTTACTACATGTGTTTCAAGACAGTAATTTTTTTTTAAAGCACCATAAAGTGGCATGCAATCCTAAATACATAACAATAAAAAATCAAGTGCAACATATATCACATCTCAGTAATAAAACTTTAAAATCATTCTAACCTAGATAGTAAGTTGGTATGTAATTACAAATTTGTTAAGTAAGAAACAGTAATGGAGGTAATTATAATCTAACTAATTTTTCTTCAATCGTCTAGTAAATGTTATTCCAAATCTTCTAAACACAGACTCCTTGTCCTTGTCTCTGTGTGGTCGATCACTCCTTTGCTCACTTGCTTCACCAGAAGCTTCTTCAAAATCTCTAGGGGCTACTAAACTGTAGCATGTAGTAGACTGGGTCAACTGTGTTACCGCTTTCCTTTCCCCTTCTCGTAGTCCGGGCTCATATGATTTATGGATACCACGCTCTCTACGTAGTGCTAGAGGAGTAGTAACTGATTCATACAAATCGTGGCTGAATGATGGAGTGACAAATGTATTCGGATCGTACATTGAACCACCCATGACATCACTTGGGTATGAGCTACCAACCGGGTATGAGATATTATCCGAGTATAAGAAATCATCCGGGAATGAGCTGCCACTCAGGTGAGATGTATCACCCAGGTATGTACTACCTTCGGAAAATATGGTCTCACTTGGAAATGTGGTACCCATAGGGACATTAGGAAATGATACATGCACGGGGTATTGTTGATGGGTGGGTATGGAGGATGTGCTTCGATGCCTTCGACGAGCCATATCTGTCCGTCTGCGATGTGGACATTGTGGTTCAACATTTTCTTCGGCTCCTTTGTCTACATAAGGTGCCTAAGCTTCCTCTCCCACATGTCCTCTTGCTGGTGGATATAGCCCGATTTTATTCTCCTCCTCCTCAGTTCTCATTGACTCACATGCAAGATCACATGTGTGGTCCAAACTATTTGATTGGCTGATCTCTCCCAGTGTGCATATCTAAAATAGCAAAAGTAATTTTAGAGAATGTGCTATAAGATTATACTGAAATTAATGTTCGTGATCGCACCATATATCCTATCAAGGTGCCAATATTGGAGATGTATCTACGAGTGATACGCCAATACCAATTCACATATTCAACATCCACTTCGGGTCCCTCTTCAATCTCAACAAGGTTTGCATGGCGATCTTGCCACAGAGCAACGTAACTCATGTGAAGCTGCTGCCAATTTGCGTCTGACTTTCCACGTAGGTCAACGTCATGGAGCGCTCCATCTATGTTAACATTAGTCGGGATGTACTGAAGGCCTCCAAACTGTCTTGCCACTCTATCTAGGAAGTGCCACTCAATGATGGCGAAGCAAATAAGCGGCACACGGGCTATCTATATTTGTCGCCCTACGGAACAAAACGGAGGGAGTGTCGCCAACAAGTTCTTAGGGTACGGTTCCCAATCCACCTGCATATAGGATAGTAAGTGTATGAAGAGTTAGGAACAAATGTAAGACGTACGTAATGAAATGATACATGTGTCATACATACCCGGTGAGGCAAAAGGCGATCTAAGGCCTGTCGATATGCGGTGACCATATGTGTAGGATGGTGTGCCGTTATCCTGTGCATATGCCATCTAAATGCTTGTGGTTGACCAGCAAGTATCATCATACCATTTCTACTACGAGGAGCACACTGGGGGAATCTATCCTATCCCCACACTTGCAGAAGTATGGCTGCACCTGCCAACTCCTGGGCACCCGATGTAGCTCCATGACATAGTTGCCTGTATAACCATGCCCCCCGCGCATATTGCCCTGCATCATTCAAATCTCCTAACACACCAAGGAACATGGAGTGGACAAGGTTCCTTGATTTGTCAGCAAAAAGGAAATCCCCAATCAACTGTAGTATATATGCCCAAGTGTGCCTAATAATTTCTTCCTCATCTGCATTTTTAGGTATTTCATTAAACTGTTGGGAGATCCAATTAAGGTTAATTCGCCCTCCCCTTAAGTTTGGTTCCCTGGTATAACTCCCAATAGGTTCTGACATAACGTTGGAGTATTTAGATTGCTACTGCCTATCAGTGGTAGTCCGTCTACACATAAGCCTAATTGGACCTCCATATCCTATAAAGTTATTGCCATCTCCCCTGTCGGCATGTGGAATGTATGTGTTTCCGGTCTCCAACGCTCCACAAGTGCTGTAAGGAAGTGCCAGTTAAGCTGGATGAATGGTAGACAACTAGCTTCATAAAATCCAGCCTATTGTAGATATGACACTATTCGAGGATCAGGACGCGTAAGAGTCATCTCTCGGCGTCTGACAGTCAATGTCTGAAAGGGAATCATTGGGTTAGCATTTGCCTGCAAAAGTAATCAATGTAACTATTACTAGATTTCCAAAAAAATAGATTCGTTGAAATGATCAACAACATTCTACCTCAGCAATCCACACATCCTCTGAACGATGCGTCACCTGTTTTGTTAGCACAGATGGATCTACTGGACCTGGCTCCATCTACCCTACAAATAAGAGGTAATAAATGTTAGAAAATTACAATAATAATGCATCATAAATTGCAATAAGTAACAAATGCAACATTAGGTCATGATCTTAACCCTGTTGGTGGGAATTGGGGCATTGTCTTCTATTGTGACCTTGGTTGTGACACATAGTGCAGGTAATCGTATCTGGACGGCCTCTAATGTCCATCTCCATCTGAAATCGACAAGTTCGTGGTTTACGTTTTGCATGAGTCATAGTACGATCAGGCACCAGGTAGGGAAAGTTGGCTGGTGCAGGCTACTCTAACTCATCCCCAATAGGATGGAAGTGAGCTCCATAGCACCAGATCTGATTCGTTCATCTATACCATAGCCCCGTTAAGGTTGTTTTGTCCAATCTCATGTGTGCAGCAGCAGCTATAGTGTGTGAACATGGTATCCTATAGATTTGCTATTTGTTGCATGTACAAATGTGCTTCCCCAGGTTGACCTTCCTTGTCTAACCTCCTCCTTTCAAGACACCACCTACTCGACGTGGTCCTGTTCGTACTTCAAACAAACCAGTATTCCTATGGAAACTAGTCACCTGATGGTTCGTGGAACATTAGCCCCATACGTCCAATTGTTCACGAGCATATGTAGTGAACACTTCGTTGGCTTTTATAGCATCAGTGGCTTCTACCATTCGTTTCTCCCAAAACATTATGCAATTGTAAAAAATTTTCTTAACAAGAGCTGTCACAGGAAGACCCTTTGCACCTTGGACGACAAAATTGTAAGCCTTTACCATGTTCGTAGTCATGTACCCAAAATGGTAGTTGCCATCATATGCCAACGTCCATTGCTCTTTTGGCAACGTGAATGATCCATCTGACTCAGTCTTGTTAAACCACTCGATTGCTCCTTCATTAATGTCCTTAACCAAGTCCATGAATTTCTCAAACTTCCGTGGTTGTGCTTGAGAGGTAGCATATGTAACCAAATTCCGCATCCTCACATTCTTATAGACTTTATTGAAATTACTGGCAACATGTTGAACACAGAACCTATGAATAGCAAATGGAGGTAACCACCCATTCGATTGCTCTTTGCATGCTGACATAATTCTTACGCCCCCTATCGGATATCAAGCATATCGTCTCCTCACCATGGTGACCAATTACATGTCGCTTCAATCGTATTAGGAACCAGCTCCATGACTCCATTGATTCTATCGAGGCTAAACAAAAAGCCAACGGTACAATCCTATTGTCGCCATCTGCCCTACATGCAACTAACAGGACGTGTTTGTACTTCCCATAAAGAAGTGTTCCATCCACGTATATAATAGGTCGACAATACTTGAATGCTTCCACTGAAGGGCCAAATGTCCAGAATAACCACTTCATGATTGCTTTTCTAGGCTCTATATAGGCTCTATAGATCTTGTCCATCCCCATTCAACCTGTGTCCTAGGATTGCTGGCTTTCATTGCATATAACAATTTTGGAAGCTCATTGTATGCGTTTTCCTAGTCTCCATATACCATAGCAATTGCTCTCCTCTTCCCTTCCCATACTCTTCGTCATGATATTTTGTAGCCAAACAAGGCCTCTGCATGTCCCTGTAGCGCTCTCGTTTTTACATCTACATCATCCCTAACCATTGTCAAGAACTCTCTTACAAGAACATTACAATCTATTTGAGAATGGTCTTGCCTGACCATAGGGTTAAGGCATGTGTGAGGTCCTTCTAATTTAGTGATGATGAAGAGACCCTCAAGCCTCTTCTTACAAGCACGTAGCCTCCATTTACACCCCTCATCTCGTTTCATACAATATGCTGACCATACAGTTTTGGTTGAATCATCCACCCTAAAGTTATAGTATTGCTTCACATGAAATTTTTTCACATGGTTAATAAGACTTGCTTTTGTGGTGAACATCATACCTTTGTTGAAATAATCTACATTTGAAATGTTCTTGCTCATTATACTCAAGCTTTCCTCAAAAGTTATATGTCCTTCACTACTGTCGATATTGAAAAACGGTACCTTATCCCTTACACAACCCTCAGAGGGATCATTACTTAGAGAATTTTGTCTTGAAGTGGATGGTTGTTGTGATGTGCTCACGGTGACAACATCGACATCATTGATCTGTTCGGGATTATCATTATCTTCACTGTTACTTTGTTGATCCTCTATTGCATCCCCTCTTTATCCACATAATACTGACCGTCCCAATTATCATCCGTGGCTCTAGGATTTAAAATTGGCATAACTTCTTGTTCAATTCTCCTTTCAAGTTCCACCATTTCTTCTTTGACGTAGGTTAGCTCATACTCTTCAAAGTTCATAAGGGAATGATGCACTATAACTTGCCGTTGAGGTGTTTGATTCCATACACCGACCCCACCTATAGGGTGAAGAAATGTGTTATGCTGGTCTTCCACATTTGGAACCAGAACTTGTTGCAATTGAGATGGCATAAATTCAGTCTGATTACTAAACCGTCGTTGTACCTGCACATACAACTCTTGCAATAGGCTTGAACCAAGTTCCTTAGCCTAGTCAATCAAGTCTTCAACACCTTCGTCATCTACAATAAGCAACAGCATGAACGATGGCCCATTCAGCATATAATGAGGGTGTCTGTGGACTATTTGGACAGCTCCCATAGTTGGATCTACACCGACACTAGCACATATCTTGCTCAAAAAGATTAAAGTCAGCATCAGTTCTCATCTCGACCTTCTTCATGGGAGCTCGATCATACTCTGGATCGTATTATCCAGTCACAACATTCTTATGAGCATACACAATGAACCGAACAAAATTCCTCATAATAAATCCTATGTGGACATTATATCGAACAGTAAGTCAAAACTTCAACACATGTAAACTTCCAAAATCATCACCATTCAGCCCAATAAACTTAAATCAACACAACAAATCATGCATTACGAGTTCAATATGCCAATTTATGCTACATTCATTTTTTGGGTTTCATAATGAAGAATTTTAGAAATTACCGAATCAAACTAATAAATATAAGATTTTGTTTTTCAGTTTTACCTTAAGAAGACTTTATCAACACGTGCAACAAATGGAGACCTTCGGATTTGCTTACACCAAGCGAGAGTAGAGAATGCGTTTTTTCGTATTTGGCAGAGGAGTAAACGGGATGTAGGACCTGGCTTTGGACGCATGCAATGAATGCGTTCGTTGTGACAGCTGGTCGAGCGACCGTGGGAGGGCAAGTGAGCTTTGGGCTGCCTGGCGTGCGGACAAGCGGGCGCTGTGCACGTGAGGGAGCTGGCGCTGTGCACGAGGGCGAGCGGGCGCACAGGCTTGCGGTCAAACGTACTTATGGCAGATCGAACGAGCGACGGAGATAGCAGGCGAGTGAGCACTGAGAGTGTGAGTGAGCGGCGGAGATGGATATATAGGGTTACCAAACACATTCGTCCAATGCGTTCATCAAGGAACTCTAGGCTGCATGTACTCCATGCGTTCGGAAGCTTGCATCCCACCAACGGGCACATATAGTGAATGCGTTCATTTTGGAAATTTTTGAACGTATTCCCTATATGCATTCGATTCGACCTTCATAATCGCAAATTCATAGTCAAACTTGTAACGCACACTTTGAATGCGTTTTTGCTCTTTTATTTTCGAAATATCTTTTCAAAGTTGGGTATTTTGGGATTTATTTTCAAAAAAACAGGTACTTCCGTATAAAACCTGATATGAATGACCGGTTTGCTTGTTTGTACAACGAGAAGGAATTAAAGTTTAGTTGAATAGGAATGTCATAGGTGTAATTAATTATTGTAGTAAAATAAAATAACTATAATATCTTTTATTTTTATTATAGGAAGAGATGGATTTGATTTTGACAACACTAAATCAGTCTCTTAAAAAGATGAGCTCATTCACTTGCTATATCATTTTTTTACTATACAAGTTTAACATGCTTAATTCTGAGATTATTTTTATCATAAGAGTATTTTTATAATTTTTTAAATATTGTTATTTTTTTCCTTTTCCCATAATGATAATTTTCAAATAGGGTGTTTACACTAAAAGTTGAAACTAAATTAATGAATAGCAATTATTTATATAGTAATAATATTTACTAGAACGATGACAAAATAAGTAGCTATTACTTCTAGTCTCGAATCAAAATGAAGAGTTTGGTTAAATAGATAAAATATTTAGGATAAATTACATGAATATTTTTAGAAATTTAAAAATTTATACCGGTGTTAGTTTTTTCAACATTCCTGAAATGTTGGCATGGCAAATATTACGAAAAATTTGGTTGATTTAGGATCGACTTGTCACTAAATAATATATATTTAATTAATTAGAAATTATTTAAAAATTTTAAAATTAAAAATAAAGAACTGATAACAAAAAACAAAAAGAAAAAAAAGAAAGGAAAAATAAATTTGAGAAAAATAATTCCATTAACAAAATCTCTTAGGAACATTTACTTATTAGTCTTAAGATTAATCATGCCCTCAAATTTATCATCAAACCAACAATATAGGAAAATAAAATAAAGAGACTAGTTTTATCACGGTTCCTTTAATATTCTATGCACAGATTTTCAAACCTATCAAACTTGTCTTCTGAAAAAAAAAAAAAAAAAATCTTCAATACAAAATAAGGTAAAATAAAGGTTCTTTTCCGAGGATCATTTATAAGGTTGTAATCATGTTGAATTTCAAACAGATCATATGAACCCAAAACCTAACCCGCTATTCCCTAGGGTTTTTCAAATCTGATCCTATAACCTTATAGGATTTTCATATTATATTTTAAACCCATTAGATTTTGAACCCAGAACCCGACCCTATAACCCTACATGATTTTTATTATATCCTCAAACCTGACCCTAAAACCTTATAGGATTGACCCTAAAACCCTATAGGATTGACCCTATAAGGTTTTTAACAGATCAAATGGATCTAAAACTCTATAACGGCCAATCTGGTCGTATCCCTAACCATCTGTCATGATTCATTTTTTTAATCATTTAAAATTTCTCATTTCACTCATTTTGTAAAAATGCTAATTTTTTTAACCATGTACATTGATATCAATTTTTCTTTTAAGGTAAACGATAGCAATTTCACACTACTATGTTATTTTTGCTAAAATGACTTATCGTAAATAATCATTAATAATATTTATAGCATATTTGGTAAAATCATCTTTTTTTTTTTATTTACAGGCTTGTTTGTTTCAAGACAAGTACTTTTAAAAAAATAATTTCTTTTATTTTTCTTTGTTTGTTTATTATACAGAAAAAGATTATTGAAATTCGAATCATACTGATAGAATAGTTTTTATTATTTTAAATAAAGACATACCATCTAAATTTAAATTTGATTTGACTTTAAATGATAATATGCAAGTGAGAAGAAAGGATAAAAAAGAAAATACTAAAACAAGGTTATTGCTTTTAATGTAAAGCTTCAACACAAAATTAAGAGGGCAACACTTCCTTGTTATTAAAAACAATGAACTCGAAAGACTTTCAGGATATAGAGGATAAGCATCGCAAAAAGACACGATTCAAATTTGCACAGGAACCCCTGAATAATTTCAAGAGATGATATGGAGAGAAATGGTCCTTCGCCAAAGGCTTATGAATAAATCTACCACTAGAATGACACAAAATACTCTGATGATGAAGAAGATAACATGATGGAGTACAATGATCCTATTTCCCTAATTGACAACGGTTCAGAGATTGGAGAAGTTGTAAATGGAATAGGATGTTTAAATTTCTCTAAAGAGGAAAAGAAGAAACTAAACGAACCTTGGAAGAAGACTATAATCATTAAACTTATTGGTCGTAACATAGGATAAGTAAAGCTTATGGAGAAACTCAAGGTAATATGGAAAGATAAAAAGTCCTTTTCGACTTATAAATGCAGAAGTGGAGTATTATATTGTTTTTCAGAGCATATCCGATAAGGAATCCATTATGAGAAATGTACCTTGTTTTATTAATAAATAGTATTTGGTGATCCGTAATTGGAGTCCAAAGTTTATTCCTTCCAAAAAGGAAATTGAGTAAGTTGTGACTTAGGTTTGTATCAATGGACTACCTTAGGAATATTACCGATCTTGGGCACTCAAGAAAATAGGAGAATTGCTTGGAAAAGTTCATCTTAGATTTGACGCCTACACTGTTGGCGTGGAAAGAGGTAGATTTGCTAGAATTTTGTGTCCAAGTTAACTATCATGTCCCTCTTGTCCATGCTATAGTTATCGATAAGATGGAATTTAATGTACAATATGAGAGACCTCCTTTCTTTTGTGAGATATGCGGTTGTCCAAAAAATCTGAGACCATAAAATAGTAATCATAACAGTGAGTAGATTTAAAAAGGAAAAAAAATTAAACTGAGGGGATTGCTAACTCCCTCATAGGTAAGACCAATGGTGGATCAAATATTGCATGGTCTGATAGAAGAACTTCTAACAATGAACCTGCATATGGAAAAGAGAGAAGGGTAGGCAAAAAGGACAATTCCAATAGGAACCGAAAGGTCAACTGGAGACGAAGGATGCAAGTGTAAGAAGTGTCCCGTCTTTTGGAAAAGATAGCACGCACAACTCACAAAACCAAGCGGCCAATGAAAGAGCTGAATTTAATGCAAGACTTGAAAAGACAAAATTTTTAATGGACTGGTCCAATATCAAGATCAAAGTATCCAAAAACAACTCAACCCAAACAAAGAAACTAAAGCACCCTATAGACAAACAAACAAAATGACACACAAAAGTCGAACATACTACCAGAAAAAATGTCACTATGCACACAATTTATTATAATGGTCAAGAGTTCTTCATAGAGACTTGTCAATACCATTGAATACAGAGAACTGAACTCTTTGGCTAATATATTTAGCAAACAACTTTGTTAGAACACTCATGAAAATATCAGGGATAACCTCAATGAATGTTTGAAGAATACCAACCCAAATACCGAGCGTGCTAATCAGAACAATCTTCCCTCAAGTAGAGTGATAGCTAACAGCCTAGCACACAACATAAGGACAATTAGGGAATTCGAAATCAGAGTAATCTAAGCATTAGAGAGAGACAAAAGAGTGCATCATCTGCCACTAATCCTCCTAGCTGCTTAGGAACGAACAGTCTGAGAACCGATAAGGGTAGTTTGCCACTGGAATATAGTTCCAGAGGGGCTACCATATGGCCAGTGTTGAGTTACCCAGTGGAGGAAAATCGGTAGCATTGGATGTTTGCACCGGAGGAAGTAAGGCCGATCGTTCTAAAAATGGTCTTTCGACCGGGTGTGATTAGACCGGAGATATTCCAATACAAGAGCTCTGATGATGAGTATCCATCATGGTACCACGTAGCTGTGTCCATGCTAAACATCAACATGATAGATATTGATTTAGTGAACCTTGGGGGTTTTCATGAAGCTCCCTTCAAAATTATTTCGTAGAATACAAGAGGTTCCCCAATGAATAGGAGGCTTACGTGCATTAATATTCTAATGGATATGAATGAGCTAGACATGTTGGTGCTTTTGGAAACTAGAATAAATAAGGTTGATGCAGAAGCCCTTCGTCCGAGATTGCACTATGATATTAGGTGATGTGTTGAGGCTATTGGGTTTGATGGAGGTATCATTACTCTTTGGAATAATCGGGGTATGAATGTCTACGATCTGTTCACATCACAACAAAAGATGCACCTTCGTATCCAAATATGTCACTTTAACCTAGACTTTTTCTTCTCTTATTTATGCTAGTCCCAATTTCAGTGAAAGGTGCCTTCTTTGGGAAAATTTAGAAAAGGCAGCCGGAATTATAAATGAGCCTTGGGCTGTCATTGGAGATTTTAATGAGATCATAACTGGTGATGAAAAATGGGGAGGCAGACCTATGAATCCTAAAAGAGCCTAAAGATATCAATCTTGCATGAATAAATGTAGTATGATTGACATTGGTTTCATTGGTCTACCTTTCACTTAGACTAATGTGAAAGAAGATTTTCGGCTATTTATTAAGACTAGAATTGACCGTGCTTGGGCTAGTCAAGAGTGAATTAATTTTGACCATAGACCAATTCTTCTCATAACCAGGCCCTCTACCTACTCTAATGTTAGAAAAAGGCCCTTTAAATTCCAAGACATATGGTTAGATCATTCCCTTTTCAAGAGTGTTGTTAAATCTAGTTGGACCCTTGAAAATCACCCATACACTAACCTTGAGCGCACTACCAAAGAGCTAAGGAAATCGCATAGAAATACTTTTGGCATTATATTTGAAAGGAAAATAAATATTGTAGAAAGCCTACAAAAGTTGGAAAATGTGGATGATCAATCTAGGGGACAAAACTATATGAACATCCCAAATGCCCTAAAAGCTGAGTTCTTCATAGAGAACAATTGCTTTGGGTAGCTAAAACTAGGAGTAAATGGTTGGTGGAGGGTGACCAAATTACTAAGTTTTTCCATACATTGATTATGACCATATGGCAAAACACTACACTCATGGTCTTTTGAATTTTCAAGATATTTGGCAAACTAATCCCGATACCATACAGAAATTAATATGCTCATACGTTTCTAATCTCTGTAAAGTTGATAAAGAAATGGTGTACCTTTAGGATTTACCAAAAGTGTGTGGATTAACCTTAATAAATGATCAAAAAGAGATATTAAATCAACCAATCGGACTTATTGACATTTGGAATGTGTTGAAATCCATTGGAAAACAAAAATCACTTGGATGGGATGGGTTTAATTCTGCCTCCTACCAAAGTTTTTGGGACATTGTTGGCATGGATATTTGTTTCTAATTCGAAAAACGTGGATGACTGGGGTAATTGATCCAGAAATGAGAAAGATTCTAATTGTTTTGATCCCTAAAAAGACTAGGTGCTTCACGTGGGGCCAATTTCCTCCCGTTCAATCCTGGCACAACACTATAAAATCTTAACTAAAATTATTGTGCAACACTAGACTTCTCTTAAACAACTTAATATGTCCTACCTAATCTAACTTTGTTCCTAGGTAAGCTACGGTGGATAATGTTATTCTTTTACAGGAAGCTTTGGCTAGAATGAGGGGAAAAAAAAAAAACAGGTAATTAGAAGGTTAAATTTCCCTTACCATTGGATTAAAATCATTGCCTTTTGCCTTAACTCTTCTGTCAACATTAAAGAGGATAACATGATTGGGCAAAACCTTGGATTCCCCATATTTAATAGTGGAAATATAAACATGAATGACTCTTTATTCCATTTGGACATTACTAAAGGAAAACTTACGGATTGGAAGGCAAATATGATAACTATGGTAGGTATAAAAGCCGTTTTGGAATCAATGGTTCTTGGTATCCTTAGTCATTATCTTCAAGCAGCCTGGATCCGAAGAACTACCATTGATAATATAGAGAAAATTATGAGGGATTTCTCATGGGGTTTCAAGGATGGTACAAGAGGTTTTGTTGGAATCAATTGGGACAAATTTAAAATGCTAAAGAACCATGGGGTGTCGATATTTAGGACATCAGGACAAGAAACATGACCTATTTTTTGAAACTTGCCTAGAATTTGCAGAAGGAATAGACTCTATGGACCAAGCATCTTAATGTTAAGAAATGTGAGTGAAAACTATAGGGATAAAGTCTAAATTGGCTAAAGAAATAATAAGAAATTATGAAGTGATGGAAAGCCAATGCCTCTAGAAGAATGGAAGGAAAATATATATTTGGAATCGCGAATGACTAAGTGAGGGTATTGTGACTTCTTTTCTCTGTGGACCCTTGTAACCTATGTTGAAAAGATTACAATAGCTCAAGCCTAGAATGTACAACATGGTTGGCTTGAAGATGTGATATCTTACCCTCTTGATCAGCAAATAAAAGTGAGACTGGGTGATATTATCATATCTGATGGCCTTATAAAGGATTATAAAGTTTGGAACCATGATGCTAGTAGTGAATTTTTGACAAAATCGGCCTTTAGGTACCTTCAGGATGAAAAATTAAATAATTCACTAGATTAGAGAGATCGCCATTGGATCTGGAAGATAAATACTTTCCCTAAAACCCAAATGTTCTTAGGGAGAGTGGTAAAGCATGGGCTATCGACTAAGAATAATCTCATTAACAGGGTTTATAATGTGAGTATTAACTTTGTGTTCTGTAGATTACTTGGGAAGATTAATCACTTAGCTTGAGAATGCGATGAATTAAAAGAGCTTGGATGAAGCTTGGGGTGAACCAATTCATGAGCAGAAATATCCAACTAGATCTGACCAATGGCTAAAGAGCATCATGAGATTGGAAAAATCTTTAGTTTGACAGGTTGGCCATCTACCACAAGTAATAGCTCCTTTTCTTGTTCTGGCATTTTTGGTGTGAAAGAAATAAAAAGTAATTGAGATTGTCTCAAATCCAAAGTGGGAAAACCAATGTAGGATCTCTTATAGTGAATTATGGGATAACTATGGAGTTCAAAAGACTGAGAATAAAGTTGCATTATCAATAGAATGGATACCTCTAAAGTCCTCAGAGATCGAAATAAATCATGATGCAGCAATCATAAGTTTGTCCTCCATTGCTGCTGTTAGTGTTATAGCTAGAAATCACCTTGGCAAATGTATTAGTGGGTATATTAGAACTTAGCCAGTTGAGTCTCCCCGTATAGTAGAGGTTTAGGCTGTCTTCTATAGCTTAAAGTGGATGCTAGACCACAACATTACAGAAGGGATTATAGAATTAGATGCTGCATAGGCTATTAAATGGATCGAAAAAGGAAATGATAATGAGTTTTTCTACCCTAATGTTGTTGTTGAATGTAAGCATAAGATGAAGTTGTAGTAAACGACGCACATGAAAGTAACTCTGATGTGGACAAGTAGAGATACCAATGGGACTGCACATGAGCTAGCCATAAAAGGAAGACAACATCAGTTGGATGTTGACTTTAGAAGTCCAAGCTTTCTTTCTTTTAGTCATTTGTTTTCAGATGAGACTTTAAACATCTTTGATCCTATTTTTACTAACAGTCATGAGCTGGAGACTTCTTCTTCACTTTCGGTTTTGAATCCAGCATAAAAATATCCCAACTCGAATGTTAGAAGCTGGGTTACTAAGGAGGTTGGATAGTCCGTTTTGCTTCTCTAGTGTTTGTTGTTGATTGTTTGTGTGTTTGTTTTCTATATTTTTCTTTATTTTAGTTAATATTTTATATTTACCGAAAAAAAGAATCAATAAAAAAGAAAAAAAAAAGGAAAGTAGGGATAGGAAGTGATTATATCAGAAAAAGCTATGGTACCATTATTAATTTTAATGAGACCAGTTTGGTTGGCTATTTAACGCTTGGCATATTCGTTGACTATTTAACAACTCAGGATATTTAATTGTGATTGCATAATTAAAATAATGAATATGCTAACTACCTTATTTTTATAGTGATGACATGATGAGTGGATGTTCTAATCCCCTGGTTTTTGGTCCTAAGTGAAAATTAAAAGAATAAAAAATCTAGAATGCTTTGGTAAAATAAAACATTTTAGAAATAATTCTCAAGAATCTCAAATCTTGTTTTCAATTATTTTGTGTTTGAAATAATAAATGTTTTGGTAGTATGGTAATTAATATTTTTTTCTGATAATATAATGTGTTGTTTTGAATAAATTAAAAAGGTTGTGATTTTTCATATTTTATGATTAAATATTTTTTAAAAGTACTAGAAATTTATTGCAAGTCGTCACAATGAGTTTTAAAGCATTGACATGTTGTTCTTTCTCTTGAATAAAGCTTCTTTTATTAAATACTGATATGACAATTCCCCGTCAAACCATACTTATTTTCTTTTATGAAAAAGAAAAATAATCAGAGATTTGAAAGTTTACACAAAACTAGGTGTTGTAATTTTCTTTAGACAACCAACATGATATTTTCTAAGTTTACCTTTCAAGCATACTTTCTTTTACCCACACAAAATCTTTTCTTCTAAACTTTCATGCTTTTAGCTTAAAAAACCCCAAGATTGTATTTATAAGCTTTACAACCAGTATTTTGGAAAGAAGGAAGTGAAGTATTCTTAAAAAGCATGATAGGTAACTTCGATTTACCCTATTTTTAAGAAGTTATAGAAAGTATCTTCGCTTTACCTTGTTTTTTAGAGTTACAAGTAATGTCTTTCTTAAATACACTAATGCATGTGCACATTTCACCATTCACGAGTGAAATATCGTTTTAGCAGATATCATGTTTTAGAAAACTGAAAAATGATCTTGGTTTGCTAAGAAATATTAGAAACAGATAAAAAACATGTTTTAGAGTTTGTTTATGCTTAAAAAGATTAATGTCTGTCATATGTGTTTTAAACAAAAGTTATCTGAGTTTATTTGAATAAAGAATAACAAAACATGTAATAGAGCTAAGTAGATCAACCCTCTAACCTTTTGTGATGATTTAGAAATAGGTTTTAGACGATAATTCTGATGTTAGATCTATATGTTGTTAGGAGTTGTTGTTTTTGGTTGTCTTCATGTGCGTTTTGATGTTAGAATCTGATCTGGAAGAGTTAATAGTATTTTGGAGTTGTTCTATATGTGTTAGGTCGTCGCAGCCTAGTTTGCCTTTGAGGTGGATTAAAGGTAGACTTAGTATAAGTGTCGAGGGATAAGTTTTGGATGAACAATATTTGTCGGGGCCTAAAGTCGAGCACTCGACATGCCTTTGATAGACACTGAATGGTGTCACTCCTAAAAATGTTTTAAGTGTTTGATGCATAGTGCTGTTGCGGCCT
Organism: Combretum micranthum; assembly: GCA_024138025.1. Lineage (NCBI taxonomy): Eukaryota > Viridiplantae > Streptophyta > Magnoliopsida > Myrtales > Combretaceae > Combretum > Combretum micranthum. The sequence goes on along the minus strand of JAMXBD010000281.1, from coordinate 48,991 downwards.
ACTATCGAGCCCTCAACATACCTTGTGATGGTTACTGAAGGTTATGGAGCCTAAATTTAAACAAAGTGCATGAAACACAGCTTTAGTTGAAGCCTAATGTCAAGCCCTCAACGTGCCTTCAACATAAGTTGTGGACATTTTTGATAGCACTCGAACCTCAATTTGTTGAAACACGACATGTTTTCTTGTAACATTATATCTTGCAACCCTTTTTAGGTGACCCTCAACCCCCTGTTTGCTTAGGTGAGCTTAGTTTGGGTAGTAATGTCACTCTTGACCCAACCTTAAAGCAATCATGGGAACATAAGCTAAGAAACTTATAACAAAAATCTAGAATGCTTAAAGCTCTGATAAGAGTTATATCTTCTCTGTTATGTGTATAGTGATGTATGCTTGTTGTTCTATAGGAGCTTTCAATCGAGACCTCGAGTTTCCAGAAGATTACTACAATCTCTAAGTGGGATGCATAGGTAAGTGACTTGAATCTTATCATGATATTGTGCTTGTAATATAGTTCCACCGGTCCTTATATGAACATAACTGATTATGTATGGAAAGAGGATAATGTATGTTATATAGTGCTTGGATATGCGACAAGTTTTAATATCAGAAGTGATAACAAACTTCTTATTGCTGATGTGCAATGAGTCTTGATAATTGTCTGACATTGTTTGCTTGCCAATAATATGATCTAAGTCTTATTTGACCTCTGAACTAAAATGGACATGCATTATACGATAGCACACTACATTCACATCACACCCATGTCACATGTTGATATTTCAAGTTTGTGGTGATGCCTTGTTACTACAAGAGAGGTTGGGTGGGGTCATTATAGGGTTGTCTGTCCTACAAGAACTATGCAAGCATTAAAGGACGTCGCCCGAGTTAGAATCAACTTTTAGGGTGTTAGCACTTAGAGATTCTATTGGAATTGATGTGAAGTTGAGATTATGTTGAATATGTATATAAGTAAGCGCACGCGCACACACACACACACAAACACATTAATTAAGTTTAGGAAAAGTTTCTCCTTCCTCAGTTCGTTGTCTCTTTTGGGCATGGGATACTTGGCTAGTCCCTTCAACCTCTTAGAGAGGGTATAAATCCCAATTGGTTTGGTTTCTAGTCATCTGAACTATACTTTTCATATGGTTAATTGTGGCATTGCATATGATCACAACTAAAACTTATTTAACATCTGTTGAAGCGTGGTCTAATTCGGTTATCTCACTAAGCTATGGTGTGATCACACTCCTATAGACTTTATGTGCTTTCAGGATCTAGAGTAGATCCAAGTTGGAGGTGAGGAGAGGTAGTAGGCTTCGAGGGAAATCTAGGTTCGAGTGATATTGAAGATAGCTTCTTTGTATAAAACAACTTATGTTTGTTTCTTTTAAGTTTGTAAGGTTTGTTGGGAGCTTATCCCAAGTTGTTTGTAAAGATATCATATTGTAAAGAATTTATAAGTATGCGAAATTTCTTATCTTGATGACCTTACAATCCTATTTTAAAATGTCCACACCATAGAGTGTCTTAGTAGTATGATGCCCGCGAAAATTTTCTTGAAAAGCCTTGGTGGTCATTATTGCTATTAGGATGCCCTTGGGAGTGTGATAGATGTCCCGTTAATGGAACACTTGGAAGTTCCCATTGTTTGATATCAGAAGGATCTCGAACATAATGGACGAAATCATGTATACTATTTTTTTTTTTAAGGAAAATGCCCATTTTTAGTCTATAATACTTTTGAGTGTCTTTTTATTTGAGTAAATTACACCAGTGTGTTATAACGTTTGGGGGGTAAGTTTATTTTTTGTCACAACGTTTGGGGGATAAGTTCATTTTAGGTTACAACATTTGGAAAAGTGACTCAATCCAGGTCATGATGGACACGTGTCAACAGGAGAAAGGTGACACTTATCAATAGGAAAAAGTAACACGTGTCTATCGTGACCTGCATTGAATCATTTTTTCAAACGTTATGACCCAAAATGAGCTTACACCCCAAACATTGTGGCCCAAAATAAAATTTTCCAAATGTTGTGATAAAAAATAAACTTACCCTCAAACATTTTGATCTATTGGTGTAATTCACCTCTTTTTATTTTAGTCCAAACATTTACTATTATTTTTTAATATAAGCTTTTAGCCTTTATAAAATTTGCAAAGGACTTTTATTAACACAATTTGTTTTTTCATAGAAAAAGTATACTTTTAATTCTCAATGTTTCACTATTTTTCTATTTGAGTCTTAATCTTAATCCTTTATTTTTTTTTTCTATTTTAATCTTCAACATTTACAAAAGTTAACAAATGAGTCCCTTTCTTAATGCCATTAACTTTTTAGTTAGTTTTGGACATGTGGCACATTTTATTTGGTAAAAAATTATTAATTTAAAAAATAATATACATAAATGAAGATAACTTTAAAATATAATGAGTAATATGGTTTTTCTGTAGAGGCAATATGCTTGCAATTGTTTAAATAATTTAGATCGCCTTTTTCTAAATTCAAGTTTTTTCATTCTTCAATTATTACGTGAGACCTAAACATTAAAAGAATTATGTCATTTGTATGGTCGGATAAGGCAGGGAAGCCAAGATATTTATCAAATTTACTTATTAAATGATATAATTTTTGTAATAACAATAACCAAACATATAGTAAATAGAAAAGATAATTTTTTATGACAACCTTTTAAATAATCTGCATTTTTTTATTTAATAAAGATTATGATTTGTTTTTGTATTTTATCAATTTTTAGATTATTATTTTATTTATATTACCTTCTAAATTAATAATTTTTTACCAATCAAAATACATAACTTATTCAAAACTAATGAAAAAGTTAATGTTGTAAAGAAAATGAATCATTTGTTAATTTTTATTTAAGGACTAAAATAGATAAAAATAAATTATTAGGATCAAATAGAAAAATAGCGAACGTTGAGATTAAATTTATGCTTTTAAAAAGTTTGACATGTGACACATTTTGATTTGTTCCAAATTGATAATTTAAATAAATAATTAAAGATAAATTAAGAAAAATAAAATAAAATAATAAAAAAATATAAAAAATAAAAAAAAAAAATCATCTCTCTCCCTCTCTCATAGGGAAAAGAATGGTTCGTTCTAGAAGCTTTGCCATAAAAACTCTTTTTCTTTTCCTCACTAATGAATCCCCAAATCCAGTATTCAAATTCTTGACCCACTCCATTTTCCAATCTTCCTCCATTTGTTGTTCACTCCCTCTATTTTCAAACCAAAGTCCAAAACCACACTGCAAATTCCAGTTTCTCAATTTCCCTCCCAAAAATTTCTCAGAATTCCCTCCTACGGTGTTTGCTAAATCCTCCGACCAATAAGAACCCCTGTAAAACCCCAACACTATAAAATCTGAAATTAAGACTAAAAAACAAAAAAAATGGAAAAAACTTTGGACTTTAACTTACCATGCTGATTTGTATGTTATGAGTCCCAAAAACTCGTTCTTGGCAAGTGAATTGTTAATTGTGTAAAAACGTTGAATAATGGTTGGTATTTGCAAATGGGATTGTGTTTACTGCTTGAATACCTTTTTTTTTTTTTTTTCATTTGTTTTAAAATTTCCTTCATTCCTTATATATTTTTTTGAATTTAGTTGATTTATTTAATTATTTTGTTTTATATTTAATTATTAATTTTGGAACAATCAAAATATATCACATATCAAAATAGCGTTATAAAAGTCATCATTTGCAATCTTTTACCAACATTAGGAACTTAAAATTAAATAAAAAAAGGACTTAGAATTCAAATAAAACAATGGGTGAAACATAAAATATAAAATTGTGTTTTTCCCAATTTCTTATTTCTAGAATTTTTTATACTTTTTATTTTATTTTTACCAGCGTTATAGTAACTATTAAAATTAGTTTGTTCTCATTTTTCTCATCCTTCACTTATTCCTTTTCTCCTCCTAAATTTGGATGTATTAAAGGGAAAGTTTTTTATATCTGAACTTTAGTTAAGTTAACAATTAGGTATCTAAACTTTTAAGAAGATAAATTTTATTTTTAGCCAAACTTATGAAAAGAAATATAAAAGGTTTGACTAAATATGAAATTAATCTTTTTGAAACTTTAAGTACTTAATTATCCATTTAGCTAAATTCCTGATACCAAAGCCTATATTAAATTATCCTTTTAAAGTCCATAGATTTTGAGGTCACACCGAATTCAATCGAAACCTCCATACATCCTTAATCACAGAATCGAGCTTAGGGTCTATGAGAACAATGAAAATTTTGGTACAAGGATATCTGTCTCTGTCCCCCGAAGTCTTTTCCACTGTTCACTGCCACAACATCTCTCTCGGCGATCGGTAACAGTGTCAACTACATCCCTTTCTGGGAACTTATTCCAACAGTTCAGTCTCCAAATATCCCACCACGTATGCTCCAAGCCCTAGCTCATACGCACCAAGTAATACTCTTCGCTTTGTTACATACTCAAATCATATCTACAATTATACAGTGTCATGCATGCAATCTGACTATGATCTGTCCGTTTGATCAATAGATATAGTTTTTAATTTCATTTCTTTTACGAATTGGAAGATAATATTTGGCCATTGGATTGGAAGATATTGTCGGGACAATCAAAAATGGACCAAACAATGTTTTCAGCAGCTCCTGTGATTGAACCGAGGCAGTGATTTCATTGTTATTTTGCAATTTAGGGAGCGATACAAGGTACATTTATATTTGATTCTCGGAAACTTAGAATCCACATGTGATGGCGTTTGATATATTTAAGCAACGGATATCACATAATCATAAGCGTTGTGTACCTTTATGAAAGAGAAGTAACAGTAATAAAAAGAGAAAAAAGAGATGATACCTAGATTAGAAAAATTAATAAAGCAATGACAAATTTACAAGGATCCGAGGTTATCCAAAACCTGCCGGAAAATGGATCAACTCTTATTGAGCTAAAAAGAACGCATCTAAAACAAACAAAATTTAAGACAAAAAAAAAAAAAAAAAGGGACCCTTTCCTCTCTTTTCACAAAACTACTGATGAAGGGTTAAAAATCCCTTTGAATAGGGAATTGGGTTAGTTAGTGCCTCCTCGTGGAGAAACAATTGGCTGGCTTTAATTGTGGTTGTTTGTGTTGTTCTGTATCCTAATACTCTACTAATTCATGAATTTACGGCAGTTTGGAGCTTTACATAAACATGGGACTTTGAACTCATCGGGTTCGTCTGGATCGAACAAGTAGTCATACCTGCATGGAACAGCGGATTCATCAAATTCATGGTAGAAAGAAAAAACATAACAAATGAGCATTATGTGCACTCATGCAATATAAAGAGAAAGACATAGAGGGGGGCTAGGGTGGAAGAAAGAGAGAAATACGTTAGCTCGTCTCCAGCAGCCACATTTGTCTTTGCAATTAGTACTATTCGACTTTCATCGTCACCCACACTCATGATTCGAGCATAACAATTGGGCATACACTGCATAAGCAAAAAATTTCAGCATGAGTCATGCGAGCCAAGTGATGATAAGACGAAACTGCTCATGAAGAACGATCCCATTTTCCTATACGATGAGGTTAGCTCCAGAAGTTCTGCATACCGATACTATTTATCTATTTCAGTGCAAACCTCAATGAAATGTGATTGCAAGTTTAAGAAATTATATAATATCATATGGTATTTCATACAGCATTGCTACAACATCTATTGAGCACCAGGTAGGGAAAGTGCAGAGTTTGAAAGAAACATCAAGGCCTTGCATAGCCAGGAGACTTACACAATGGTTAATCAGCCGTGCAATATTTCCTTTGTCAGTAGCATCCACCACTACTTCTTCACTGATCTTGAACAACTGCAATTTCATCATTCCATACGATTAAAGGGAAGGACAAGTGGGAGAGACAAAATCACTATCACAGTGTGCGGCACATGATTTCATTTCCACAAATATTTAAGCAACTGAAAAGGAAAACTACCAAACGTATAAGCTTACATAACAATCTTTGCCTTCTTGCCGGTAACGTGCCTCCCTTAGATCAGCCATACTACGTCTCACCTGCTCCCCACGGTATTCAATGACCTGCAAATTATCACAGGCATATTTTTTCTGTACAGCAGAGCTTCTATCCAATGCAATCCGCCCTCCTTTCACACCCCTTTTATTTTTTTTCCTTTGTGGGTTAAGTCTGCTCTGCATTCATCACAAAAGGAAGAAAAATGTTCTTGGGAATTGAATAAGCCACATACATCTTCCTTCCAAGTCCCCTCAACATGATAAAGTAATCTACCCACAAAGGAACATAATAAGACACCACACATGTTTCACTGAAAGTAAAAACTGATAGATAGATATATATAGCCACATATAATGCAACTGCTGCAGTTAATGGCATATCACTTGAGCAATAATGGATATGCTAGTAGTAATCATCAGCCAGAAGAGAGTCGTTCCTTGACTTCAAAGCACATACCATCTCTCCCTCTTGAATATTCCTCTTTGCAAAGAGTCCCCACCCATGTATACCAGATCTACCAAAGCATGCACGGTCATGTTCAGTTCTCTGAATTAACAAAGAATGAACAAATATTCAGAAATAGGTTCAATAAATCAAAAAACCTATGTGAAAGGTAAGATGATTTGCCTGCAAATGACGAAGCCGCTCTCTGAATGATGAAAACGTTTTAGGATCTTCTACTTCCTACAGAGATTAAAACAACAATAATAAATATAAAATAAAAAAAAAAGCTCAGGAAGATTTCAACTTTTGTTTCCCATATCAGACACAAACCATTCAGCATAAAAGAGCTACAGTATGTATGGAAAGAATAAGATTTACTCTGAATTTGTTCAAATTGTCGATCATCCCTTGAGGATGATGACACGGTCTTTTCACTCGAAGAGGAGCAGCTTCATCCTCCATTCTCTGGAAAGACAGATGAAGTAAGAAAAGAACAACCCACAAAAGTACATGACATTTAATGGAATAATAGCCAAAGAACATGCTTAAGGAACTCCACATGCAGGATGGAAGGATAGTGAATAGTCGATCATCCCTCATTAGATTTGTATCTGTTGCTTCCTTTTTCTTCTATGGTTATCTACTGTTTGTTGATTCATGTTTTTGTAATTTTCCCATAACTTTTTTATCCAATAGACAGTGAGTAGTCATAGAAATAGTAGCATCACCAGCATAATGACCATGCGGAAACCAAATAGAGCATTCTCTGAACATCATTTTTGGTCTAAAGCACATAAGCCTTCTTGGGGGCAAAATAAAAAACACCACCCAGCCACTGTTCATGTTAGGCTGAAAAGAAAAGAAACAGGAAAGTTGATGGCAGATTTTACCCTCTTGTTATTATTGACTCTTTTAAAGACTCGACACCTTGCAGCAGAGAAAGGATCTGGCTCATCAACATCGTCTGTAGGTTCATCTTCAAGCACTAATCTGCTTGATGAAATAAGCCTTGAACCAGCCCTTCTCTTTGTTTGCCTAAGACTCTTTGCAGAAAAGACTCCTGCAGGAGTCTGTATGATTAGTACAGTATCAGGATTCGGGACTCTGCAAGCAAAAACCATTCTGATTAATACCATATAGAAGGTACTAACAGAAGAAGAGTTCGAAGATCTTTTGTGAAATTCTGAATTCAAGCAAAAGGAAAGTAAATACAATCTCTACCTATGATAAGCACAGTATGAGATCATTCTTGTGATCTGCTTCCCATTCTTCTCCAAGCAATGCAACTGCAAACATAAAGTGAGAAATTAAGTTTGAGAACGAGGGAACATCCATGATTTCCTCATCATACTTTTCAACTGCAAAAATAAAACCCAAAAGAGCCCACCCATGCTGCATTGATATAATTTAATATGTCAATGATCACAGTAATCCCAGACGCCATGAACAACTCGCACAGTTTCATGAACCATGACAGGCTTATTGTTGCAAAAGACACCATCACATTCCTTGATGCCCCTTCCGCCAATAAGACCATCTTACAACTTGTAGCAAGAATGTATATCATAATACCATAATTAAATAATCCTTATTGAAAATACTACCATGGGCTTGACAGCACATATCATTTAAGGTATTTCCAATATAATTACAGGCTAAAGAAAGGGGGATTTCTTCATTCCTCTGGACTCAATTATTTAAGAGTAGCCAACACACATAATATAATCCGTAATTTTGCAAGCAAATTGAACACAAACATCAACAACTGACCTCCATCCGATACCCTGCCCTTGATGCGCACATTGCATGGAAATATGTCGAACACTTGCAACATTGCATACAAGAACCATGAATTTGCTTGCAATAACACATATCTGGCAGTTCAAGGTACAACTCAGCGGTATCAGCCACATATAAAAGCACGAAGAAGCAACAGAAAAATCATGCATCTAGCTGATTAGAAGTGAATGGAAAATATATGATCTCATCTGGAGACAAAATTCAATAGCTTACATGCACACACACACACACACACACACTTTTAGAAAGAGAAGAAGAAGAAGCAGCAGAAAGTGAAGTGGGAAAATTTTAAGGACCTTTCTCATACCCTTTTGGCATCTTCTTCCTCACAACAGTAAAAGATGTTTCTGAGTAAGTAGCAGTAAAAGATTTTATTTGAAAAGAGCTTAGAAGCTACAGAAGAGATGCTCATGTGCAACTATTTACCTTTACAAAGGAATCCGAGGGAATGCTTAAGATCCCAACTGCTGGTTCCATCTTCTCATCACTTGCAAATGCTACTTCTGGTCGAAACCACGCACAAGTAACATGAACCCATAATGTGTCTATATCGGTTGGCTTTAAGGCACCACCTGTAGAATGATTATACTGTGAGCATTAAAACCAAGAGCAGCATTCATTTTTTTGTGATGGGTATTTCTTCTCATGCATGAAATTCTTTCCTGAAAAAAGGCGTAGAATGCATTTCTGATAAGGCAATCACCAGTAATCCATGATGGTAAAGTAAGGCATTTGGAAAACCCAAGTAATATATAAGCGGCTTGACACACAGTGCACAATTACTTCTAAAGTCAGCATGGATACATATCAAATATTTTCCTGTAAAATCAGGTTTGACCAAACTCAATGAGATCTAAACAAAAAGAGATTTCATGGTCACCTTTCACAGGACAAAGGCAACATTCCCTTTTAATTTCAGGTGTTTCGCAAGCTTTACAAACCCATGATGTGAAATCTTCAACATTTCTTGCCCCATAACATTCTTGATGAACTGCTATTTGACACCTGTAAGATATTTAAGAATAAGCTCCACATCAATATTATTCTTCCTGGTCTTAACAAGAGCTTTCAAAAGCTAAACAAAATACTAGGTGTCCCTACAAAATATCAATAAATCTTTCCAGAAAATAACTGAATAACTTTTTTTTTTTGGCTTTTTTTTTCTCTTTTTCTTTTCTTTCCAGTTATTAACTAAGAGTTAAAACATTGATCTTACTCAGAATCACAATTTCAACAAGCTTAGGCAACAAGAGAGTACTATACTTAACATACCTGTTGCAGATAATGATCTTGTTGTAGTCCCAATCTTCAACCCATCTGCAAACAGCACATCGTTCTGTTGTCCACTTTGCATACACCGGTTCATATCTTTCTGTTCCAGAGAAAAACAATCATATCACTCATAATGCAAGCATTGTTCGTTCATAGATAAGTCATTCTGGCATGAGCGAACCTTGCAAGAAAGCCAGCAGTTTCTCTTTCCTTTGTTTTATGGAGAGCCGTTTAGGCTTGGTTGATACTTGAGTTTTTTCATGATACTCTGCCACTTGTAACATCTGGAATCCCATAATGTGTACCTTTCTCATCAGAATCATGTATATCCTATTATTCAAGTAGAAATAGTTCCGCACGCATCCAAGATATATCTTTGAGCCAGACATAAGCGATAGTAAAGTTCACCAAAAAAAGACAACAGATAACCATCGAAAAAAGAGGAAGCAACAAACACAAATCTAACAAAGCGTAATGGAAGGATAACTCAATAAGAATGTCATGACAATCAAGGTGAACAAGCATTATGTCCCAACTTCAAACAGACATCAGGACTTCACTGTGCTTCCAACCTGATTTATCCAAAATATTTTGGCTTCATTATATCACTGAATTTTTGTTGACCTTTTTTTCACAAGGAAAAAGGTCAAGTTAAAAAAAAAAAAAAAGGAAATATGTTTAACTTTGTTTTCTTTGATTCATCTAACAGTGCATCTACTCCATTCATGAGATTTTCAACTTTTTTACATACACTCCTTAATGCTTAATGAACTTCCATGTAATCACCAATCCTAAGAACTTTATACACCACAAAAAGCAGCCCAGTGCTAACTGCTAGCAGCCAAAAATCAATTGACTGATATTTCATAGATGTCATCTTGTAATGTCCAGTGCCCATATCAACCAACAGGAATTCAACAAACTACCATCAAATTATCTTCAAAGACACTGATGTGAGAAAGCTACATCTTAGATTTGATTTATATGAGTAATCCAAAGAACCATGCAGCTTTAATAGATGCATATCAAATACACCATGTAGAAGGTCCATACATAAACTACACTCGTATCTTCTTGACATAATAGCAATAAGGCTTATTATAGTACACCCTGGCCATTTTTTTCTAATGGAAAACCCCATTGTCTAGGAAAAAGCAACCAGGAAAACACACACACATGAAAAACTTGTGAAATTAACTTCTGTACTGACCCATTGCTCCAAGGGCAGCATGGGGCCTTTCACTTTAACGCATGTTCTCCAATTCCTTGACTTGGAACCAGTGTGCCGTTCCCAATCACTAAGTGCTTGTTTCTCTGAGCCACAATGCCCACACTTGCAAACAACTCTGAAACAAGAGAATTGGGTTCAAAAACACTATCATATTTCAATCCAACAAGCATAGATAATTAAATTTGGCTATAAAGGAAATAATTTAGCTTGAACCCCAATACATAATCAATGCTTAGACTAAAAGCAACTCTTTCTTTCCATTCCTTACGTATACTTACAAGTGCAGGCTTGGAAAGTATACACCTTCAACACCAGCACATAAACCGTGACCTTATCAGGCAGGGCCATTTTGTTTGCTCTGCATCAAAATATACAAGGTCATTCAGCAACTACATAGTCAAAGCTGAATGTTCAAGATCATTCAGCAAAAGTTTTCACAAATTTTGCATGGTACATGTTATAGAGGCAGCACACATACTTGATCTTGGGATGCCATTTTTCTGAGTCAGACAGCTCAAAATTGAACTTTGCTCTACAAGCAGGGCAGTAGTAGTCATTGCGAGCCAGGTCCTTCAAATATTAGAAATAAAAAGAAAGACAATTTAGATAAGCTAGCAGTACTTCATGCTGCTGTTACAAAGGAAAACACCAGTAAAGTTGCCAAGGTTCATACTGAATGAACAGACCTTAAAAAGTTTACTAGAGATTTTGTCGCACTCTGCATGAACCCAAACCTTGCAGCCATTGCAGCGTACCTAAGCAGTCAAACATTTTTTGTCAATGAAACTAAAAAATGAAAGGAGTGGGAAGATTGGACCATAAAACCAAGAGTTCTCCTACCCAGTTTCCATTGTCAGGACGGTTCCAGAATTTCTTGCATACACCACAAGAGTGCTTCGAATTGGCTTGCTGCAGGAAGCAACAATGCCATGTGTTAGAGCAGGTTGGAACTTCAAACTTGAATTAATAGCATCAAGCATTAGTTTCTCCTCACCTTTGCACACCTCTTACAAAGAGGTACTTCCCTGTGTTTTAAGGACTTGGGCTTCTTTACTGCATGAACGGGAAGGGTTGATCCACAGGCTTCACATTGATGTGTATCTTTTCTTGTACCACCAAGTGCATCCTGGACGTAATAAGCTTAATTGTGTAAAATGTCTTTCTATTAACAAAAATATGCTACTTTCTCATGAGAAACACCTACTCCAGCCAATTTACCAGTCAAAATTGATCAAAGCAGAACTTATAGAGCACCCAAGCCACATACACCAGCAATTTTCACTGAGCACTTAAGTTCAGAAGAATGTCTAGGCCAGTAGTGCAACAAAAATTTGCTTTATGAAATTAATTATGAAAAGGACTAGAAATCGCACCAAGTACTCCTGATATTGATTCGAGCCAGTAACCTCTTCAAACCCTCTATAAGTAAAATCATAGTTCGCCGTATTACCAGCAGCTAAATTAATATCCTGTACCAGCTTCTCCATAAACCCATTCTCTGCTAACATTGCCTCCTCCATTGCTATCTGTAAGTCACTTGGATTCGAATCCTTCATTTCAGGCTGGTCCTGAAACCTAAACGAATAGAACCATCAGCTATGCAGAAAGGCATATGGGTGGGTCAAATGAAGGAAAAATATATCTATATTGAAAATTGCTAGTATAAACCTGTCGACAAAATCTACAAACGGAAATATCATGCCACGCTTCACCCATGCAAAATCCTGCTCATATATACCAGTCCAAAGATTAAACCAATACAGCAACTTATAAACATTTAATCATGTATTCCATAAAAAGAAACTGCACTACAGCATTCAATCATCATACCCGTTGATCCTCACTTCCAGCATATCCTAAGAACATCACACAAGCTGCATCTGGTATGCAAGCCCGCAAAACGAGCTCAGGAGCTTGAGTCATTGGGTCAATGACAATGGCAGGCCAAAACGGCTCCTGCCTTCCTGATTTCGCCCACACCAAATCCCCTGAATAAAAGTCCTCCGGCCCAAACATACCGTCTTTCTTCCTCTCAGCATTCTCATGCCTTGAATCATTTTGTTCCTCCAACTCCTCAAACTTACTATCCTCACCTAATTGCTGATGCAACGATGTGAGTGTACTCCTAGAACTCGAATACTTCCTCGTATCAGCATTACTACTATTCATATGTCTATGTTGCATACCATACTCTTCCACGCACAATGTACCATTTTTATAGTACTCAAAACCATCCCCATCCTCAATTCTCCTCTTCTTAACACCGTTACGGCAATTCCTACCGGTTCTATCACTAACTTTCCTCTTTCTGATCTCGAAAGTTTCATCTTCATCCTCATCATCATCCTCCACATTCTCACTATCCTCCCCATCCTCCCCATCCCCTTCATCACTATCATTCTTAAGAATACTAGTACTAGTCTTATTACTACCATATCGCATTCCATAATGAAGAACAGAATCATTAAACCTTGAAGGCAATACCTGAACCCTCCCCCTGGAGGTTCTAACAAGAGGAGGCCTTGAAACCTCTGGGATATGATCCCGAGCCCTTGCGGACTGCTCGGAGGCCTTCGGTTTCAATTCCACATCACCTGAGAGCAAGACACCTCCTCAGTGCACCACGTCGCCGCAGCAAACCCCTTCTTACCAAGGACTCCAGGAAGAATACCGGCAGCAACTTCACCTAAAAGATTCAGAGGATAGTAAAACCCATTACCCAATTTGCGCTTTTTCCGACTCACCGAGTCTACATTATGTACACATCGCGAGTCAGCGTGTTTACGTCTCTTTAAACTCGGCATTTGGGTTTTCAAGTTCTTTTTAATTATCATCTTCCCTATTTTCGACCCCCACCAATCAATAAATCAATGAAAAGATCGAGACTTTGATAACAAAAATCCCCCCAATTTCATTCCAACATCACCATAAACCCTAATTTGGACAGAATCCAAAACTAACAGGGAATTCCCCAAAATCACAAACCATACAATACCCAGAATCCAAAACCGCACCAATTTGGCAACTAGAGAGAGAATTCAGGATAAAACTGAGAAAAAAATTATCGTATTGGACTCATAAACCGAAATTATAAAGATCTGTTTCCTCGAAGTAGTGAACAAGGAAGAGAAGTTAGAGAGATTTGATTAGTGTAATATTATATTGTTGGAAACTAATGAATTGGGTTGGCTTTATCTTTTAAATTTGGAAAGCGTAATTTCGGAAAGATTGGTTTTTTTATTCCTAATTTTATTATCAAAGTTTTTGGAAATTTTTAGAGAGAGAAAGTGATGATGCAACAAATACATGATGGTTTATCGGGTTAGAGAGAGAAAGAGAGATTAGTTAGGGAGAGGGGGAGGAGAGAGAAGGTCGGCGTTATCTTGTGGAAGTGTGAATATTTTTCTTTTATTTTTTTATAAAATTCTGTTTAACGTAATGTGAGAGAGCGTGATAAATGAGTTGAGTCGACTCCGACCGAGTGAAGGGCAAGGGCTGGGCTAACCCAGCTATAACTTGCACCTCACGCGATACGATTTTGAGTTCAGAACAAAACATGATATCCTCCAAATTTTGGGTTTCCCAAAACTCACAAAATCTCTGAATTTTGGGGGGAGGGGTGGGGGGGTTCTTTTATAGGAAACTTCGGTATATGTTGTTTGTTATGTCATGTTAGGAAAGTTTAGTGTTTTTATTTTCTCTCTCTAAAAAAGGTTTGAAGTTCGGTGTGAAGTGAATGTGGGTTGAGTTCCAACATAATGGGAACTGTGGATTTTGTGGGTTCTGTTTTTTTGTTTTTTTTTTAATTTCTTTTTTTCTTTTTAGTTGGGTGGTTACTTCTTCTTCCATTTTAATGTTATGGGGTTGACTATTATCTACGAAACATAGATAGTACTATGTGTACCAATTGCATATTATACCATGTCTTGTTATTATGTATCCTTGTATATATTGTGTGAAATAATTTAAATTTTTGAAAGGTCTTAAATGGAAAAGGAAAGGAAAAGTGCAAAAGCCTAATATGTTTGACTTGGTGGCACAATCACAGGAAGCTTGAAATTTGAAAGGCTCTCTCTTTTTTTTTTTTTAATACATATATTATTTAAGGTAAGAAACATATGAATCTTTTGGGTAGTCATTTGTAAGTTTATTTCTTTTAGTATAGTAAAAGTTAAATTATTTATCCTTGGGATATGGATAGTGGTTATGGTGTGTTCGAAGAAGAATTTATGAGATGATCAAGTGTGGGCTTATTTATTTGTAATTATTTTGACTATCGTGTTGATGCGAATCAAGGTCAAGTCTTTTTGAGTTGTGTGGGGGCATGATGCTATGTTTCATTCTTTTTGTTTTTTATATATTTGTCTGATTAATGGTTTCTTATATAGATTTAGATCGTGCTGTGTGTTTTTGGAGTTTTTTTCCTACGAAATCAAGCGATTGGACTTTTTTGTTTTTGGTTTTTGGAGGGTATTATGGGTACTTGGATTTACTCACATATCAACTCTGATGAAGTTTTGGATAGGAATTTATGGGTAGGTAACTGGATGGTATGGGTAGATAGATGCCGATGGTGATGAAATTTTTTTGTATAAAAAGCTTATGTTCAGCTTTAATTGATGTAATGATTATCGAAATTAATCTTTCTTTATATCGATAAAGGAATGGCGAACCAAATGGGCTTTGTGTACTCGTTTTTGTTTAGGTTGATAGTTTTTGGTGGGTCATGGGTAGATGGAGTCTGATTATATAGAAATTATTGAAGCTTCTCGTCCAATTTAATGAAAAGGGTGTTTTGGGTATTTTTGAATTTGTGGGGCAATGGGTGAGGCTAAGGTTGTGGAGAGGTAATCTGTGGGGCACCACCAGTAACGCACGCTATGTCTCAATCCAGTTTCAATTGTTGGGAGTGTTGGAAAATTCATTTTGTTTTTACTTTATTTTGATGTCTGAAAAAAAGGTATTGGTACGTTGATGTTGGAATTTTTGTGTTTATCTTAGCTATAAATTTTTAGAAGAAATTATTGGGTAACGAAGTTTCGATTTTCGGGGATTTGATTTTTTTTTTTTTTTTTTTTGGAGGCATATGGTCATGAGAAAGGGTAGGTTAGAAGAGAAGAGGAAGACGAAGATCTGAACCCTTGGGCCATTTTAAGGAATAATGAAAATGAAGTTCCATGGTACTTCCAGTGCTTTTTAATCTCACTTTTAATTTGGGCCATGGTTACTTTTTTATTCTTTTCATTGCTATATGGAAGTTTCATAAATTGGGATTCAATTGAAGTGTTAGGGCAAGAAGTAGTAGCTTGGATAGTTTTCATCCATGAAGATTTAACAAATAATCCCATTTTTATGAGGATTTTTTTTTATTGAGTTGGGGAATACAGTTTTTTATGTTTTCCCATTTATACCCCTAGCCTTGCACTTTATTTTCCTAGAGCTGTCCCAAGGAAATGGTTTGTTTTGATTTCTGAGGGCCTGGGCGATGACCATATTTTAAATTTTCATTCCATTTGACATGGACGTGTTGTTGTGGAAGTTTTAGGAGATAAATATGTATATACGTATATGGGTACTTGGTGGATTTCGATTTTCGACGCAGTCCTAGGAGGAAAATCGCATTACACGCCATGACTAGACTAGAAATTCACAAATGAAGTGTGAACTTAAATCTTGGGTAGTCATTTACAAATTTATCTTTTTAAAGTATAGTGAAGGACCTAAGGTGAGATTATTCATCTTCCTTCGGATGTGGAAACCTGTCCGGACATCCTCCGATGTTTCGACGAAGAACTTATGAGGATAACCGAGAAGATGATTTTTGGTGATATTCCTTGCAATTTCGTGAGTGAGGAGTGGGTTTAGATGTGAGTGGAGAGGAGTTTCTTGAAATTCAAGCTTTTGGAACTCTTTCTAAGAGGGTTATTTGGATTTACGCTTCAACGAACTTTGTCTAAGATTTTTGGATACATGGGTATCGTGAGGTGATGATATTGGTAATTAGATAATGAAATTTTTATGTTTTACATTATGTAAATTTGACTCAAATCAATAGATTTGGAGTAAATTATCTTGGGGAAAAAATTTTTGTAAGATCAATTTGATTTGGAGGGTATGCAGGATATTTTAGTTAATATATGTTTGATTTATATATTAAAAAAAATAATGGAAGAAAACAAGAGATAGTTTGCGTACATGTTCTTGCATCGGCAATCAACTTCAATATCAGCCTTTTTTTTTTTTTTTTTAAATAAGATTTTCAGTTTGTACTACTGTTATGTGCCTCAAAAAAGTTCATTTTTCAGGTGGTTCGTCATGGGATTAAATATTTTGTAGGTTGGAGGAGGAAGATGATTCACATGTACATATAAGGTTGTGTTCAACTTTTAAAAGTGACATGACCCACATAGTCTTTGTTCTCATCTTTGTCAAATTGATGTTTTATTGAATCATGTTGGATGGACTACGGAATTAACTTAGATATAGATGTCCTTCCCGTGAAATCTAAGCTATTTTCTTCCATTTTTATGAGAAGGGTGTTTTGGGTATTTTAAAATGCGAAAAACAATGGCTGAGGTCAAAGTTTTTGAAGACGAATCCACAGGCAATATTTGTCATGGTTGTTGAAGTTTCAGTGGATATATCTTATGTTCTTTTATGGCTGAAAAGTGCTCGTATGATGATGTCAGGATTTCTGTGTTTATGTTATCTTTTAATATTTAAGAAATATTCCTTAAAATTTCATTAGATCTGAAAGCATTTTTGGGTTATGTTTCAAATGACGTGGTACGGTTTTGGAGTTTCTCTCTCCCCGGACCAAGCCGCCGCTGGCTTTGGCATCCATCATGGTGGTTTCCGGAAGCTTATAAGGATGGTTTGCTTTTCGATCGAGACCCATGGAATTTGGTTTTTGGAGGTATAATGGTACGGTTCACGAGAAATAGAAGGCTAGAAGAGGAAGACGAGTTTTGGGTCATACATAGGTCCATTAAATTCTCAACACTAAGATATTGCCTTATAATTTTAAAAAGTCATGTACAAGACAAGAGTCGGTTTGCTTTCTTATATTTTTTTATGGTGAAGAAGCATATGGTGGCTTAAAAATGTAATATAAAGTGGGGTTGGCACGGTGTGATTCGGTATCGTGGTGGTTTATATGGTTCTATTGGAGTGTTGGGAGGGGAGGGTGTGTGTTTGGCAAGAATGAGTCAGATAGGCTTCATCTTCATTCCATCCATGACGGGCTTCTTCCTTTCATGTAAAAATTAATCCCATTTTTATTACAAATTTGGGTATAAAGGTTTTTTTTTTTTAAAATTGTTATTATTTTTGTTTTTCCACTAGTACCCCTAGCCTTGCACTTTATTTTCCTAAAGCTGCCCTAAGTTAGATTAATTACTTTAATTTCAGGGGATGTCCAAATTGTAAATTTTCATTTTATTTATCATGGATGTGTCGTGGACTTCTTATGGCAAAAAAACAAAACAAGATAAAGATTTTGGTACTTGCTTGATGTTGTCCTAGGAGGACAAAATGTTCGGTCATAGGTGCAACAACACCCCCTAGAAGATTGGCGGTGGCCAGTGTGATCGTAACGTGCACCGTGGTGGTGTCGGGCAGCTATTTGGAGCAGTGCTACTGCCACCTGCCACCACTTGGGTCGATGTTGCAGAGGTTTATATCCTACTTCGAGTGGTCCCGCTGAAGGGGGCCTTTCTAGCTTAGCAATAGGAACTAGATGGTTAAATGAGGAAGAAGAATGGGACACGGGACAAATCAAAAAGTATCCCGAGCCATTGAGTGCATGAAAATGGAACCTTTTATGGTTCGTCGGTGGAACTGTTTAGTCAATCATCTAACTGTTAAAATAAATATAATAATAAAAATATTAACTATTTTAATGGTTGATCATGGTTAGATATGGGTGAACCGTTGGATAGTTGACGAGACCGGTTCTATCAATCAAAATTAACGAAGGAAGTGAAAGTAAATGTGATTTAAATATTGTTGCTAGAATGGTATATTATGAGAAGTATTCAGGGAATAAATTCGTGAATGTAATTTATACTTGTGGGCATAGGTTTCAAATGTTGGAGTAAGAAAGTTTTTAATTTAAGAATTTCTATATATTATCGCATGATTATACTCGTTAAGATGTTTATAAATAGTAATGAGTAAAATTAAAATGATTTGATAATTAATTTAACAATTTTTAATGTTGGAAGCTTTTATGGTCTCGTCAATAGGACCATCCAATCAACCATCTAAGCGTTAAAATAAATATAATAAAAAATATTAACTATTTTAGTAATTCGATCAAAATTGGATTTGATGTGAGTTGTCAGATAGTAACGTGATCAATTCTATTAAAATTTGCTTATGTGATAAGATTTATATTGTAGTATGATTTTAAGAAGACAAATGCTCTCTCTTACGGTCAACCTCCCTTTGTTTCGTTCTCACTGGTTATGGACAAGTGTATACTCCACACAGCCATCCATTTAACATATCGAAGTCAAAATGCATCCTTAGTTTTGGAAGACATTCCAGAAGTCGAAAGTGAGGATTTAAGAAAATGTTTCTTATCTTGCGAAATAATAAAGTTAGATTTGCAGTATGTAGCAGATGTCACGTGACTTTTTTATTGCTAAATAAAATTTTGGATGATTTAGTTCCTATTATCATAATATATGAGGACATATTGTCAATTTATAAGTTACTTATAAAGGTACTGATAGATTACTTACTAATATAGTTCTTATTTCGTATTGGAATTAGATTACTTTTTTTGATAGACCGTGGCACATTCTTACCAATTTAGTCCACTTTATTTGGTTTGTCATGTGATTTAGTTTGTTTTTTTCCCTTCGGTATTATCAAAGGGAAAAATAAAACTTTTTATGAGGAATTTAATAAATTGCAAACTAATATGGTAAATTTAAGATTTATTCAAATTTGATTATGCAATGATTGAATTTTTGTATGACCAATTCAAATATCTTTTCGGGCCTTGTTCAAGCATAAATTAATTTGAATTCACCAACTTGCTACTCTAATTGAATTTTAATTAGGATCATTTATGATTTTATCTTGTTTGAGTAAAATTTAAAGTTTAAAACATGCTCAAACTCTCAACCTAAACTTGATCAAGTTCCAACCGTATTAAAACTTTAATAGCATATTTGGTATGTAAGAATAGACCAAAATAGGAATCGCAATCCCAGCTCTTACTTCCTTTCTCAATGTTTGGAAGTATTATTAAAAGTCAAAATCGTAATTCCTTGTAATTAACAATTTTGGCTTCTAGCAAAAATTCAACTATGTATTCTTAAAAGTGAAATCGCGATTTCATTCAATCTATATATATATGGTTATTTTTTTAATATCATTTTTATCCTATTTATATTTATTATCTACATTTAATACGAAGGGTATTTTTGATAAATATTACTAAATAATCATTCCATTCCATTCCGTGAATGTATCCAAATCTAGGAATAGATTTGTCATTCCCAGACGTTTCCAATCTATTCCATTCCAAATAATTCCAACGTACCAAATGCGACATAAATTTTGAAGACCATCTAGAATGGAAAAGAAACTGTCCGGCTCGACTAGATTCAAGTATGGCCTATGGTGATCATTCACAAAGGAAATAGGTAGATCTTTTCAACTAACTCATTTAGCTACTGAAAAATTAAATTCATCTGGAAGGTGTATTTCTTCAATTGTTGTCTAATGTATGATTACAATTTCTATGATTAAGTTTTAGATGCATGGTACACATTATCTTCATTAGGTAACTAATAGGCATACACGATACACCTCCTAGATGAATTTGCAGCAACGACCATTCATTGCTTCACCCCTAAAGAAGATGGAGTTGCTATTGTTTCCACAACCTCTATCCTGTTTATTTGAGTGAGCAGTGTGTGCTGCTGGTGACTTGGTATAGTTGTTCTTAGGTTATACTTGACTACAAATGAAAAAGAAGGAATTTCTGTACTATCATAATTTAACTAGTACTATATGAAAGGTATTACATGCTGCGTATTATACATACATAATAAATTGTACGAGAATATATGACAGTAGATTCATTTAAGGTTACAACATTTGAAGTGGTTTATTTGAGATTACAACATCTACTATAGTGAGTTAATTGAAGTCACCATTAACAAGTGTCAATAGTAGGAAAAAAATTATTAAAACTCAGAAGATCTATTACATTGTGATATGTGTTAATGGTGTCAATTGACTCATTAACTAAATGTTTTAACCTTAGATGAACCACTTGAAACGTTGTGTTCTAAAATGAACTTATCCTAAACGTTGTGATCTTTCAGTGTAATTTACCCTATACATATGATAATACAAAATTGAAATTATGACTAGTGACTTCATAAACTAATAATTAAAAAATATTATATATAGGAAAGAGTCTGTCATTTTGTAAAGGCGGTCCTTTCTTGTTGGTGAGTTGAGATGAAATTGGTGAATCAATTATGAGCCTTCTCCTTTTGCCTTTAGTAATGCTGCTTTCTCTTACAATTAGCATTAGCTCAAGTGCGTTTTAATTAGTCTTTATGAGACAATTACATGGAAAAGAATTCGGATTTGTTTGAACTCCTAGATCCAGATTTTGGTCATGGTCGATCATGTTTTTTTTTTTTTTTTTGAAGAAATGCAGTAAAGCTTATATTGTTCCATAAATTACTCGTTTCATGGTCTTTGTGAATGGAGATATATATATATATATATATATATTTTATGTCTAATCTATATCTATTTAAAGTATAACCTTTTAAAAGAAAATCCAATTTACATTTGATTTGTTTTGCTTTTAAATATAATGTTTGGGATAAATTTTATCTTATTTTACGTTATTTTATCTTATAATTGATGCAAGACTGTAGAAGCTATTGATTGAAAGGTAATCAAAACAAGTTGAATTAGAAAATTAAATTACAAAACTATGATATACAATAATTATATTAGATATCACTAATATTTTAAGAAAAGTAAATACTTAGAAAAAAAATAAAATAAGATAGAGGCCCCACACTATGTGATAATTTGTTAATAGCTTCACATGGATAGGTCACATTATGACTAATTTATATAGCATCGTAACACCAGGTGGAATTTGTGATGGCTATCATGGAAATTTGAGAGAGTAATTTTAATCATCTAATGCCATTGCAAAACCGATCAAAAGAATTCATACAAGTCAAGATAAATATAAATTTTATGATCTTGGCACTATCCAATAGTTATTAAATAATAAATATAATAAAAATTAATTAAAAGAAAGCTAAACATAAACCTTACGATCCTATTTGAATATAAGGAAGCTATATATAAACGGGTAAATTATAAAAAACTGATTTACACTTTTGCAAAATACATTACACGTGATATTTTTTCTTGATAATTAACTAATCTCAAAATTCCTCCGTCCTATTCCGTCTAAATTGATGTTAAATTATCCACGTGTTAAGTGAAAAAAAAGGATAAAATAAATCCGGAAATACATTGTCGTCAATCTCCAACATCCCCAAAGACAACCATCAATCCCCAACCTCTCCAGAGACTCAACCACACAATCACAGTTGACACATACTTCAATCACCAAAATCCCTATAAGAATCAACCATAATCATTGCCATCCCTAACATCTCCATCTTTAGCAACGTGAGGAAGGAATTGATAGGTTAGCTTTATTATAAGTTAAACGTTCGGCGACATGTCTATGTGGATTCTAGGGAGAGGGAGATTAGAGAGAGAAAGGAAAGTGGAGGATTAAGGAAGAAGACGAGTTGCTCGATTTAGAGATGGATGGGAACTGAGTTCAGCAATAGCAGCAACTTTAGTCACCACCAACATGATGAACCATGGTTGGTTACAATTTTGTTTTGATAAGAAAATGTATTGCACAAATGCTACACATTTAAGTTAAACTACATTTAATAAGCAAAAATTGTTTTTGATATGTTTAAACTTTAATGTGCATATATGTGTTTGTATTTGTATGTGTGTTGTTCTCCACATATTGTGCATGAACAAATTTTCATGCCCCAGTCTTAATCGTAGCCTTGATTGCAGACTTTGTTGAGGGCTCGATTGGTCCAATTGAGCTTTAAACCCAAGGTGCAATGAGGGGAACAAAATAAGATGCATAGAATTAGTTGTTGGTCACATCAAGAGCTCAATAAGTTTAAACTTCAGGGCATGACAAATTTGAATCTAAAGCTCGACAAGCACATACTTGATCGCGAAGTAAATTGAAGTGCAATGAGTTTAGGGCGTGACAATTCTAGGGCACAATAATTTAAAAAATAGCGATTGCAAACTTTCAAATTTGGCCGTTAGTGGTTCTTTTAAGGAAAACGATTATGTTTTTAAAGCTGATATATATAGAATGTTTTTGGGTGATTTTTAAAAGAGAGAGAGAGAGAGAGTAGAGCTCAATAAGATGAGATTATGTGAAAAAACTCTCTCATTTTATGTTTGCATTTATTAAGTGAAGAGTGCCATTCGTGAGATGTAAGATACTATTCACATGTTTTGTATGAGTGTTTTAGTTAAGTCCTCTTGCATTTGAGGTACCTGATTGAAGTCCTACGTGTGTGTAGGCAATAGGTGAAGTCTTCAGTTGTGAAGCATTGTGTGAAGTTTTCTATGTTGAGGCAATGTGAAGTCCTTGGTTATAGAACATTTGTAAAGTCCTTGTGTTGAGGCATTTATGTGAAATTCTCTTCGTGAGACATATGTTTTGTGTTGAATAAAATGCGTCAAGTCATCCTTAAGTGAGGCAATTATGAATTATGGAGACTAGGAGGCGCCGAACTTCACATTAAATTTGATGTAATCTTCTCCTTCCCTTATCTCTTTATTATCATTATTATTGTAATTATACGTAAAAGGATAAAAGAGATAATGGTTGATTAAGTGAGCTCAAAGTAGTTTTAAAAAACCGCCTTGTAGCTTTCGTTTCCATAATATGTGTGTGTAAATAAACCTAGCTATGCTTTAATATTTTTTTTTTCCAATTCATCACTCAAAATCTAAAAATACACCACCACTACGGTTGCGTTCATCACCTCTCCATGGCTCAATTCGACACAATTATTGGTTTGATCCAAATAGCTTGGTCGATAATGAAGGGTGAAGTAGTGTGTTGTGGTGACAAGATGAAGTTAGAGGTTGATGGTGTTGGTCGAAAATGGGACGAATTATTGATGTTGTTGATTGATAATAATTGGTGGAGTTTCTGTAGGTGTTAATGTTTTTTAAAGTGGTAATTTATAGGTTTCGAGTGGCATGGCGAATTGATGAGAAGTTGGAAATATCAGGAAATGGGTTCGGTAGGTTGACAATGACAAAAAAGAAAGGCAATGAGTTTTACTGGTGACTTTATGGGATATGGTCCTTAAATGGTGGATGTAGGGCTTATTGAACATGGTGGATATGGAAGCTTTCGAGGAACTTCAAACTTCAAAGGTTGGGTTAATTAAATTTGTTTAATACTATTACTTTTTCAAATAATCATTTTATCTAAGTAAAACATTGACATGTGTTCGTGTATCTTATTGACACATATTTAAAGAATACAAGTGTATATAGATAGGGAAAGGGAGGTTAGAGAGAGAGAGAGAGCAGGGAAGAAGAGAGGAGAAAGAAGATGGTGTTTATTTTATTTTATTTATTTATTTATTTTGTATGTGTTTGATGCATGTGGATAATTTAACGTCAATTTAGATGGAACAAGACAGAGGAAATTTGAGGTCAGTTAATTGAGAAGAAAAATATCATAGATCATGTTTTTACAAAAGTATAATAACACATATTAGTTTTTCATAATTAACCCTAAAAATTGTAGTCGACAAGGAATCTAGGAATATGACATTGAACGAAACATCTAAATGCAGCCCAACCATTCAGGCTACTTCTGATCAGAGGGGCACCAATGATCAACTTCTGGTGGAATCTCGTATTAAATTGACTTGATTGTTAGGTGCTGATGCTCTCAACAGGTTGTTAACGTTTGTGGTAGCCAGAAAAAGGTTGATGTATGAGGATCAAGCTACAATTGGATTCAAAAGATGTTAATTTGTTGTATGTGCATTAATTGTGGGTTGTATGTGTGCGAGTTCGATTGCATGAAATATGTAAGTATGTTTCGGCTCACCCCTCTTGGGCCATGTATAAGATTGTGGTATAAAATGGTTTCAGGATCAATGCTCTTGGACTACAGTGAATTTACCAATAGGTTGTCTTAGTGTAGCATGCGTAGCTTAGTGTTTTAGTAGTCTCATGAATATAGATATTTGTCTGTTTGTTTAATTATATTTTTGTCATTTTGATCTTATATTTTTATTATTTTCAGACATAAGAAAAAAAATATCAATAAAAAACCGATAGTTTTACTCATAAATAGCTTAAACAAATACGATACAAATAAGTTACAGATACATATTTGATACAGATAAAAATTAGGCAATCCAAATAGACCCCTTATGCTACGATGTGTGTTTATGTCAGATTATTTATATCCATCAAGTTTGAGTCATTTTTAGATATATTAACAAAATTATCATAAGATCAAAAGTATAATTTAAATTAATAAACACTAAAAATGTAAATTGACCACCTCACACCGCTAAATTATTTATTGATAGGACAATTTCATAATTTGTGTTAATTTGCATAGCATCACACACCATAATAAATTTATGAGAGACCTCAAACGATCAAAAGAGATAAAAGGCAATTAATAGCTGTAAATAATCACTGACAAAAAATAAGGAAGATAACTGATGAGATTTGATATCTTCTTATATTTAAGATGACAATCCAATCAAATAAAAATAATAATAAAGTTCATCAAACCCAAATAATATAAAATCTATATGATAAAATCACCATCCCATATTGATTCATTGTTGTTATCAACCCTAATTATGATGAAGGTGGCAGTAGGATGATGAGAATTAAGATCCAAAAGTCAGATATTTTAAAGGGAAAATGTTAATATATATGTATTTATAAAGAGAGATAGCAAAAATAATTTAAATTCATATGGATGCGTGAGGTATTTGATTTTGCACGATGATACACACACACATATATATGCTAATCTACTTCGTCTTTTGGGTATCTTATTTCGACAAATATAAAAATGAGACAAAAAGACAGGAAATTAAAAATAAAATGAATGATTTTAATTTCTCCATAAAGTGATGGAACAAATATAAGAAGATTTTATATTATTTTATCTTCTTGTCTGGGATTGGATATGATTTTGGTTTATTATAAGTGTCATTAAGTTATTTTTACCTGTTAGTATACTTTTTATTTGTTTTCACATTAATAAGATATTAACTCCTCATAATATTTTTAATCAAATCAACTTAATATTTTGTCCTTATTTATATAAATACCCTCCATTGGTAAAGGTTTACTATACATGCGATGAATAAAGTCATACATCTCCATGGATCGTAGTTTAAGATTTTTGAAATTTGCCTGACCGCGTGTAGAAGAATATTTGTTAGGGTGTCAGTGTAGGATTAAAAAAATTTCACATCGAAATTATGAGAATTAGATGAAGGGTTTATAAAAAGGAAGATTCCTTAACTTAACATCTTAAAGTTTTTATTATAAATAGTGTTAAATTCATTTGTGTATTCCTTTACAAAACTTTTTGAAGAATTTTTCTAAATTAAAGGCTTCCTCCTCTCCTAACAATTATCTTCTTAATCTTTTATCTCTTTATTTGTGTTTTTTATTATGTTTGAAAAGATAAAAGTTAAAATATTTGAACTTCAAAATTGGAATAGGATTCCATCTTGAATTTTAGTCTAAATATTTAATTGATTTTACATGGGCTGAGTTAGCTCAATATTCTATAGTGGAGGATTTCGTATATTCCTTGTATATCAATAGGAATCTTGTAGGCTTTAACATCAAGTTTAAAACACCCTTTCGAAAGCGAAGCAAGTTCAAGTTTTATATGATTTATTCTAAACTTGTCCCAATTGCATTTTTATTAAATTCGGATCATAAGAATCTCTAAATAAAGTCATAATAAATGTAATGATATGAGTTTGACCATATATATATAATGGTCTGAGACCAAGAATAATGTATCGTGCATCAATCCATCTAGTCATGCTTATTACTTTCTAAAATATTCGCATTATCTTACGGTGGATTTCGTAACATACATATTACAATTATTGTTTAGCTTAATTTTCTAATACATTTCCAATATTCCGGCGGTTGTCTCCTTTCCCTTAAATCAATCAATTCCGCTGTCCTACCTATTTGTATTTTAAGAGTTGAAATTGTGTGATGTGAGGGTTGCTCATATATGCCAGGAGTTGAACGCATCAACGTTACACATAAAATTTAAATGTCATGCTCTGAATGCATAGGATGTACAATCAATCTTGTTACATAAAAAGTGACATAACTAAAGTTTAATTAATATAAGTGTGTTTCTATCCAATATTATTTATGAATCCTAATTATATATTTTTAGAAAATCTTAGTAGAGTTCCATCTGTTTTTACATTTTAGGAGTTTGTAAAAACTTGTAAATTGATCTTGTAACAAATATTTGCCCAATAGTAAAAATTCAAAACCCATGCGTCCATCAAGAGATTGGGATAAAAGCACTCGAAATGCTTGTATTTTTCATTTTTGACAAATTAATGTCTAATGTTTTAATTTTAGCAATTTAGTGCTTATTCTTTTAATTTAGTTTCAATTTATTGTTTTTGTTAAGCAAAAAATTAACCATAGTTAAGTCTTTTGTATTTTAGTGCCGTACTTTGACTTTAATTGTGTTAAAATATGTATACTTTAATTTTGAAGCAATTTAGTGTTTTTCATTAATTAATTCATTAAAAATTAATATTTTACTTTACTTAGTGTATATATTATGTTAAAATTTAAATGAAAGTTATATATTAATTCATTGAGGATTAATTGTGGATGTTTAACTAGTATTATTTTAGAAATAAGAAAATTATTCATATATAACAATTTTGATCATGAATAACTTTTTCCATATGGTCTTCAATTTTGATAAAATCTTATATCACTAAGAAGCTCTTAATGTCAATTTTATTTGAAAATATGATCTTACAATGTATTTCAAGGTTTCATAGACTAACTAAAGATTTAAAATGGTTATACTTTGTGAATTAATTGTCTTTTTCTTTATTAAATGAATTTATAAACTTGTCGAATAATATATCTCTTTATATTATTACATTTCTTTTGCTGTTTTTAGTTTCCTTAAAAACCACTTGCCACCTCAATATTCTAATAGAAAAAAGGACAGATTCCGTTTAGAGGTATTGTAGGTTAAACTTTTAAAAAGTTTAGGTACTTTCTTGATACAAAATTTTCTTTAGGTATAATTCCATTACAAACAAAAAAAAATTCAAGTACTATAAATAAAATTTATCACTTCATGAGTCTTTAATAAAATTTTAGGTAAATTACACCAGGGTCACAATGTTTGGGCGGTATGTTTATTTTGGATCATAACATTTGGAAAAGTGATTTAATCCAGATCACGGTTGACACATGTTAACAGGAGAAGTGTGACAAGTGTTAACCAGAGGTAACACGTGTCGGCAAAAGAAGATGATACGTGTCCATCGTGACTTGAAGTGAATCATTTTTCCAAATATTATGATCCAAAATGAACTTAGCTTCCAAATTTTTATCCAAAACGAACTTACCTCCTCAAACATTATGATTTACTGGTGTAATTTATCCATAAAATTTTTCCATTGATGCCTAGAAAAAGAAAATAAATAAATAACAAGGTTTTATATTGGATCAGGCTTGTATCAGATTGGGTTTGTGGGTTGCAAGATTAATTATAGTTGAAAAAAACAAGTCCATGTCATTGTAAAATATTGATGTGGTTTTATTATTATTTTTTTGCACACTTTAGTGTTCACGTTAGCTAATTTTTTTTTTTAAGTTTATACTTGTTTCAGAAGATAAATGCTTAATTTTAAAAAAGTTAGAAGCATAGAAATTACATGTCGATTGTCATTATTTATAGTTAGTTGGTAGAGTGATTAATCATTGCCTTCATAGGTCACCAATTTAGTATTTAATTTTAAAAACGTTTCAAACAAGTAGAGACTTGAAAAATCGGAAAGCATAAGATCATGCCTTAATTAGGAGACAGACACGCTCCTATCACTGCATTTAAATTTGGGATGTAACCATTTTTCGGTTTCCATACATTGAGTTCATCTACTTCTCAACTTTTTCATTTTAATTTGTAATACTAAATTTACAATGCTAGGATATTGGGTGCTTTTTAGAGTTGAAGTCCTTGTAGGTTTATCTTCTTTCTCACCATTTTGTACATATATACTTGAGGTGATAATTAAAATTGACCCTTATGCAAACTAAGAAAATTGATTATTACCACTTTCTTTATTTTTAATATAAATGAATGGATCTATATTTTAACTAGGGTGAGTGAGTATAATATTGGTAAAATGAGATAATATCTCTATACCGCATAAATTTCTATCTCAAATATTAGAAATAGAAACACACAAACCCTTAGCCTAGTTGCTGAAGTGTAACCGTGGATCTTTCCCATTTCCTTCACCACCTTAAAATCGTAAGTGCAACTTGCAATGGTGGAAACATTATACGGATACATTGGAAATGGAATATTCATCTAGATCTCATATAAAAAAATAGTAGATATATAGATATTGATATCAGCAGTGGTAAATGCACAGATTTAAAGGTTGAATGATGGAAAAAGATTTAGCAGGGAGAGGTCGTTCACATGGCTGCCTTAGGGTATCTGAAGAAATTTCAAACGAAAAAGAGGAAGTATAACTCGTAAGATTAAAACTTCTATGGATTTAGATTGTGGTGGCAATTTGGGTACAAATACAAATCATATATAAAATACGATACAGATAAAAATCCAACAATCCAAATAATTCCTATATACCCTTCAATGCGTCTGATTGAACTTTAGTATAGGTGTAAGATGCAATACATAATCAAAATAGATGGCAAAAAGATAAAATGACAAAAGAATATAGACTTGGAATAGTTCGTAAAGATCAGATACATATACGATTCAAATAAATAAAGAACGAAGCATAGTAAGCTGTTGGAGCAAAGTACTAACTCCAAGAGATCAGGGAAAAAGAGGACCACAAAAGTCTGGTCCAATAGGGATCACAACCATTACTCGTTGCATAATCATCACTACATTGCATAAACAGCACTTGAACATGTACATTTCCTTCGCTCTTCACGTCTTATTAAACATAACATATATACAATTTTACTTAAAAGGCATGCGTGCTTTTTAAGAAGGCTATCAAAGCACATCAAGATATTATCTACTTTTTAAGGTTTCAAGCTTATTCAGCAACTCCTAACTGTAGCTTTCACTTGGTCTATCTTTTGGGGCACGACGCTATTTCTCATCCATCTTACACATCCTCTCAGCTAACTATCTTATTTCCTACTTCCATATCCATAATAACTTACTTATTTAAGAGCTATTGCCTCTTGGGACCGTCGGAATCTTCAGATCTTGCAAATCTTCCACGACACCTCGGCTGACTGTCAGCAAGGGCCTTCCTGCAAGCATACTGATTGGGAAAAAAGATGATGTAAATAAAAACCCTTCTCAAATAAGGAAAAATCCATTCTATAAACATTTTCCAAATCTCTAACTTGAAAAGTGAGGCCATTGAAACATAAAAAGATCAATCTCATACCTTGATCTTTCTCCAAAGTTCCTCTTTGACTTCTTGTTTCTGTATCTGGAGAGCTTTTCCTGGCGTTCCTCAGATGAGCAGCAGCTAGTTATCGTTTGTGGCTGAACTGGAGATTGGATGCTAGTATTTCCACTACCAAGCGTCTGTCAGAAAAACTCAGTGTCAAATTACCCAGCCCAGTCCGGTTGAAATGACCAGAGACATCTCATCTCAAGTCTGCAGGTAAAGTTTCAGGGGAAGGATGCTTCAAAGCTGGATCGCAGATATGGGACTAGCCAAAATCCGACGGTTGGGCCAGTCACGTTTGTGGTAGCCAGATAAAGTTCTCTTCAAACACAGTCATAGGTCAACATTTTGGATTAATATAAAGTTGTAATCATTTTTTATGTCTATGCATCACATGAGTTGTAAGAGTTTTGGGAAAATGAGAGGTAACTTTCTGATTTTACTTACGTTTTGAGTAAATGGTTCAAGAATGATACACATCTTGTATCTCTCCATTATCCGCTAGACTACTATTAATAAGACAATTTTGTAAGAGATCTAATTATTCATGAACAAGCCACTCGTACTATTTTGAGCCAGTTGTCTCATGGCTTCATTCATTATGCAGGTCAAATTCGTTTTATGAGCAAGTAGGTTCTCAACAATCATTTATGGTGACACGAGTCGCATACCTGACTGTAGGCTACTCAGTCTGTAATTTTCTTGACAGTGGGGTTCCCTTCGGTGTGTATCTTAACAGACATGTATGGCTGGAAATTTTTAACAAATGCCTTGGCTTCAAGTTTTGGGTACATATTCCAAGGTAGCTTTTATTCTTAGCAACAAAGTTCAAGTTTTATTGTAAAACTGTATGTTTGCATTAATGCCAGTGCATAGAAAGCTCCGTTAGGTTTCATTCAAATGAGGACTCCTTCTGTCCTAAGGATTAAAAGGACCAAACCGGATTTTGAAGCTAGAGTGCAGATAACCTATCACAGCACAAAATGAATGGGAGATAGGGAAAAAAATTAAAAGAGAAATGATTTTACCTTTATGTCTCCTTCGCTGAACGCCCTTCTCATCCCAAAAGCAACTTCGAAATCCATTCCAGGAAAATTGAGAAAGTTTTGATTCACTGCATCCCCATGCATCCATTCCATTGAGCTCAGGCATCCAGAGCTGATACTCTTCTGGAAGAGCACCTCTGGAGGCAATTTACTTTCTTGAGATTCATTTCATCAATCCTCATAAGGGAACCTTGATATCAAGGATTTCAGCAAGTGGTGCATTGATGGCAGCATTTTCCAAAATATCCTTTTTACACTCATAGAAGACATCGCTCAAAAGTGGCTCAGTCTGAATTGATCCAATACCTGAGACTTTGAATCCTTGAGAAGCAATGACATCTTCCCCGGCTGTGATCATTGAAATGGCAGCCGTAACAGGGTCAAGCCCCATGATTGGTTCTTCAATTATGGGCTCTGGAGCTTTGAATAAATCCCCTTCTCCACCCAAATCATATTCTGATATGGTGGTCTGAACCAGCTCGTTCTACAATAGGACAAAAAATAGATTCCAGAATTTAACAAAAAAATGAAGATACCGGAATCAAAGAAAAGGACCACAAAACTCTGTGAACAGGAAAACTACTCATGTCAATTTACATACTAATCACCAGAAAGGTATGTGATCAATAGCAAAAAGCGCTACTTGCATAACCACATGCATGGGACAATGGTAGCATCTGCAAACTAAGCAAACTTTAACATGAAAGCTTTGAGAGCCTAAAGATGCAATATCTGGACAACTATGCACTTGATGTTACAATACAAAAGCCAGGACACTTGGCAAGTAAAATAGTTCATGTATGACGTTACCACAGTCGCCCCGATGTGTCAATATCCCTAAGAAGGCTTTTTAACCTGTCGCTGCTAACTTAAATCAAAAGAAGCAAGATCAAGAATAACAGCTAGGAAAGTTGGGTCTTCATACTAATGAAGGAGACAAAACATCGAGAATACAATGAATCTTCCTAATAATTATCCGTGGGCATACACATAGGCATGTAGATAGCAACTAAAGTAACTTGGGTGAGACATTTCGCAAAATTTTACCGTTAATAGTAAATTTTAAGCTAATAATTACAAGGATCAGCATGGCAAAAGCCGCAAAAAAAGTGACACTTAGATCCAATCCACTATTGAGCCGCCATCAACATGATCCTTCAACACTTTAAAACAACTCACCATATAAAGTTAAAGCTGGTTTTCCAAAATTCTCCTTTAGGCAAAAGCAGAAACATTCGCTCACCATTTTCTTTCAAATATCCCCATATATAGAATTCACATATCATGTCAGCACCCAAGAGAACCAACAGATTATTCTGGCTGGCTTTAGCCCATTAACTTTCTACTCAAAAAAAATTTAGTAGTCCACTTGTCTCAAAAGAAGGAAAGATGGTTCTAGTTTAGATAGACTATGACCTCTGGTCTAACATGTAGCAGTAAATTCCCAAAACAAGCCAAAATTCAAGCTTTTTTTCCAGTGATTTTTACCCTAATTTTTGATCTGTTTAGGTCTTCACTCTCTAGAATCCAAAAAAGGTCATAAAAAAAAAAGGATTAACAAAATTAAACTAACGAAAGCAAATTTGGCTTCAAAATGATTAACTTCTTGGAGAGTTGACATAAGCAGGTGATAAAAATGAAACTTTAGTATGAAATTTTAATATTTTGAAACTAAATTTTGAGAAAAATAAAGGCCCTCATGATATCCCTATCATTGTCACTGCACCCAAATGTATACAACATATTTAGCGTAAAAAGGTAAAATCCCAAATTATACACAAGGAAGCCAAAAGGGGGAAAAGGTAAATCAACCAAACCCAGTAAGTGAATTTCAACCCATATCATCACAAGTAATGCAAAAGAAGCAACCCAATTTCAATCACCAAAAAAGACGATAACCCAATTTCATAAAATTGAAGATAAAGCAAAACAGAGGAAAAAATAAGTTTCATAAACATGCACAAAGTCAAAAGAAGTCGGTGACTAGGGACAACGATACCATAGAAGAAGCATTGGGCTTATGGGGTCTGTAAAACTCATCAAGATGTTGGATTTCTGAAGAAAAGTTCTGGAAGCAAGGAAATAATAGTCCTGTCTCTGCATACATTCTCCAAAAACTGCTAAAGTTTCAAACTTTAAGAACTAAACTGAGTAAAGTAAGAAACTTTCTCTTAAGCAGGAAGTGAGTGTGACAGTGACAAGTATAAAGAACTGGTATTGTTGCAGGTAGCAGGCAGAGGGGAGAGATGAAAGAAAAAGGAAATAAAAAGAAAAAATAGGATTTTGAGGGTGTTGAAGAAGGGGGGTGAATATTATATATGGTTATGATTGTCTACTGTGATGTAACATATACAACCCTTTCTTTTTTTTTCCCCTTCCTTTGTTTGATTTGTACTTTTGGAAGTGTCATTTTACTAAAACAATCCCTCTGTTTCCAACTTGGTAGAGGATAGCTGCTTCAAAACACCCCCCCCAAATTAAACTGTCTTATAAAATTTTGTTTTTTTTTTTATTATAACAAAAGATATTGAAAATTGAAACTTTTCACTTGAGATTCCAACGTGATGATACTAAATTACAAAATTATTAATAATTTATTATTACTTTTAGAAATAGAATATAAAATCTAAATCAATCTTATAGAAAGAATATAATTTATACTACTCAACTATAAAGAATTAAGTAATTACAAATTAAATTTTGAAAAATTACAAACAATCTTAAACTTTGATCTAGATTGATATGTTTATTAAATTTTTAAATTTATACATAATCCTTTAAAATTTTAATAAAATGTAAATATAGAGTCTAATGAAAATGCATTAATATTAAAGTTTAAGATATTAAAATACATTTTGATAACTTAAAGGGGTGTTTTCATGTAACATCAAAAACTTAATCATCATTTTAAAACTCTTAGAAATTTTTGTTAGTTTATTAAATGTGAGATGGTTTATAACATTTGAAAATTTCAAAGTGTGACCACATTGTAGCTAGAATTTAGGAAGTCAGTTGCAACTTTTTTTTTTTTTTGAACTTTTACACTTAAATGTATGTATAACCAATTATGATAGTTATATTAATATAATAAATAAAATATTAATATTTTATTAATGTTTAACCTAAGATCTCACTCGCAATAATTTTTTCGTAGAAAGTAAATATCTCCAGGTTTTTTAATTTATCATAGTCCGATTTATCATGAGTTTAATTGCAATTATTATTGTTATTATTATTTTTTATGTGCAGATGAAGACAAAAGGGTGGAAAACGACAAGATGAGTTTTATAATGCACTCGCTCATGTCCTCTTTCTTGTCCTGCACTTTGGTTTTGGTTTTTCTTTGAGTTGTCAGTTGTCACTTATTATTTTAGTCTATATTTTGTTTTAGGTACCTTTCTTTTATTTTTGGCTGATGTTATAGGCACCTTTCGCTGTTTGCATAATCACGCCTAATTTCTTGGAATAGATACAATTATACAAAATTTTATTATTATTATTTTTTTCCATCCGGTTGTATTTGTAAAAATTAGAGAAGAGAGATTCCAAAAAAATATTACAACTACGTTGAATATCGATATTCTTATAACTAAACTATAAGATTTTTTTTTTATTATAATGAAAAAAAAAGTTAAATTTGATATATTTTACTTAAAAGATTATAGAAGATGCTACTAAGTTATAAGATTTTATAAATCGCTAGTACGTTCAAAATGAAAATAAAACAAAGACTTGGTTTTATAAAAATCAATATTTTATTCCTAGTCTTATAAGTTAAGTTTCCCACATTAATTAAATAAAAGGGAAGAATTTAATAGTCATCCTCCGTTTTATTCCATTTCCCTTTCATACATGCAAGGAAATTTACCATTAATTTGAGAGCCATCTGCAATTTTTGATTTTCTTCCCCAGAAAGGGCAATGAAAAGAAAATTTTAACAATAATATAAAGGAAAAATATTTTTTTTTATGTATTAATTTTTCTAAAGTTTATGTGTCTATCAAATTCATTCCTAAAAAAAACAGAACTAAAATTATTTACCATAACACGAAGCATATGTGGGAAAATTGGTAAAAGAATAATAAATTTGTAACTTGATGAATTCCCTGTCTCTTTACCTTTGCCTTTAAGTTGAGCTTGGACTGTAAACTATACCACAAAAGTTCGGAGTGCAATAAAATATATTGGTTTGATTGAAAATTTTATGGTTTCATTATTAATTTTTATTAAAATCGGTTTTGTCATTATGGTAGTTATATTATCATAAGTATATTAATTTTTAATTATATATTATTTTAATGATTAGATAGTTAACTGGACTATCATTGACTGAATCATAAAAACTATTTGTTTGATAATTAATAGAAGTTCTTTTAAAATTCACAAAATTTCAATTAAATTATTTTTTAGAATTATTAGATGATATAATCTTCAATATTAATGAATCAAAATATCAATCTTGAACACATAGTTTATAGAATTTAATTCCTTTTGTTATTTTCCCGGTAAATTGAATAAGATAAAGAAAGAGCAGAACAAAGAACAGGAGGATGGGCTAGAAGGCAGCAAGATGGTGACAGCCTGACAGCGTCAGCCATCATCACGAACAAAAATGCCCCGCATCACCAGAGAAACACATCAATCCTTAGAGAGGAAGAAAAACAAAATGGAGCCTCTAGCACAAGGCTATTGGCAGAAGATAAAAAAGCAAGAATGTCCATAGTTCTACTAGGCACACAATTAGCTAAAAGCTGGTAATCAATCTCCAAAATCTCATTATTGAGATGTTCTTTCTTGCCCACAGCGGCCAGATCATGAGCAGTCGAGTTGGAATCCTTAGTCGTCCAC
Source organism: Combretum micranthum (assembly GCA_024138025.1). NCBI lineage: Eukaryota > Viridiplantae > Streptophyta > Magnoliopsida > Myrtales > Combretaceae > Combretum > Combretum micranthum. Next base: position 12,508 of record JAMXBD010000281.1, on the reverse strand, counting down.
ATCAGAGTCGTCTTCTTGTTGTGAGTTTGAGCCGTCTGCATCATGTGCCTGCAATTGAACCACAATGTTAGGAGTAAAAATATCCTCTTCATCATTTAAAATCCAGATAATAGCAGCTTTAGCATATAATTCTACGATTACATTTGCAATATTATGGTCAAGCAACAACTTCATTCCATAATAAATTGCCCAGATTTCCGCCATTAAAGGGGACGTGGCAAGGAAGGGTCGGACACAACCACCAAGACAAAGCTCTTTTATTTCGTTCGCACTAGAGATCCCAAAGGAGAAAACACCTAAGGTCAGGGGAGTGGCAGTTTTGGTATTCTTGATAAGTGCTTCACTCCATTTTACTTTCCTTTTTAAACAGGTCCCTGAGTCAAGATGAAGATCGGAAGAAAAATGTTGGGTTATTCCAACCCCACTCCATGCCTTCTTTTATCTCCTTACACTCTCTACCTAAAATGTCCTGCATTTTCAAGAAGGTTGCAGAGCACACATTTATCTTCCATGTTAATGCCTCTTCGGATGAGATTATCCTTCGTAGCCCGTAGGAAGACCATTCCATAGTAGTCTCCATAGAAAAACTTGTACTTTCGGATACGTATAAGTTTTCCAGATCCATTTTAGGTCCCAACTATTATTATGATAAGGGGGAACAGATTGATAGAACTTGGTAAGCAAATCCGGTTGAAAACTGGCCGTTGGTTTCATGTTCCCAAATAAGTTGGTCCCCTGACTCATCTGCCAGCAGAAACAGATCGACTAAACTAGCAAAGACGGTACGCAATCCGTTAAAAAAGAGTTGGAAAAATTAAAAAAACGGCTTTTAGTACTAAAAAAATTAGGTCTAGTTAAATTTTTCGTTTTTTTTTTTGGTATTTAAACTTAAAAAATTAATTTTATATCTATATAAAATTTTCGTATCTTTTTTCATTATCTCACTTTTCTATTATTTTTAAAATAATTAGACACATATCATACAACGATGAGAGAGATAATGTTTAGGACTACGATAAATTTAATTATATAAAATTAAGTTTTTCAAAAATTTAAATATATAACTATCCATTTCATCGAAGTTCAAATATTAAATTAGTCATTTTCGCTTTTATGTATTTTGAAAGTGGTGGGACCAAAGCCATTAAAACTTGATGTTGTGAGCATATATGAATTTATTTTAAAAGAATTTTCAATTAATAAAATTAATTTTTTTTCACTTTTTATTTTAGATATATGTAATAGGGGTTGATATCTAGATCTGTCGACCCATGTCATGTGAGAGCAAAATGACAAAGTAAGTTTTGTCTTGTTTGTAATGCAAGTTGGGGAAGGTGAGGTGAATGCACCCACCCAGCCCAGAAATGTGGACGTGTTTAGTGGGACTTTCTACTGTGCTCAAATTGTTCTGCTTCAGTCAGTCTTTTCGAGCTACCACTTGTGTTGACGGCTTGACGCACTAACGGAGCGCGTGAGAAAGCCATCCTTTCCAGCTGTTGTCTGCACGCTTTAATTAACATATTAGGCTAACCTTGTCGGACAGCCATCTCGATTTTAATTTTTATGAAATCGTACAAAATTTTTCATGTTGTATTTGTAACTTAACCTTGCATTCGCTAGTAATATTTGAAAATTGACACACACATACACACGTGTAATATATAAATAAAAAAAAAATCAATTTCCTAATTTTTTATCTTTTATCTCATACTTTAGGTTTATTGTATTTCACATAAGTTACATCTAGACATCAACACGGTTCGGATCGGTTTCGGATCCAAACCGGAACCATAAGTTCACAGTTTCATATTTCGTGGAAACGGAACCGGAACCGTCAAAGCCAAGACAGTTCACAGCTCTACAGAACCGCCTGTTTTGGCGGTTTCGATTTTCGGTTCCGGTTCCATACGAACTGTGAACCATTTTTTTTTATTACTGCAGCAATACAAAGGTTGGCCCCACCTCTGCGCCCCCACCCCCCCAACAATCGGGTTGCACTTTGCAAACCACCGATCTGACTTCAATTCGAACAACATAAGACAAATCATCTCAGTGGCTTCAATAGCTGATACCGAACACTAGTTGAACAGATTGATGAGTTCAACACCGACCAAACAGCTTCAACTATATCTGACTTCACATATCACAATTGTAGGAGGATGGGACCAAGTTGACTGGAAGCTCCTGTACACTATTAACCAAAACAACGATAACACAGCAGCCAAGCTATACCTATAACAAACTGATTCGAGCAAAACTCCATCGAACTGCTCTTAGCAGGATAATCCAAGCTTTGTAGTTGCCGACCAAACCTGGGCATCCACAAATTATGAATGTCCGGATACCCACGAAATGATCAACATTACTGTAACGAGAACTATGAATTTCCCTACCCACGCGCCCAGTCCCCTCCCTCATATCATTCCGTGATCTGTTTTGTCTTGTCTTTTTTTTTTTTTTAATTTCTATATGTGGTGGGTCGGAATTGCCGATTCTGGGTCTGGAATAGCGGTTCCTAACCCGGTTGAGCCACCGGTTCCACGTGGACGAACCGTTAGGACCCGCCAGTTATGGCAGGTCCTTCGGCATTTCATAATCGTCTCTGACGGGGCAATTCCTGGGTACAGAACTGCCGGGGACGGTTCGGGGTGGTTCGCAGTTCGGAACCACCCCGTGCCAATGTCTAGTTACATCGATGACTCTCATAGTGGAAAAAATAAATAATTAAAAATCCATAAATCTCTTGGCATTTGATGTATCTCCACTTTATATTTATAAGGCAAAATATCAAAATTGATATATAAACTTTTTATCAAAATTTAATTTAGTACTTGGCTTTTATAATGATTAATTTAATATTAACTAAAGTTTTTATAGTTATTTTTACTACCTATTAACATTGTTTGTTATGTTTTTTAATATTGGAAAAAAGAACTTATCTATTCTCAAAGGAGTTAAGAGTATTAGTAAAAATTCAATGATATGTTACCTCTTACATGTTTACAAATAGAGTAAATGATGTTAAAAATGTAATAAAAATAGATACAAAAAGTTTGATTTTAGGTACTAAATTTAATTTTCGTACAAAATTCCAATACAAATTTGACATTTATCCTATTTATAATACTCTATTCTCATAACATACTATACAATCCAGCAAACTAACTTAATGTCACGTTTGGTATGCAGAAATCGTTTGGAATGGAAGGTATTGGAATGAGAGGAATGTCATAAAATTGACATGTTATTTGTAAAAAATATCCTTAATAATTAATATGAATAATAAATAACTAAGAGGATAAAAAGGTAATTTAATATTAATTATTTATAAGGAATGAATGGAATCGCGATTACGCCTTCTCAAAAGTGGAATCGCATTCCCTCTCAAAGAAGGAATCATCGATTTTTCGAAATCGCAATTCCAGCTTTTGAAAACACAACCAAACGTAGGAATGGAAATGGAACCCGAACCCGAAATCACGATTCTATTCTGAATTCATTCCTACATACCGAACATGACATTAGCTCTATCTCAAATTCTGTAACATTCCTATAAAATTAATAACCTTGCTCACTTTTATCATATAATTTTACTCTTAAGTCCACTTGAAATTTGTACTTAGCCTTTCTATTTTATAGTTTATCTTTAAATTTCATAAACCTACTCTACGAATTTACAGAAATCCTTTTCATAAGTGCCGATATAATTAGTATTACATAACTTTCTCCAAACTTCATGATATTCCTTTTGATTTTTTCATAAAATTTTTCTTGAAAAAAGTTCTCTTAAAACAGTGCAACATTGTTCGATTAGTGTATTCCTTCTGTTATTCGTAATTTTGCAAAAAAAATACAACTTCCCTCAGAATTTGTACATTTGCTTAAACTGTACAAACATTGTTATGTTTCCTGATTTTTTTATAATTTATATTTCATTTAAATTTTTTTTTGAGGAAAGTTATTTAAGGGGGGGGGGGAGGGGGAGGATACATTTTTTTCTTTTGTGTGAAAGCATTAAACTGCAATTAAACATCAGAGAAAAAATACATCTTGATCCACGTAGATAATGCAGCATTGCTGCAAAAGTAAATACCTAATAAAAAAAAAAAGACTAGACAAGACACAAGTGGGGAGAAGCCTTAATCTATAAACACTTGCTACGCTGGAATCGTGTGGAATGAAATGAATTGAAATCACAAGAATGGAACAGAGGAATGACAAATCCATTCATGTGTTTGGATATGTTTATAGAATGGAATGAATTAATATGTAATAAGATTTATCCAAAATACCCTTCCCAATAAATATATATAATAAATATGTGTAAGATAAAAATGTAAGTTAAGTAATAGACATTAACTGAGGTGGATATAATTGCAATTTTGCCTTCTTAAAGATGGAATCGAATTCCTCATAAAAGTCAGAGTTGTTAATTTTAGCTTTTAAATACACGTCCAAACATAGAAAAAGGAATGGAATTTGAAAGTGATCCATTATGGGTTTGTTCTAACATACCAAACGTGCCATTAGGGTAATACCTTTAATACAATCCCTAACAAAGTCTGGTATATAGGAAACAAAGATACATGTGGCAATTAAACAAACATTTTGTTAGTTACATTAGTTTGTATGCTTTGACCTGAATTGTGACACAACTCATATGTGCTTTAGCTTGAATGGTTGACCAGCACGGGTTGATGCTACAACTCAGGGTAATTACCTATGTAGGCTTATATATGAGTGTGTGTGTGTGTGTGTGTGTGTGTGTCTATGTGTGTGTAATTTGATTACAAGGGTTTCTACTGAGTGTGTATCTTTTTGTAACATTTTTATTGGAATAAGAAATGGTTCCTCCTTACTTGTGGATGTAACTTACACTTACCCAACCATGTGAATTCCTATGTTATTTATGTTTTTTTTTTTTCATTTGATTTTGATTCTTTATATGTTTGCTATTTTGCAACAAGTGGTATTATAGTTTGGTACTTTAAATTTTTGATTGAATTAGGGTATCTAATCTTAGGTGATTCTTTAGCAAATTGAGATGTCGACTCACAAGTTTGATATTGAGAAATTTAATTGATCAAATGACATCATTTTGTGGAAGGTGAAGATAAAGGCCTTTTTAGTTTAGCAATGATATGTAACAGCATTAAAAAAGAGAAGGAAAACTGCGTAAGGGATTGAAAGTGGAAAAGAAGATTGAGATTCTTGCAGAGGTGTATAGCATGATTTCTTTGAGTTTGACTAATGAAGTCTTGAAAGAAGCAGTGGATGAAACGATTGTTGCAAGTTATAGAAGAAGATAGAGGGCAAGTTCTAGAAGAAATCCTTAATAAATTATTTATATCACAAGCAGTGTTTGTATACCTTATGGATGATTAAAAATATGTGAGTAAAAGATTATCTTGATAATTTTAATTGAATCATATTAGACTTGCAAGGGGTTGGGGCTAATATTGATGATGAAGATTAGGCTATTATCCTTTTGTGTTCTCTATTTAACAAATATGAAATTTTTGTCAATACCATGTTGTATGGTAGAGATAGCATTTCTTATAGAAATGCGAAGGATGTTACGTAGTCTAAGGAATTGAAGAGAAAGGTCATTGATTCCAAGAAGAGGAGTCAGATGCATGTCTAGTTGTTAGTAAGGCACAAAAAGTTAAAGGTGGAGGTAGCAAAAGCAAGTCATGTTCCACATCAAAGTTTGGTAGAGTTTGATGTTTTCACTATAAATAAATGAGGCATGGTAAGAAAGATTACCCACAATAGAAGAAGCAAAACGAGTGGAAGGAAAAAAATAATGGTATTGCACCTATAATTCAAGACAACTCTGAGGTAGTTTAAGAAAGTAGTGATGTGTTGACAATTAATACATTAGGTTTTGCAATGGGTCATGGACACTTGTGCCTCTCATCACATGACTTTTCAAAGAATCTATGTACTTCTTTTAAGGAGTGAAATGACAGCATCAGTGTGAAATTGGGTGATGATGAGGAGCTTAGTGTTAGAAAAGTAGTGATTCTGTGCAGATTAAGATAATGAAGGGTCAATTACATCACAAAATTTACATCTTGATGGGTAGTTTAGTAATGGGAATAGTGGCAATCATGTGATCTTTAAGGCAGCATGATGATTGTATAAAGTTGAGGTATGTGAATTAGGTCTTATGAGTGAAGAGGTGATGATAATATTAAGCGAAATGGGATTTTTAAGTGGTGCCAAAATAGAGAAATAATTTTGTAAAACTTGTGTTATAAGAAGCATGGGATGAAGTTCACTTCTAGCAAACATACCTCTACTGGTATCTTAAAGTATATTCATTTACATTTGTGGGGTCCCTCTCCTGTTAAGTCTCATGGTGGATGCAAGTATATTATTACTTTCATTGATGACTATTTTAGAAAAGTTTAGGTATATTTTTTAAATCAAAGGATAAGGTGTTTTGGTGGTTAAAAGGGTGGAAGACTATGGTTGAAAAACAAACTAGAATACAAGTCACAATACTTAGGATAAGGGTAAATTATATAAAAAGGTATCAAAATTTGTGCGCAAGTTCATTTAATGTATCAATATTTTGAATGTTTAAAAGAAACTATTAACGTTTGGGAGGTAAATTCATTGAAGGTATTAACATTTTGAGTAATTAAAGAGAGATAGCAATGTTTGGCCAAGTGAGTCAAATAAGGTATCAATAATTAACCTTTGATGGAAAATTAAAGAGATTTAATTAAAAACTAATCTAAACATCGATACTTTAAATGAACTTTGCAAACTGTTGATACTCTTATGATAGACTTTACTTTTTAACTACTCAAACGTTAACACATTAAATAAACTTACTTCTAAATTGATACCTTTTTGTATAATTTACTCTCATGATAAACAACGAGTTAAAGTTCTATGATGAGAATTGCAAAAAAAAAAAAAAAAAAGAAGGTATAGTGAAGCACTACAATGTAAAACATATACCAAGAGAATAGAGTTGTAGAACGTATGAACCAAATACTTCTACAGTGTATTAGATACATGAAAATTAATGTTGGTCTTTCAAAGCAATTTTAGGCTAAGGTAATTAATATTATTTGTCATATGGTGAATAGATCTTCATGAATTGCAATTGATTTTAAGACTCCTTAAGAGATATGGTTTGATTCTCGCTCTATTATCCTAGTCTTTGCATACTCATGTTAATGATGGTAAACCAAAGCCCAGGGGAATGAAATGCATATCTCTAGGGTAGGCTACTAGAGTTAAAGAGTATATATTGTAATGCACTGAAAGAATGGAACTCCAAAATTTATTACCAGCAACGATGTAATTTTTATGAATATTCTATATTTGGATAGAGAGAAAAGCTTAGTGATTTGACGGTAATAAAGATCAAGGTGCAAAGATGGAGTTTGAGATTGAAACTTCAAAGAGGATGCATGCAAATCCTACATAACAGCCCATGGAAATGCGGGAACAAGAACAATAGAGTATAGCAGTAAGGAGAACGAGAAATGGAAATTATGAAGCCTCTAAGGAGAATAAGAAGGGAAAGTATGCAAATTGTGTTAGTGTTATTGACACTAATTGTAGTGGTTATGCTTTGGCAGTAGTAGAAAGTACTAATTTAGATGAGTCAAAGTCTTATAAAGAGACAATGTAGAGTAAAGAAGCACTAAAATGGTTTATTGTTATGAATGAGGAGATGCAGTCACTTGCAAAGAACGAAAAGGGGACCTAGTACCATCACCAAAGGGTATGAAACCAATTAAATATAAATGAGTATTAAAGAAGAAAGAAGACATTCTTAGGGTTGAATAAGTTGGGTTCAAAGTAAGGCTTGTGGTAAAGGGCTTTCCACAAAAGGAGGGAGTTGACAATAAGTGTTCTCAGCATTTGTGAAGCATTACAATATTCAAGTTCTTTTAGCCATTGTAATTATGTTAGATCTTAAACAAGAGCAATTTAAAGCAAAACTGATTTCTTGCATGCGAATCTAAAAGAGAAAATCTATATGTCATAGCTTGAATATTTCTTGATTCTAAAAAGAAAGCTTATGTACTTTGTTGAAGAAAATCTTATAAGGTTTGAAATGGCCACCTAGGTTGTGGTATAGGAGGTTTGCCGCTTTTTTGCTTTCTCATGAGTTTGTGTAGAATCTTTTGATAGTTGTGTTTACTGTAGAAAGTTTCATATGATTCATTCGTGTATTTTTGTTGTCAGGTCCTAATAGGGTACCCTAAACGTGACAGCACGTCCATACAATATTAAAACTTGAGCATGACTACCTTAGTCACTCAGAAGCTTTCATATTGGTACAAGGCATACATTCACAACAAAGGGAAGCCGGTAGACATATGCATTTCAAGATAATGGCAGCGGAACAATCAAAGTAATACTATTATGATTCATCAAAATATAAGGTCTTACAACTTTTACGGGGCATTCTCTTGATAAATCTTCATCTTCAGCTTTCGAGTCAAGTGAGCAAGCCCAACAAGGGGATTGTGAACAGAAAGGTTGATCGATATGGTGTAGTTGAATTAATTGCTTGATTTTCGTACTGATGTGTAAGAAAGTGTTAAATTATCGATCGACGAACAAGAACGGAAAGAACCCAGGGAAAGGGAATAGGCTAATATCTCTTGAAAGGAAAGGGTTACTCTGGAAGGGGGGGTTAAGGTTTAAGATTCTCATTGTTCCTATTTACCATGGCTAGTCACAAATAAACTATTCTCTTTAGTCGACTCTGAAGTTATTCTAGGATCTTTCTTCAACAAGGTGGAAATTCTCGCAGTAAAGCAGACTAAGGTGTAATATACGGAAGACTTAATAAATAAAATAACTAAAAACTAAAAGCTCCCTAAAATCGTAGGTTCTACCTGGATGACATGGTGGTCTTGGGCATAAAAACAATAATCCTGCAACATCATAAATCTATTGGGGGAATAAGCATAACTAGCTTAGTAAGATATTTCTTATGCAAAATGTATGCATAACAAAGCAATCAAACAAGTCCATTAAGCAAGCATATGAAATACAACAACCATATGATCAAACAATACATATAACTATCTAATTTCATATGTAGAATGGATTTACCCCTCCATTTGGTGGTTAGGGAATGATCTGAATAGTTCACCAACATCCTCCTTGAAATTTTGCATGCGTCTTGGGGTTTCAATGAATCGTAATATTAGTCATCGGGCTTTTCTTACCCAAAGCGATCAATCCAGCTCGGTTACACCATGAGGCCGATTCCCTGAAAGTCCTAATTCCTCAAGATGTAGCTAGGCAACTTGCTTTCCGATCCCACACTAAGGAGTAGTAGCAAAATGTGAAGATGATATTCTAAGTGATATGCATGAGCAATTTAGTCATAAGAAATTTCCAATTTTACATTAATCCATTTAAGGTGCGATCAATATTTGCACACACATAACAATATAATTGAGACAATTTTTATTAATCAACCAGTCGAGCTTTGATATGCTTATCATCTATTGATCACACATAATGAATCACATACATAGTATCCATAATAACACGCATGCATATCAATTTTTATCTTTTCCTAATCTCTAGTACTCTATTTTATAAGTACATGCGCAAATACATAAAATGTAAATGAAAACTCACTCGTCCATATCGCAATCTTCTTAGTTGTAGCAATCCTCACGTAGGAAAATTCCGTATTTCTTGTCACCTAGACAAAAGAAGTACCTGTGATGAGTTTTTCGTAAAAATTTTACTTCAAATTTCTAATTCTATTTCACTATGTTCATAAAAAATCGTAGAATGAAATTCAACTTAAAATGGTCAAGCTTGCTTATTTTAACTCAATTTCACATATTATATGTTTTTCTACCTATTTGAAAAGATATATCTATTTCTAAGGTTATTTTTATCATAAAAAGTGAATTATTTAAACAAAATTTTCAAACTTTTCTTCATCCAAAATTTCTTAAGCAAAAATATAGATATTTATATGATTGAAAAATCCTTCGAATATAAATATATATATATATACATATATACATAGACTCATATTGCATGCATGATTAATTTATTGATGTTGCCTCAAAATAAAATTTGTAAACAATTTTATGAAGATAAAGTTTTGTGAAGGGTCATTCTTTGACTTGTGATTAATTTGTTATTTTGTAAATTTGTGACTTAGTAACAAGAATATCATAATTCAATATATATATATATATATATTTAAAATCCTTATAGGTTTTATATTGTTTACAAATTCTTATTCAATAATTTATTTTATAAAACATTGTTATTTGTGATATAAAACTCATTTGTATTTCTTTTTAAATAATTTTCTAAGTTTGACTCTTTAAACAAAATTCTAATATCTAGATTTTGTAAATGTGAAACTTAATTGAGAAAATCATGATTTCATGTTCATTTTGAGCCTATGGATGTTTTATTTTTATGTTAAACTCTTTTAACTAATTATTTTCCAAAATATGAATCTTTTATGTAGTTATGAGAAAAAATCATTTCAAGTTGTATAAAAGATGTTTCAAGTTTTAGCATATAAGAAAAATTTGTGAGTGGCTTATTCTAAACCTTCATGCTTACATATTTCTTTATTAATTCATGATTTTTTCATACATGGACCTTTATTTGAAAATCTTTAGTTTTACAAGTGGGTGTCTGGTCATTATAAATGTTATTTATATCTCCTTAATTCCATAAAAGAAAAAAATGGATGTTGCTTCGTAAAACTTAGTTCCTTAAGTTGTATACCGATTTTACTTCTAAGTGGATTTTAACTTAGTGAGTTGATTTTATATTAATTTTGAAAACCAGTCTAGTTCTTTGTTTTATTATGGAGTTAGAAAAGAAATCCTATAATTAAGTTTTGATAAAAATTTGGATATCAAAGAGTTATTAACACAAGTTTTAACAAACTTTATGTTAGTCATCATAAAAGATAGTGTTTATTTCCTTAGTTAATTTCTTGGTAAAAATCATCTTTTATTATTATTGAAGGAAATTTATGGGTTTGTCTAAATTTTTTAAAAGAATTTATAAAAATACTTTTTCCATGTTTCTGATGATAAAATCTTTGTTTAAGTTCAAAGTAGATAATAAAAGAGTTTGGTTCCATTTTCCTTTATTAAAGAGAATTCCATTTTAAATTTGTTGAGATAATATCATTATAATGATTATGTATTATGGAAATGATGAAAATATCACATATAATATAAGAAATATTATAAGAAGTAAAAATAAGCAAAATAATAGATTCAAATATTGGAACCTTAGCTTCATCAAGGTAAGTTGATAATGTATAGGGAGTCTTAGCTTCATCAAGGCAACCCGATCAAGTATTAGGAGCCTTACTTTCATCAAGACAACCCGGGACTAAGAATAGACTAGTCCCAAAAGGAAAAGGAAAAAAAAAAAAGCAATAATAAGAGCAATAATAATAATAAGCTTGTTAGAGAGTTAATGAGCATTTAAGCTTTAAGAAATATAGATATACATATAGATAATATAATACATATACAAAGTTAAGTTAGGAAAATAATAATAATAATAATAATGATAATAATAATAATAATAATAATAATAATATCACAATAACAAAATAATAAAATAGAATTCTTGGTATGTGCAAGAACAAAACATGAACATATTGTTGCTTCTATAACTCATGTGAGTTTTTAAAAAACAACACCATAGTCATGCTAAGTTACATGACATAAAAAAATAAATGGTTGGAAATCTTCACTAAATGTGTGTTTATGTTGAAGGAAGAAGATGATGATAGTAAAATTATGTGGGTAGTAATTAAAGAAAGTTTTGGTAGTATGTGAGTGAATGAAATGTGAGAAATTTGAAAAAGTGAAAAGAGATTTTTACAAAGAGGATTTGAGGAGTGATTTTAAGAGAGTTTTGTTACGGTAAATGAGTGTGTGAAAGAAGTAGAGATAAATAGGGTATTTATAGATAGATGTGGAGGGAAATTAGATTTAATAAAATAAATTGAAAAAGGAAAAGAAATTGAAAGAGAGAGAAGAGGGGGGTTAGCGGTAAAAAGGGGGAGGAGAAATTTATTTTGTTTTGTAATAAAAAGTAATAATATGTAAGATATGAAAGATGTAAGGCAGTATTTGAAATGTAAATTGTAAGAAAGTAGATGTATATATAGGAAGAATATGTAGTAAGATAAAGTAGATATAGATGAATAGTAATGAATAGTAAGATATGACAATAAATAGTAAACAATACTAATAAATTACCGGTAGTAAAGAAAATACGCATATAAATGCGATATCTGTAATTTTTAGTTACCGAAAAATTACACAACTGATATTTTTAGATTCCTTACATTATTATGAATTTAACAGTGTCATTGGAATATTTTTATTGTCTGATTATCAGGGCACGATTTTCGAAACTGATCCTTTTGGATCCGAAATACACTAAAAATTAGCGAATCTAATATTTTTAAACTTTCCTTTATTATTACGAACTATTATCCAAAATT